>CAWUFW010009834.1:0-749897 GCA_963921515.1 Calotriton arnoldi
AAAGTTAGGCAATTAATCAGTAACTGATATAAATATTATTACAATAGAACAAAATCAGACTTATAATGACTAATTCATGAGTAGTTATGCTAAAAAGTTACAAATTATTTAAAAAGATATAAAAACAACATGAATACAAATAGAAACATTGCACACAATGGGAATCATTCAGTACCCTTTTATAGGTTAGGTTAATGCGATTTCAGAATAGTACTACGACAGGAAGGTGATGTAATGCTAAAAAGTTATTCATTATTGATGCATGTTTTTTAATCTGGTGCACCAGGCCCATTTTAAGAATTTCGCTAGAGGAACAGCATAGCAAAGGGAAGGGTCAGACCTCAGGATTCTTATAGCTTCACAGCAGTTCCTAGTCCCCAAATTCTTACATAGGGGCACTAGACAAGTCTTACGCGGAAAGGCATAGGCAGGACATACAAAAAGAAAGTGCGGATAGGTTTCTTTGTGTTCAGCACAATGTGGGCATTTGTCATCTCCCGAGTCTAACCAGTTTGAGGTAAAGGGTTTTAACGGTAAACAGCCAACTCTGAATTGGAAATAAAGTTTCCGGTCGAGGTGTTTAGTAATGCTGTCCCAGTATGGTTCTAAATGGGGACGAGGTTTTACTGACACGAACCTCCCGGTCAGTGTCATGCTATCGCTCGTTCTACTGGTATTTTGATCCACCATGTTCCAATATGTCCTTTTCAGTACGGCTTTAGATACAGACAGTAGATTGCTGGGATTCTGCCAAAGCTTGATCAAACCCATAGAAGCAAATGCTCCCTTAATATCTCTCAGCCACCTGATTTTATGGTGGCGATCAACCGCTAGAATAACCCTGAGCCCGTTTGCATAAGTGATTAACTCAGGTGTGACCCAGATCCGGCGCCAGTATAATAGGGGGCGAAGCCTTGCTATATCTGCAAGCGGATGCCTTCCCATATCACTAAGCAAAGGGAGTATCGGTGTACTCATGGGGAGACTGGAGATTGAACGAAAAAACTTATTTTCAGCAATTGTCAACTGTGCTAGATTTCCATATCCCCATAGTTCCGAGCCTTAAAGAACTGAGCTGACTACCTTGGTATTATATATCTGCATTACTGGACTAACTGGTTTAGTCAGGGACAGGCTAAATTCTTTGTTAAGAGCACCTGCTAACTGTCTATGTTTCAATGCCATTTTTTCAATATGACGATTCCATTTCATCCTTTTTTCTATGGTGACATCTAGGTGCGTAAATGCATCAACTTCTTCTAGTATCGTGTCCTCCATGGGGATTTTCCCCTTAAATGATCGATGTTTATTAAAGATCATAAGCTTTGTTTTGTCTGCGTTGATCTTAAGCACTCTTATTGTGCAGAACTCTTCAAACAAGGCCAGCGCGCGCTGTAGTCCGCTAATGGTCTTAGAGATGATGAGAGTATCGTCCGCAAACATAAGTATGGGGATCTTGGAGCCAGCAAGGGATGGGGCGTCAGTTGGTGTTACGGCTAAAAATTTAGCTGCCTCGTTAATGAAAAGGGAGAAAAGTGTGGGGGCCAAAACGCACCCCTGCCGCACCCCCTTGTCGACCCGGAATCAATCCGTGGTTTCTCCCTGGGCACCCCAACGTATATGAGCAAAATTGCTCTTGTGGAGGCGCACTAAAAAGGATAACAGGTTGACTGGCATACCTAGATCCCGCAGGACCTCCCACAGTTTACTTCGAGACACTAGATCAAAGGCTGATTTTAAATCGACAAAGACTGCATATATACTGCCTTCGCCGAGCACCACTGTCCTCCAATATATCAAAGTAAATCTAAAAACTTGGTCTACTGTGCTGATATGGGCCCGAAAACCAGCTTGCTCAGGGGTTATAATGCTATTATCATCGGCCCATTCCTGTATCTTTCCCAGTGCAAGGCATGCCACCACTTTTTAAACAGAGTCAATAAGACTAATGGGCCGATAGTTTGCTGGCTGCGATCTGTCCCCCTTCTTGTAAATAGGGATAATCTCAGCCCCCTTCCACGAAACTGGTATGGGGGCACCTTGGGCCAGACCGTTTGCTAGTAAGGTTATATACCTACACCACCTTGCTCTATCGTGTATAAAAACATCAGCAGGGATGCTATCAATACCCGGTGCTCTTCCCCCCGTGATTGCGTTAAGAGCTACCATAACTTCCGAGGGTTCAAATGCCAGGCTCATCATCTGCGTAGGTGTCCTCGTCAGGGGACCAGAGATCCCTACTTCTTCCACTGAATACTGCTGAGCGAAGTCCTTTACCCAAAGGTCTGGTGGTTGGCTTCATCTTGGACCTCCTCCTCACATTGGGTATTGAGACAGAATATTGAGTTGGAAATGTCGACTTACACAAATATCGAGTTGGAAATATCGTGATTCAGAAATATCAACAGCAAGAATATCGTGCTCAAGAATATCGAATTTAAGGTAAGAAATATAGGGGCCCATTACGATGGCGGGCGGAAGCACTACCGCCGTGCTGGCGGATGCAAAAACCACCAGTTACCGCCCGCATGCCGCAGCCCACACGCCCGCCAAATTACGATGCGAAAAGCAGGCCAAACACCGCCGGCAAGCCAGCAACACCGTCCGCCATCAAAGTGCGCCCGCACACGTAGCGGCGCAGCACAACTGACACACACCGTCCGACGAAACACGTCCCGCCCGGCGCATAAATTACGATGCCGCAAACAAACGGCTCCCACGGCAAAGAGACACCGCACGTGAAAGAGAGGCGGAAACACGGACGCAGAGCACGGACAACGAAGAAGCGGCACCCCGGGCATGAATCCAGCACTGCAGGCACTTCCCATGCTTCTGCTGATGCACCACCAAGGACGCAACGTACCGCGGAGACGCAGGTAGGCACACACACAACAAGTGCACGCAAACAGCGCACACAGTGCAAGGGCGGAAAAAGCGGACAACCCCCACCAGCGCGTGCACACTACACATCCACCATTGCATCCACATATGACACACAGGCCAAATCCTAACATCGCAGAACACATGTGTACACACCACCTGGGACTAGGAACCAACCACCCCGTCACGGCCCCAAAGCGCCGATGACGCCGCCACACATGCGCACAACGCAGAGGCCAACCGCAGCGCCATGCATGCGTCGCACACAGGGACAGGGACACAACCAAGCAGCACACACATCAGCCCCACCCCGAACGCACATGACACGTGACAGGCCGGCCACAGACATGTCCCCAACGCCCAATTCACGGACAACACCCAACGCCACACAACCGACGCACACATGTCAGTGAAGTCACGCAACAGCAGGACACACCCCAGTGTAACAAACATGGCGAAGCACACAGCGGCGGCAACACCAACTAGGAGAAGCAGGGCCCCTTCGGGAAGAGGAACGCCAGTACCACACTGAAAAACCCATACCACCCTGCACATATGAACAAGACACATGAAACGGAACACCAAAGAGCCCGGGGACCGACAACAGGTGGCCCAAGAATTACATCCACACACAAGGCCCAACGCAGAGCGGAAAGGCAGGCTGCCGCCCACACAAGGGAGAGCAGACAGCACTGAATGACCTTCCATTCCAACACCGAAACCACAGCCCTACGACAGAAGCCGGTGAATACAGCCATTGTCCAAGAATAGACCAACACAGGCATGCCGAGGAGACCGACCACACGGCAGATAGCGCATATCACAGAAGCACACAACGGACGGGGAAGAAAGAAGAAAACACTCCCCCATGTCGGCCACATGCAAGTTAATTGGAAGGAGTCACACAGCACTGACCTTGAACTGTCTGAGAAGCATGTGGGAAGAGGGCCCGTGTCCTCCAAACAAGCCAACAGAACACAAGTCCTGTCTCCCCACGACTACACAGAGCTCACAGCAACCCCGGAGTGTGCACATTGCAGACTGCACACACAGCCGGAGCACGCCACCACAACGCACCGCTGCGAAATGGCAACCGCAACACACCTACCCAACTACGCCGAAGAGCTCAAGCTGTACCAAACCAGCACGATACATACATTGGGATGCGATCTCCTGTCCCTGCTGAACGTAAGTTACCGACTGACTTACCGCATCACATTGTTCAGCTGCGTCATGCCCGTCTTCTACTGTCGGAGGTGTCCCTACCAGCATCCCGTCGAGATATGCCTCTCCAACCCGGCATGTCTGAAGGCGGACCTGCTACCACTACTCCTCCCTCTGGACGCACACGACAGGGCCTGCTCTGCCTATGGGGGCATGGCGTATGTGGCCAACATCGCACGCGCACTGAAATGGAACCACTGTGCCTCCACACGACGGATCATCGAGAACAGCTACATCGAATGTCACCCAGCATGCCCCATCATGGTCCTCCAAGGGACAACCTACGAACAACACCTTGACAGCCACCATCCGCTTCATTGGCTGGCAAACATGTACACCACCAATGACATGGAAGCCCTGCTGGACGGCATCGCATACCTGACAACCTGTAAATACGTCGGACCACAACGCAGGTTCCCCGAGTGACCTATGAAGTCCAACCCCGCACCCATGCTCAGCTTCCGCACGGACTGGCCAGTCACCACCACAACAGCCATACCAAACGACCGGCAACTGTAACCACACCATCAACGACATCGCCATGACATCGGATATGACCGGGACATGCACACTGTTCCCCATCACATCCAGGAACACCGCATGCATCGTGGGAGGCAGTGGCATGGGCTCTGTGCATCGCACCCACATGGACGGAACTGCACGAACAACCAGGACACGACATGGATCCAGCGCACATGGACACACACACCGCTCAGTGGACATGAATAGGTCGCCTGGAGTCTGTGGGTGCTGCACCCCTCCCACCCCCGCCCCGGGAATCCCATACCAGGACCTTTGCATGGACGACAAGTGCATACAACAACAACACGACCCCAGTGACTGTGACATGTCCAGTAACCACCACAGTGCAACAACAAGTGGCACGCCGCTGCATGCACGCAAGCACATGCCCTGATGTCATCTCACATGCACGCGTGCATGAGGAACAACCGCAGCAAACCTGTCACATGGAACTGAGATGGACTGTGCCCATGATGCCGAGCGGTCTGGTAGGCTACATGTATACCGTCTGTGTCAAAGTCCGCAGCTCCGCAGCTATACGTAAATGTACATTAGCACAGCCTTGGCCAAGCAGATGTAACCCCACACCCTATCCCATTTGTAATCATGCTCAGTATATCCTCAATATGTATTCCGCTGCCAGTAGTGTCCACTATACTGCATCACAGAGGACAGAAGACTCAATATAATGTTTGAAACCAGAACTGTCTCCGCTGACTCATTTCACAAGTACGAATGAGAGAGGATGAGAGTATGTGAAGTACACGGCAGTCGTGACATGACCATGTAGTCCACTGGTATTGGATGTCAACGCAAATGAGTAGCACTACTGTGGAAGACACACATGTGTCGTGTGAAGTCGTATGGACGCAGTGCTCAGGTGGGTGGGTGCGACGGGTAGATGCGCACATGCCAAGTTGGAGCACGCCGTGTTGGGAGGGCTCATGAACAGTACACCACCGCTTCCCTGGGCATTGTGAGAGGACACCTGTCGGGGGGAGTGAACACGTGTGTGCACAGCAGCCGGGCACACGTACAAAGCGGTACCAGGCGCACCTCAGCCCACCCTCTGTGGACGAGCTGGATCCTGTTGTGCGCCCGCCATGCCCCTTGACAAGGCACACACAGCCCCAGTCGACCAGGTGTAACCCCAACATAGTCAATCCGCACAGGCGATACAGGGCACGGGATGGCAGTGGAGCATGGTGTGTGAGAGGTCTCCTCGCGCTCCTCCTGCTCATATCACGCAGGCAATAGAACCTCAACGTCCAGCATGGCAAAAAGTCAAATGGAAGTGTAGGGGGGACGCACCACAGCACGAGCAGCACTGACGTCACGGGAGGTGGCTCGCACCATCCCATCCATTGCCCATCATACCAACCACGACACATGCCATTGCGACTAAGTGCAAGCGCGTGCGCCACCACCCCTGAGCCCTCCCCAGAGAGGCCAAAGAGTGAATGTGTGGGCCATCAGCCACAGACGGACGCGGCATGGCCGCAAGGGCAGCCACAGCCACTGGGTGTCGCAGGTGGCGGATCCGGAAGGCGAAGACTGTGATGCATAGTCCATGCAGGCCGGGTCTCCATTTGGGGCACCACGCAGGTGGACGGCGTCCCGCCACACATCATACCCTGAGACAGCCCACTCGTGCAACTGGACCCACACATACACTCCTTGCCCTCTCTGGTGCAAGCTTGGGGCTGCCTGTGCAAGCGCTAGCCTCGCAGGTGAGCATGCATATTGGGGGGCGAGGGGAGGACATGAGGGCTGGGGCGAAGATGACTGTATCACTGTCAGTTAGTACAAGGGATGACCCAGATGTGGAAAGGAAGAGACGTGTCCCGTGTGTACTGCAACTAGTCGCCAATCCAACTACCCCCCCATGTCCGGAATGTAAGCCCGCACCTAGGCCCGCCCATCCGCCACATCGAACATACCACCAGCACGACAACCTTCCCATTCGAAACACTGACTGGGGGTGGCGACCAGTGAACAATCATGTGTAGCCTACCCACGCGTACATGTGGGCCCTCCATGATCCATGTCACCTGCGGCAAAGACATGACATGCGCAATGAGGGAAGTGAGGAGAGCTGTCCGCCCCACGCGCAGAAGGTGCATCAGCTCCACAGACCCAGCAGCGAGTCCAGCAGGGGTCACATGTGCAGGGGCAGCTGTGCCTGGTGTGAAGGCACATGCATATAGACAGCACATCGACCAATGTGTAGTCTGCCCACATCCACAGTCCATCATCATGCGGACATAGGAATTGAACACAGGGCAACACATCTTAGCTGGTGCACCCACCGTGACCAACAATGCGCAATCATCGACGTACCCGCCCTGTGCATGGCCCCCCCCCAACGGAGGCACATCCAGTGCCACCATCCCACACACACAAGCCTTCCACGGAACATGCTGTGTCCAATGGTCAGTACAGAGTCAGCGCCCATCTGGTGGATCCTGAACAGGAGACACATGCACACACATGCCAGCTCCCACTATGTACGACTGCCACCTGGCACGTGCAATGTAACCTCTCACCTGTGACGTGTGACTGCAAGCACACAGCCGTCTTGGCATGGGGCTGTCAATGTGGACACCAGTCAATGTTTCGGGAGCTGTGATCCGTACAGTGCTGTACATAGGGTGCAGTGCTGACACCTACTACTGTCTCATATCCCCTCGTGCCACAGGTCCCACTTGTATTGGCCGCTCAGCCCGTGCCCACATCGTCGTCGTCGTGTGCCATACTCATCCAGCCTCGGAAGCAGTACCATGCTCAGCAGACACTCATGTTGCCGTGGCGTTGCCGCTTGACGAATATGCAGTCAGTCCCCATCAGCACGCCCCGCAAGTCATTGGGGCCTAGATCCCCATGTGCATGCACATGGCAGTGGTATGTCTCACTTGCCATTGCCATTGTTGGGAGACCTGTGTAAGTGTATTGTGGCCGTGCCGTCCCAGCTTGACAGCTGGGCTGTGGCTCATGTGCTTGCTCAGTCATGTCAGTGATGTGTATGCGAAATTGCTATGTGCCGTGTTGCTTTGACATGTGTCCTCTGCCATTTAACCCAGGCGGAGACCGAACATTGACCGCCCATACCAATTGCTGGCGGACATGGACGATACAGAGGTAATCAGGAAGTTTCGGCTGGACAGGCCAACTCTGCATCGACTGTGTGCCATGTTAGAGCCCCATCTCCGTCCCCGCAGGGTGTATCCGACTGCTGTCACCCCCACGGCTAAGGTGATGGCCGCCATGCATTTCTTCGCCACTGGGTCATTCCAGCACACAGTGGGCAGTGGAGGAGGGATGTCCCAGCCCATGTTCAGCAAGGTGCTGAGGGATGTACTGGCAGCCATGATGCTGTGCCGGAACAGGTACATCAGATTCCCCAGGGCTCGTGAATTGGCGGCAGTGAAGGGTGCATTCTATGCCCTTGGCAGAATCCCACACGTCGTGGGAGCCATTGACTGCACTCATGTTGGCCTTGTTCCACCACAGGCCACTGAGCACCTGTACCGCAACAGGAAGCACACGCACTCCCTGAATGTGCAAGTGGTGTGCCTTGCGGACATGGTGATCACCCACGTGTGTGCAAAGTTTCCAGGCTCGGCCCATGACGCACACATAATGCGCAACAGCATCTTGCCACGACTGATGGCCAATCTGCAACAGGATCGTGGCTGTATTGTCGGTGAGTATGTGGAGTGGTGTAGCGTGCTGGTTGTGCGATGCTGTCCCCTGTCCAGTTGGAATAGCAACGGTTCTCTGTGTCCCTCACACCCAGGTGACTCTGCGTATCCGAATGGGGCATGGCTGCTCAGTCCATTGAGGAATCCTCGCACCCCAGCAGACGATCGATACAATGAGGCACATGGGAGGACCAGACGTGTGGTCGAGCGTACCTTTGGCCTCCTCAAGTCCAGGTTCAGGTGCCTGGACCGCACCGGGGGTGCACTGGCGTACTCCCCACAGAAGGTGTGCCAGATAGTGGTGGCGTGCTGCATGCTGCACAATCTGGCCATTCGGAAGCAGATCCCCCTCATTGTGGATGACGGAGATCAACCAGGGCCCCAGCCCGCAGACCAGGACAGCTCGAGTGAGGTGGACAGCGGAGAGGAGGAAGCTGGGAATGTGCGCCAGCAGCTCATCGCCCGCTACTTCACTTGACGGTGAGTGTCCATGTACGACGGATGATGTGTCTGTATCTATGCAGGTGTGTGTGTGCTGTGTCAGGGTGGCCGTATGTTCACTGCGTGCAGTGTGTCAACGCTCCATGGCCAGGGTAGTATGCCACTGTTGGTGGCTGTGGCATTGTGCCCTATTGCTCTGTGCGATGTGTGTACATTGCTTGTAGTTGTTGACATGTACTGTGTGATGGGTGTGTGACACACTCATTGAATGTGCTCCTGTTCTGTCTCCCACCCCTAGGTCCCTACAGGCCCTCCGGATTCCATTTCCATGCCACGCATCAGGTGCCTTTCCGCCCAAGGTGGCCGTTGTATTCCGTACAATAAAGACACAGGGCACAAACAGCAGTTAGTGAAAAAGGTGCATTTATTACAAACTGTGACATGTGATTGTGTGTAAGGTGATGACAAAAGTGGTGCGTGCAGTGACAATGAGCTGTCGGTCATGGCTGCGTGATGATCAGGGTGTACCCACTGGTTCTATGTCCATAGTCCAACACACACATGCCATCCAGATGGCTGTGTGGAGTGGGATCGTAGAGCAAGTCAATGCAGTGGCTGGTCAAGGAAGGCTGGCGGAAGGCTGGCTGGCTGCCTCACTTGCGACTGGAGCGTGCGAAGTCCTCCCGGGAGATCTGTTTCCTCTTCGGACGGCCCCTTCCACGTTTGGGAGGGGGTGTGTGGTGGCGACCTGCTGGTGGTGGGTGAGGTGTGCTCACTGGCTGTGGACGCAGGGGAAGTGGACACTGCTGCCCGAGCCTGCGCCCTAGCAGGTGGTGGCGGAGGTGGTGTTGCTGGCCTTGCCTGTGACCCCACCGCCACCACCAGCTGGCCCATGAGGTCCACGAGTTGGTCCATACGGGACACGAATTGGCCCATATGGGCGTCCATGGACCTCAGCACCCCCAGCACCTCCCGCGTGTCAGTAGCAGACCTGGCCCATTGTCCTTGGGCCTCTTCATAGGCCCCAAGGACTCTGTCCATTTGAGGCAGGGCATGGCTCCCAGGGGAGGCTGGCGTTTCCCTGACCCTGCTCCTCCTACCAGTCCTGCTGCCACCGGCCTGCCCACTAGCCACATTGCTCACCACGGTCCTCGCTGTGGCTCCCAGGGTGGATCCAGTCGGCCGGGCCACCACCTGCGCTGGGGCTGGTGCCAGCGAAGACGTGGTGGTGGTGGAGGCGGTGGTGGTCGGTGCGGCGATGGTGGCGGTTGCGGCAGTGGTAGTGGCCGCAATGACCGTGGGTGTGGCCGCAACGACAGTGGCAGCAGGGGACTGGGACTGTTCAGCATCCCTGGATGATGGGTTGGTGGGTAGGAGGGGTCCTGGGGAGCGGCTGGGCCCTGCCACGCCAGATGGGCCAGCTTGGTGGTCCGTGTCCGAAGAGGTGGACAGATCCTCCAGATCCGTGTGTCCTCGTTGGGGGCTTGTAGGCTGGCTGTGCTGGCTGCTGTCTCCATCCCCAGCGTCCAGCAGTTCGTCACCTGTGGAGAGAATGAGATTTGTTATTGTGTTGCACCTGGCGAAGTATGTATTAGTCGTCTGACATTGGCAGTTCGTGCAATCTCGTACATGGGTTTCCCGGAGGCGAGTGTGTGGCTGTGGCATCTGTAGGTGTGTGTGCTAGGCAATGGGACTGTGTGCTGTGCACATGTGGCATGGGACGGATTGGCCATGCCGATGGGTGTGTTGCTTTGCCCCTACTCATTGTGACTCTGGTGTATGCGGGCTCCTGGCCCATCCTGGGTCTGGTTTGTACTTTGCTTTTGGAGTTCAAATGGAACGCTTAGGAACGCATATGGCAACATGGGGGCCATGCCCCAGATTCGCATTTGGGAGGGGATATGCTTTTGGGGTTCAAATGGAACGCTTAGGAACGCATATGGCAACATGGGGGCTATGCCCCAGATTCGCATTTGGGAGGGGATATGCTTTTGGGGTACATGCTGTGAGCCATGGGTGCCGAACGTGACATGTGTTGTGGCAGCATGACAGTGCATGGTCTGAGGTGTGTGCATGCCTGACATGCCCTGCATATTTGCTGTCTGTTGTGGTTACTGGACATGGCATTGGACGCATCGTTATGAGTGAGTGATAGTTGTGTGCCAGCCAACGTATTGCAGTTGTCCCATCTCCTTGGTGTGCGTGCTGCCCTGTGCCATGTGCATCACTGCAGTGCTCGGGGGGTGTGGCCCATGTTGTGTGTTGTTGCTCACAGTGTGTCGTGCGCTTAATTGACTTCTGGCACATGGTTGGTCATGGGCATGTGTCTTAGCGTGACTGCTGTATGTGTGGCAGCTGTGCGGATGACATGCCTTTCATGAGACCGGGGCTGACGGATGGGATGGATGGATGGATGGTATGTTGTATGTGCATGGTGTGTCTGTGTGTTTGATGGGTTCAGTGGTGTTCGTGTGCATTTCTGTTGTTCCGCTCTGTTGCGTCTAGTGTTGTTTGTCTTACATAGGCGTAGTTGTGGGGTGTGTGGTTGACAGGCAGTAGGGGCTACATGGACAGGACTTCAATGGTGTTTCGGTTGTGTGTGATGAGTTGCACAGTGGCTGCCGTGTGGGACTATATTCAGTGTGGCTTGTGCATGCAGACGTGGCTCCTTGGGTGTTGCTATGTCTGTGATGGGTCATGTGGGGTGTGAGTCTGCTGTTCATGTCCGTGTGCACATTGTTCACTTGTTCGTGACGGTGGGCGGTGCTGCGTGTTCGTGTGCTACGTGACATGTCCCATGTGTTGGTGGTGTTATGGTCCTCATGCCTCCAGTAATCCAGCCCTGTCCAGTTTCCCACCTGCAAGTTGTTCGTGCGTGCACTGTACTGGATGCCACATGGCTCTTAGCGGGGGTGCTCCATGTTGCAGGTCTGTGGGGGTGGGGGGGTGTAGTGGGTCGTGGGGGTGGCTGTACACCCACTGACACCGATTGCTGTGGACCGTGATGTCTGCCTTTCGGCTGTCGTTGTGCACTGCGGTGGCTGACACGTGGGTGTGGGGTGTGGGGGATGCTCCTCCTTGCTGTGCTGTGGGACTGGGGCCTGGTGTGTGTTGTACTTGGGCTGTCCACCGTCCCACCCACTGCACTTTGTGTTCCTGCCACTTACCTGTTACTTGTCAGTTGGTGCAGCTGTGCCTGACACATGGGTGTGGGGAGTGCTCCACCTTGCTGGTCTGTGGGAGTGGGGGCCTGGTGGGTGTTGTACTTTAGCTGTCCCCCCTCCGACCCACTGCACTTTGTGTTCCTGCCACTTACCTGTTACTTGTCAGTTGGTGCAGCTGTGGCGGACACATGGGTGTGGGGAGTGCTCCACCTTGCTGGTCTGTGGGAGTGGGGGCCTGGTGGGTGTTGTACTTCAGCTGTCCCCCTCCGACCCACTGCACTTTGTGTTCCTGCCACTTACCTGTTACTTGTCAGTTGGTGCAGCTGTGGCGGACACATGGGTGTGGCGGGTGCTCGTTGTGGCGCTTCTGGCATATTTGTGGACCTGTTGGTGGTTACGTGGCTGGCTTAGTGTACACATGTCCCCACGCATCTTACAGTTGTTCGGTTTGGCCTGTGTGTGGTAGTGTCTGTTGCATGTGCGTGTGATGTGTTGTGTATTGTGTGCTGGACATGGGGGTGTTTGTCCCTGGGAGCTGTGGCATGGTGGTTGCGCATGTGTGTACATAGCGGTGTGCTGGTATACATTAGTTTGTACTTACCAGCCTCCACTCCCCCTGCTAATCCGGCGAGGATCTCCGGATGGATTACGACTCGCACCTTCTCCTCCCACGCTTTGAAGGTCTTAAAGAGCGCGGGATTCCCTCCGCCAGTGACGGCAGCCAGCTCTCTGTTTTTGCCCTCCTTCTTCTTGACCAGGCTCTTTACGTCATTCCAACGTTTGTTTATCTCGGTTCTGTTCCTGGGCAGGGTCCCGACTGCATTGACCTGGTCTACGATCCGGGTCCACATTCTGTTTCTGGTGGCTAGTGGTGTGTGCTGGACCATGTTCCCATAGATTTGTGGGTACACCTTGATGATCTCGTCGACCATGACCGTCAGCTCCATGGGCGTGAACTTGGGCATCCTTTGTGGTGCCATGGTGTTTGTGGTGCTGGTGCGGTGTGTGTTGTGTAATGTGCAGGGGGTTTGTGGTGCCGGTGTTTGGTGGTGGTGGTGGTGGTGGTGGTTGTGATGTGTGCGTTTCTGTGGTGTGCTGCTGTCCTTGCTGTGTCACTGTGTCCTCTCCTCTCCTCTCTGGTTTGCAATGTAGCAAGGGGTTGTGGTCTGTGGGAGTGCTGCTTTTGTACTCACCTATGTGGGTGTGTCCTCATGGTCTGTTGTTTTCAGGTGTGTTGTGTCTGGGGTTCTGGCCTTTGTATTTTTTGTTTGTCCGGGAGGGTGTTTTCGGGATGTGTACTGTGCTTGTGTATTTGTGCGTGCCTTGCTGTGTGGACTTGTTGGCCATGTTGTGTGCTATTGGTTTTGTGTGCGGATGGTTTCTGTGCAGGTACGTGGGCGCCATGGCTTCTGCCGTGTCGATTCTCATCGGCGTTGTTTGCGCTGGCGGGCGGTATTTTTGTTGTTTTTCCGCGCTCATGGCGGTGCGATCGTAATTTCACGTGCGGTGTGTCGGCCGTGAGGGCGGGCGGTTTTGTGTTGTCGTGCGTGTTTCCGTCCGTGGCGGGCGGTTTGACTCCGACTCGGACGATGGCGGGCGGTATTTTGTATGATTTTTCCGCCGATGGCGGTTTTCAGTTTGTGTACTCATAATGGCGTGGTCGGTGTTCAGGCGGTGTGTGCGGGCGGATTTTTGCCGCTTCCATGCCTGGCGGATTTTTTTACGCCGGGTATCGTAATGTGCCCCATAGTTTTTAAAAATATCGAAGTCATTAATATCGTTTGCAAAAATAAAGTTGTTAAAAATATCGATTTTTCAATCAGTATTATGTATTTTAGTTTATTTTTTAAATGTATGTGGAGTATTGTTTATGTTTTTTAATATATGTGTTAAATTTTTTGTAGTTATCAATTTTATTTTAATTACATTTTGCGTTTTTTAGTTCCATAGCGGGTTATGTGTTTATAGGGGAATAGGGTGGGAAGTAATTTAATTATAATAAATTAATGATTATTTTTATTTATTTATTTGGAATTTATAGTGTTAATTGTGGGAAGTAATTTATTTGTAATTAATTATTAATTGGTTGTTAGTTAATATTAATTAATTAATTGATAATTAATTATGGTAATTGCGCAGTTTGTTTTAGGTGCAGGTTGTGGGGTTTATAGGGGTAAAGGGTGGGAAGTAATTTATTTTTGATTAATTAATAGTTAGTTGTTAATTTATATTAATTAATTGATTGAAAATTAATTATGGGAATTGTGTAATTAATTTTAGGTGCAAGTTGTGGGGTTTATAGTGGTAAAGGGTGGGAAGTAATTTATGTTTAATTAATTAAGAATTAGTTGGTAATTTATATTAACTAATTAATTGATACTTAATTATGGTAATTGTGTGATTTTGTTTAGGTGTGGAATGTGAGGTTTATGAGGTAAAGGGTGGGAAGTAATTTATTTTTAATTAATTAATAATTAGTTCTTTATTATATTAATTAATTGATTGAAAATTAATTATGGAAATTGTGTAATTAATTTTAGGTGCGGGTTGTGGGGTTTATAGGCGTAAAGGGTGGGAAGTAATTTATTTTTGACTAATTAATAATTAGTTATTAATTAATATTGATTAATTAATTGAAAATTAATATGGAGTTTGTGTAATTAATTTTAGGTGTGGGTTATGGGATTTATAGGGGTAAAGTGTGGGAAGTAATTTATGTTTAATTAATTAATAATTGGTTGATCATTGATGTTAATTAATTAATTGATATTTACTTAGGTTAGTTTATATTTTTTGTGTGTAGGTTTTACTGTTTTAGGGGTAAAAGGTGGGGAGTAAATTAATTTTACTTACTTTATAATTAGTTTTGATATACTATTAGTTTTTTAATTGAAAATAAGTTTTAATTGTGTAATTAATTTTTTTACTGTTTAATTTTACCAGTGGTTTGTGGGGATTATAGGGGTAAAGTGTGGGAAGTTTATTAATTTTTATGAGTTTTAATTTGTTTCTTAATTAATAATATTTCTTTAATTGGTAATTAATTATGTTAATTATGGAAGTATTTTTTTAAATAAAATGTAGATGTGGGTTGTGAATTGTATGTTGTTATAGAGTAGGAAATAAGAAAAGTTAATTTATGTAATAATTAATGTTTTTGATTCTAAATAATTTCTAATTACAAATACTTATTTGTTTGAAAATATTTTTTATTTTATTTAATATAATATTTGTAGGTATTTGTCATATGCATTTAACATTATAATATGTTTTTTAAAATTAAATTTGTACTATTAAATATATTTGTATTTACATTTTTAATATATTTATATATGTTTTTATTTATTTTGTTTTTTAAATATTTTAGTTCATATTTTGTTTGTTTTTACTTTTGAACTGACAGGAGTGAGAATATTAATTGTTACCCCTTTGCAATCCAATATTTTCCCTACTGTTGAACTCACTGGAGTGCGAATAGTAAGTTTTATCTCTCCGCTATCCATCACTTTCCCTACTGTTGCACTGATTTGAGTGAGAATAGCAGATTTTATCCTGCCACTATCCAACACTTTCCCTACTGTTGCACTCACTGGAGTGGGAATAGTAAGTTTTACCCCTCCGCTATCCAACACTTTCCCTACTGTTGCACTCACTGGAGTGGGAATAGTAATTTTTACCCCTCCGTTATCCAACCCTTTCCCTACTGTTGCACTGACTGGAGTGCCAAATTGAAGTTTAAAGATTTTTAAATAGTTTAATGTTTTAATGTATAATAGATTTTATGTTATTGGTATATATATATATAATTATTAATAGAAGGAAACAGAACAGTGTAATCAGCTTTACGAAGATGATAATGAAGATGAACATTTTAACCACTGTGCGGTTACATAAGATATATGTTCGCATATGAGTACTGTTATATTTTGTGCTGCTACCCTGCACTCCATATCCTAATGTCTGGGGTGGGTGAATCTGCCATGAATCCCTGAAGGATATCTTACTCCTCCGTTACTTGTGGGTAAGTGTCCTCAGAGAGCCCGTCTTAATTGAGAGCTGGCCATCATCCCTCACAGGATGTAAACAGGAATCAGCCTGGCTGGAATTCTGCCATGGGGCAACCTTAGCAGTGTCAGCAAACTGCTTCTTTCCCTTAACAAAGGGGTGATGTATTGATATAATAAACTGCACTCATGTAATCATGCCAAAGCCCCAGTCAGCCTGCTTTTGTTAATATTTTCGTGATAGCTCAGTCGCCGAACGGACAATAACAAACAACAGCATTTTGCGTAGTGAACTTAGCTCTTGTACAGAATGTTCAAGTCACTTGATGAAATTGCCTATGAAGAAGTGTAAATGTAAGCAAAGCCATTTTAGAGAATATTATCCGGCACAGGCATGCAAGCAAATGTGTGTCTAATGTCAGCGTTTAAGAAAAGATTGCAACTTTAAATTGGGAGTATGTAAAATGGTGGTGTGCCTACTCAGGCCTAAATGTGACCACATTGTAATATAAGTTGTTTTGTCCAAGGTTACTCCACCTGATTCCCAATGGCGCCAACACTGCTCCTTCTCTATCTAATAGATATTGAACATCACTGAAAGTGTCAGACTTTGAACTTGTTTATAATGTACGATATGTCTGGATAGTGGATTGTTATGTATGTCCGCTGACTGTAACAGGAAGTGCGAATATGTGGATTCTTTTTTTGATCATATTGAGAATACCAAGGTCGTAACCATCCTTCTGAACTCTATGTAATTCTTAGCGGCACAACTTCCTTTGTTCAACAGCCAGTGGCAGCTGGTCCGTAGGGGCGCCGGAGCAGTGCCCCACTTGGCAATATCAACAAGAAAAACTGCTCACGGGCAGCAAGAAATGTAAGCAGACGGCAGTCGCAATTCGTCTGTTTACATTTCCGGCCTGTGCTGGCAGCTGCTTCACAGCCTCAAGTGCGCATGAGTCATAGTCAACAATAAACACACAGCGCACGCACGCAGGTGAGAGCAGCAGGAGTCCAGAACTGGACTCCGACTGCGCATCTGCGAGAAGGGCACTTTTTATTTCAGCACCCCACTCCATTGACAATACATTAGGTATGCTGCGCATGCCTAGTGTAGTGCAGGAGTCTCAAGATAGGATCCTGCTCGGGCGGTGACGTACAGTCGCCCCATGCCCTGTCAAATGGCAGGATACAGCCGAGTAGCTGCCCCCAGTCGCATCCAGACTTATGATTTACCGAAATGCAAAGTGTTTACAAAGGTGTGCAGTTTAAGAACAAATACCGGAGTCAGGGTGCAGTATTTTTATATGTATTGGTTATAATTTGCACATCAATGAATACAGGCCTCTGGCGGTGCTATGGCTGCACCACAATACAGTAGCTGCCTCTCCTTCCCTCTCAAACCAATGAATACACTGGTTCAGTGTTGCTGCTCACAATTGAGGTGAGTGCCTCCAGACACAGTGAGCACGCAGAGCCTGGTGACACTGATGCTGGGAGCACAACGTACCAGGTGGGACTGTGAGCACACAGTGCTTGCTGCTACTGAACCAGGCGTTGTGGTACTATGTGCATTCTGTAGTAGTGATATTACACAGTGGCTTGTTATACTGCTTGCACGATGCTTCGTGATACTGTAGAGTGCCTTGTGTTAGTGTGAGTACAGAGTGCCTCGTGATAATGTGAGTACTCAGTGCCTCGCGATACTGCCTGCACGGTGCCTGGTGATACTCTAGAGTGCTTTGGGTTTGTGCGAGTACACAGTACCTCGTGATACTGTGAGTACGCAGTGCCTCCGTGATACTGCAAGCAGGGTGCCTGGTGATGCGATTATCTGGAACGATGGCTCAGCGGGTTAATTGCCAGAGGCATTCTGCGATTTTTCTGCTGATCCGAAGCCTGCTGCCCCTGCCACATGACACCACTTGCTGTTATTGTTACTAATTAAAAACAGTAACCGGCCTATTGTCAGCACTATAAATATAAAATATTATGTGTTCCTCTGGCGCCCTCAGGGGAAGTCAGCAACTGAAGTCCGTTTTAAAGTCACGGATCTATGGACGAGATAAGGGGAGGAGAGTGGGGAGAAACGAATGAGAGGTGGCCAGGATGAAGCCTGAGGAGAGGGAAGGAAGAAGAATGTAGGAAAAGGACAGAGTAAGATGTGAGAAGAAGCAAGAACGAAAGAGGGCAGGAGGTAAGATAGTGACTGCTGATTTTTTGTGACAGACAGCAATAAGAGCTAAGGAAGCGACATCGGTGAGAGGTAAGGGAAGCAACAGAGGAGAGATGGAAGCAACAGCGCTAAGAGGGAATGAAGGCGACAGCGGTGAGAGGGAAGGAAGCATCAGCGTGAGAGGGAAGGAAGGGGCAGTGGTGAGAGGGGAAGCGACGGTGGTGAGAGGGAAGGAAGCGACAGCAGTAAGAGGAAAGGGAAGCGATGGCAATTAGAAGGAAGAGACAGCGGCGAGAGGGAAGGAAGTTCCAACAGTGGAAGGAAAGTGCAGATGCAGGCCCGACTGAATATCACCGGAAAAGAATGTTTTTACATTTATTTTACCCTTATAAGAAACCTTTAATAACGTCACAGGGTGTACGCTTTTCCCCACCCACCCCTTTTTGCTATGGGAGCCTGTGTACGCATTCAGTATACAGACTCCCATAGAGTTCAATGGGAGTCCGAAAGAACCGAGTCTGTCACCATACGGGCGCATCGTACTCGGTCACTCGGACTCGCAGAGCACAATTTGCTAGGAAAGCCCTCGGATCCAAGTCGTACGAAGGGCTTTCCTAGCGAGATCGTACTCGGGCCCTAAGAAGTAATGTGTCATGGTGTACTGTGTCAGACGCTACTGAAAGGTCCATGCAGCAACTCCATTTTTGTCAACTATGCCTTTGAGATAGTTCCAAATTGCAATTAGAGCAGATTCAGTCTGTCTACCTAGGTGAAACCCTTCTTGCAAGTCCAAGAAGAGTTCTGTTTTTCTGTGAATTTTTAGATCTAGTGAAAGGCTACTCTTTCCATAAGTTTGCTAAGGAAAGAAACATTGGAGATTGGTCCGTAGCTGTTGGGGTCTTAAGTGTTCAAGTTGTTCCTCTTAAATAGAAAGCATATGTATGCCTTCTACAATATATCTGGGAAAGTTGCTGTTTTTAACGAGTTTGTGAAGTCTGAGATAATATTTCTGGCTTGGATAGATGTCAATGTTAATTGAAAGATCTTTTTAAATAATGTGTAGAGGTAAGGGGTCCAAAGGGCAGCCACATGTACTAATACCTTTTAATAGGTCTTGAAATTCTGAGGTTGTAATATCTTGGCTCGCAGATACTGACGGTCTACCGCCCTGCTGCTAGCGATTCTCTGATACTGGAGTTCGCTTTTGGATGCCGCTTCCAAACTGCAACTGGAACTAGTGCATGCACTGCTTCTTTGTTCCCCAATGGGAACTCCCACGTATCCTCATATCCTGTGGCACAGTCCCGTGAGTATTCTTTTATTTATGCATTTTGATGTATTGTGATTTACTAACGGTCATTATTCTTTTCATCATCAGAGCATTTTGTGCCCCGAGCATCGCTCAATTAACTCATGGGCACTGCCCTGTGAGTATGCTTTCATTATGCGGTGCACATTTTCTGGTGGCCAAGGATTTAATCAACACGGGGATTCGCTTTCCTATCCTTCCACTTCTTCACAAGTTAATCTTCCCCAGGTCGTCCCCAGTCTTGATGAGACCCTAATATGCTCATACATGATCGAAACACAGTGGGCAACTCTACAGACGGACCACCGCTAGAAATAACACTATGTGAATCTTCCCTAGTGGTACTGTTTTTTCTAGAAGCAAATACTGCATATGGCTGCTTGAGAATACCAATCTACCTGTACCACACGCACTTTCCCATGATTTTATGTCTGGTTATGTTTTTTCACTTGGGGTATTGTGCACTTGTCACAAACGTTTGCAACTCTGCTCATTGAATTGCATTCTCTTGTCTATAATAAATTCATTTGGAATTAATTGAAAGTATTCCTTTCATACTGATTTTCTTCAGATTCCTCTGCAGATTAAATCTTGACAGTTATTTTGCTGTTTTATTGTATATTTCATAAATGAGTTCGTTGTGAATGCTTGTTTAAACTTTGTAATGTCTTGGCAGGCCGATGCCGATGGAGGATGAGTATCTGCTGTTATTGTTTTTGGCTGTATAGGATGGGGGAGTTGTTTCTTCTGGTTGTGAGGTACCAATCCCATGTGTCTGCTTTGGTTAGATAATGTATTGCTACTTTATTGCTGAAGTCTTGTGAAAGTTCGGTCGAGAGTTCACAGAGCTCTGAATTGCAAGGTTACAATCGCATTTTATGGATTTCCTTGACTGAGCATTTGGCATTATCGATTCTGTGTGATTGGTGGATTTTATGTGCCTTTTTTGTATGCTTTGTGCACTCTGTTTTGTCTGAGTAAGAACATGCTGCCTTTTGGGTATTTAGACTTGTTGAAGTGCTGAGAGTTGTTCTTTTAGTTTTCAGTTCTTCATTCATCCAAGATGCTACTTCTTTTTGCTTTATTTCAAAGTTGCTTTGAGAGAAATATGTCAAAGACTAAGAACTTCTATTCATAGAAACCACTAAGTTTATTTTTTCCAATTCAGTTTTTATTGTTTTTTTCAGTTTTTTTTTAGAGTTATATATTGCGCAAACTAGACCCGAAGATACCAGGTATCAGAGTGCTTTACATGAGCACCAGTTTTGTTACAGATGGACACATTCATTTTTGTTAGGCATAAGGAGATTAAGTGATTTGCCCAGAATCACAGGACGTTGAGCGTCGTTGCCGAGACTCGAACCCGGTTCCCCCGCTTCGAGGTCGACCGCTCTAGCCCTAAGGCTACATCCTCTCCCTATTGTTATATTTAAATCACACTGTTGTAATCCGTGTAATTTTGGGAATGAGATGTTATGCGAAATTCCAGAAATTACACTATAATGCCACTTCGTATAACAATGTGCCATTTGGGGAACAACAGGAATCGAGCTACAGTGTAAATGAGCTGTGTAAAAGAGTAATTGTGGCAAAAATTGGCATAATATCCCTAGGGGATACAAAATAGCGAGGGCTGACCGTAAAACTGGCAGAGGAGGAGGGGTCGCTGTGGTGTATAGGGACACTTGGATTTTTTCCAGCGAGGAAACTTTGGGCATAGATGATGGGGAGGCTCTTGATTTCACCATCGTTTTGTCACCTCATTCTACGCTTGACGGTACACTGGTGTATCGCCCCCCTGGCCCCCCTGGAGCATTTTTGAAAGCACTGGATGAAGTTATTGTTTCCCGAGCCTTACACTTTTCGAATTTCTTACTTCTGGGTGACTTTAATATCCATTTAGACTGCCCGGAGGCAAATGACTCTAGGGAATTAGTGGACTTGTTCAATTTAGCACAATTGTCCCAATGGATCAAATCCTCTTCCCATAAGGGGGGTCATACGTTAGACCTGGTTTGCTCCAACTTTCCTCTGTCCATTAGGGACCCTCTCCAGGTCTCTTGGTCAGATCATTACCTGATCCAGTTTTCTTGGACTATTGCGAAGCCCCGTCCCCCTACAGCCACGGTCCAAGGCAGACATCACGGAAGATAGATATCCCTGCTTTTTTTAGGGCTCTACTAGCTTCTCGGCCGACTGTCACCCCTAATCTAGAAGGAGCATTAGATGGTTTTGTTAATTGGATCTCCCAAGGTATTAATTCCGTATCCATACCCCTCTCTAATAGGCGAGCGAGAAATGCTCCCTCAAAACCTTGGTACTCGGTTAAACTTAGAGAGCTCAAGCAGGGTTGTAAAAAACTTGAACGCTGCTGGAGACTGGAGTATTGTCCCCTGGCCAAAATCACCCTTCGAAAGGCTCAGAGAGACTATTATGCAGCTATTGGGGAGGCGAAAAGCTGCTTTTATGGGGAGCGCATTGCTAAATCTAACAACAATTGCAAGGAAATCTTTTCCATTGTCCAGAGCTTTCTATCACCATGCGCCGAACATACTGCTCTGCCGGCTTCGTCACAATGGTGTGAGGAGCTGTCATGTTTCTTTTTTGAGAAAATACAGACTATCCAAGATAGCCTAGGGATGGGATCCCTTGAGCAGGTAGTTTCCTATTCCCCATACATTACAGTCCCTACCCCGGCAGCTCCCGCTCTGACGAATTTTTCTCCCATTGCTATGTCAGATTCACTGGCTATTCTTAAATCACTTAAGTCGGGCTCTCCCACAGATCCGTGTCTGGCGAGGGTACTAGCAGGGGTTGTGGAGGTGGTCAACCTTGAAGTAAATACTATTATTAATCTATCGCTACAGACTGCCACTGTCCCATTGAATTGGAAACAGGCTAAACTGCTGCCACTTCTGAAAAAGCCCATTCTTGATCCCACCAAACTTGCAAGCTACCGCCCTATCTCTCTTTTACCGGCGTTGGCAAAGGTGTGTGAAAAAGCTGTCTTCAGACAGCTAGACGCCTATGTCGAGTCATCTGGCGTTCTCCACCCTGCCCAATCCGGATTTAGGGCTACATATAGTACAGAGACTGCGCTTGTCGAAATGTCAGAGGCAATAAGGGAGTGCCTGGATGCAGGTGGCAGAGCGGCCCTGATTTTGTTGGACCTCTCTGCCGCCTTCAATACGGTGCCCCATAGACAATTACTTGCTCGGCTTTCGAACATTGGCGTTACAGGTCTTGCTTGGGACTGGCTTAAATCCTTTTTAGATGATCGCACCCAGCAGGTCTGGATGCCACCCTTTTCGTCGGCTCCCAGGAAAATGTCCACAGGAGTACCTCAGGGTTCTACTTTGAGCCCTTTACTTTTTAACATCTATATAACACCCCTGATCTATCTTGCGGAGGAGCTGGGAGCCAAGATCATAGCGTATGCTGATGATACCCAGCTCCTCTTTACCTGGAAGGATGATGACCTGTCCTCGGAAGTTGCCCAGAAATGCCTCTCGACTGTCTTCAAATGGCTCGCACGTGCTCAACTGAAGTGCAACGAGGACAAGTCGGAGGTCCTCCTGTATGGATCTTTCCCTCCCTCTTTCAGAGAGACGCTGTGGCCTTCAGACTACCCTCGGCCCAACTCAGTGGGCAATCCAGTGAAGAACTTGGGGGTCTGGTTTGGTGAGGACCTCAGGTTCTCCGCACAAATTAAGAAACTTGCGGGGGTATGTTTTGGTACTCTCAAATCACTTAGAAAGTTTTTCGCCTGTTACCTAGGTCAGCGAAAGAAATGGTCGCCCGCGCCCTTATTTTGTCTCGCATTGACTATGCCAATGCCCTGTACATTGGCATACCAGGCTACCTGATAAAAAAACTGCAAATAATACAGAATGCAGCCGCCAGACTTCTGCTGAACATCTCAAGAAGGTCTAGCGTTAGACAGCATCTGCATGTTCTGCATTGGCTCCCTGTGATCCATAGAGTGCAATTCAAAGCTCTCACTCTGGCTCACAGAGCCCTGTATGGACTAGGGCCGTTGTACCTCAGGAAGCGTTTTGCCTTTTATGCTCCCAGTCGATCTCTGCGCTCAGCCACCCATCGACGGGCGGTGGTCCCCCGCTTTCGCAGGATGCGTCTGGGGGGCCACTCCCTCTCCGTTAAAGCAGCGTTAGCATGGAACTCCCTTCCTGTGGAATTGCGGAACTCTCAGGATCCTAGGCTCTTCAAAAAACAACTAAAAACCCTTCTTTTTAATCTGCCCTTTTAAATCCCTGCTTCACACTGATACGGTCACTTCCCACGCCGGGACACTCTTGAGTATCTGTGCGCGTTATAAGTGTATTATAACATAACATAACATAACAATGCATTTCACTATAAAATATAGAGCAAAATGAATGAATTGTATTTCAAATAATTATGAATAATTTTGCATGATTTTGCTGAAATTTTGCACATCCCTAGGCTTTAGTTGATATTTCATTTGGGATCATGAACAAGAAGTTGATGAGCAGTTCATGTAACAAGTGAGTTTTGTTGAATAATATTTAGTTCCAAATTGGCAAGAATTATATCCAATGTGTGACCTGTATGTGGGTGGCTCCAGAGGCAATTCGTAGTGAGTTGTGTGTATCTAGACCACTTCGATGCTATTTGGTTGAGGCATATTTGGTTAACTGATATATAGGTAACTGAAAAAAACAAACGGTAAAGTAACGTTATAGTTGGGTGCTATGGCCTGTAACAACATAACATTTTAAATTCTAAAAACCACAGAAATTCAACAGTTACAGTTATGTTTATCTAAAGTAACTATAACTTGTGCCCTAAAGTAACTATAACTCGGGCCCCTGCCATAAACAGTTTTCTCATCAATAATTTCAATGCAAATGTTGCAGTGATATTATCAATGATGTCACAGAAGGTGTCACGAGTGATGTAATATGTGGGGAAATTAGCAGTGCATTGCGAGGGTGCATGTTATAGTTATTTTAGGACATTGGGATCAGGGGGATGGGTTACCCAAGGCTGAAAGCGGCCTGGGGAGGGGGGCCTTTGCCACCTCCCCTTAAAATACTACGGGCCCCGGGGGAATGGGGTTCATGGGGCAGAAAACGGCCTGGAGAGGGGCACCATGCATCCCCTCTCCTTAAAAAATCTTTTGGGCCATGAAATATGGGGACCCCAGGGAAAAAAATGGTCTGGGGAGGGGGGGCCATACACTCCCTCCCCAATAAAAATAAACAGTCATCATCCCAGTGGGCCCTGGCCCACCAGGTTTTAAAAAAAAAAAAGCAGCAGCCCGCTCTTCTTCTAAAAAAATGTTTCTGCTGATTCACGTATCCTCTGTGAATTCACAGCAAAAATGTTTCTAATAAAAAAAACTTTTGGTCCCAGGCAGCGTCCCTATGGGAACCAGCCACTAGGGCAGGGGGATGAGGGTACCCCTACCTTTCCCCCTTATGTCTTTTTAAAAAAAAAAATTCTAGGACGCTGGCACAACTTCCTGGTTGGTTGGTGGCAGCCAATTAGATCTCAATTTGAGAACTGTCAGCTCCGCGGATCATCCGTGATATGTATTTTTTTTAATCGTAATTTCTGGTTGAAGTGGTGGCAGCCAATCAGATCTCATCGTCAGATCAGTCCGCTTCTCTAGATATACATAAATCTTATATTTGTAATTACTTAAAAACTACTGAATGGATTTCCACCAAAACACAAAAAGCACTCTTTTTGGACCAAGATCTAGCTTTCTGCCAAATTTGGTGTAAATCCGTTCGGCGGCTTCGGCTGTGGTGGTGTGTAAAGATCATATGGAAATATTTATGTGAAAAGTGTGTTTGGGACCCCTATTTTTCTTGGCCCCCTTTTGACGGATCACCCCAAAACCTTTCATGCATTAGCTAGTCAAAATTTAGCACTTTCTTGCAAAGTTTCATGGAGGTTCATCAATCGGGGCCCAAGTTAATAGCAACACCAAAACTGCATTTCCAATGGAAACACAATCCTAACTATAATTACCTACTGGGCAGAGAAACCTGAGTTTGCTCTCACTTGGCAGGACCAATTTCAAAGCAATCACCAAGTGAGAGCAAACACATATTCCTTTCCCAGCTGGAGGGAGCATATGAATGCTCCCACCAGCTGGAAGTGGACCTCAGATCTCTTTCCTCGGCGCAGTGATGCCGCACGGCCCGCTCACCATTTCAATGTTGGCTGGGCCCTGGAGGATGAAGTCCCCGGGCCGAGAGGACCTGGGTGCCCCCTCCCCCGATGGAATATGGCTGGGCCCCCTGAGATGGGGTACCCGGGACCAGAATTGGCCTAGGTTTGCGGGGCTGATGTCTTTCACTGTTCTCTATTCATTTTGTGAATCCGCAGGACTGCTGCGATGGCACCACAAATCGGTTCACCCATGCACATTGAAAAGTGAAAACCATAACCTAAATCAGTTATTTTGGTTTCATATCTCTCTGGAGATAGTCTCGGAAGCACAGCTCCATTGTATTTTTGCCTTTCTTCCAAAAGAAGAGAATTAACAAAAAAGATTCTTTCTGCTGAAGATAGAAGAGAATGGAAAGAGCAGGACAAAGAAAAAGTCTTACCACCTCCAAAGAATTCCTCCGACATTTGGAAATATTTCTCTATCCCTTTAGGAGATAAGAACTTTTGTGCATAATTTGCTCAATGCAGTCTATGCTGAAAAATGTGTCAAGAGGTATTATGAAGAAGTGTTCACATGGCACATCCTCTGTTTCGAAACACATGAAAACTGTACATACAAGGATGTATCAGCGGATGATAAAAGAGAGGGAAGGTGGTGCACCATCATCAGAAGTTGGACCATTTGTGGGACCCTTATCACCTGACCAGAAACCAGGGGTGGGCGGAGTTCACAGAGTTCAACTCCATGGAATTCCGCATAGTTAGCTAAAAACTCAGAATCGCAGTGATACCTTTGAGGGGCACAGGGGGGGGAGATCTAACTTCTTGGCAACCATAAGAGGCAGAACCCCCTTCCACCAGAAACTGACACAAGCTAGAAAGGCAGGTGGCTGGGGGTTGGGGCCATGACCTGCCAAATATAGGTGCCCCTAGTAACCCCAACTCACCACTCAGGCCTGTGGCCTGCTGCAGCAAGGCCCCCGAGGTGACGTTGATGACTTTTTCACTGCCACGGCTGGTGACGGCAAGGATGGCGTTGAGTGCTGGGTGGTAGCTCAATCTGTACAGCCTCTCTTTGTCACACCATAGGCAGCCATCCTGCACCAACAGGGTTGCCTATACCCCTCCACCGCCACCTTCTGGGGCTCTGCCCGAGCCACCAGGACCCCCGACAGCAGCCATCCTCCCTGCAGCTCTGCTGGGGCGGCGGCGGCCTGGCCCACGGTGCTTGTGCGTGCCCGGCTCGTGGGAGCCACTACCGCTGCTGTAGCACTACCCCCGCCAGTCACTATCCGGGTACAGGAAGTCGCCACCAACACTTGGGCGAATGGGAAGTGACGCAGAAGGAAGCCACTTGGTTAGGCTCAGTACTAGCCTGCTTATTCCCGAGAAGGCACGCCTCTTTCTTGTGGCTTGGCATGTACTCAGTAGAAGGACCTTGACAGTCTAACAGGTGAGTTTTAAAAAGCTTAAAAAGACTAGGAGTGAGTGGCGGCACCGGTAAACTCCACCACGTGGTGAAGTGGGGGTTTTCTACTTTTTTATGCCAAACTTCGTGCTCCAAGCAGAGCATGGAGTTAGCAAAACTCTGTGAACTCCACTGGCGGAACGGAGTTCGCCACCCCCCGCTACCAGAAACTTACCATCCCACTGTTCCACCAAAACTGCAAGACACGGTTACTCATTGTAGCAAATGCATATGCCAGTTAAACTAATTATGTAATCTCTTGCCCCGTTTATGGATGCTGTCAAGAAGCATAATGCTGAATATTTTTTTCACCTCATCCTTCCATCTTCCATTAATTTTCTAAACACAAGTAGATATCTGAAAAGAAATACAAAATATATTTAACTTGAGATTACATACTAATAGATTACATACTATAAGCAAGGGAGTAGCTACATAACAGGTTATATCAGTGTATAAGAGGCTGTGTAAGTGTCTGAGTATATGTGTATAAATGGGTATACGAGAAGGTGTATGCGTTGGTGACTGTGTGTTTGAGTGGTTGAGTGGGTATGTGAGTGAGTGCATCAGTGCCTCGATGGGTTTGTGACTGGATATGTAAGTAGCTGTGTAGGTGTGTGACTGGGTGAGTTAGTGACTTTATGGCTGTCTAAATGGGTATGTAATTGGCTGTATGGATTGGTAACTGGCTGTGTTGGTGGGGGGTTGGGTGCATTTAAGTACACCAGTCTGTTTTTTAGTTTCATACTGCAGGCTCTTTTGTTCCCTTCCCTCACACTCCTTTAGCTCCATTCCCATAGTAACCATGTTTTCAATAGTTTCTACCTACCAGCAGGTCAAAGTTCACAAGACTATCCCCGTCAACAAGAGGATCACCTTCAAGCTCCTCACCCACGCTCACAAAGCACTCCACAACACCGGACCGGCCTACCTCAACAGGCGACTCACCCTCTACACCCCGAACCGCCAGCTCCGCTCAGCCGACCTCGCCCTCGCCGCCGTCCCACGCATCAGAAGAACAACCACCGGCGGCAGATCCTTCTCCCACCTCGCCGCCAAGACTTGGAACACCCTCCCCCTGCTCCTACGTCAGACCCAGGACCTGCTAACCTTCAAGAGGCTACTCAAGACCTGGCTGTTCGAGCAGTAGCAGCACCCCCTCCTCCCCCCCAAGCACCTTGAGACCCTCACGGGTGAGTAGCGCGCTTTACAAATGTCTTGATTGATTGATTGATTGATTGATCTCTAAACAGCATACTAGCTTCACATTAATTGTAGCAGGTGTGTTTGACTGTTAGCAATTCCAAGCATATCCCAAACAACATAACTTTTTTTATTTTTCTAAAGACAACCACAGAGGTAGTTACTATTTTTTGTTAAAGTCACTACCTAAGTTTAGTACCCTGCACATTTCCACCAACCAATCAAATATGTTGTTTTATATTTTACTTATAGTTGTCCATTTTAGGTGCCTTTCATCTTCAAAACTGCCTTATTTTGTGGCAGCCTTTTCCTGTGTGCTACTCCTGCTTGTCTCCAAGATGGTCAGAGTCTAGATTGTGGGCCATAGTTTTGTGTTTTGGGCCAGAGAGAGTTCTAGAAAGAGGGGCATTGACAGGGACCTAGAGTTATAGAACTCTGTGAATGTGCAGAAAAATACTTGTTTGGCTCTTCATGCTGTTTTTTCATACCAGTAGTGCATTTCACATTGAAAATCAACCTGAACGGCACCAAGGGGTGTGCATGGGCGTGACCGTTTTGTTTTATCTGCTTTCTGCATTCTGTGCATGCTGCTGGGCCTATTTTTGAATCAGTGCAAATTCTCCCCAATCTCACTCTTCCACCCCTCATTTGCTTATTTGTTAAAGTATGTGTCTTTCTGCATGTGTATTTTATATTTTTGTCTTTTTTTATACTTTTTTGTGACTTTTTGTTCTTTTTTTGTTTTCCTGTCCTTGTGCTCCACTTCCTTCAGTTTTTCGTTTTCCACTTTCCCACTGTTTTGTCCTACGTCTATTCACCCAGTCCCGTGGCAGAAGCAGGAAGCAGTAGTGGTGCCAGTGCCACTCGCACACCCTGTGGGCACCGGCACCAAGCATGGGTGCAGCCCTGCCCCATTTCTACTGAGGCGGAGGTGACTGCGCTGGTTTTTTGGGTCCAGCACCACCTCCCCTACATGCTGGCAGCAGGCCTGGGAGATGGTACCCCCTGCAGGAGCGTCCGCTACTGTGGGGGAGAGTACATCGGTGCATGCACCACAGAAAAGGGGTGCAGCTCACCACAAAGCAGATGCCTCACAGCTGGGTGGACATTATTTATAGGGAACAGGACCTGCTCGGTCTGCCGGGTGTTGAGGTTGCGGGGCTCGGTGAGTAATTAATAATTATTTTTTGTTTTCTAAAAATGCTAATATTGTTTTTTCAAATAGCATGCTGCTCACACTCAGAGGTAAATTAAGTTTATGTTACAAATGATATCTGATCCAGCTTGAGCTATTCAGGTGCTCAGCCCTGCCTACTCGGTGCTCGCTTGGTCTGATTATTTAAGAAGTGACACAGACTCTTCTGTCCTGTCACTAAGATAGTAGTGAGAGTTAGCGTTCTCTGTGCCTTTCTTTATGAAGCTCATACAGTCCCAATCTCCCAGTGATGTGTAGTATGCATTGAAATGGGAGACTGAGTTGGCACATCAAGGAGAAGCAAAAGATAATTTGCTGCAAATCATTAGTAGTTCAAAATGTAGTTTAGGTTTAGGAAATTTGGATTAGGGCAATGGTCTTTCTGATTTAGACAAGTATAATGCTACTGCATCTGCCTGTCAACATATTTTTTTAGAGAATAACTGTACCACTAATATTTTTTTAATCTTCCTTATTTCTTACATCAGCACCCAAGGACAAGAGGGCGTCATAGGAGCAGGGGAAAGGAGCTGCCAACAATAGCATCACAGCAGGTGGAAACACGACCAAAGTTCAGGCCGCAGTAGAGGGTTCTGCTCTCCACAGTAAGTCCTGTTATTATTATTTCCCTTATTTACCTCAATCCAATACTGGCACATGCACTCTATCAAACAAACAATGCCCATGTGTAAAAGTTTTTAAACTTTCTTGTGAAGTCACAAAACCAAAGTCCTTGAAATCCAGTTGTATATATGAATGCAGCAGGAATTGCAGACAAATTTCACCTTGAAATCTAAATGAAAAGTGCCCAGGAGATGGAAAAAGTACTGGGAGGAGCCTTCTGAACAGGAAAAGGAAGTTGGAGTCACCTGGGCACTTCAATTCTTGTTGGAAAAAAAAAGTTAAATTTAAAAAATGCTTTTTGCGTTAAAAAACAACCTGAATGTTCCATTTGAGTAGAATATTCACTCAAAAAGGTATTTTCAAGTTGATTTCGTTGCTTTACGAGTAGAGACTCTGATTGAGAAGCAGCTGCAGCTGCTTGCCAGCCTCACATAAATGGTGCCGGAAGGCTCTGTGGCGGCCGGAAGCCATGCTAGTGGCTGACAAATCTCACTCGCTAGCAGCTGGCAAATATTGCTCACGAGCGCGTGTTTACTCAAGCCTCGCATGTGCCAACAGGATTATAATCCTGCCACACGCTGGATGGCAGAATTTAGCAGGAAGTCCGTGTTACATGCGGAGTGCGGAGATACCTGAATTCCTCCAACTCCGCAAGCAGAATTATAATTCCTCCCTGGCCTACTTTTAATGATATCTGAATACTGCAATGATCTCAGAGTGGATATGTCTCAATACTTGTGTCTAGTGTACGGGATAGTGTGGGTCATGACTATAAAGTGATCTACTCTGGCATAAGACTGATGTGAGATGGAGAAATAGGTGTAATCTTGCTTTGTGGGGTTCAGTCGCCTCCAAATATCTACCAGCTCTATGTCCCTCATCCACTTCTGGCCCCCCTTAGAGATCACATCCATCCATCCAGCCAGTTCGATGATCTAAGCGATCAATTGCTGTGTTCATCACTGTGTTGAGGTCCCTACCCATCAGCACCTCTGGGTCTAGTAATGTCATAACTTGCAAAAAAACCTGCCTGAAGAATGACTTCTGGGTGTCATTCGGTGCATAATCAGGGCCCAACGTGAGTGAGTTATTGCCCAAAGAGATGCAGATCACCAGGAACCTCCTGGGAATGTCCACATGCATGTCAGGTATCTTTCCTTTAAATTTGTTGGCAAGCATTATCACCACCCCTCCTTTTTTTGTTGCCAGAACAGAAAAGCTGTCTGCAAATCCACCATGATCAGAGGAGGGTCAAGTCATGGCTAAGCAGGTGGGTCTCCTGCAATAGGCAGATATCACAATCAGATTCTTTCAGCATGTTGAAGAGGGCCAGCCATTTAGCAAGTGCATTAAGGCCCCTTAATTACAGCTCAGGATTTTTATGATGTGTACAGTAGATTGTGTTATCTATGATTCCCAAATGGGGTCTACTGAATATGTGTGGGTCCCTGGAAGGTGTGGTGTCACATGTTTGTAATATGTTTAGGCACAGCGTGCTTCTAGATCGGAGAACATACGAAAAGAACTAAGTAACAATCAACAAAGAACTGCATTCTCTCCACCTTGGAGTTCCCAACAATAAAGTGTGATCCACAAGTCCTGTCCATCTGGTCCAGATGTGTAACCAAGAAAAGACTGCACTTGTATCTATGGCGAAACTGAATGTCTCCTAATGTCTTCACCATAGATCCTCAAGAATGAGACCCCAGAGGCCATGTGTTGGACTTGGCCCTTTTTGCAGGGTCATCCCTGAAATTTTTGCCTTCCTCCTAGCCTTTTTTCTGACATGGTGTTGGTGGTTTTAGGACTCTGGGCACTTTAGCACTGCTGTCCAGTGTAAAGTGCGTGTGCTCTCTGTGGTAAACATGGTAAGATTGGTCTACACCTGTTTGGCGTATTTAATTTACCTGTCAGTTCCTTGTAAAGTGGTATCCCAGGGCCAGTAAATTAGATGCTACTGGTGGGCTTGCAGCGCTGATTGCGCCACCCACCAAATTAGCCTTTCAAAACTGTCTCAGGCCTCTGCCATTGCAGGGCCTGTGCGTGCAGTGTTACTGCCGCTGTCACGTGACACCTAAAGTGTGTGCCACGTCTGTGACCCCCCTTTTACTGCATGTCAGTCACCCCTAAGGTAGGCCCTAGCTAGCCCTATGGGCAGGGTGCATTGTAGGTAAAAGGTAGGACATGTACCTTAAGTGCGTGACATGTCCTGGTAGTGACAAACAGCCATTTTTTGTTTCTCACTGCTGTGAGGCTGCCCTCTCATAGGAATCCATAGGGGATTCCCTGATAAGTGTTTCAGTGGTAATTCCTGATATGAGAGGAGCAGCGTGGTCAAGTTTGGTATGTTTGGAATAGTGATAATAAATGCTGCGCAATGGTGTGCGCAGATTTATTATCACTATTTTAGAAATGCCACTTTTAGAAGTTTTTATTAAATAAGAATGCCTACAAGGGATTTCACTTATTAAACATAGTCAAATTTAAATCAAAGAATAAATCGTGTGTAAGGTTCCAACTGGTAACCAAACAAGGAGTAAATCTGACATGAATTGAGTTATTCTACATAGGTCAATCAAAACACAAAAGTGAAAAAATAAGAATAAACGGGCATCACTTTTCTTCAAAAAATACACATTTAATGTTTAACAATGAATGATAGGGGTATCATCACAAATACTATAACACCATGACGAGGGAAATTTAACTCGACCTACAAATCATTAGTGTTTACATTCAGTCCAAGATGACATAAAATGAGAAAAGGGTCTAAACAATAGAGCACACTTCATCAGAAGAAGTTTATCATGTGTTGACGGAACAGAATGTGGCAGTCGACGTTTCGGTCTGTAGTGGTGAGAAATCCGTCAGACCATCTTCAGGACAAAAGGTAAGTATCTAAAACAACCCCTTAGATTATTGAGGTACTGTTGCATATGTCAATAGATCCACGCAACACAAGAATACAGATTGAAGAACTTCATGAGTGAAAACTTCACAACTAGGAGCCTCAGAAGTAGGCTAATTGTAGAAAACGCTCGTGTTAGAAACAGAGTACCGTAGAGTATATTCAAAACCGATGACGTCGTCAGTTAAGTCAAAGGCTTGTTACTTGCCGTGCTTCTGAAACAGCGTATTCAGCTTCTCCAAATCGCAGCGTTCTACACAGCCTAGTTGTGAAGTTTTCACTCATGAAGTTCTTCATTCTGTATTCTTGTGACCCCATGAAAGTGTGCTTCTTTGTGCTACTTGGGGACTTGCTGATGCTGGGCCCCAGGAGGAACCGCCACAAGGTATTGCCCCTCTACTGGAGGGTCCTGTGAGCTGGCCTGCCTGGGCCCAGCTCTGCCCTGAGGACTTTGGGGCTTATTATGAAGGGAGCGCTCAGGACTGGGATCTGCTGAGGCTGTTCCCTCAGGAGAGCGCACTCGGCGCAAAGAGGGCACTGCCCAGGACGAGAGGAGCATGAGGGCTCTGCAGCGCTGGGCGGCTGAAGCGTCCCGAAGGAATCCCGGCGTGGGGATTCCCTCACCCTGCATCAGGATGGAGCGGGAACCCACTCCGCATGCTGTGCCTTCCGTGACAGAGCGGGAGCCCACCCCGCATGCTGTGCCGTCCATGGCGAAACGGGAGCCTACCCCGCATTTTGGTGCTCCCTAAAATGGAGCAAAGCCACCGCCAGCAGCAACCCGGACCGGCGAAGAGGAAAGCCGGAAGTCAGGCAAGTCTGTTCCTGCCTGTGGGCGCGGCTCCCGTGAGGAAAAGGGGAGCCCCGCGTGCTGCCTAAACTGCCTGGTCCTGAAGAGAGAGGAGATCTGCCTCTCGGTTTGCGGTAACCCCAAGGGATCATGAGGATCCGGGTTGCCCGCTCGTGAAGTTAGCGCGGCCGCTCGTGAGCGAACCGGAAGCCAGGCGAAGCCAGCCTGACTAGGGGTGGAGCTTCCCCCCTGAAAGAGGAAGTAGAGAGCCCTGTGAGTGGCCGCCGGAGAGCGAGACTGGTGTCCCAAGCAGGACGGTGTCTCGCGGGTTCAGCCAGCAGCCCGGGAAGAGAACGGAGCCTCACGGGCTCCCCTTGGTCCGCGTCGTGCCTTCCCTGCAACGATCGACTCCCACGGAGGAGACCAGAAGCGTCGGTGAGTGGGGTCTGCAGGGGAGCACTAGCGAACAGAGCCCTGGGACGGAGGGGCTCCCCAAAGGCTTTAAGCGGCGCCTAAGGGTTGGGTGCCTGATTGCTGCACAGTGAGGAGTACCGGTGAGAGGGACCCGTAAGAGGCATGGTTGGTGCCTGAATTGGTGCCGATGTTTTTCCCCCAAGCGGAGCCCCAGTGGGAGGGACTCCCCCAGGCACTCTGCAGGTGCTAATTTTACACACAGCTGCACCGCGAGAGAGCGGGCAGCTGCAACGTGGGGGCAATTGTGATTTTTATGATAAGGAAGGGGTGAGATGCACCCCCCGGCCCCCAGTGCGTGACGCACATTGCTTTTACTGCAAGGCAGCCAGAGGGCCAGTGAAAGGCCCTACGTTTAGAGCCCTGACATTTTGGACAGAGGGCATTTGGGCCCCAGAGGAAGGTCAGTTGGCCTGGGGTCATTTTGGTGATATTGGTAGAGCGCAAGGCTCTACAAGGATGCGTAATGTGTTATGCTTGAGGTGATGTATGCACCTGGGGAGTGTTACTGCGGTGCACTTCTAAATGTGTTGATACCTAATGTCATGCTATGATGTTTATGCATAATGTGTTTCCAGAGTACAGTATTCTTCCAGTAGTTACTGGTTGTGGTATTTTTACTACTTGTGCTTTGTGATGGTTCTGACAGTGGCCTGATTGGCCCTGTCATGTATATAATCCCCTGTAAATTATTACCTGGTGCCAGTTGGCACAGTGTATATGTGTGATTATGATTCTAATGTGTTTTGGATAATACAAAGGCTATTTTTTATATAACCTTGTGTGGAGTTTCTTTTGTAGTGTGCCTAGTGTGTTGCTGCTGTATGTGCATTGTGCAAACGCTTTACACATTGCCTCTGGGGTAAGCCTGACGGCTCGTGCCAAGCTACCAAGGGGGTGAGCAGGGGTTATCTTCAGCGTGTAACTCCCTTGCCCTGACTAGAGTGGTGGTTTCTGCCTGACTTAGGCGCCTGCCCTAGCCAACCAGAAATCCCATTTCTAACACCATGTCACAGTGTCTCTACTTTTACCTGCAGGAATGGAGTCTGATCGGTAGTAGTGTCGCCCCAATGATGATATCACACCTCTCCCTCTGTTTCGTTGGAGTGTAGCTTAGCTATCACAGCCCCTTGTCCTTCTGAATCTCATCCCATGAAGGTCTAGGAGAAGACTGCTTGAGTTGAATTGTGGACCAGTGTTCCAGTCTGCATCACAGTCTATCCCTTCTGAATCAGCAGGGCATTGCAAGGGATGCCTATTGTGAAAGGTCTGGTAGATCCAGTATTTGTTGTTCTTACATTAAATTGTGTATGGTGTGTTCCATCTCATTCAGGGTGAAGATCAAGCCAAATGGATGTTCCCAGCAATATTGTATGCCTTTCTTCATGAGCTAGGTGGTTACTGGCCAAGGTTGCTACCATCTCTAGAGGGAAATTGGGACAGGTCCTGAAACAGATGGAGCATTAAACCTCCAAAAGTAATTGAGGTCATTGCGCATGCCACTGTCATGCTTGCCTCTTTTTGCTTGAAATAGTGAACACATGTGACTATATCAGCAGGGAGGTTGAGGGAGCTGGAGGGCTGCCCACTTAATGTGATCTATCAAGTTGTATGTCATCAAGGTCAAAGACAGGTAGTATTTAATGGATGAGGTGTTTGACTTCCAAGTTGCCCTTTTCAGTGTCACATGATGCCCCCCCTACTTCTGATGTTTGATCTATAGGACGCATCTTCACAATCTTGCAGGTGGGCCTGTAGGTCAACATTTTGGTCATGGAGCTCTAACATTTCCTTTTGGAAGGATTCTAGTTCTTCCTCCAATGCATCTCTGGTATTTTCTAATGCAGAAACCTCTGACCTTGCTCGCCAAGGTCACGCCTCACCTCTTTTATCTCCATTGTGGCAATCTCCTGATGTGCTGTAATGTCTCCACACATTTTTCGGAACAGTTCTTCTATACATGTACAGCTCACAGACACCTTAGCTGTGGAATGAGGGGGTGCGTGTAGACAGCGGTCCCCAGTCTCCCCAATGCTGTCTGTGCAGACTTTAGAGGCATCTGTTTTCTTGGTCGCTGTCTTGTGTGCAGCCGCGGCCGCTGCAGGTAAGAACGGTTGGGCAGTGAGGCCAGGTGAGGGGAATTTCGAGAGACGACCACGAGGGAAAATTAAATAAATAATTAATTTTCCCTCGTCGTTGTCTCTCGAAATCACCCCTCACCTGGCCCCACCACCCCACTGCTCTTACCTGCAGCGGCCGCAGCTGCTTGTGCGTAACATCTGCTTCTAGGTGGAGTCCCTTTGTTTTTGTGTGAGCCCATGTTTGGGTGGTTTGACTGTGACTGTGCAGAAAGGGGCAGCAGTGTCATTCATCTGATGAACTGTAGGAGTCGAACAGAGCATGATGCAGTGGATGTCTTCTGGTTACCAGTGCCAGGATCTGTTCAAAAACTGCTGACCGCCCACACAAATGTAGAGTCTGGTCTTTTCACTGCTTCCATGGGCATTGCAGGATCCTGCCAGGCATTGCACCAGATGCATTGACCATTATCAGACTCAGGGTCGGATACTGTAAGTCATGAGAGCAGTTTCACTTGAGGCACTCTTTAGCAACCAGGTAGTTGAAGGATGGATTAAAGCTTGGGACATCTCTCTAATGTGCCAGCATGGATAATTGATTGTCATTGAACCCCTCCTCAGAATAAGTCGCAAGGTCTATTAATGTGCCCTGCATCAAGGACCTGATTTGTTGATTGCCTATATGTTTGAAGGGCTGGGCTGTAAGGCTGCAATCGGGGTCCCTTCTAGGGCCCACTGCTATCACATGTAACTGTAAGTGGAATAGCTAAGGCACCTACCATGGCTGGAGTCTGCCAGTGCCGCTCCACCTCCACCTCAGGTCAAATATGTGAATCTCAGCATGGATTGGGATCGGGGTATTATTTCCCCTGTAATTACACACCCATATGCTGTGGTCATCTGTGAGAGCCATGTCTGTCCAGGGGGCCACCCCTCAACTCCTCGACAGCAAGGGCCTCCGATTGTCTCCAACCTCGCCACCCTGTGACTGTTCAAGAAGAAGAGGGAGGGGGCATTATCTCTCCAATGTGGGGTGTACCCCTGTGCATGAGGAAGGTGGCCTTGGCACCCCAGCAGCTCACTTCTGTGATTGTGGCAAGATCCCTGCTCATCTACCTCTGACAGGTGCCCACTTGCATTAGCCATGGGTTGCCATATGTCTGTGTTGCGGCCATGTTTCGGCACCCACCCCAGTCTGGCAGAGCGAGGGAGCTGATTTTGGTGGGGATCTATGCTGTTACTTGCTCCCAGGCTCTGTCTGTGCCTTAGCTTCAGCCACAATTCGCCTGGGGCCCACCTCCCTAGGTAACGACCACCATTTTCAAGTGGCACAGGATCGGACATCTTCTCTGGACACTGTTTAAGGCTGCTACCACGGGCTGAAGTGCCCACCAGCTCATTGTGTCCCCTACTCTCTGATCTTGCACTTCAGGTCCTATAGATGCCCGGATCACAGCTGGAGATAGCTTCACTGGTGGACTGGGTACAGAGCAAGGAAGGAGCTCTCACTCCATCACCATCTTGGACGTGCCTCCAATATCTGACTTTTTCAGGGTCATAGCTGCATCATATCCTTAAGGCCCCACTTCTGAATGCATGGATGCCAGTTCACCAAAGTGCCAGGAGTACCGGAAGTGACATTGTTAGAAGGTGGTTCTGACCATCTGAGCCGCCCGGATTTTTCGCTTTTTGAACACCTATTTGTTGAGCTTTTACTGTGGGAGAGCCTCATAAGTTGGGACTCACCCACAGTGACCTCATGATGAAAGGGACTGCATGTGTATTTTACCGGTGGCCCCCTAGCGTAAGTAGGCCGCTGCGCTGCAGCCAGAGTAAGGGGCACTGGGCTGGTTACATGCAGACACGTGTTTACATGCGTGTGTACAAGTGTAAGGGCTGCGCAGGGGAGATTCCTGGCGTGCGCAGCCCAGGAGCAGCTACAAAGTGAATGGGGTGGCAGGACTTACGCAGAGATGGGTGGTGACATGGAATAGGCTTTCTACAATGGGAAGAAACATTTGAGGGAAAGTCAGTGTGCTTTACTGTTTTCACTCCATTACTCGCCTATGAGGATGGGGAGCACATGGGCTAGTTTCACTTTCCTAGGGCCTACAAATTCCAGACACGCACTAACGTCCACTGTAACTTATGTGAGAAGAAGTATTCTGCGGAGTCCAAAGTCATATTTGTACTGCTTTTGGGTCATCCAGAAATGTCATATTTCTCTGAGTCAGCTCATAACCAGGGCCTGGCTGGGGCTGACCCTGCCAGGTTAAATTAATGACCTTCCTCCCCAAGCTGTAGCATCAGAGGCCCAGCCCTGCACAACAGGCATTCCAAGGGCGAAGGCCTCCACTCCAAGAAGAGAAGATGGGTGGAGCTACAGGTTCATCCATCAGCAGCTGACACCTGGTGCCAGGCAGCAAGCTGCTCTGGAGGGAAGGCAGCAGGGGGGGAAGGGGCTCTCAGAGACCATGTGGCAGGCGACCCCTGGACAATGCCATTTTGAGCAAACCTAGAGGCCTGGGCAGAAAGAAGGGAGCAGGGGCAGAGAGGTGTTGTGTCGCTGTGTGATAGGGCTAACAGAGACTTCCTGCCAGCCCTCTCTTCATTCTTTAAAAAGAGTCTGCACAGGAAGAGGAGGTCTCTCTGGGGTGTGGTCTGCTGAGGAAGACTGGTGCTGGAGTCTGGCACCATGGGCAGCTGGAAGGAAGAACCTCCAGACTGGCCCAGGACCCTGACTTGCGCCACAAGGGGAAACCAGGACCAGTGAGCAGAAGCCTGGGCCTCTGCGCAAGGAGAAGAGAGGCCCAGGAGAAGAGCCAGGTGAGAGGCTGGTGCAGGGAGCCGGTGAAGTCCGCTGCATGCCAAATTCACCCTCCGGGAGACCAAGAGGGCAAAAGAAAGTGCTCCCAGTGGCTGGGGAGCGCCACCAGGAGCAAGAAGAGGCCAAAATGATGAAGATCGGATGCCTGGGGGCTGAGATATGCCCCCAGAAGGTAGGCGACCCTTGACCTCCGAGAGGACCGACGACGAAGCGCGTGGGGCTCCACCGCCGGTCCTGGATGTGCCCCCGGGGTGGGTGAGGTCCCGGGGGCTGCCCCCACCAGAAGTGAACATGCCCCGTGGGGTGCCAGGAGCCCACCCTGGCCCCGGCATCACCGGAGGGCGGGGAGCGCCATCGCGCCCCCCGCAGCGATGTCTCTGGGGTCCGGGATCCCAACTCTGGGCCCCGTCGCCAGAAGACAAGCCGGGGAGCGCCGTCGCGCTCCCCGTGAAGGTGAGCCTGTGGGGGGCCCGGGAACCCATCCCCGGGCCCCGAAGTGACGAGGAGGACGGGGGAGTGCCGGCGCACTCCCCCACAGCAGCGGGAAGGTGGGGGGAGTGCCGTTGCACTCCCCCGAAGACCCGCCCGGCCGTAGGCTGCCTCGCGGCTGCCTGCCGGAGCGGGCAGACCAGAAGAGACGTGCCGGCTCCCGCGGCAGCACGCGAGGGTGCTGGCCAGTCGGGGAGCCGGCGAGGGCAGCTGGGGGTGGGCTCCCCGAGCTGCCCTCCAACGTATACAGGAAGCGGGGAGGAGGTGCGAGGGGCCCGGATGGGACCGGGCCCCGAAAACAGCAGGAACAGCCAGGGGTGGGCTCTCCAAGCTGTATCACTCACCTGGGGGTCCGGGTGGGACCGGACTCTCCAACGAAGGAAAGACGTGGGCGGAGGCCCACAGCGTAGCTCTCCCCGTGCAGCGGGGGAGCAACTGCTAGGATATTCATGGAGCCAAGGAGAAGCACCCCATAATGCCTTGCAGGCCCAGACCGGCCTGCAAGGGAAAACAGCTTTTCTTCGGATCGTGGTGGCCCCAGGAGGATGGGGTCACCGCCAAATGTGTGACAGGGTGCAGGGGGAGTGGCAGTAGCAACGCAGGCTCCCCCAACACGACGGAAGACAGTCCCTCCCTAAGTCTCATGGGGACTTAAAAGAAACAACCCCTCAAGGGCTCAGCCAACAATTACTTTCCCCTGGGCTGGAACTTTCGTTCTACAGCTGGGGGGGTGCCTTAAGGATTGCCTCAATGTGTGAAAGGCTGGGCTGGGGATGTCTGGAGAAGGGCATCCCCTGGAGGTGAAGAGGTGCAACTGCACGAGAAGTGCATTTACCAAGGTTATTTCTTTTAGAGGGACTGTAAGTTACATGTGTAGTGTGAAGTACCTGTGTAAGGTGGAGTCATAAGCGAAGTGGGGTTATGTTGCCAGACATTCCTGCTAGGGTGTCTGGCTGTAAATGCTTAATCCTGTGATTTTACCTGTGATGCCTTTTAGAGGCTGTGATTGCAATGCATTACAACTGTTATCAGCTATGAAAAGTACCTCATTTAAAGTGATGCCCAAACATGTATTCTTGCTACTGCGTTAGGGGAGGAACAACCCAGACTGTTAGCTACTAAGATGTAGAGGTGCATACTGTATGGTCAGTATGAGATGCTCAGTCAGGGTTATGTGTCTCCAGGGCAGGTGTACCTATTTTTAAATGCTTGTTGAGATAATGGGGTGGGTCGCCACTGGGATGGTGCCAGTGCGTAGGGCCCTCGCTCCAGGTTATGTTCAACTAACTGCATTAGGGGGCAAGATGATGTGCATACATGGGAGTGGTGGTACTAGACCCCACCCCCCTTTGGGAGAGTTGGAAATGTTATGCAATGTCACAAAGTAATTCCAACAGCTTATGTATATTTGTAAATTGTTGCATAGTATTGAGTAGTGGGTGTGTTTAATAAATGTACTCTTACTTTTATAAAGCAAAGTACAGACTGGACAATCAATTATTGAGTGTTATTTCTGCATACTGGTAAATGGCGATTACTAGCCCACACCACCTCCCTTGAGTAAGCCTTAGACTGCTCTGCAACGCTACCCTCTGAGAGTCAAGCGCTACAATAGGGTGTTTGGTTCCCAGTGAAGGACAAATGTGACATGTTATTTGTGCAGGCCTCACAGATACTGCCTCGTTTTCCAACAGACATCACATGGCCTTTAACCCTGATGACTTCCCAGGAAGTGAAATCATGAGACATTTGGCTCTGATGGCTTCATATGAAGTGACATTACAGAAATGTAAGTAAAATTATTAAGATTCTTAATTAATTCTGAATATAATCTGAAGCTAGCAGACATAACACAAAAAACAATTGCTTCATCATAATAAAAAGAACATTACACAAGCTGTATCTGTTCAGGGGAGCACTTAGGAAACAGCATCAATGGCAGCACAGTTTTAGAAAATGCATACATTAAAAAAATATATAGAAGATCTGAATGATTGCCATTAATATTACACAATAAACATTGCACTACTATTTTTCACCAACAGCCACATGTTGTACTGTGAAAAACAGGGCAATGTTTAGTCTCACACAACAATCAGTGATATACAGCAAGAATCAAGAATTATTTAAATGTCAGAAAGGAGATGACGTAGCTATCAAGTGGTATTATTTGACATCTGGCATTTGGCACGCTCACCATATTCTGTTTTTTCTGTTACTCTGCATTCTGGGGTTTGTAATTTACTTTACTTTCATACAAATGCATTCGAACTTCAATGTTGCAAAGTGTTGTTGGAATAAAAGCCAGGGATGGCTGAACGTATCACAAATGACATGGACTCACTAGGCACATAAAAGAATCCCTGTTTTCAAGAACAGAATGGAAACGTGTAGCACGACATGTATAGGCATAATGTGCTGTGAGAAGGATCTACGTGAAAATGAACATTTCATTTTCATGTTTCATTGTTGTTATTCTAAAATGTAGTGTCAAAGGACAATAAATGACCAACCTTTGAGGTACAAAGCTGGAGATTTCACAGGATTACACTGACCAGTAAATAGAGAAAAGATCATTGGTAACCATTACCTAAAAAGAATAGTCATTGTCCAGGTCCACTTGAGTATATCAATGGCAGAAAGCACTATGCAAATACTATGGGCCAGCTTTAGAGTTGGTGAGACAGGGTCCTCCATCACAAATGCAACAAAGTACACTGTTCGTCAAACTTGTAGTCCATGCACCATTTTATGATTGGGAGGACTGTCACCTATCTTTCGATTGAGCTCCTATTACACCCATTGATAGGAATCTTCCTCTGATGGGCCAAGAAAGTAACAGGACCATCAGAGGAAGGGCATCACACTGCCTGCCCTATTTAGAGGGGACGATGTGATGTCATTTTCTTTTGTCTAATACCGCCAAGTAAAACATGGCTGTGAAGGACAAAAAAAATAATGACCCCCCATGCCCAGAGAAACAAACTCCCTTGGTGTGATGGCCATTAGTGTATGGTTTTTTAATAACAAACACCCACCTTGGAGGTCATCTGTCAAAGTTTTTGTACCTTGACAGGAACTACCATGACAGAGGTTCCTATCCAGGTACAGAGATCATTGCTAGGCCAGCAGTGATCTCTAAATTTGGCAGATAGTACTCCATAAGCAAGACACACAAAAGCCCTCCTCCACCTCGAAGACGGAGTCTCATCTGCCAAAGTTAAAATCTGGCCCTATGTCATCAATGTTCGCGATTATATTGCACGAGGAAACAGGAAGGTTATAAAAATCTCACTAAAGTAGTTCTCACGCAATGGCATAGATGATGATCCAGAATTCAAGGTTTGGAGGGAAAGTAGGGGTTTGGTAGGACCAACACTTCCTGTGCTTCATATAGTAAAAGAGTACCACAAAGGGAGAGAAGAGAGCAAGAAGAGCCTGGGTGTTCCTGCAGCACTAAGAGCACAGACAGCAGCTCCATGCTATTTTTGTGTAACATTCTCAATCTGTCTCTAAGGACCTGATTTAGATCTTGACGGAAGGGTTACTCCATCATAATAGTGACAGATATCCCGTTCGCCGAAATATAAATCCATATAACACCCATCGGATATAATGGGGTTTTTATTTTGGCAGACAGGATATACGTCACCGTTGTTACGGAGCAACCCGCCCACCGAGATCTAAATCAGGCCCTAAGTCTATTTTTTCCATCCTCTCACCTCTGACTTGTGTATTCTATGTCTGATTTACATTCTTAGTGTAAATAATCTAGGGCTACTTCAGACCTTTAAATCCCTCAAACCATTATGAGGAGAAGAACAAACTATAGTGACACTAAAAAATTAGAAAAATATGAAAAGTTTTATTTATTAATTATCTTTATCTTTTTTTTGGATAAATATAAAAACATATATTAGAAGTAGAGAAATTCATACAGAGACTAACAAATGTACAACATTCTGACCACATTCATTCACAGTCACAAACATACTACATACACATAATCATATTGATATATATAATATATAATCTTTTCGTCAATCATGATAGGATTTATAAAGGATGTAATAAACAAACAACAACAGCACTTTGATGAATGATTGGCTCTTTTGGGTGGTTTCCAAACTGACTCTACGCGCGTTTCGACAGAAACACTGTCTTCATCAGGAGTTCCACCTCAGAATGTTATGCTCTGTAAGGAATAATATATATATCACATACGTGTAAATATAGTTTTAAGTGTCACTATTGTACATTGATATAATATTTTCATATTGTGGTAAAGACCCATGATTTAAACTAAGGGATACAATCTCACATTGTCTTTTTATAAAAAGAAAAAGCCTGACAGAAAATTGACATAAATGCAAACATATAAATAATCTCCCAAAAACATATAACAATGCAGGCATGCAAATGGTCACTGTTACTGGTGATCTACATTCTTTGTGTGAATTCCATATTGACAGTACCAAAAGCCCCTTACCAAGGAAAGATAGTTAGCGTCCCTGAGTGGAAGTTGAATGAAACAAATATATATATATTCTCCAGGATAAGTATTCTATAGAGGAAAACATACATAATGATCAAAATGTGCACGAAATGCACAAAATACTGAAGTTTAAAATTTATGACATAACAATAGTAAAAAGATATATTACCAAGTCTGTCCAGCATATATATGCAGACAAATAAGCTGTTTAAATAGTACAGGTCGAAAAAGGATCTTGTATCATCAAAGGTTTATACTCGTCACCCAGGAGACATCTGTGGAGTTCTATAAGAGTGTACCAAAGTAGAAAAAGCAAAAGGTTAAAAAGCTTTCCATTGCTCACTATGCACATCCTTGAATATGAAAAGATGTTATAACGAACCGATTGGACTACATGTTTACCTTGTGCAGTTGATGACCTTTCTCAAAAAAGAGAGATGTTTAGTATAATAGCCGATTCCTCAAGAAAGAGGCCCTGAAACAAATAAACAGGCCCAAAACACTGAATGTAAAGATATGCAACAAAATAATTTTAAGAATGTCAAGAGTTGAATCTGTTTCTATAGATGTCAAAGATGGCAAAACATACCTGCTTGATAAGCTGTATCCAACAGGACAGACGAACTGCTAGTCCTTCAGATGGTTAAAAAATGGATACTAAAAAAATAAACCACAGGAACAGTGTGTTCCATTAATGGAAAATACTCGCAAACAAGGTTACTATTTATATTAGCAGGCTGACGAAATAACGAGATGCCATACATAGATATGTTGAAGCTATTTTAAGTAATCAAACGGAGCCGTAGACGCCCAAAATAATTGAAGTGTTTCAAGTTTGTAATCAAAAAAACATGGGCGAACACGTAAAAGCGATTACAGCTGTACCGCATAGAGAGCGGGACTGTTTCTGACTAAAAACAGTTGGTGAATAATTTTAGGAGCAGAAACTGTATTTTCAAACAGGTGGCATGTCACAACAGAGGCCTCTATTTTATATGGATTGGATGCCCCTAAAAATGTATCACGATACACATGTATTGTCCCAAACATATAGATAATAGCAAACACTGAAATGTTTACAAAAGACCCGCGAAACTTCACGCTATTCTTACCGGTATCGACGATCCAAAAAGATATTGGCAGCTCTAATCTCTGTATGGCAGCCACCCGGAGGGGCTGAAAAATGCCGAAAAGCTGATGGCGCGAAAAGACGGTATATTTAAATACTAGCGGAGAAAAGTCATTTGACCCTGTCACATGATGGGAGAGGCGGAGCAAAGCCTGGCCGAACACAACAAACCGGGGAATACAAAAACAGGAAGTGCCGCGGTCTTAATTGCATAGTGAAAGATTTAAAGGGATCAATATACATAGTTATATGCAAAACAGTCCCGATACACACGTGCAATCACCTGGTGATATTCAAAAGAAAATGTAAGCCTCGCAGCCAACCAGCTATGTACATGTCCATGCATGCACAGTAAGATATAAGAAACGGTGGGTACATTAATCAACGAAAACAACTAACCTTAAAAAAGAATCCCTAGAGAAGTTATGTATAAAAAATATCCGATGCATATGTACAGACACCCAGCGTTATTTAAGAATACATATAAGCATCGCCACCCAATAGCTGTGCACATATCTATGAACGCACAGCGAGATTTGAAAAAATGGTGGATGTGCCGATGGATGAAAACAAATAACCTGTACCGGGGGTCCAGCATTATTTAAGAATACAATTTTGCATTGCCACCAAATGGTTATGCACATGTCCATGAACTCACAGCGAGATTTAAAAAGAAGCGGTGGATGTACCCATAGACGGAAAACAAATAACCTGTACCTGGGAACCACTGACCATGCTAGTCATTGTAGCGTATAGCTTGGTCCCATGGGATATCAGAATTTAACCCATTGGTGTGTGAACTCAACGAAAAAATCCAAAATACTTCTCTGCATTTTCTTATTGATTCTGCTTGTTGGGTATTTTTGATTTCAATTTTTTCCAAGATTAACCATCTTATTTCAGTCTCACGGTGGTTCATTTCTAGGTAGTGTTTGACTATCGGTGCCGTTAGTCTTTTTGTTTTAATGGCCGAGCGGTGTTCTGTCAAGCGGACCGAGAATTGTCGTGACGTCTCGCCAACATATCCTTTATCACAGGGACAAAGTAACAGATATATAACATTGTCCGTTTTGCAGTTAGTAAAGGTCCTAAGTTTGATTTCCTTTTTTTGATAAAAGAATTTATCTGTGACTATCGCCCCATCACACGCCTTACAATGGGAACATTTATGGTTACCAGTGATGGGGTGACTACCGCCTAAAGTTTTTTGTATGAATGGCGGTTTGGGTAGCAATCTGGAATGGACCACCAGGTCTTTTAAATTCTTATTTCGCTTGTGGGCAAACATGGGGCGTGGAAGTGCCCTGTCTAATTCAGAATTTGTATTAAGTATGTGCCATTGGGCATTAATAGTTTGCCGAATGTTCTCATTGAGAGATGAGTGTCTAGTGACACATACCAATTTCGGGGGGTCTTTTTTTGTATTTGTTTGTAGTAAATGGTCCCGGTCATAAAACCTGGCCCTTTTATATGCCTCTCTTACAAGTCTCCTTGGATAACCACGATCTATGAACCTTTGTTTCATTGCTATTGCCCTCATGTCAAAGTCATGTACATTGGTACAGTTACGTCGAACACGTAAAAAGTGTCCCATGGGTATACTTTCTCGTTGACATTTAGGGTGATAGCTAGAGAAATGCAATAATGTATTTCTTGCTGTTGGCTTGGTGTAAAGATCTACTTGGAGGACAGAGTCAACTTCTTTAATTTCAATATCTAGGAATTCAATTTTCCCATCTCCAATGTTTGCTGTGAAACGTAAGTTCACATCACATAGATTTATCCATTACAGGAACTCCTGAAGTTTCACAGGCTCGTCCTTCCAAATAAACAGTATACCGTCGATATATCGGGACCATTGGTATATCGACTCAAAAAACGGGGCTACCTCATTGTAGACAAATTGGTGCTCAAAGAATGCCATGTAGATATTGGCTATAGTGGGGGCACAAGATGCCCCCATACTAACGCCTTTAATCTGTTTGTAAAGATCCCCATTGAACTCGAAAGTGTTTTCATCAAGTACAATGGTAAGGAGATCAATGATGAATGGCACATTGCAATCTACTGAGAAGGTTAAGATAAACCATTCTACTGCTGTAATGGCCTCAAGCTGGGGGATGTTTCTATATAAGGACTCAATGTCCAATGATACCAATGTGTCTGTTTGTCTATTGAAGGCTAAACCCTCTATTTTTGAGATCATATCCTTAGTGTCTCTAACATGAGATAAAGTTTTTGAGACATGTGGTCGTAGCACTTGGTCAATATATTTAGATATATGCTCCGTTGCTGATCCTATAGTGGTGACGATTGATCTATAGGGGGGATTGTTACTATCTTTATGAATTTTTGGAACACCGTAGACGCTAGCCATACGGGGTGCCGACACATTTATATAGTCACTCTCCTGCTGGCATATAATACCCTGTTCTACATCATTGTTCGTAAGGATGCAGATTTTACGTTGGACTCTAGATGTTGGGTCCGTGGTAATTTTTCGATAATGTAGGGGATTGTTTAATAGTGTGTTCATGTTAGAAATATATGTGTCAGTATCTATTACAACAATCCCTCCCCCTTTGTCACAGCTTTTCACTGTGATATTTTTCTGAGTTTTTAAGACATTCTTATTCTTTTTCCTTCCCAATCTCATCTTCTTTCCTCATATCGCTCTCTGTCTCTCCTTCTCTCCCTTGCTCGTTCATTGTATATCTTTCTCATTCTCTCACCCTTACTGTGGATCTTTGTTTACCTCATCAGCTTCCTCCATTCTGTCTCTCTCACATACCATTATACTACTGTCTATCTCTATATCATACCTGGCTCACTACCTGTCTCTAACTGTTGTTGTTAGCCTTAATATACATCTCTCCTACTATTTCGCTCTCATTTAACTTCTCTTTATTTCTGTCTCTCTCTCTCTTTAGTCATATCCTTTCTTCAAATTTTCCCTTTTATACTCATTTTGCTTGTCCAAGAAAGCAACCAGCTGGAAGTGTGGGCTTAGAACATGGGCACACTGGTGTATAATCCAGGAGATTCCTTGGTTTCACCTTCACGCTCAACTTTATGTGGTCCCACTGCTCCTGGGCCACGTTAATACAAAGTTCAATCTTTAGAAGAAAAGGAGTGTGTATATATCAATCCATAATTTATCTTACAAAGATTCAAAGAATTGTGATGTTGGTCAATGGCTCATTTAGATCCGATCAAAAATAGTCTTTTGGGAATTTTAGGTTTCTTTTTTTAATTCCAAATTTTATTCAGTCCATAATACTTCATCAGAAGCAGTCAACTCAATCCAGCCTACGCGTTTCGTCCCATATGGACATCATCAGGGTTCAAGACCACAATATGCGCATGGATTATATTCTTCAGCCTGTTGTGTTTATCCTGACCCAAATACGGCCTCCTGTTATCATTTTCTTCTTGTCCGTAATGACCTTGCTTTTCCGTTACTCCTGCTCATCCAATATTCATCTGATTGACTCATTTTGCTTGCTCTGCCATCCTCAGTTCCTCCCCCACTTCATTGCCCCGCTATGTTCTTCCCTTTGATCTCTGTTTGTTTCTTTGTTTCTGTTTGTGACTCACAGGTCATCCTAAATCCTTGGAGCTGCACTATCAGAGGTAGAAGTCTGCACAAAAGGCCTCTGAGTGGCTGACCTTTGTTTGTGGGTAGCCTGGGATGGGAATGCATTTAAGAAAACCAGCATAATTGCCTGTGTGTCACACTGAGTCAGACTGAGTCAGTCTGGGTTTTATAGTCAACAGCATTTTCAATGTGAACATTTTTAATCTCATACTGTCACAACTCGCTCCCTGCATTCTCGTGTCCACCACCAGGGGGCTGAATTGTGGGGCTCTCCAGTGTTCTAATAAGTTTCCAGACCCTCACCTTCATGCATATACTGACTTCCAGTCATTTGGATGCTACTTGCAAATTGCCATCCATTCCCAATCCATGCTGGGTTTTGTGGAAGCCAGCCTGCTCATGCCTGAATCTCCATTACCTAGAATTCCCTGCTCACTGCTTCGTCTCCACCCCTGCAGGCCAATGATGGGTGGAGGAATTCAGCTCACCTGTGGCTGGCTGTTGCTAGCCTGCTCGCACCTGATGCATGTGATTACTGTGAGCTCTTTTAAGCCCTAGCTCCCTTCAGGCCAATGTTGGTCATTGAAGCTGTGTATTGGTGAGACAGACCCTTGTTTCCAGTGTTTCCTGAGCTTTTGATATCCTTGTTTCCAGTGTTTCCTGAGCTTTAGTTATTTCTTTATTCCTGAACTATAGCTATAATTGTTCCTGAATTAGCACTGTTTGCAGTGCTACCTTGACTCCTGAGCTTTAGTAATTTCCCTGTTCCTGAACCAGCACTGCCTGCAGTGCTACCTTGACTTCTGAAGCTTTAGTAATTCTCTGTTCCTGAACCAGCACTGCCTGCAGTGCTACCTTGACTCCTGAGCTTTAGTAATTCCCTGTTCCGGAACTAGCACTTCCTGAAGTGCTACCTTGACTCCTGATCCTTAGCTCAATTCATGTTCCTGCCCCAGCACTACCTTCAATGCTACTTTGTTTTCTTGATTCCTGAACCTGCACTATTCTAGTATACCCTTGTAGCCTCCCCTTCTGCATATCCTTTTCCAGTCCCTGCCTTTCTTCCCATTTCCTTGGTTCCAGTTCCTAGTTTGCTGTCTTTCTATTACTGCTGTCTTGCTTCTAATTACCTTGTATGTTTGTTACTTGCTTTCTGCCAAGTGTGCCCTATGATTTCTTCCTTCCTGTTAAGCACTCCTCCTTGCTAGCTCCTTGTCTATTATGCTTGTATTTAGTTCTACCCCCTTGCTGTTACTGCCTTGCGTGTTCCTGTTCGATTGCCAGGATCCGTGGGCACAGCTGACAACCTAGGTGGTGTTTCTTGTTCACTGTGAGTGTTGTCTTTGAGTTACATTTATAACATCACCATAGGTATCAGCTCCACAGACCCTGCCTTTGCATACATATCCTATATGTGGGTATTTTGCAGTCAGTATCTGTAACAACAATTGCGGGTGACGAACTTACTGAGCTTCAGTCTTACCGTGTGGAGCTTCTGAGTGCTTTACCCCGAATTCCCTTTATTGTTAATGTTGTTTTATATATATGTCTTGCATATCCGTTCTGTGTGTAGTTTTTCTGAATGCTATATCACCTCTGAGGGCCTGTCTTTTCTGAGCCTTAACTCTCTTACTCTCTTGTACAGAGCTTCCTCTTAGGATTCCCTTTCTCCTTTGACTCGCTGTGTGATCTTGGGCAGCTCTGTACCCAGTATTATGCCTACTTTGTCTTCCCTGGCACCAGTCGCTGCCAGAGTCCCTGACACATGCCAGTGTCCTGGACTGAGTCCTGACACATACAAATGAGGATGAAAAAGACAAGAAGTCTCAAAAAACAAATTGGTTTGGTTTCATATGTAGGAACTTTCTGTTTGTGTCACAAATAACATGCGCCACTGGACATCCAAGTCTTTACGGTGCCTGGTGAGCAGCATAATATGTGCTAGTAATATTACAAAATGGTTTAAAAAAAAACTCAAAGGGAACAACATGTTTTGTTGAATTCATCCTACAATCCAACAGTCTGCAGCTTCGATGTGTGGATGCAAATTGTATTCTTTATCATGTTCTGACACATAGCACACCTGTGACGTGTCATTTGAGCCTGATCTGCACATTAAGAGCCTCCAGAACATGAAAAGAATGTGCCTACAGTCCATTACACTCTCTCATGTGCAGTCCCTTGTCTAGGTAAGCTTCATACCATACATTGGATCTGTTGCACCTGGTGTTTCCAACAGACTTGGTCACGTGTAGCAACTCTGGTACCACATTGCATCGAACGTGCCCCTCCGTTAGAGTTCCTATCATGATGACATAGCTATACTGCTCAGCAAGTACTATCAATGGGAATTGATTTCCAGCATCTGCTTACTGCCATCCACACTATGAAAGAACCAAAATCCATGCCTTGATAACTCTGCAGCCATGACTCCTGTGCCATAGGTCACATTTAGGATTAGTCTTGAGCCACGGTTGGTCAGGAAAGGGAATGGCAGACAGTTGGCGGTCAATCGAGGAGTACGCCATTTCACAATGGTGGCTGATGACATTTGGAAGTCATGAAGTGTAAAGGTTTGGTATGCCTTTTATGTAGTGAGCAAAGTGAGTGAGCTAGATGGACAAACGTGGGGTTCAGGGGCATCTGCCCCTGAGAAAAATGTGAAAATAGATTAATAAACGGTGCATTTTAAGGCAAGTTTTAATAGTGAATTTATTTAGAAAGCAAGAAGGTTTATAAAGTAATTGTGATTGTATAGTCTTGAAATATTTAAACACATAAAACTACCCCATATCTTGCCACATTAGTACGTTGAGCAGTTACTGTAGTGTGCAAATTGTATAGTGTAACAACGACAGGCCCTTTAAAGTGTGTGCTTGCCCAGTGTCTTGCACTGTGTGCAGCATCGACTTTGGATAAAAATGCTCTAACCAGTCTTGGGGAAGCACCCATAGCTGCTGGCTGCATTCAGTCAAATAGAAATATGTGCAGACCAGGCTTTAAGTGGCATGACTTAAACGTGTAAACTAAATTTCTGTGATTCTCATTTTGTGCCACCCGACCAGTATTTTGGTTTCTCTTTGAGCTTTCTATTATTGCATCCAGATGTATAACTAAACAACTGACATACACCCAAAACCTGCCAGACCTATTGGCTTTGTCAATGATTGCTAGCTGTTTAAGATAAATGACTAATACAATTGATTTTGTTGCAAATAATTACTATTGAAAATGTTTTAAATCAGAAACTGTGAGACTGCGAATTAAATATTGTTGAGGCCTGCGGAAGGGGTGTTGGTGTTCAGTTATGTGTACTTTAAGTTAGACATGTAGGCCCTATTTCTCTCCACATCTGGTCCATCTGCTTATCTTAAAACTCATCTCTTTCATTTTCAGCATCCTCTTTTCACTCTCTCCTCAATGCACTTCCTTGGATCTCCTTTACTTCACCGCCCCCAAATATACACTGTAGACACTCACACGCAAGGACTTTATTTTCTTTCACTTTCGCCTTCTCAATATTGTGACAACTGTGTACCCCCTCACACACATTTACACAGATTCTCATTTGCAACTGGAATACGTGACTATTATTCTGTGTGAAGTGCAGAGATGCCAACTCACTGACAGGCACTGTAAGAAACTCACTCTGCCTTCAGTCTCTGTGCCAGATGTCTCAATTGTGGCCTGTCAATAACACCCGGCACAACTCAGTTCAAAGTATGCACTATACAAGAGTGATAAGATGCACAAAAAAACACAGAAACACAACATGATGGAAATAGCTAACTCTTTTCGGGATTGCAAGATTAAGTAAAATATGTGAAATAGAAGCAGGAACTAAATTGAAGACATGCATTACCTTAATGGTTTTAACATTCATTTTTTGAAAATCAATCAGTGTTTTTGGCATTAATGTAAAGGGTATGAGTATAGGGCCTTGTTTATTGTCTGCTTTAATGCCATCTGGCAGGTGCAGGTCTCCAAAAATAAGAAACCACAAACATCTAGCATGCTACAGTGACTAACTGCATTTAAAATAAAACATATCCAGAGCGGGAATAAAACATTCTATGACCATTGTGTCAATCAATATAAATAAATCAGGACCTTAATAAGTACCAGGTATGCCTGCTGTATTCTTCTAGGCATGCATACTCATTGCATTTAATAGTTTTTGACAAGTTTCTGGTATTCTATAAATCCGAACACTATATCCACATATCGCTCCCTTTGCTTCTGACTCCCTTAAAAGCTGAGGGGATATTTGAATCAACTTCAACAGGTAGCAAAATCCCTGCATCACATTTGGATCAACTTCGCTGGGGAACAAATACAGCAGCTCCACTTCTAAAGAGGCCAGAAAAGTACACCCATGGCCTGGGATGTCCCAGTGGGAGAAGTCAGTCTGGCCAGGCATATCTGCACAATACATCTAATACAGGTTTATTATTTACACTTACCATTACCGAGCACAATGTGCCAAATCTCACTCACTGAGCTCACATCCAATCCTACACTGTGACAAATGGGAAAGGGTGGGATTGATCTATGCCTTTGAATGATATCTGACCTTATGCAGGGATGCAGCCTGCTATTCCCAAAACTGTTATGGAGAATGAAAATATATATTTTTTAAACGTACTGTACCGACGCGTCTCTCCTGCGTCTCTCTTTTTCATTCCTCAGCACCACCGGAACAGAACAGGAAGCACACCCAGGCTCCCTAAGCCAATCACAATGCTGCAATGCAGCATTGTGATTTGGTCTGATCGCCGTGGTTCGGCTCTCAGCCAGGGAATGGGAGCCTGGGCATGCGCATGAATGGTTGGCTGGCCCGAGACGGCCGGCCAAACATTCATGCACACTTGAAATGTGTACTCACCACCCCCCATGCGCCTGTGTCAGAGCAGCTCCGCCCCACCCTGCAAAGCTGCTGCAGCAGGACAAAATAAAATGATAAGAACCTCGAGTTATAACCATTTTATTTTTCCTTTATTTCACTACTGCACAGCAGTGGGGCAACGCTCCTCCACCTTAGCGGAGGAGCCACCACTGCATAAAAGTGGAGTTTCTCATCCACAGAGATACTCCTATGAGCAGAAGTGGTTACTTCTCGCCCATCTGATAGACTCCTCATTGAAGCCAAAATGTCCAGTTTTTTGTAGCCTGCAAAGGATTTAGGGGCATATTAGCAAGACCCACGTTAAAATTATCGCCGTTTTAGCGGCAGGAAACTGCCGCTAAAACGGCGATAATGGGCTTGCTAATATGCGTTATAGAATTCCAATAGAAGCCCAGGGTAGATGTGCAGGACATCTAACCTGGGCTTCTATTGGAATTCCATAACGCATATTAGCAAGCCCATTATCGCCGTTTTAGCGGCAGTTTCCTGCCGCTAAAACGGCGATAATTTTAACGTGGGTCTTGCTAATATGCCCCTTAGTCCTCCTTTTGTTTCTCAGTGCACCTCCTTGCTTCGATTCTGCTGATTGCATGGAGAAAGATAGTAATTTTTTCTATCACAGTATGGGAGCAGGCCAGTCTGTGGGGCTCACTGCTGCTTTTAAGACTGAGGTTGACGCTCCACACAGTTCCTAAATTATGTCAATGTCCTACTGCTGCCTGTGCCTCATAGGCAACTAACGCTTCTGCCACATAGATGTTCTTATTGCTGTCATTTCAAAAAATATGAGTAAAATACCACAATAACTTAAGATAAAAATTTAGGGTAAGGTTTACAACTCCCCCAATGCTACTGAATGTAATACTTTAAAAGACACTGAATACCACCAAACACAAAGAAGAAACTCTCACCAAAAATATCCAAAATAATTTGGCAATGTGTCTAATCAAAAAAAGGCATGTAAAATAGCACACGCCATATAAAACCAGACTAGTTGGTTATCAAGAAAGATGCATAAAAAATGGAGCAAAATAAAGAGTGAAAGTTTACCATTTATTAACAAGGAATACTTCTCTAACATTGGTATATACTACCAACATTAATGTGCAATAAAAAATGGGACCTTAGTTTATAAAAGTTTATATACACCTTAATAAATCAATCATGAACAAAAATGCGCTAATATCAGATATGCAAACTCTTTGCAAGTGCCACATAGATCTTTTTAAAAGTAAACAATAATGCATTTTAATTGAAGGCCAAAGTAAATGTGCTCGTGTGTTTTCTATAAGTGTGATATTTAAAGGGTGTGGGAGATGCAATGACCTTTTTATAAACTATGTAAATTTCATTTCAGTTGCATCCTCTCAAATTCCCATGTGCTATTTGCCAATGTGCAAATTGCCTACCCGCTGTAGCTTGTTAGCAGCATTTCATGCGCAAATAGGACAAACTCCTGGAATCTGCCTGTGCGCTCTGATTAATGCATGCACGAATGTCGAGACATTTTACAAGGTGCAAAATCGGAACCTTGTGCGATTTGCCACCAAAATTCTCACCTCGACCTATATTATATAACAAGTGCAATAACCATACAGAGGGATGCCCTCAGAGGATGAACTGACTCACGTCATTATACAGTGCAGCTGCAGAGTCATGGGTTAATGCCACCATGTAAACAAAGGGATGCCCTGTTAAGGTAGAGCCTGTGCTATATATGCACTAGTGCTATCTGTATTACAGAACAGGCTGCAGAAGCGTCTATAGCTCTGTCTGTAATACAACAGTGCCTCGGAGACACAGAAAATGGGCACACATGCCCATCTATCACTAGGGTACTATATGCAATTCCGCTTCAGGTTGTACCTCCTGAAAGTTTGAGAACAAACAGCATGGAGTAGGCAATTTGCACATGGGCAAATAACAGATGTGGAATTAGCATAATGGGAAATACTGTCCGACTTGAGAATATGCACCTGAAATTAAACTAGCACCAATGCTGTCATCAGAGCCATTTCCTCATATGTGCTCTTTAAATATCAAAGCAAGGAGACAGTGGTATTGACCTTTTTGGAATCTAGAAGGCATCACAGCTATAGCTGAAGATGTGACATTTCATCTGCAAGGAGATAACATCACATCTTATTTTGCCATTTCTTTCTAAATTTGCTCTTGAAGTTAAGAAAAAGGTTACTGGTAAATTGGTGCTATATTCTATTTTAGAAAAATAATGTTTCTGCTTCAGTTAATCCATGGGGACGTTCTGTTTTATAATTGTTTGTAGCTATAATTTTTAATAGTGCTTTTTTTATTTGGATATAATGCCTTTCTTGTCTTTGCCTTGTTTGTGGCATTTCCTAATCATGTCTCAGTTCCTCTCTCTGCACTTTGTAGGCATTATCGGATTGATTTTTTCAATTTAATCTATTTGATCATTATGATCAAATTCTAAATGTTGTAATAAACATTGCACATTAAAAATAAAGTTAATATGCTAGAGCTATGCTATATTTTACGACTAAACAGACAACCACATGTGCAGTTACTGTGCAGACAACAGGGTCATGATTTGAATGGTGCAGCAAATGCAGTGGCACTGGGTCTAAAAGTTGTCAGAACTCCTCTAAACGCCTAATAGTGCTATATTTTACTACTATACTGGCAGACACAATTGCAGTTATATTGCAGTTAAAAGGGGGTTGATTTGAATGTGCAGCAGGTGCAGCACAAGGGCCAAAAGCTCTAGGGACCCCACTAAATACAGAATATTCCTACATTTTATCGCTAAACTGACAGTCGCAAGTACAGTTATCTAGCAGGCACTAGGGCCATGATTTCAATGGTGCTGCAGGTGCAGTGGTACCGGGGCCAAAAGTTGACAGAACTCCTCTAAACACCAAATATTGCTAAATTCAACTACTAAATAAACAGTCACAAGCACCGTTACCTTGCAGACACTAGGGTCATGATTTCAATGGTGCAGCAGGTGCAGTTACACCGGAACCCAAAGCTCTAGGAACTCCTCTAAACACCAAATGTTGCAATATTTTACTATTAACAGACAGTCACAAGTGCAGTTACCTTACAGGCAATATGGTCATGCTTTGAATGGTGCAGCAGGTGCAGTGGTACTAGGGCCAAAAGTTGTCATAACTCCTCTAAACACCAAATATTGCTATATTTTACTTTTAAACAGGCAGTCACAAATGCACTTATCTTGAAGGCACAAGGGGCATGATTTGAATGGTGCAGCAAGTGCAAGGGCACCGGGTCCAAAAGTTGTCAGAACTCCTCTACACACATAATATTGCTATTACATCAATTAATGCTATTACCCTTTTTCATTTCATTTTTCAAAATTTTGCTACTACTTACCTGCACTGTACCACTAGTAACAGCACACTATATTATTGCCTTTTTGTACATAAAGAAATCATAACACTTTAAAAGACTTGCTATAACTTATATTGTACAACAAACTCAGCAAGCTACAATTTACAACAAAAAACAGCTTATTATTAATCTCATAGGAAAAACCAATGGTTGTTTGTATATTTGTGGTGTGTGCTCGGTAACAACAAGGAGCAGCAACATGGAGAGGCACAAGATCCCAGTAAACAGTGTTTAAACGGGGGGGTCACAATAAAGTTATTAGGTGAGCACTTTATTGCCCTTAGGTAAAAGGTGACATGGTGCCTTAAATGGCTCCAGGACTGTGGAAGAGATTACTGCAAGGGGAACTTCTAAAGGTGCAAAATGTGCCTGCCCCTTGACAGCCTAACAGTCAAACAGAAACTGACCAGAACACAGGGTTGAGGAATCTTGCGACTGCTGCCATTCCTCTGCTGCTCAGAAATGCCAGTTTTCAGTGCCTGTCATCTCACATGGGATGTGCTGGAAGAGCAAATGAGCAGCTCTTTAAACTTGTGCTGCTCAAGTCAGACTTTTACAAAAAATAAGGTAAAAAGTGCATGCATCGCAAATGAAGCTCTGTTGGCTGCTGCAAACTCAGTACAGCTAAATAGGTGTTACAGAAGCCATCAAGTTTGCTCAGTGACTGCTATTGCCAGGTCAGGACTGCTGCAAGCTGTATCATGATGTGAACTCATATTTCCTAGCAATGAAGGGCGCTATTTAATAGGTTATATGCGGATGGCCATACTGTGCACAAGCAAAATGCAGTCCCTCAAAATAAAGGGAGCCAATAACTGAAGTAGGCTGACCCATAGTCCCATGCTGTAAGTTGTGGTGGGCGGAAGAAAAATGTGATTGACAATAAGCAAAGTGTGTTTTACTGGTAGCAGCCTTTACCCTGATGTATCCAACAAACTGAATACATTGTAGACACTGAAACTGAGAGACTTTTGAGAGTACACTGGACTTACTTTGTGAGTGTTATATATACCTTGCATTCTTCTGTATTCATTCAGTATCTTCCCTTTCCTATTATCTGATAACTAGTGTGGAATATTTCTGGCTGTACCCCTTTGTCCTCTGTCATTGCTGAGACGTAATTTGCCACGTGGAACTGCTCTGAGGCTATCAGAGCGGGCAATTATGAGTCGGCAGCATAATTAGCAAGAAGATGTAATTAAGTTTTCTTCTTTTTAAGTATTTGAAATACTTCGGTCGATGCCAAAAAAGCAGAATTATGTGATGTATGTTACCAATGACAGGTAGGTCAGACCCGAGCATACAACTAGTACACAAAGGTGAAACAAGATCAACATATGAGATGCAAATATCAACTATAAGCATTGACAATGTCAGTCGGTTTGCCTTAGAACTTAAAATGCAAGGCAGACCTTTTGGCTTTGCCATTGTTTGTCTTCTTGCGAGACTTGCCAGCCTTACCGCTCTCACTACCTCCTCTCCACCTGGATTAGTGGTGCTCCCTCCTTGTCTTGCCTACCACTGTCAGCTATCCACAAAGCTCTCCTTCTGCAGACTAAGCTGCCATGTTTCCTTTACACACTCCATGCCAGACTGAGCTTTGAACAGCCACCTCACCTTCTCTCTTTGCTGCCTTTCAACAATCCCTCCCCCATAGGTTCAGCGAGGCCCATGAAGTGGAACACAGTATGTGCAATAGAGACTCCATGCTCAATGCAGACAAGCCTCCCACACAGCTTACCCCATACAGTATAGAGAGACTCACACAAACACTGCATGTCCACGAATCTCACAGAGAACACGCAACATGAATCAAAATAAACCACTCACGGCAAGTTGTGCACCGATTCCCAAATCATAAGCTGATTTCTGTGCAAACCATGTACACAGCCCCTAAAGGCACAACAAAATCTGTCGAAGTCCACAAACAAAGAGTATGATTCCTGGTACATTCCGAGGTTCGTTAAATTCCAGTGGTAGTGGAGTATCAGCAGAGATAATTTCCCTCAAACATTCTGTCCTCTCCTCATAACACTCTGCTCTTTTCAGTTTTCTATATACTAACACTGTTGTATGTGTTCATCACAGTTAATATTGTACATACTGCACTTCCCATGACCAACACCTATGTACGCATCAGCAGATCTACCACACCTAGAGTCATATTTATGAATTCTGATGCAACGCTGCGTTGCAGTCGCATTGCATCTGAAAAAAGCTTGCGCTATGTTGCGGCATTTCCTTGCGACATGGATGCACCGTATTTATGGAATGGCACACCATGTGCAAGGCTCAAAGGTGCATCCCAAATTCTGATGCATCGGTGTGAAGAATGACGCAAAGTGTCGTAACACAACTGCTACATACGTAAAGCAAAGCTGATTTGCGTATCTTAAAGCACCTTTACGTGCCACAAATCAGCATTGGATCATGGAGGAGTGCAATTGTGTGGCGGGAAGCTGTAAAAAACAGAACTTCAGAACATCAATACCTGCAAAAAATGGAGGGAGCAACATCTACCAGCCAGGAGGGCAACAACCCCAACCCCAGCCAAGATGACCAGACAGCAGCTTAGGGGATGAGGAAGTGCAATTTCAGTGAGAAGGAGAACCAAATACTAATCAACGAGGTGACAAAGAATGAACACCTTCTCTTTGTCACCTCCAAATTGCCATTAGGGGAGAAGGATGTTTTGCAGCGCATACAAGGTACAAATTCAGGACTGGAACAGCACATCGTGCATGGACCTTGGAAACTTTGCAGATATGTCTGTGCCAATGCAGTTCCCCCTTGCACCATGATGCAAGGGGCTTGTCTTGGGGCTAGGCAGCCAAAACTGTAATGTAAAGTATTGTTTCTTGGCAGAGGGTCAACTTGTCACCTAAGAGGGTAGCCAGGTGCTGGGTATGTGCATGCCCTCCAAGAATGATCACTGGAAGAGCCAGGTGGACAGTCACTAGCACACATCCATATTGTACGCAGCAGTCATGATGTGCTGGGGGAGGTTTCTACTGATGTTGGCTGCCATGTAAGGTACCACCCTAACTCCTGTTTTGCACATAGGGATATTGGGGGTGAGGGTGAGTACAAGTGATGCAGAGTGGAGGGCCATGATTGTTTGGTGGAAGTGTAGGTGGTGTGTGAGCTAGGTAGGTACCTGGCAGTGTAGTGCCTTGCAGATGTGGATCTGCATATTGAATTGCCAGTGTGTCTGAATAGAGAGGAATTGTATTTTGATGAGGTGTGATGTGATGTGTGTGCCTCAGGGTATGGCTCAGTAATAGTCTGGCAGTGGTGGGTTGGTTAGTTTGCCTCTTGTGTAGCAGCTGTGCACACATGCTGTGGAAGAGGGTATCGGTGTCCTACAGTCTACATGTCATGAGGGCCTGGGTGATGGTCTCACGTGTCAGAAGGGAGCCATATAAACAATGTATAACCATGCTAATAATATGGAAGGGGTGGAGTTAATACTTGGATTATGAAGCCACATAGTGAGGTAGGGGTCCCGGATGAAGGACAGGTTTCTGGCATGTTTGGAATTTGAAGGGTTTGGGCCTATTAATGTGGGCTACCAGGGTGAGTTCATGTTGCAGAATATCAGTACCACCATCTTGTGAGCTTGAGTATGAGCTGAGCCATTACTCCCACATAAAGTCAGCTATGTTGGTCAATGGCACACTGTATCAACTGTTGGTGGGGTTAGAGTCTCCTAAGAGCTATTGTTTTATATATATGTCATCAGTGTAAGAGATAATGTACTGTCTGTGGGTCTGAATGATAAGTGCCAGATGCATCATATACATGTTCAAGAAAGTGGGGATGAGTGAGGAGATTTGCGGGACTCTGCAGGTGAGCACCTTGGGTTCTGAGGAAATGGAGTGAGCTCAGTGTCTACTGTTGTGGAGTCTGGAGATGAATGTGTGAGTGCTAGGAAGTAAAGAATTCCTTTGACAACTGTAAATCATGGCATATACATTCGTACCCCCTTTCATGCAGTGGTTGCCTGCTGTGTAGAGGTGTGTGGTTGTGTGCCAAATATGACCCCCAGGCCACAATGTTGCACACATTGCATGCAAGACAGTACAGGAAGGCACAATGGTTTGTTGTGACATGAGAAAGGTTGAGTGCAAGATTGTGAGAGCGATAACAAAGTATGACATACCTTGTTTCGTGCTGGGGCAAATTGATGGCTAGAGAAACTTCAGGCACCTTTACAACATGATCCAATGGCCTCAGCAGTGGTGTTAAAAAATGTTTCATCAGTGAAGGCAGAAAGCAGAAATGCATAACAATATGTAAAATGTGGCCTGTTCCTGCACCCATTCTTTCAGGCAGGGTAGGCCAGCAAGCTGCCCAGTGGCATTGTGTTGTGTGGAATGACACAAATAAGCCCTCATGTCATTATTGAGGTTGTGTGAAAAATTTTCAGGTATAGCCTTGTGAAAATCAACACTACTGCAACATGGCTTTATTAAGTTATAGACAAATATGTTCCACATCTTGAAGGAGTCCGTAGATATCTTAGCCCTAATAAGGGTTAGGGTCAGGCCTGGATGGAGTTTGAGGGGAGTGTGTGGAGTTTTTTTGGCACTCCAAGGAGTTCAGCAAGCTGCAGAGTGAGGTAAGTCTCACTGCTCGTGCTGATTTTTAGCACTGGGCATTTGTCCTGTGCTGTAAAATCAATGCAAACTACACCACACGCAAAGCAATAGAGAGCACAGCTTCTTTCTGTTGCTCGAGTAGATGTTCTACTTGAGCGGCAGCTTCCTCAACTTGAGTGCTATATTTCTCAATGCAAGCGATAACGACCTGCCACGATTGCCCACGCTGAGAAATCTCGCCGGGAGGTGGTTTAGCCTTGGATTTTCCTCCCTCGCCAACTTAACGTTGACGAGCCACGAGAGGAAAAACTTTGCTGCATGCCACTATGTGGAGTTTTTCGCAATTCTGCACCCTGCGCGGAGCATGGCATAGGAAAAGCTCCTCAAACTCTGTGAGCGGAGTGGAGTTTTCTGCCCAGGTCAAATGAGGGTTTGACCAAGGCCATCACAGACACCTACTCTTGGCTCCATGGGATTGATGAGGTCCTAGCTGACATCGCTGGTGTCATGAGGTGCAGGTGTGATGAGGCAACACCAGTCCTCTACATCTGACACCAGTGAAGTTGTCAGGCAGCTGGGGGCCATACATAATACCATACAGTTCCTGGAGCACAAGATTGTCTCCTTCATGACATCAATGGGTGACCTCAATAGCAACATTGTTGCTTTGTTGGCAAACCAGCAGACCCTTGCCAGGGATTACCATGCTGCCTTACACTCACAAATGCTGTTGGGAACAGGGGAGCCACATCTTCTCCCCTTGATGTGTGTGCCTCAGCTGCCTCCCATTCAAACTCCACCAATTGCAGGGGAGGCAGAAAATGCATCAGAGCAGGAAGATGTGGAGTTCACCAGTTTCTGTTGAAGAACTGCCAGATGAACATTTATGGGTGCCCCTGGCCACTTTTCAATGGTCCTGTGTCGAACGTCATGCCAACTTCTTTGTCACCCAGTAGAGTACTGTTTGTTAATGCAGTTGTTTATCTTATTCATTTGTGAACTTTAAAAGAAGCCTACATTTCCTAATGGTAATTTGTTCCTCCTCACTGAAATACCCCTCACCTCTAAATGTCATTTGACATGTGTCCCTAATGAACTTTGTCTGGTCATCAAAATGTACCCAATAACCATCTTTGTTGCTCCTATTTGGAATTTACTGCTCACATGAATAAATGTGAGGATCCATTAATCAGGAATAAAAAATATTATTTCCATTTGTGAAAAACATGATGAGTTTGGTTTGGTTGTTTCTGGAATGTCTACCTATGAAATGTTGTCTGTGTAATATCCCAAAGCACTTGTTTGAAGCTGAAGAAGATTAAGCTAAAGTAAATTGCACATGCTGCCTTTGTCTGTGCACCTACACCAACTACACCCATTGCAATTGTATGATGAGCAATGTGTAACTTATCAGTATCATGACATGGTGTATCACCGAGATGTATTTGCTTGATAGACACAGTGAGAACGTTCAGACAATGTGCACATAAATTTACCACCTATAAATGGGATGCGTGAGGCATGTGAGGTCAAGAGACTAACAAATGTAAATGTCAACATCAATAGTTACAATGTACAGATTACAGCATCATTTGCAAATATGACAAAATCACTGCTCCCACAAAATACATACTCAAATACAAAATACCTCTGGATGGTTGTTCCAATGCTAAGCATATATCCATGCCCATATCCCTCATGGATTTGCCTTTTGATTGTGCCACAGAAGGATTCACAAAGGCAATCCAATACTGTAAATGACAGTGAACAGGGCAAGCAAGTGCATCTTGGTTCCCCCTGTGTATACTAACAAGTGTTCAGTAACACAAAACAGGCCAAAATAGACAAATTATGTTACTCTGCCACAGAGAGGCCTAACGTTTTGAGTGTGAGTGCATGCACATATCAAATCCTTTTCACATACATATTTGGCGTAGGTGGAAAACCAGTAAAACTGTATGAATGCTACACTTCCCCATGAGTGGAGTAAATGAGAGACATAAGTTAAAACATAGTTGTTGTTGGCTCCTCCTAAGTGAGATGCATCATGATGTGGCACACTAAGCAATAAAATGTTCAAATAATGATGCATTTTGTCCAGGCAGGTGTCACTTTCTGCACATTTAAAATACACACAGCAATTTAGACCTACTTGCACAGTGGTACTGTTAGTGCAATGGAGCAGATTATGTCGCAATGCAGGCAGGGAGCAGCATTCTTTGTCAAAAAGTCTAATTAAACACTTGCATACCCACTCACTTTCTAAAAGGTTGCTTCAGTAGGTGCTTACTTGTGTTATGCTGTATGTCAGGTCAATTTCTGAGTCACACTTATTGTGTCTCAAGTATGGAAATAGTTCCCTGCAGAATTCAAATCTGAGGGCAAACTACAGTTGTCCATAAGCCTCTGTGAAAGCAACATATACCTACTAATACATCAGGTCAGTTGGTACATCATCTGCCCAAATTCCCTAACACAATGGTGAAAATACATCTAAAGTAAATCACAAACAACTAGAGAACAAAGATAAAACATTTTAATGTAAAAGTATTAAAACTACCGAAGTTTACCCATCCTACACTAACTAACCTTAGCACTATCCCATACTAACTTAGCTTATCTAAGCTTAAGCACTATAGACACATGACAAGATAAACTTCAACCCCCACCCCTTAGCACACATACAGTACAATACAAACAACAACTACATCCTAAACATATACTATCAAAACATGTAATCATATACAAATTTATATATATATATTTTAAAAAATGTTGTTCTTTATATGTTTTTATACACACAAAACTCCCCCCACCCACTTAATACCTAACAATATTAAAACAGACTTATAAACTACTAACTACTAAAATATTGATCAACTAACACATAACTACACTATTTTTACATCTATAAAACCAAAACTACCACTACGCTAACAAATTATATCTAACTCTATAAAAAAATAAAATGAGAAAAGTCAATGCCAAGAGGGAGTGTCAAATTTTGTCTGCTGTCTGTTCCATGGACTCCTGGATTGTCAACAATATTTCCCGAATACTGGTCTACTCCCTTTCGATGCCAGCTATCCTCTGGTTAAACCTCTTCATTTGTCTGACCATCCTATAATTGTATGCTGATGATCCTGCATAGCTGGGCATCCTTGGCTGTTGGTGTAAAGCTGAAGGTCCCGCTGTGGCCTGTGTGGTGGTATGTGGCACGTGCAACACACTTGAGGGTCCTGCTGTGGCTTGTGTGCTGGTATGCAACTGCTGTCAGGCACCCTCCGATACTGGTTGTGCTGCTGGTGTCTTCATTTGGGACCTGCTCACAGTCTTCCAAGTTCCACAGGCCTTTGCCTGTTGGTAGATGGCAGCCATCCTCCTATAGGTGGTTGCTATTTTCCTTATGTGCCTGTATCTCTTGTGTCTGCCCTCAAAGGTTCTAGCCATGTCCGCTGTCATGTTATCTAGGGAGTAAAAGTAAACACACATTACATCAGGTTGCAAATGTACATGATGTTTCTAAAAGTTGGCTGATATTGTCATGCTATCGTGAGTGCAAGCCAAGACCTACACCAAATATTGAGATAGAAATATGGACAATACACCGTCAGTGGAAAGACATCTCCTAATACAACATCTATCATTGGAAAAATGAATGTGATGTCTACCCTGCTGACACTGTCCTCTATGTTTAAACAATTTGGCTTTTGTATTGAGACACAGGGGCAGGTATGTGTTACCAAACATTTGAGGTGTTGGTGAGCATGAATCTTTACCCACACCTATAGTCTGTCATACTGGAGTAATTTAGCAGGAGAGGTTAAACGTATGCAGCATGAATGAGGATAACATGCTGCAAGATGAAGCAATATATGTGGCATATTGGCACACAATTTGTAATAATCAGATTTTACAATACCTTAATGCTTACACTTGGTAACACTGTCTGGGTAAATTGTTGCACCTCATCAGCAACAGAAACATGCCCAGACAAGATTAGCAAAGGTTATTCCACATTGCTGCTACATCTGTTGAAACACTGTTTGTTACGGTTGGGCCATTTGTGGTACAATCAAATTGTATTGTGTTGAATATCTGCAGATTAAGTACCAGATGATGGTTCATGTGCCAAATGCATCATAACTATAGATATGCAAAGTAAAAAGAGCGGAACTTCAAGAGAAGGTCTGAGAATTCGAATATATCCATCACCGCAAAGGAGCCCCCAGGATATGGCGTCAATTGGAGAACACGCAGAAACAATTGGCGAGCTTAGACCTTGATAGGGCTGAGTACTCACTTCTCTGGCTAAAACACTCCTTTTACGTAAATGGGAATAAATGCGGAAGGCTTCTTGCGACCAAACTCTGAGCCCAGAGACAGTCCACTAGGGTGGACTTACTCCTGTCCGGAGATGGAAAGGAGATAAAAGGAGATGCCTAGATAGCCGCTCATTTCAGGGATTTCTATGCGTCTCTATATTCGGAGCAGACTGCCCCTCCTGACGCCCCCTCTCATTATCTACGCTCAGCAGTGACTACCCACCTGACTGAATCTCAAGCAGCCTCCCTAGATGACCCAATTTGCATTGAGGAGGTCATCTTTGCTATTTCAGAAAGCTCTGAAATCCCCGGGCCCGGACGGCTTTTCCTCAGGGTTTTATAAAACCTTCTGCCCAAACCTAGCCCCAATTCTCTCACAGCTCTTTAATGATATTGCTTGCATGAATAACCTCCTGCCCTCAATGCAAGTAGCTGCAATAGTTGTCATCCCCAAACCCGGAAAGGACAGACGCTTTTGTGCTAACTACCGCCCGATTTCACTCCTCAACGCGGACGTAAAGCTATTTATGGACATCTTGGCTGCTCGGTTGAACCGCTTTATGCAGGAACTGATAGGCCCGGACCAGGCTGGGTTTGTACCTCAGAGACAGTGTGCGGATAATACCAAACGGCTACTACATATCATCGACAAAGTATATCGCAGAAAAGGGTCTAGCATGCTACTCTCGGTCGACGCTGAGAAAGCGTTTGACCGGGTCCATTGGCCATTTCTAGATTCAACATTAGCAAATTTCGGGCTGGGGGAACGCTTTAGAGCATGGGTCCTGAGTGGCTATAGGTCTCCGACGGCCGTGGTGAGAGTGATTGGGCATGGCTCCGACAATTTCCCCATACAATGGGGTACTCGACAGAGCTGCCCTCTCTCCCCCCTCCTCTTCGTCCTATATATAGAACCATTTGCGCAGCAGGTGAGAGACCATCCTGGCATCAAAGGAATCCCCTTTGGAGGGGAGGAGCACCGGATCAGTCTGTATGCAGACAACATAATGGTCATGCTCGATGACCCCCAGGTGAGCCTGCTCCACTTCCTGAGAGAGATGGAGGATTTCGGGGTGGCATCCGGGTTCCGCATGAACGTTCATAAGTCTCAGGCCCTCAATATCTCGGTTCCCCAGGCAGTGATTGTGGACTTGCAATGAACATACATGGTTGGCTGAGCAACAGATTTCATTCCATACTTAGGAGTTCAGCTCTGCTCCACCTTAGAACGTACAAACGCTATCAATAACCGAGAATTGTCAAGGAGGGTGTGTACTGAACTGGAGCAATGGAGGCACTACCCACTCTCTTTGATGGGCTGCATTGCGGCCCTAAAAATGACTACCCTCCCTAGAATACTCTTTCTCTTCCAAGCCCTACCATTAACTCCCCCAATAGGAACAATATCAACTATGCAAGTTGCCTTTCACCGCTTTGTTAGGGCGGGTAAAAGACCCAGGATGAGTAAGGAACGTGCCTGGCTCCCGATGGCGGAGGGCGGACTTGGGATACATTGCCTTCTCAGATACTTCCAGGTAGCTCAGCTGCGATACTTCATTGAATGGTCTAGGACAGAGTCAGAGAAACACTGGCTTTTCATGGATAGGGCTCTAGCCGGGACCTCACTAGAGAAAGTCACATTTCTGCGGCGTCAACACCGAGCAACTAGTCTCTATATCTCCCCAGTCACTAGCTCCCTTATGAAAGTGTGGGGTAGTTGTATGGGCAGAGGGCAGCTAACTACCCTTTCGTCATCCCTACCACCAGTCATTGACAACCCGGCCTTTGCACTGGGAACCGGGCCGTCCTTTCGAATATGGAGGGGGGCCATCTGCAAGGCGGTAGGACATTTCTTCTATCTGGAAGGCCCTATACCCTTTGACATCCTTAAGAGGGATTATTCCATCCCTGAGTATGAATGCCTTAGATATTTCAAGATCAGGCACTGGCTACTACACCCCTCAATGAGACATGGAGTGGAGCGGGCATTGACTCCATATGAGAAAGGGCTCTTAGGCAAACACTCCGATAAACACCTCCTCTCGGAATTGTATGTTCTTTTACGACCCACACAGACAGCTGACAAAAGCCCAGCCCAACGCTGCTGGAAAGTAGAACTGGGACGACAGCTTTCTCAGATGGAGTGAGCATACATATATCACAGTGCACGACACACGGCCTCTAACATAGCAGGCAAAGAGACAGCTATGAAAATCACTTCATACTGGTATCTTACCCCAGTATGGCTTCATCGGGGCAGCCCGGCTCATAGTGAGGAATGCTGGCGGCAGTGCGGGGAGAAGGGCCCGCTTACCCACATCCTTTGGGAGTGCACCAAAATAACAACATTCTGGGACTCAGTCCTAAACGACATAGACACCCATCTCTCAACACAGCTCCCTAAGTTCCTGTCATACACATTATTGGGCCTCCCTAACCCCCTAACTTATCCCCTAACTTCCCCTAGAGGACATCAAATAGGAATTGCGCTAGGCGCAGCTCACCAGACTATCCTTTCACTCTGGGGGTCGGCCACTGTACCGACACATCTGGGTTAGATGCAACGGTTGTGGGGTATCTTGGGGATGGAGAGACTCACTTTAACACTCACCAGCCGGGGAGATACATTTAGCACCACTTGGCGCCTCTTCCTAGCATTACTTTCCCGAGAATTTCGAGAGCTAACATGTCCCCGATATTTATGGATATTGAGACTTACAGATACATCTCAGGTAGAAAGAGAAGAAGGCATACAATGAAGATCCACGTGCAGAACCAGAGAGACATTGCTAAGCGCATAGCGATTGGTACAGGGAGGGTGGGAAGGACGTTGTGGGGGGGGTTCATTGTTTCTTTATTTGTCATTGAAATGAGCCATGCCTGTGCTGATGCTTTCAGAATTTTTGAACACAGAAGATATGCAATGTAATGTTATGAAGGTGTGATAATAATAATAATAAAACAGATTTAAACCATAACTATAGATATGCAAACATCACCACAGATACAAAAATGTAAGAATCCTGTGGGCCTGCTTACATTGCCCCTACATTCACAATAACATGCTTCCTTGTCAATTCTAAATTATTCTGTTGTGTTGGCAGACTGGCTATAATTTGGTTTCAGGTACCTCCCTGTAGACATCACGATGTCACAACTATCATGAATCACGCACAATCGTCACAGAACTACAACCATATACTCATTACACTTACTGGTTGCAATAGAATCCCAGAATTGTATGTCCACCTACAAGACCAAGATTTGAACATTGCATTGTAAATAGTGCAGCTACACATGGTCTATGGTCCAAATTCTATAATAAATGCTATAAAATCCCAGTGTATTTCAGAAAAAACAACACTCTTGACACACATATGTATACATTATATGAATATGGGATGTAGCTTGTCACCTTGCAGGGCTGAGCTGGCTGAATGTTGAAGGTCAGAGGTATCTAAGATCACATGCCTGAAGCATGCCTCAGGCATGGTTTGTTTTCAGTACTGCTGGCCAGCATCTTCTCAGGCCCCCTTGCACCTTGACACAAGGGTGAAACCATTTGCCCTAGGCAGACCAAAGAGGTTCTGCCATGGTAAAGGGCAGGTAACATTGTATGGACCATATCAGACTTTTAATGGTGCTGGCACACAAAGTGCTGACTAGCGGCAATACATGCTTACTTGCAACATGGTGCAAGAGTGCATACCTTGTAAGCAGGTTTTGTATTGTTTTGCACTGCAAGGGGCACCTACAGTGGAGAGGTGTGGTGCAGCGGCCAGGGCAGCTGACTTTGGAGCACAGGGTTCACGGTTCGATCCCTGGCTCCGGGGGCAGCTCAGCTCAGCACCATGTGACTCTGGGCAATAGCTCACTTAATTTCCACGACGGCCCCCAGCGCCTTGAGACCCGTAAGGGTGAGTAGTTCGCGCTTTACAAATACGGATTTATTATTTATTTACCTGAACAAAACAATTGCCTGAGGCATTTTCATCTGTCTACATGTGCTGCACAATGCAGCACACATAGAATGTTTACCTTAAATGGAGATTGAACATATATCTCCTCATTGCCCACCACCTGAGGAGGTCTTGCATTTTTGGAACATTCCCTGAAACAATAACGTCTGTTATATCCGGGAATGCTACAAAATCCTTGCGTGTTCAATGTGAACAACCATGCACAACCCATAGAACAGACCCCTGTGGCAGAGTTTAGAAACACAGCAATTGGCCCTGCATTGCATTGCACTGAATTTATGAAGTCAGTCTGAGGCACACAAAGTGGCCTTGTGTTGCTTAATTAATTGCACTTTAATTTTAGTTTAGCACTTGAAGCAAGTTTCATAGTGCAAATTCAAACCACCACATAAAAAAATCAGCCCCTTTAAAGTTTACGTTTTGAAAACAGATATAGCAACATTACTAGATGCAGATGGTACCTAAATGCATACCTACGGGACCTCCTATCTCCAAACCCAGCAGGTCCACCAAATCGGCCTCATGTGTTACAACATCAGCTCACTGATGTTTTAGCTGGGAGACTGTTCGATCACCTGCAAAGACCTGGCACATGTGACAATGCACCCACTCTCAGTGATACTTCCTGTCCTTTGGGGTGTAGCCCTGGCTAACCCTAACCCTAGAGGCCACCATGTGGAGCAGGTAATGCATTATGAGCCAGAGTAGGCCCGACCTCTCCCTCCGTGTAATTCTTTCCCCTACCATTCCCCGAAAAGATCTCATCCCTCCTAAACATACTACACCCCAAGCAAACAACCCTTAAACAAATACCTACACTTAATATTTAAAACGCCCTAAATTTATGAGCACCTGACAATACAAAGACAAATATTTATACAATTTATTACAAACACACACAAAAGGTACACAATTTACACAAGACAGGGACAGGACAGACTCCAACTGGACCAAAAACAGCAAGCATCCACCAGACATTCTACAAACACCACCAAAAACCAGTTCTAAATAACAGACTGTAAGAGAATGTGAAACTAGCTTTCACACTTCCTACTGTAAAAAAACTGTGTTAGACCTGATACTCTTCAGGTAGTGTTTTCCTAAACATTTTGCTTTTTCCTCCTGGGTGTTGTTGATTCTCTGGTTGTGACCTTAGGGCTCTGGGCACTTTCCCACTGTAAATGCAGTGTGAGCATGGGTGTGCTGTTCCTATGCCTTTTAGGAATTAGTGCTTACATGGTGGTTCTAAACCTGTGTCAGGCCTGCCATTGCGGGCCAGTGTGTGCACACTTGCACCTATGGTGTTTTTAAACATGTGTCCAGCCTGCCATTGCAGGCCTGTGTATGCTCAAGTGCACTTATGCTCAGTTTGGCCTTTCTCAACCTCTAGCCAATCCCTGGGGACCTTTCACTACCACTGGAGCACCCCTAGAGTAAGTCCTAAGGGGTGAAGCATGTGGTAGGTGAAAGGCAGGGCAGGTAAGCATGTGTGCAACCTGCCCAGTTAGTGAAGTATACCCATGTGTGTTTTCACTACCTATGAGGTTTGCTCTTCCCATAGGTTAACATGGGCAATGGGTGAAATTACTTTAGGCTGCAATAGTAGATTACAGTGGAACAGCCTTATCATGTTTCCTATCATTGGATTCACAAAGACAAACCCTCTCCTGTGGTAAGGGTGGTTTTGTAATTGAGAGCTTAGAAATGCCATTTCTAGAAAGTGTCGCAATTTAGGAGTGAAGTAACATTCCTTATCCGGACGCACAGCTTGAGTCGGTACAAACGATTCCACAAAGTAATCCACGTTCAATTACGTTTTTATTCATTTTCCACTGTTTCTTTTACGATCATTTCATTTGGTCACATGAGCGACAAAATATATTTGTTTACGTCTAATGCAGCAGATATGCCTATCCAGGCCTTTTTCTGGAGCAAGATCAATACATTTATCGTCCTCTATATTCAGTATCATTCCCAATGCATTTCGGACTTAATTTTAGTTCTTCGTCAGGGGTACTCTACAAATTAAACAACACCAACATTAATACATGTGTTCAATGATTGCTTCAGTAAATGAATTTAACAGTACATCTCTTAATTCATGCCTGATTTTTACGGTCCCCCCATAGTTGACGTTTTCCCTCTATTAGCGTGACTATACGCTAAGAACAAAGTGCCCAAACAAGCTCTACCCGGCTATGTGACCCATCCCTGATTTATCGTAAACCTTTTATCCTCACCCATTAAACAAAACAAAACTTCATGTCTTTCATTGTTTATGTCGTTTGGCCCCCTGTCTGTTCTTCACCCTTCCCAAGCACTACCCTCGGTTGCACTTTTAGATTTAAAACACGCTTGCAAAAGTAAAACAATTGTTTCAACCTCGCACTTTTCACCTTAACCTGAAGCCCCTAGAGCTTGTACAAACGTTATACAGTGCTAATCCGTTCCCATAAGTTAAACCATCGTCATCAATCCTCCATACCTTCAGCCTCAATCAGCATAAACTCCTCCACATTCAGTTCCTTCACTACTTGAAACGGTAATCTGCTTCCTTTTGCCTCTTCCCTTTTTAAACTCTTGAAATGGACAAACCGCCCCTACCAATCAACCAATCACGTAAGCCTGTGCTCTTCTTATGCCTCCAACTCCCATAACCCACTTCTTCAGACACCTCGTAAACTTTGAGTTTACCTTCTTGACTACTCTTTCATTCGTCCCACTCCTTCCCTCCCAATGCTTGGAATCTCCCCAATCAACTCACTAGTTTACTCCGCCCACCCGTAGATGATATCTAAAACGTCAAATACTAAAGTGTACCGCTAAAAATTACAAACGAAAAGCTATTATATACCGAGCTGCTATTAAAAATGTAAATTAACAGTCATTGTTTCATGTTACAATTGCAGTGATGCATAGTCTGAACTCAAATTATCCGTCATGTTGTTTATCCAGAGCAGTTAACCAGCTCATGTTCTTAAAGTGACGTAGTCTCTCATGTGACAGTTCTTTTTAATTGAATATTTGGCCATAATCGTGGGTGCAACTTGTCCTGAGGGCAGAAAGGTAATACATAACAAAATGAGAGTGTCCAAGTGCACACCTTCTTCTGAAAATTTCACTGGCAAATTCATCATTTAAACTTGTTTGCGTGCAGCCCGTATCGTGGTCTGCCCAACCGCCACGTGTAGATTAAATCGTCGCAATTTAGGAGTGAAGTAACATTCCTTATCCGGACGCACAGCTTGAGTCGGTACAAACGATTCCACAAAGTAATCCACGCTCAATTACGTTTTTATTCATTCATTCAGGTTTACGATAAATCAGGGATGGGTCACATAGCCGGGTAGAGCTTGTTTGGGCACTTTGTTCTTAGCGTATAGTCACGCTAATAGAGGGAAACGTCAACTATGGGGGACCGTAAAATCAGGCATGAATTAAGAGATGTACTGTTAAATTCATTTACTGAAGCAATCATTGAACACATGTATTAATGTTGGTGTTGTTTAATTTGTAGAGTACCCTGACGAAGGACTAAAATTAAGTCCGAAATGCATTGGGAATGATACTGAATATAGAGGACGATAAATGTATTGATCTTGCTCCAGAAAAAGGCCTGGATAGGCATATCTGCTGCATTAGACGTAAACAAATATATTTTGTCGCTCATGTGACCAAATGAAATGATCGTAAAAGAAACAGTGGAAAATGAATAAAAACGTAATTGAACGTGGATTACTTTGTGGAATCGTTTGTACCGACTCAAGCTGTGCGTCCGGATAAGGAATGTTACTTCACTCCTAAATTGCGACGATTTAATCTACACGTGGTGGTTGGGCAGACCACGATACGGGCTGCACGCAAACAAGTTTAAATGATGAATTTGCCAGTGAAATTTTCAGAAGAAGGTGTGCACTTGGACACTCTCATTTCTAGAAAGTGGGCATTTCTCTACTCTAAAACTCTTTGGGGCATATTCTCAAGGACTTATCGCCGAGTTAGCGGCACTTTATCGCAGCCAAAGCGGCGATAGACACATCGCACCATTCACAAGCTGGTGCTATCAGCCGATACCGCCAGTTATCCTGCGATAGCAGCCCCCAAAAACATCGCCACGGATGACACCGGCAACTAACGCTAATGAGATGCAGAGTAGGCTTTCCTGTGCAAAAAGCCGGGAAAACACCACTCCGCAACATTTTCAATGATCAACCAGCTCGGCGATAAGAACCCAAAACAGGCGATAAGGCGCGTTAGCAGCAGGGATTCAACACCTGCTCGTACCTGGTGTTAAGTCGGACGACAATCTGCACCACAAAAGGGAGCCCAGAGCAGAGCCACACCTGAAGAACAACAGATGCCATGGAGCTACTGATCATGCAGCTCAGAGCCCCAAGAGGGCCACAACACCCAACGCCACCACACCCAGGCCCGCAACCCCCCCAGACCTCCCCACCCCCCCAGACCACCACAGAGGCAGCGCAGACAAAGACAGCGGACCTACAGAAAACGCACCAGTCTCACAGACCTAAAGCCAGAGGAAGTCATTGCCCACTACAGGCTCAAAAGGACAACCATCCTCCGCATCCTGACCGACATTGCCCACAGGCTGACGGTACCTACACAGAGGACAACCAACATCCCTCCGCAGACAAAGCTGCTGGCTGTGCTGCACCTGTTACATTCCAACCAACAGCTGCCAGAGTCGGAGGAGTCTCACAGCCAGCCCTATCCAAGTTCCTCACACCTGTCTTGGATGCCATCATCAGTTTGGTACCCCAGTACCTCCACTTCCCCCACACTGCGCAGGAACAGCTGGAGACCAAGCAAGGCTTCTACGCCATAGCTGGATTCCCGCACGTGTTGGGGGCAATAGACGGCACACTGCCGCCACTGCACACAATTACCGCAACAGGAAGCACATGCATTCCATCAATGTGCAGGCAATAGTGGACCACCGGGGACTCTTCACCAATGTCGTCGCCAACTACCCAGGCAGTGTGCATGATTCCTTCATCTTCCGGCAGTCCATCATCAACCAGCGCTTTGAGGCTGGCACCTATGGGACTGCATTGCTCGTTGGTAAGTACCAAATGAACACACCACACACCTCAACTCCACAGTCATGCAACTCACGACCCTGGGAATACCCACGTCACAAACACACATACAACATGCCAAACAACATGCCCACCTACCAGACACGACAGCACAACTTACTGTGGTAACCTGGGCTAGCCATGTACACAAGCCATCAACGGCATGGCACCTCCGCCACACAATAGCTGAATGTGGGGAGAGGTGGGAACCAGGCATGTGCGAAGGAGGCAAGTGACCCATGAATGAGAATGTACACAATGTCAAGTGTGGCGTTGATGTGCTGTCCAGACTGCAGTATGCAGACCACAGACATGGCCCTGTCAACACATACTGCTGGTGTTTGGAGTGTAGTGGACAGTGGATGCAACCATGTCACCCCAGGCAGTGGGGAAGTACGCGGAAATGTAGCTCGTTACGTCCCCCCTGTAAGCGTGAGCAGAGTGGGCTGCCCCGGCGTACGCCAGGACAGCGTCGGGGTGTGAATAAAAAGCCCATTGCTCGGGGTGTTGTCCTCTTCCGGAATGGCCAACGTGTCTGCCAGGGCGGCGCCTCTCAGCCCGCCACGAGGCCGACGCCGTGAGCGGCGGTGCCTGCGATCCGTGCCCCTGCTGCACCCCAGGCCGTTGGGCCCCAGACCCGTCTTGGCCGCCCCAGTCGCAACCAGGCCTCACTGCTCACCTGCCGACACCGGCATGTGTCAAAGAGGGCCCACCATGTGACGGCGCAAGCTCCAAGCCCGAGGCCCGCGACCATGGCAGCCTCCTCAGACCATCACGGCCTCCGCGGCACAGGCCCCCAGCACTCCTTTCTCATTGACATACTCCACCGCTTCCTCCGGTCAACACTGCGGTCAAGTAGGTCACACATTTGGAACTGAGTCTTGATTTCGTAATGGCCGAGTTCATATATTTATGGCAGAGTTTATATCACTGTACTCCCTTCGATCTGGTGCCACCAACTCTGTGCATCGCAAGCCCACGTCACGTGTCTGTGGGCCCCTTCTGACTACTGCCTTCGGCCCACACTGCGGTCCAGCAGGTCACACATGTGGAACTGAGTCTTGATTATGCAATGGCCGAGTCCATATCATGATACGCAAGGAGAGGAGTAAGAGGAAGCCGCGGTTCAGTCCGGAGGAAAAAGGACCTCCGTCACGGAGGTGATCGAACACTACCAACAACTGCTCTGGTGCCACTAGCTCTGCATCGCAAGCCAACTACACGTGGCTGTGGACCACTTCTGACTATTGCCTTCGGCCCACACTGCTGTCCAGCAGGTCACACATGTGGAACTGAGTCTTGCATCTTTCATGGCAGAGTTCATACCATTGTACAGGCCTCATAGCAGACTGCATCCCCTTTCAGCTCTGGGGCCACTTACTCTGTGCCACGTAATGCATGGACACTCTCAGGTAGAAATTTGGTGGCGTTCTGAGTCCATGGCCTGGGGGTTGTCTTCATCATCATGTAGCTGATACTGACTTTGAGTAAAAAATGGGTCGGTAGCATTCATCTCCTCCATAGTGCCTGCTTCTGCTTGGTTCTGCCCTCTGCATCATGCCCTGGAAGAACACCTTCCACTGTCCCCTCAAAACACTGCGCGACATTCACCTTGGACACCAACGAGGACCCGCTCAGCTCCCGTGGCCCTACCTCAGTGCCCCGCAAGTCGCCGTCCCGTGTCGGTGTGCCTGTGCCGGCCGCTGTGCATCCGGGGCCACCAACTCTGTGCAGCACAAGTCATGGACCCTTGCTGTTTGAACTTTGAACTTCTGATTGTCCGATCACTGTTGTAGTTGTTGCCAGCACTACCCACTCCCTGAGGGCTGGCTTACACTGACCCCACAGCCATCCAGCACAGGCGTCACTGAACATGTGGCCCTGGCAATAAAAGGGTCCGGGCGCACGTGCCCATAGCCAGTTCCACAGACCATCTAAGTGTGTCTGTGTGGTCATTATGTGTGCATGAGGGCCCCGGGACCTACCACATGATATTGTGCTGTGTACAGCGGACGCAACCATGTCACCTCTGGCAGTGGGGATGACCTGGGACATGTGGCTGTGTCGTACCCCCTGTCGGCGTAAGCGTAGTGGGCCGACGTACGACAGTCCAGCGTAGGGGTGTGGATAATCAGCCCTGGACCCTGGGCGTTGATAAGTGTTGGCCTTGCCAAGGAAGTGACTAATGCGTGTGTCACTATTGTAGTGTCGGCGCAACACGTCCCGCAATGGACAATGTTGCGATGTAGCATGCCCCCGGAGTGCTACATCGAAGGAAAAATGAAGGAGCGCAAGCCCGCCCGGGATCCGGGATCATACATGCCAACTGTTGTGTGTGTCGCTATTCCCGCAGCATAGGCCAAAGGTCTACCCTCAACAGCATCGCAAGTTCAACCAGCCATGAGCTCTACATCTGTTTCCGCCCTATCCTTACCATAGGCCTACACACACGTGGCCGCCCACCTTCGACGCACAACATCACAGTGTCGTTGTCAGGCTTGTGGACATGCGCAGACAGGCATGACAATGGTGTGCCGTCGACGTGCAAGTGATGCAACAGCGCTGCGCACACTAGTAAATTTGCACGGGGGAGGGAGGGGCAGCAGTGAGGCTACGTAATACACATTGATGCCGCTCATTTGCTACAAGCAGTACCTGTCAAACGGGAATCACTAAGTCACACATATCACACACCAATGAACTAGTGAGCCTGCCAACACATCATGCAGAACCAACTTTTGACTCATGTCTCTATGCACTGTCACAGGTGATCAAGGATATGCACTCTGCCCTTGGATGATGACACCTCTCCGAGCCCCGAACACACAGGCCCAGAGGCAGTACAATGCGGCCCACATACGCATCAGGGGCATCGTGGAACGCACATTTGGCGTCTTGAAGTCACGTTTCAGGTGCCTGGACATCACAGGTGGAAGGCTCCTGTACAGCCCAGGCATCGTGTGCAAGATGATCGTTGCCTGTTGTGTGTTGCACAACATATGTGTGCGCACCAATGCCCCATGGCTACAAGTGCCTGGACGATGATGAGGAGGATGAGGCAGGTGGATCACACCCCACTGCAGCAGCAGCAGGACTAGCACGTAGGAACACCATCATTGACAATTTCTTCACATGAGCATGTCACATTGTCACAGTCACCAGCAATCATGGAACAGTACAAAATGACCACAGACACAGCATGTGCAAATAAACGCATTACAACACACATTCCCTGTGTGAAAGTTACTCCTCTGTACAAGCACATTGCTCTGACAGGTGTAAGTGCAACATGTAGTGCTAACAATCTCACTAATTGGAAATGGATGGTGGGTGTGTCACCTCTGTACAGAGAGGCTGTTTGGGTGTCACGTATTCGAAAGGCCATATCTGTGTGTCAATGATAGTACAGTATCCCACTCATCAGCGTGTCACATGTGTCCAAAATCATTACATATAGGCTGCCATTTGTGACCTACAATTGTCAACAGGGATACTTTTGGGGGCAAATGTGTACCACCATGATGCAGGGATGCACCCTGTGAGACATGTCACACAACATGAGCTACATGGACGAAAGGGGGAATTACTGCCCCTACATTCGGCCATGCTTTCATACTTGATTATTCATCGACATGTCACATCTGTGTGTATCAGGATGTATCATTCACGTTCAGTGGAGTGTTGAGGCTGTCTCAGTACTGGGCCATGCAGACAACACTTAGCAATGTTGCCCCGTGGAGGGCCAGCCTGTGTCCTTTGTGATTAACAAGTTACTCGGAAGGGGAAGAGTCCAGTCTGCAGGACGATTGCTGTGTCATTGTTGAGCATACAAGTGATGGCAGTCAATGTCAAGGTCCAAGGTTGGTGTCGCAGAGTGTGTCGGGGGACAGTGGAAGGTGTTATTTCAGGGCATGATGCTGAGGGCAGATCCAAGCAGTAACAAGCCATGTGGCGGAGATGAATGCTACTGCTTCCTCCTTACCACTATGGCAGATTCCTCCTCATCTTTGTCCTCTGACGTTTCATGTGCCTCACATGTGGGCGTTGGTGTTTGGTTTGCAGCACTGTGTGACACTGACACATCAGGGGCCGGAGATGTGGATGTTGTAGTGGCAGCAGCATTAACGGCGCAATGTCTTGTGGCATCACTCCCATGATGAGGGGCTTCTGCAGTGCATGGACGATCACAACGACAGCTTTCTCGTGTGCAGCCGTGTTAGCCATTGTTTGCGCCTGCATCTGCTCTATGTTCTCCATGACCCTCCTTATGTTTCCCAAATCACGGATGACATCGATGTAGCCACTCTGACTGGACAGTTGTTGTTGTCTCCGAGGATGGGACTTAGACACCCACGTATGGCATCTAGTTTGGCTGCCATGAGGTCGTATCCCACCCTCACCTGTTCAGCCAGCTCCTTCTGGCAGTGTGACACACGGTGCTGGAACGCCATGTGTTCTTCGGTGAGGTGCTGGGAGCCAGACGTGGTGGTGGGTGCTTCGTACTGTGTGGTTCGTGCAGGGGGTGGTATCACCTCGCTGGTGCTGAGCTGCCCTGCTACTGGAGGTGGGGTGCAGTGGTTGTCCATGAACCGTTGCTGTACGTCGTAGTCGATGTCCTGGGGGTCGTCTCCATCACCACTGACGTGTTGTAGGGTCTGCTCTGCAGGAGGTGTTGATTGTCCCTCTGCAATGTGAAGGGGAGATGCAGTTTCACGTTGTGTTCCATGTATGTTGACGCATTGGCGGAGTTTACATACAGGCTGCATGACAATGTACATTGTGACTGTTTGTGAGGAGATGCCTATTTGATGCGGGACAGTGGACATTTGGGCTACATCACGGATGTGTGCTTGTACCCGTACATTGTCATATCACAGTTTCCTGCTATGCCAGGTGTGATTGGCCATTTGCTACACACATGCGGCAGCAGTAGTGTCCTGTGTTCTGTTGTGGAAGTGTTGCAGTTTGTACCACATTGTCATCAGTGTTGAGGTGCTCTTATTCTTATATGTGTGTGCTGCATTGTGGGTTAGTCTCACCTGCAGCTTTGGTTTGGCTGCCCCTTCTCCCTTTCAGGCGCTGTGCCTTTGACTTCTGTGCTTCTACAGTGCTGAGATGTTGCGGGCTTGGGTAAATTGGGCTCTTGGTCGAGTTTTGACTCTTGGGCATGGTTTGTCCGCAGATGTGCTCTACTTATTTGTGCATGTGTGCCATTGTGCACATCTCCACCAGTCCCCCAGTCCCTGGTCGGTACTCACCCAGTTGATGTTGTGTCAGGTCATGTTGAGCAGTGTCAGGATCCACTTCTCCTGGCACCGTGTCCCGACTGTTGACTGTAGCCACCATTTTCTCCATGTAATCCAGCTCCTGGTGTGCCGCTGCTCCCCCACCTCCGAGCTGCGTTGCTGCTTTCATGTTGGCATCGAGTTTCTTCTTGTTTTTGCCCTTCACATCATTCCTGCGTCTCTTGACCTCTTCCATTGTCCTCCTCAACTCTGCAACTGCATTCACATGGTCCAAGATAGTCTACCATGTTTGCGTCTTTGTTGCCAATGACACGTTGGAGATGACGGACAGTTGTTGGTGGTGTTCTGTCACCTCCGTGACGATGATCCTGTTTTCCTGCACACTAAACCCCGTCTTCCTCTTCCTCTTCTCCTTGGCCTTCCCCGACCCCGGGCTACCTTGCTGGTCGTCTGGGGGGCTTGTGGGGTTCGCGTTGTCCTCGGCACTCGGTCCGGGTGCATCCATGGTGCTACGCAGTTTGATTTCTTTTGTTTGTGTTTATCGGTGATTATATGGTGCATTTTCCCGCATGACACGTGGGGATAGCAGGCCTGTCGCTGGTTACCGCTGATTTTTGACTCGCGATTTGGGGCATCGCACCTTTTTTCGCGTTCGTGTTTCGCATTGTTTCGGCATCGCGTTAATTTCAACGTGGTCATTTGGCGCGTTATCGTGGGATTATCGCATGGTGCCGCCGGGTTGTGAATGCTACGTTAACACAGTGTTATTTTCCTGTGATAGACTGCGATGTGCAAAGTTGCGTTAAGTTAATTTTGCGATGATTATCACACGTTCTTGTGAATATCCCCCTATGTGTGTCTTTTAGCTTGACACCAGTCCACACTGGAGGCTGGGGGAGCACATATGTGAATTCCCCAGCGACAGCTATAAACCTTGAGCATGCAACTGAAATGATAGACCTCTGCCATTTGAGGGCGTTGCGGGATAGATTGGAGGGAGAGGTTTTGACACTTGGCCTCTGGGAGTCAGATCATGGCCCCACTAAAGATTAAGATCTGCATTCCACACCCTCATGTCAGACAGGACTGAAATGTAGGGGAGACATCTGTGGTTCAAAGGGAAACCCTCTGAACCACCCCCAACTTCAAAGGCACACTACAGGATAACTTCTGGTGCCATACTTCAGCAGGGCAGAGATACACTTGTGGGGACGTGGGACAAGTGAACCTGGAACTGCGTGGTGCACACTGTCAGAAGAATCTGTTGTGCACATGGAGGATTATTGCCATTGAAAGGGATCCTGTGCCCTTCCTGAATAGTGGCTGGCCTGGGCTGACTAACTGCTGCTGTGTGGCACCCCGAAGTGTGCTCTCCAAGGGATTTTTACCTTGCACCCTGTTCTCTGGTGGAGGTCTCAAGGACATCAAAGGCCTCCTGCGAGGGACCCACACCATCTACCTGTGATACCTGGAGAGCAGTGCTCTCTTAAGTGCCCACATCGTCTGCTGGATCCCAACTAGTAGCTTGGTGTGGGCTTGGAACCAAGAACTGAGCCTGGAGACTGTATTGCCTTGTCGGGCCCCAAAAGTACTTTTCGCATCTAAGGAGTGTGACCCCTGCATCATTGCACCTCAACATGCATAAGCATCTTGTTGGTGGTGAGCGTATTCACCGGTTGAGGGAACTCACGTGGCCCACTTCATCGATCGTACTGCATCTCTCTCATGTGGCACGCCGACTGCATGCTCATTACATGCTGTGTCCGATTCACAAGTTGCGACCCTCGGAGGTGAGGGCATACCTGTAGTGGTGACTCATTCTACCTCATGTGACACTGCTGAACTTGCACCTGTGCAGTGCGACCAGACTTGCCTGGTGCGACCAGCTTCAAAGCGTACCAGGTGTTGTGCCTCATTTCCAGAGAGGTACAGAATTTGCAACTCTTGGTTGTGTGTGACAAAACTGTCTAGTGCGACTCTGAGAAATGCACACCAGACATTGTCCCTCATTTCCAGGGAGGTACCGAGCTTGCACTCTTCATTGTGTGAGACCGGAATTGTCTGGTGCGGCTCATATCACTGTGCACCAGACACTGTGCCTGGACTTCCTGGGTCAAGGTGTACTGGGCAGGGTGGCTTTCTTTCAAGAGGCTCCCCTGCTTCATTCCCCATTCCCCATTCATTAATTGTTCCCTTTTGGACCCTCAGTGCGATGGACCAACTTCCCTCTCCTAACCTAGGCCACAACAACATTGTGCTGCCAGGTAATATTGCCCGGTTTGGGCCCGCGAGTGACTGATGGTGTTGAAGTGAGTGTTTCTGATAATGATTGGAAGCGGGTCAAGAGACTGCGTAACCTCCCCCATGCTTCACAGAACTAGGCAGGTGCCGGGAGTCCCCTTGTGGAACTCTTTTGAGTGACCGACTAATGCCCTCAGCCCGTTTCTGCTCCGCATCCTGTGGTTCAACTTCCTGAGTGGTGGCCAAACCCCCATTTAACGACTGCCTCCTAATTAGTCCTGCTGCCACATGAGGCCTAGTATCCGGGGGAGGACTGATTATCTCCAATCCATGGGCGTTGGATAGTTGGGGTGAGTTGGAGGGTGGAGGGAGGTTTGGGCCACGGGGTCTGCAGTGTGCTATCCATTGAATTGCTGGAATTCAGTTGCACTGCACTACTGTGCTCTGTCCGTATGTGTACGAGCGTCTGCCTGATATCCAGTGCACCGCATAGCGGTGCTGAGTGAATGTGTGTATTTAGTAGTGACAATCTGTGGAAAGTCTGTGATTAATGACACCGGCTGACGGTGTTGCTTTATACGTTGATTTCTTGCCAGAAGAACACTATTTTGACATTGGTTTTACCCATGCAGCCTCGGCCCGTGGTTTGCCTAAAATTGTTATAATTCTTTGTATGTACATATTTCTGATATCGTTGTGACCTGAGGTGGACCCTACAACTGTGTTGTGTTGAATTATAAGAATTGCCAGGGTGAGTCTAGGTTTGACAATGTATTGCACCGCATAAGGGTGCTGGGGGGGTAGAATAGGATCTTTCCCAAGTGTGCATATTACTGATATCATTTTAATATGGTTAGGACTAGTACTGCTAGCAGTATTTTCAGGTGTGATTTATGCCCAGAAATACATGTCGTTCATGTTGTGTTGATTGTGTGTGTTGAATACAAACGTTATTTACATATAGCATGTGTGAAGTCTCTTTTGTGACGCTCATTGTATTTATTTTCAGTGAGTGCTGTGCCAATGCTTTACACATTGCCTCTGTGATACGCCTGACTGCTCAGTGCCAAGCTACCCAAGGGTGAGCGCAGGTTATACAGTGTGTAATCCCCCACCCCTGATGGGAGTGGTAGGTTCTGCCTGTTTAGGGCATCACCTCAGCCAACCAGTGAGTGTCAGTTCCAACAACCTGCCACACCCATTGCGTCATTTCCTGGGTGTGAACACCTCGTTTCTGACATTTGCATCAATTTTTCTGATGCACTGCTATGCAAATGGACATTGCGTGATGGATGCACTACGATGTAGCACTTCTGCAGCTACAGTCAGCTCCACACAATGGCAGTGATGCAGTGGTTTCAACACATGCAATAGGTGTAATGCACGGGTTCAGACCCCTGCAACAGGTCTGATGCACAGGTTCTACAGTAGAAGCGTGGATCAAACACCTTAGGCCCACTTCCAATGGTCCAGGACTGGCGGAGCACCACTTGGCAACTCAGAGTGACAGACGGCAGTGTCCACTTGCTAAAGCAGGGTGGTTGGAAGTCTTTAATGTCCCTGAGACTTCATGACAGGAGGCCAGGCAGATTGCCCTTAGAGTCACTTTGGGTTCAAGAGATGCATGTGCTGTGCTTATCACCCAGCCAGGGGAACATCAGGCAGTTTGGCAGCACAGCAAGGCAGTAATCAAGATATGAATGCTCACACATCAATTTTCACATGCTTTACCAGGGTACACACCTGGATGTCCCCCACAATCATATGTGCATGTAAAGTTTGATCCTGGGGCCTATGTCCCACTCTTTTTGATTCCCTAACCAGCCCAATCTCTCTCTTCCTGCGATGTGTCAAGACCCCTTCCTTGTGATATATCACAGATGCAACATGTACTTAGGGAAGCAGGAGGACAGGCCAGCTCCCTCATACCCCAGTATATGTCGCACCCAGCTTGCAGATTTGCAGCTTTGCTCCACTGTCAAACTCCATCTGGTGTAATTCCAATAATCCTCATGTTTTGACCAGGCAGCCATGTCTTACGAACAAAGGTAACCAAGGTCCTCCATGGAATGTAGTGCTGCAGCCACTTCTGCACTCAGAGGTATATGTATGACCCTAGTTGCATGGCGCTTGCACCAAGCAACGTGGTACATGCGCAACCCAACTCAAAAGTTAGATTTGTGAAGCCACACAAGGCCAACATGCATGGCACTGAGTGGCTTCGTAAATCTCATGTAAAGCAAAATATCACGAATTGCTGCATTGCCTTACTCTGTGCTAAGGAGGCATTCCATGGGTGTAGCGTGGATGTTCCAATGCACCTCCCATGATTTTAGACACATTCCCAGATTTACCAGTACTGGTAAACCTGGGAATGCGCCAAAGAGGTACACCTTTCCAGGAGAGGCGTAACAGGAGAAATATCTTTATTTCTCCTTGTTACTTCCTCTTTCAATGTGTGCTGCATTCTGCACAACATGTAGACAGAGGATTATGCCTCTTAGGATCGTTTTTGTGCAGGAAGGTGCCCCTTGATGCACAGAAACAATCCTGCATGCAACACAAGCACCCTTCCACCATAGTGCAAAACTGCGCCAGCACAGGGGAAAAGGCAGGAATACGTTGTCTTCTTTTAAATACAGCACATTCCCGCCCTTTCTCTGTCACGCATTGCAGTGCAGCAAGGTGAATTGCTGCACTGCACTGCGTGAAGAATCACAAAATATGCCCTTCAGTGTACAGTGATAGGACATTCAGTGACCAATAATGTGATCCACATCTATCATGCTACCACCAGCATACTGACATGCAGCACACGCACTGTCTCTGCACACTGTTTAGTTCTCCACTCCCTTTGAAATGTTCCAGAGTGTGTCACGTTGAACACACACTACCAGCACACACATGTTAACCATGTGCACAGTGATCCACATTTCAACCTATCTGTTGTGTATGTCTTGCACAGGCTCATGCATTCTGCATGGGGTTTTATCATGCTCACATTTCCTGATCGACCAGATGTTAGACAGGGGTGAGTGTAACACACAGCAACAGAACTATTGAAGAGGTGAGTGTGAAGGAAGTGGCTCTTAGGGGCCACCCTGGTTATTTACAACCACCTGCTATGCCTTCCCAAGTAATGAAGAGTCGGTCAGACAGTAGAGAATACAAACAAGCATTTATTAGCAATACTCTGCAGAGGAGTCAAATCTGACCAGCACCCTAAGATGTCTGCCGAGGGACTGGCTCCTCAACGGCCTGCGATGCATGATCATTCCTCCAAGAACCCCCAACCACGCCCACAGTGCAAAGTTACCGGACTGGGCCGAACATGAACAAAGAAGGCACAGAAGGATGGGCTACCACCTGCCAGATGGGTACATGCTATCTGCAACTCAAGGTTACCGCGCTGAGTCTCAGCGTCTCCTAACGTGGGATCAGAACTACACACTCGGATAGGCATGCAAGGGCAGAATGGCCTATTCATTAGTAAGTCAGAAGCAGCCTTGAACAGGAAAGAAAAATAATAACTAAATGCAGTTTTCTGCTGAGGCAAGCAATATGAATAATAAGGCCTAGTTCAGACACAGCCTAAGCAGCCTACTAGGGATTACGAAATACGAAATGGAGTCGCCCTTGCTAACTAAAACTTGCACGTTGCAGGGATAACTCAGTAGGTTGCATAACGTGAATATGAATGGCATCTATTTAGCCACACACTGATAACCTAATGTAACATGAAACGAGTGCATAGCAGGAATGGGATTTTCAAACCTAACAAGTGAGCCAGTAGATTTCACTGCAGTGAACCAGGTTTGAATGGTCATATTCACTGCAACTGTTCACTACACAGCATGCTACTATCCCCACTTTAGCACTGTCTTATTCCTGGCAAAGGCAGCAGCATACATCTACTATGAAGGTAGGACTTCTTGTGGCCCTCCTCATCCAAGTTGACTGCAATCCATGACACATGCCTATGTCATGGAACACATGCATATTCCATTTTCTTCTTTGTGATTATACCAGAATTAGTGAGCCACACAGATATGCAATTGGGCACTCAGGGCAGGGGTAGACTACTTCTACCAAGCAAGGGAAAATTCCTACCCAACACCTCCATTGCACCATGTTCAATGAAAGTGTGTATGTACTCATACATATGTACTTGAATTTTTGCATGGACGCTTCACACATTAACCATGTGATGTGATGTGATGGTTGGCAAACATCTCCCTTGTCTTGGTCCTCTGGTTAATGCCACACATTGCTACCTCATCAGTTTATCATGTTCTGTTACAGGCCTTGAGCCCCCTTGCATTGCTGTGCGAAGCATGGTAAATATGTATTTTGTCAACTGTGGGCATATGTGAAATGTATATCAATCTGCCCGGGAAAGGCTTTACATTTGTGCTAGTTTGTGGATCCCCACACATGCATGAATGCATTCTTTTCAAATGACATTTTGACATCCACACCTGAGACTAGACCTTAGACCATGACAGCTGTCACCCAGGATCTGTGATGGTATCTGCTGCGACACTTGCTCCTGCAAAGTGCTGCCATTCTGCATGCTAGTCCATATGTGAGACATTACAACAATTAGGAGTTTGCCTCAGGGACTGGCTTTGTGAGAGGTTTGTGATCTAGCATACACTGATTACCATATGAAACATACTTTGATGCTGCAGAACACAGCAAGACAGCTTGCTGTGCTGCACTGCACTGCGTACCTGCGTGAGACAGGAATGGCCCATTACCATCTAGATATATGACAATCCTGCCCTGACCCTTTCATGCAGTACACTGCATCACATTGGCTTGCTGCGCTGAATGGTTTTTTTGGGGGGGATGGGGGGGGCGTTATGACCCCTTGTTGATCAACAGCTCAGACAACATGATTCATACATGTTGAGGCCTACATCTAGTTGAGGAGGTGTGAGTGAACAGATTTTTTCATCGACATTCACACATACACAACACAATGTATGAGTTCCAAAAAAAGTATTTACTAGTTGATCCGCTGATACCTTCAAGTGCTGTTGATTAAGAAAATAAATTGGCCACAATTTGGTCTCATCTCGGCTGACTTGCCATTGTGTGCTGGATATCTCCATCATAGTCTGTATCCTCTTCCAGTTCCTCAGGATTTTAGGATCAAAGGCCCATGGCACATTTGGTTTTAAGCAGATATTGTGCAATATTGAACATAGGAGGAAGATTTTAAGCATCATAGGAGCTGATTACAATAGTCTTCCTCCTGACATGTCCAGGCAGTGGAACCTCTACTTTAGGACCCCAAAGCTCCTCTCGACAATCTTCCTTGTCTTGGCCAGTGCAGTGTTAAATGTTTTTTCTGCCTCCATCTGTGGATTTGCTGAATGGGATCATGACTCATGGCTCCAACCCATGCCCTTGGTCACCTGGAAAGTGCAAAAAGACAACAGTAAATGATTTTGTACATTGTAACCTAGGTATAACTGACCATGTGGTTTATGTATTCTGGCAAACTCATATACATTTCTTTAACTTTTACCAGGTATGTGTTAGATACTGTTGACCTTTGCTTTAAATATGTATGTTCAAGTTCTATGTGTCACTGCGCATATTGTCCATGTCCTGAGCCATAGGACACTTCTACATGTTGCCTGCCATGTGTAGGCAGTAGATTACAAGGATAAGTACTTTGGACTGGTCTCAACAGCTCTATGTTATTTGCACTCACTATGGGCACGATTCACAAAGGTAAACTTAGACATTCGGTCTAAACTTAGACCAAACCTCTAAGTTTACGGCTTTGGGAATTCACAAAGGGCATTTACGAGTACTATCTGTACGTCTGCACTTGGGCCAGATCTCTGCCCTGCCAAAGATGTAATCTTAGACGTTTGGTCTAAGTTTAGACCAAACGTCTAAGTTTACCTTTGTGGATCAGGCCCTCAGGGTGCAAAGATAAAAACTTATGATCCGAATCTCTTACATATATTCAGCCCTATATAGGTTGTGACAGTGCCAACATGTTTGACACTCATACATACATTTGTTCTTTTGTCATCTATGATGTACCTGCCTGCCTACCTGACATTAGCACAGCCTTTGATTTGTTTACTGTGTTTAGCATGGCTATATGCTTAGCACATGTAATGAATTCCTAACATGTTACATCGATAATTATGCAGATTTTTGTCAAACAACATCTAGTGCTTTTTGTATGGTGAGGTCTTGAGCTGAATGTAGATTGACACATAGGTATGGCAATGTAGGTAGTTTTAATATGGGACAAACTGATGTAGCTAAAGGCAACTTTATAGTATGTACCTATAAAAAACACATTCAGATTTCACATGTATGTATGTGATATTGAGATGTAGGTGAGTCAGTTCTTATATGCCTTGATTATGAAATCATCGATGTGGCAAGAGAGTGTTCAGTTTAGGGCCCTGAGTACACTGTGATCCCTTACCTTGGTTGTATTTCATTCTATGTTGTTTACTGGTGTATGACATTTTGGACAGCATATTTATTGACTGTGTCAGTTTTACATTGATGGACCAAGATGCAGGAAATGTTGCCAAGCTGAGCCACCAAACTGGTCATCTATCACAAAGATGAAGTATGTCTCAGTGGGTTGATATCTATGTGCATGTTTGGACCTAGACTATAGGCATGACTGAGACATATGTGTACTTTGTACTTTTAGTAGCACATAGGTCCCTAGTTTGACATTTACATATGATTTGAAGCTACACTTACAGCGCATGACATAAATGGAATTTACAACTTATTCTTCCGTTAGTGCTCCTGATACTTTGGTCAACATACAATATGTTGACTTGTGTGACACAATTACTTAGGAACACATGATTTGTTTGACACCCGTTATTTTAGTGCCACTTTAACTAATTACCGAGACTAGATACACCACTGAACATACACACATCTCACACTTAGCTAATATGTAATCTATCTGCTCATATTGACTTTACTTGTCAACCACATGATTTGTGTGTTGATTTGTTAACCAGGGCAGAAAATGTGGTTCTGTCCACTCACACAGTGTGAGATGATATCATTCTTCTCACATATGATTTTTTCAAACTTCCATTGCAGGATTAGTGAGGGTATAACACAATGGGACATCATTGTCTACATGTTGGAGTAAGTCATTCCCAATATGTGCATATGACAAGAGATCCATACACAAACACAGAGAGGGCTATTATGTCATACATTACAACTTCTTAGTTGGTATTAAGTATATTTAAGGTCTACTTACAAATGAGTAGGCCATTCCCGTATGTGCCATTCTGAAATCACTCATTGATGGTACACTGGTGAAAGATAAAGGTATAATATGCACTCCCAGGATATTAAAATAGCACATTTATGAACATTCCCTGATGGTCCACTCTGGCCTGGACATTGATGGAGTATGTGTGCTTGCAGTTTCTGTACAGGTGGGATGTTGCAGCAGGGGGCACCAATTACACATGTGTGCAATCAATTGCACTAAGAACATGAGGAAATCCAGCTATGGCATAGAATCCTTGCTAGGCAGCCAGTTGTTGTTGTGGAGTTTTGAGAAAGAGAAGGTACTGTGGTGTGAGTTTAATTATGGCATCCAAAACAGAGGAGAGAAAGGCAAAAAATGCTTCCTGTGAGATTCCTGCAAAGCTGGCTGTTGTGACTTGAAAGGAACCTGATGCCAGCATGTCGAGTACAGACATAATTTTTACATGTGGTGGGATGTTGGTGGGTCTTGCAGTTGGTGGCTGGAGACTTGGCGCAAACGTCTCCAGCAATTCCATGATAGACTCCCTCCTGGGACTGAACAACTGTGTGGCCTCCTCCTCCCCGAGGTCAATGAGGGATATGCCCTACCGGAAAACACACTCCCTTCCCTTCGTCGTGGTGGCATTCTTCTAGCTACTTCCATTTACAGTATGACAACCTCCATGGTATAGTTGTGCTTGCCAAAGTGTTCTGGTATATTGGGATTTGCATACTACAGCCACTGTGTCATTTCCAATTCCTGGTTTCCCGATGCACAGCAATTCTGATGAATTTCAAGATTTGCGTTGCACCACCCAAAGATGCGTGACGCAGTGGTACAACCTTAAATACCACTGCATTACAGTTGCATCAGATTTTGCAGGGGAACGCCTACATTGCATATATTAAATGTTGAGTCACACAGCTATTTTCAGCGCAGCTTTTGCCCCACGCATACTTTCAAAAATGACACATTTATGCAAATGCATTGTTTTATAATTCTGGCTTACTTCTTCTGGCATCATTGCATCACAATACGTGGTGCAACGCCGGTGCAGGCCTGTCATAAACATGCCCCCTAATGATGAGGCTAGTAAATCCAATTATTCTCTGGAATCATCTGAGGCAACTCCTGAGAGAATACCCTACGGAAGACCCTGAGGCTGAGATGACTCACATGTGGGAGTCACACAGGCCAGTGAAGACAGCACAATAGCCCCACTCCCAGTAAACACCACAGACATGCCTCAGGCTGCCAGCCACAATGAAAGTCATGCTGCCATAAGAGGCCATCAAAGAAGTCCTGAGTACAGATTAGAACTGAAGGTGCCTTAAAATGTTTTTGAAACTACAGAGACCACGGTTACCATTTTCAGGGGAAATACACTTGAGTCCCACATGCAATTTGAAGTGAAAAATAAAGCACTCTCTACAATGGTAACATTGAAAGATTAAAAACAAATCTAAGCAAAACCCTCTTTATCGTCATACTTCAGCCTTGACTGCCTCTTACCCTATGTGCTTCTAGCTGCCTCACCACCTACCATGGCAGCCACTGGTACCAGAGGAGCCTTCTACTTTGCCATTGCATATGTACATCACACGATTGCTGTCCAGTAATCCTCTCACTCAGAGCTATTTTCTTAAAGTTCTATTTCTGTTGAACACATACTTTGTGACGGCAGCTGTAAAATTCAGACAGAGAAAAATATGATAGAACATAAGCATATACACATTGCCCTCAAATACTCATGCTTGTAAATTTTGTTTTTCGCCTATGGTGAATCCCAGATATTTCGTGAAATCATTATGTGATGGCTTACAATCTAGAATTTGAGCACCTCAGATATGATTCATCTAGAACGTAACATTGATTAGGGTAGACCAGTGGAAATTCTAATCATAAGAAAATTCACTTTAAGATGATTGAAGGTCATCAATGGGTACTAACATCAATAATCTCAGTCTATGATGTGGGGTTGTCTAAAAAGGAATTCTTTCAGGTACAGTTGCATAAAAGGGTAAGGAATGATGGAAGCATTGAAATGAGAACCAGGAGAATCAGTAGAAGGATTGGATGGAGAGAGGTACAAACGTGATCTCTACTGTACACCGCTTGCCTGTGGGAAGAGGTCATGTGTTACATTTCTATTCACTAATTGAGATTCTTTAGGGAGGTTATGTTTTACTAAAATGTCCAGTGCCATTGTTTCCATTTCATTGGTACCCTGTATTAAGATTACGCAGCTCCTCCATTCAGTCATCTGAAAACATTTTGCTATTTTGCACAGTGCTGTCTTCTGTAAGAATACATGTATCAACAGATGCTCTCAAAGGATTTTTAAACTCACAATTAGAAACTGGTTTCAAAAGTAATCTAAGTAAGAAAGGAAGGTGACGATACATCCAACCTTAATCAAAGCAGTAGAGCAGATTGACTCATATTAAACTGTTCAAAATAGTAGTAGATCAATTAAGGAATAGAAACAGAAGTGATTTAACAGGATTGTAATCGCTGTTTGAATGTTATTTCTATAATTAAGACATAGAACATAAGGAGTTCATGTTGTAACATGTGCACATATATGCCCAGCATGAAAAAAATATTCAAATACAATATGCAAGAGATGCATATATGTGCTACTTCAATCTTGCTTGATATAGTGTCCATATATACTTGAAGCAGCATCAATAATTGGTCTTCTAATTGTTAATCTGAGCAAGATGTGAAAGGTGTGTTGACGTTTTTGTCTCAAAGTTAGTCAATAAGCGAAGCCCTGCTCAAGACTGTATATATAGAAAAGGCAAAATGTCACCCCCAGTAATCTAAATCCCAGAAACCCAGATACTTCCACAAGGATAAGTATGCAAGTAGAGCCTAAATAAGTATCCAAGGCGCAATGAACCACAAATTCTTGACTCAGCTCTCATTTCCAGGAGATGAATAGAAGTAGATAGTCATAAATGGCAATGTGAAATTGTGAGTACATATTTCCACATAATGACGGAATCCTTAGTGTCTTTTGTGGGCCCTATGTGTTCCTGAAAATGTCATTTGAGATACTTTTTCTGAAAATTGCTCGTTCTTAAATTCCAAAAGCATTTTTATAATTGGAGAATCAATGAGAAGAGTACTATTTACAGAAATTATTTCCACTCCTATAGACAAAGCACAAAGTCAAATTCACATGAGCCCTTGTCCTGGTGCATCTCAATCACTGCCAGCAACCAGTGTCTTCAGAGCTAAGAAGCCAGACTTTACCTTGAATTTTGCATTTGACACCACATCAGGCCTGCCTGTAAATCACTCAACTGGCTTCACGGCAACACAAAAATCTCTTCTTGCTCACCATCCATAAAGCATATTGAAGAAAAGACCCTATGTACCTACAGAAACTAACACCTCATTAAGCTCAAACCAGAACTCGTTGCTTAATGTGCACCCATTGGACTAACCTATGATCATTCAAGAGACGACAACATGACGGAGAATCATTTAGTATCCAAGGACCCAAAAATATGTAATCTTCTCAGTCTAAGCCTGAGATCTGAACCCAACTACATGTCTTTCAGGAAATTTCTGAAATCCTAACTGTTGAGACTTGCCTTTAATTGAACTCTCCACAGATCAGTTCAGACTGAAGAATTTTGGAGATGGCTAATTAATCCCCTGTTCATCTTGACTCTAACACCACTATTCTATAATTCCACACCAGTCACCCCTCAATCAACAGCTTTGAAGTAACTGAAAAAAGACACAAAAATCTATTGTGATTATGAAACTTAGCCATGTTAGAATCTTTGTGCCATCTGTTCGAATAAATTGTGGACAAGAATAGATTGCTTGAAACATAAAATGCCCTGATGAAGTTCGATGTTCGAATGAAACACGTTGGCTGAGGCTATGATTATACTAATTGGTGTGGAATCAAGAACCTTTGGAAAAGAAAAATAAGATGCGAGAAAATCTTTAGATTTATTGTTTAGGGGCTGACAATTTGGATGAGCCTCAATGTTTGAAAGCTTATGTTGACCTGCTTTGCAGTGGTATCTTCGAGCGGCCGATACTAGATAGGGTGTGCGCCATACCCATTGTTTAAGAACTGGGCGGGAGATGCGAGTACAAAATTACTTGGCTGCATTAACAGTTTTTACCCTTCTAGTACTGACGACCTTCAAATAAGAAAGGTTGAAATAAAAACGTGGGACCGGGTATGAGTCTGAAAACACTGAGGGGCATATGTACAAGGAATTAACACCGCCGTAGGGTAAATTTTTTGACGTTACTTCTGCTTTTTTTTTATCGCCGTATTTACAAGTTGCCGTTAACCGCAGTTAGCGGCAGTTTTCTGGCGTAAACGTGAATTTTTAGGATCGCCACTTCTGTTAATGGGACATAACAAAAATGAGATGCAAGGTAGGGGTCCCCGAAAACTGCCGCTAACCCCAGTTTGCGATATTTACAAGGAATTCCTTGTATGGTGCACAGACAAAAAAACTGCCTCTAACCCCTGTTAAAGGCAGTTTTTTAAGACCAGAAAATAGCTGGTCTTAAAAATGTTGCAAACACTTGTGGCCTCATTTCAGAAGGTTTTGGTGCTGGACAGCACTGCAAGGAATGTTGCTGCGCTGCCCTGCGACAAAACACCAGGGCAGGAATGCGCACCATAAATAAGATAGGGTGCATTCCTGGGCCTTATTCATGAAAAGTGTTGCACCGCTGTGACAAAACAGCGTTGCAACACTTTTCCCTATGCCCTTCTTGCGACACCATGGATGCGCTGTATTCACTGTACGGCGCTCCATGTCGCAATTAATGACAGATATGTCTGGAATCCTGACTTATCTGTCAGCGCTAAAGTCACGCATTGCTGCAGTTGTGTCACTAGCATGATGTAACTCCAGCAATGCATGGGGCCAGCCTATCCCTGTGGCACTGCGTCACCCTTACGCCTGCCATGAGGCAGGAATAAGGTACTGACGCAGTGGCATGCTACAATTGTTGCAGTGAAAGCTGATGGATTTCACTACGCCACTCCTATGAGGCTTTGTTGTGTGGGAACGCCCACCCTGCATACATCATACCTGATGCAGGTATAATGTGGCACAGGGCTTCACAAGGTCACGCATATGCCTAGATGCATCACTTTGCGAATACGGTGCAACATGGTGCAAGAATCACGCTGCAAGTACCTCAAGAAAATGACACACCGGCAGGGTGAAACTGTCAGAAGGGGCTCATGAATAAGCCCCCCTGTCTTTCTCTTCTACGTTGGCGCACAATGGCTGGCATGCGCTAAAGAAGGCACCCTTGCGCCATGGTACAAGGGTGACTGTGTTGCGGAGTTGATTGATGTTGTGGCTCCATCTCTTCTCAAGATGTCTGCAGGTGGGGCTGGACTAGTGGAGGGTGGGAGTGAACCAGTTGGCCTTCTTGGAGTGTTGTTTGCCAAGTCTTTTCTTGAGGGGTGTCAGGGTGTCGGCGCAGTTGGAGATTGATCATTGGAGGTTGCGCGCTGCGGTGTTGGCATCTGTAAGCGTTGGCGGAGTGGTGGTGCTGAGGGAGTTGACAAGAAGTTCTTCGGTGGCATTGATCCAGCTGCGACGGGGGGGGCAATGATCGCGATAGTGTATGGTGGTAGTGTTGAAGGCTTGATGTAAACAATGATGGTAGGTACAGGAGAGCCCTGTGGTGTGGCTGTACTTTAAGTTCCCGCTGGTGGAGAAGACGGGCTCGAGTGTGTGTCGGGCTATGTGAGTTGGTGCGGTGACTAGCTGCTTGAGTCTGATGTTGGCGAGGTTCCCCAGGAGGGGGGTAGTGTTCTGGTCACTGGGGTTGTCCAGGTGGAACTTGAAGTCTCCGAGTAGGGTGTAGTCAGTGGATGGGAGAGACTGGGGTGCGATAAGGTCTACAATGGCATCGGTGAATGGTGGTTCATCGCTCGGGGGCCTGTAGATGAGGGTGCTGCGGAGGGTGGTTTGGGGTTGGTCCAGATCTAGAAGTGGAGGTGTTCCATGGTCACCATCGGGTTATTTGAGTGCGTGGTCAGTCGGAGTGTGCTTTTGTAGACAATGGCAATGCCTCCTTCTGGGTGCTCGGGTTAGTCCGTGAGGGTGAATTTCGAGCCGTCGTGGATGTTGATGGCAATATCCAGTCCAGAGCAGAGGTTGGTGCAGGTTTCAGTGAAGAAGACAATGTCTGAAGAGGTGGCGTCGAGGAGATTTCTGTTGCGTGTTTGTGGAGGGACCGCACTTTGAGGAGGATACAGTTGAGCCGGTCGGCTGCACTGTTGGTCGGTTGGGCGGCAGGAGGCCTGGTGTGCTGATGTGGCAGAAGGTGCATTTGCAGTTTCGACAGGTGCAGGGTGCAAGACAATTCTACAGTGTTGCATGATGGCAGGCGGTATGGCGTCCAGGTTTTTTTTTTTTAAAGAACTTTATTGAAGATAAAGCACGTTACAATGTAGGCATTCAATTGTACATTTTGACATTTGGCATTTGACAGAGTAATCATATGACAACGGTGCGAAGAGAATATGTGACATCTTAGTAGTTATCCGGGCATGCAAACATCATTTTTAGGCTGGCATGGACACAAGACATAGAATCTCACAGTCATGAAGTTACAGGCCTGACATTATCATGGATTGCGCAGAGGCTCGGGATCTGGGGTTCTGTCTCGTGGGCGTCAGGACGTTCATCAGTGTCATCACATTGGTGGAGGTATGTCACCAGGGGAGCCCGGATATCATGCAGCCTACTCGTGAGGGGCATCAGGTTCCAGTATTCGCTCAAGTGCTTCTGGCAGTGTGCTGCATCTACAAGCCAGGTTTGGCCAGTGGTGCCAGCCTGCGGCCCCAGTGGACCCTACGTCTGGCCAACACCACAGCATTGCTACCAGTCTACGGCTGGCATCCGGGACCTCCTTGACGTATCCCAGTAGGCATTTGAGGGGGTCTGGTGTGATGGTGTCGGAGGTGATGGCGCTAATAATTTCGCACACTTCCTGCCAGTAGTTAGCAATTCTCAGGCATGTCTAGGCCAGGTGTGTTAATGTTGCGTCAGGTGCTGAGTAGCACGCGCATCTCGCATCTGCAACCAGGCCCATTCTATGGAGTGCCACAGGGGTGCAATACAATCTGTGGAGAAATTTAAAGTGCATCAGTCGCAGTCGGTAGTTGGGGGAGAGTCTTTCGGTCTGGTTGCAACAGTATTGCTACTGTTCTGGTGATGGTCCCTCAGCTAATTCTGCAATCCATGCGCAGCGCCCACGCTCAGTGTCCGTCGGGGAGGCCGCAAGAGTAAGCGCATACAGCCTGGCAACTAGTTTACAAGAAGATGTAGTGGCATGGATGTATATGAGTGCTGCGTTTGGCGATGATGAGTCTGGGAATGTGCTGTTAATGTTTCTGCAGGTCGCTCTGATTTGATAGTACAGCAAGTTATCGAGTGGTGTGGCGCTTTCGGGAAGGGAAGGGAACTGCCCATTGGGGGTAGAGGTCAGCATTAGTGCATATACCCACCGACGCAGCCCTGCGCGCCATCCCACTGGTCTGCAGTGGTGGAAAGAGGGATTGTTAGCCAACTGCATCATCGCCGCAGACAGAGCGCTGTCCCCAGTGTGTCTGCGGACACCCTCCTCCGCCCAGCGCACACACTTGACCATGTTAATTTCGTGCCTAGGAGCTGTATACGGCAGAAACAGTGTTGTCTGAAGCGGCCAGGGGGAGGCAAGGTCCGTGTCGACTGCCACATGCGGTTGGAAGGGTGTTGGGTGCACCCAGAAGTGAAGGAAGCTAGCCTGGGTGCAGTGTGCATAGAGCTTGAAATTTGGAGCTCCCATTCTGCCACAGGAGAAAGGTAACGTTGAGGTTTCATAGGTGATGCTCGGCTGCCAACCAGCCCATATTACAGTGATCATGTTTGAGCGCAGCCTCTTGAAAAAATGCGAGGTAAGGGGTATAGAAATATTCAGAAACAGGTATAGTAGTTTCGGCAGAACTACCATTTTGGCTATCGCAATGCGACCCGCCAGGGAGAGAGGGAGATGCTTCCACATGAGAATTTTAGTTTCCAGTCATTCCATAGTTTTACTGAAGTTTGCTTTCCAAAGCTCCTTTGTGTCCCTGCTCAGCCAAATGCCAAGATACTTGGTCAGTCCCGTAGCCCACTTTATCGGGTACTCTGTGGGAAAGGGCAGTGTTGCATCAGTTAAGGGAAAGAGGATGGATTTGCTCCAATTTATTTGTACCCCAGAATAGCCTCCAAACCGTATCACCTCTCTCATCATTGGCGCCAGGTTATTTTGTGGCTCGCGTATATATAATGCAACGTCGTCCGCATACATAGAGGTCACCAAGCTGTGGGTCAAAAAAACAATGCCTCGCTGCGTATGGTGCTGGTGCAATCACGCTGCGAGTGGTTCCATCGCAATGGCGAACAGCATTGGCGAAAGCAGGCAGCCCTGCCTCGTGCCTCTAGTGATTGTTATGGGATCTGTAATTTGTCCATTAATTTTAATACTTGCTGAGGGCAGGGTGTATAGCAGCATGATTTTATGAATGAAGCCCAAGCGGCCAAGCAGAGAGAAGAGAAAAGGCCATTCTAATGAATCGAATGCCTTGGCGGCGTCCAGCAGGGCTGCCACCGCAGGCAAAGAGGGGTTGATTTGGTGCATTATAGAAAAAATGGTACGCAGGTTGTGCAACGAAGCGCAGCCCGGTATAAAGCCAGATTGGTCTGGGCGGATTATTAGAGGCAAGAGTGGGCAGTCGATTTGCTAACAATTTCGCATATATCTTATTGTCGGTGTTGATTAACGATAAGGAGCAATATGAATCGCAACACTCTGGGGCTTTGTCTGGTTTAAGAATAAGTGGGATTAGCCTCTCACGGAGGGTGGGGGGATAGTGGCCACCAGTGACAGAATCGTTGTACATTTTGGCAAGGTGGGGAATGAGGATAGAGGCGTATTCTTTATAGAACGCGGACGTAAGCCCATCCGATCCTGGTGCTTTATCGCCCGGTTTGCCAGCGATAACCTGTGCGATCTCCTCGGTAGTGAATGGTTCATCTAGGTATTCTCGGTGTCCATGACTGAGCCATAGCAACTCGATCGAGTGGAAATATTGTTCTATAATATCATGGGGCATCTTCGCCCCAGCGGTGTATAATTGGGAGTAGAATGACGTGATTCTAGTAAATATTTCACTGGGGGATGTAGTTCTTCCCACAGTGTTATCCAGTAATTCTGTTATATATGAGGAAGCATGGGGCCTCCTCAGTAGATTCGCCAGAGTTTTGCCAGGGCGATCTTCCTCTCCATACCGGCGGGCATGCGCCTCACGGCCAAGATATGCCACCTCGCGTTCGGCTTCAGTGTGGTATCCGGTCAGCTTAGCCCTTATGTCTGCCAGCGCAGTCAGGGCCGGACTGGCCGTAGCGGGCACCGGGCATTTCCCCGGTGGCCAGAGGGGTGGGGGCCGGTTTTCTGGCCGCAGGGGGCCGCTTTTCTTACAGGGTGCCGTTTTTGCAGTAGTGCTGCAAAATCGGCCCTCTGTAAGAAAAGCGGGAGCAGTGCTTAGCGGCTAACACCCCCCTCCCTATCGTTCCTAGGGCCGGTGGAGAAGCAACCTGCCAGGGCTGGTTGCTGTTCCCAGTCCGGCCCTGAGTGCAGTGGGGGAAGGGTCAGAAATACATCTTTGGTTGAGTGTTTTGATTTCCGCCTCTAGCCGCTCCAGGGCACACCGAATAGTTCGAAGCACTCCAGATTGCTTAGCGATGCATAGCCCCCGGATCACCACCTTAAAGGTTTCCCAGAGGACAGAGGGCGATTCCACCGAACCAGTGTACAGCTCAAAGAAGTCGACAATGGCAGCACGCAGTTCCTCCTTAAATGCAGTGTCACGAAGTGCAAAAGGGGGCAGGCGCCAATGCAAACATACACTGGGAAGTGAGTTGAATCCGCAGGGTCAGGCGCACCGGGGAGTGATCAGATAGGGTGTGCGCCATATGCTCGACAGATGAGGCCCAGCATTCGACATCCCGAGTGACGAACCACAGGTCAATGCGGGACCTGGAGCCGTGTGTGTTGGAGATGCAGGTGCCTTCACGTCCATTAGGGTGAATATGTTGCCAAGCATCAACTAAAGTGTTATCTTGCATAAGGGTGAGCAGTGTAGCGGTGGCCTGAGGGTGCTGTAAACGTGCGCCAGAGCGGTTTAGTGTGCTTTGTAGTGCAATATTAAAATCCCCACCCCATATCAGTGGGTAAGGGCCAATTGGGAAAATCAGTTTCCACATATGGAGGTAGAAGTCTGAATCGTCCGTGTTCGGGCCGTATACGGCTGCCACGATTACAGGTTGGGCATAGAGAGTCCCCGCCAGCACCACATATCTGCCCTCACTGTCTATATGGGTTTGTGTAGCGCACCATGGCAGGTCCTTCCTAAGCAATACAGTGACGCCTCTCGCGTAGCTAGAGTAGAATGAAGAGTAGGAGTACCCCCAGTATCTCACGCGCAATTTAGCTGTGTTGTTGACTGTGAGGTGTGTCTCTTGTATAAAGCAGATGTCAATCTTGTGTCTAGCGAGATATGTATGTATGAGTCGTGCTTTGCGGTGGTCATTCACGCCTCTAATGTTCCATGTTAAAAATGTCACCTCAGCCATGTGCGGGGTCAGGTGAGAGTATAGTGTGTCGCCTTCCGTTGTCAGTCTTAAAGCGGGGAGATGATGTATCATGGAGCACAGTGTAACTGTCATTGAATGCAACCAGTATCATATTCAAAATCAAACAGGTACAAAAATTTAACAAAGCCCAGGGATATGGGTTAAGCACCTCATAACCTCTAAGAGCTGCCCATCCCTTCCCCCTCCCACTCCAACACCCCAATTAGGTTGAGAATCATTCCACCCCCCACCCAAGGAGCCCCAACTTGGAAGAGGCCAGTAGAGCATGGGAATTATCCCTGTGGGGTGCATGGGCTCAGCCAGACTCCCCCCTTGCCAATGAGGCTGGGTGGCTGAGCGACATTGTTTGCAGACAGGAGGAGTGTGTATGAGTCTAGTTAGCAACAATTAAACAGAGGCGAGGCAATGATATAAATCGATGGCACTGCTACTTATCAGTTCCGTGGCCCACCGCGGGTGGGACAGCATCCATTGCACTATTTTCCTGCCAATAAAGTCAATCATTGTCACTAGTGCGGCCATCTTCAGACGATGCAGGTCGGTCACGAGGAGGGGATTTCTGCAGTTGTTTGGCAAATGTTAGCACAGCTTTTGAGTCTGTAAAGTATCAGGGCTTATCTCCGGAGTCGATTCACAGCTTGGCAGGGTATAGGAGAGCATTTGTAATGTGTAGTTGCTGGAGCAGCCGTTTGGCAGTCAGAAAGTCTCTCCTGGCAGCTTGTACAGTCAAAGTGAAGTCAGGGTAGAATGAGAGTGTATTGCCTTGGTGCCTGACTTCCCACCTTCTCCTCACCTGGACTTTGACACCGTGGCGCAATCCACTGCACTCTCTCCAAATCTGTGATTCAGCCAGCAGGAGCCTCAGCCAGGCGGGATTTCACAAGCCTGGGCACAGCAGTCGCCGCCAAGTCCGCTGGGGAACCCCCCGATGCAGGTGATGAAACAGGGCCCCCTTAGGCATGAAGTTGCAGCGCTCCCGCCACACAAGTTCGGCGCAGCTCAGGGTCCTCACCCTCCACAGCGTCCGGCCAGCGCAACATCCTCCAGTCTGTGATGCAGAGAGGCACGGCCCAACACTGGTAATCTCTTCCATGAACCCCGGTGTAGTGGTGGCACCTGGTATGCGATGCAGACCTCCCTACGTTGGTGCGCAGGAGTGCCTCTACCATTCACAGCTCCAAGGGGCACCAGGCGGTCTTCACACACAGGTCAGCAACGTGTCTCCATGTGACCTGGCAGACTTCACCAGGTAAGGGTGATCGCCGATGCCTCAATGTCCACCGACACAGCCCTGCAACTCCACAGCACCTCCGCATCCCACTTTGGGTCCCAGATGCAGGCCCATCGAGGCCTCTGTGCCCCGGGGACTGTACACGCTTTCAAGGTTTTGGATGCCATGGTGTTGCAAGGAGTGCACAATGATAACTGATGCATCACTGGTTTTGGCCAGCGATGGGCATCTTTTCATGATTGTAGCCCTGATTTTCCTCTTCCCCTGGGACTCTGGCTGGTCATCCTGGCTGTTGGCAGGCTTGGGGTGGTTGTTGATCTGTGCTGCACTTGGCTCTGGCTGCTCCATTCTACATTCCATTGGTTTTGTTTCCTATTTTTCATTGGAGTTGGACTTATAGGCTATTTATGCCTCTAGAGGAAAAAAAAGTCACATTGGGCTGACTAATGTGAGTTTTTTTGCCGCTAATGGGCCTTTCGTCAGTTTTCGCCCACTAACGTCAGAATTTGTATTGCCTTCACGCTAGTAATAGCGGCAGTTTTCACCGCGGCTACCTGAAACTATCGCCATGTAGCGACGTATTGTAAATACATCGCTAACAAGGCGATAGTTTTTGGTGACAGGCCGCGTTAGGAAAACTGCCGCTAACTAGCATTAGCGTTAGTTAGTGGCAGTTCTTGTACATATACCCCTTAGTTCACATTGCCCACTTTACCAAGGAGTTTTCAGATTTATGGCCGACTTACATATGGAGCAATGTCTAGCAAATGCCTGATTAAGTTACTCACTGTTAAAAAGTGAAATAACTGATCTCAGTCAAATATGATTGCATATCTTTTGCACTTATTGGTTTACTCCTAAATTGCACTGATTGCATTCTCAGGGGTATGTTATATTAAATGTGATGAACATTTGCCTTCATTTCATCACTTCTGGGTTACAGTTATCAGTACTGCAGAAAATGTGAGCAGGAAAATAATTTCCACAAGGGGAGGCAAGATTAAAAAAAGAGCTGAATGAAAAACTACTTCTACTTTCCTAAACCTATATTAGAGTATGTATTGCAATGTGTAAATTAGTAAAACTAAGGGCTAGACAAATTTGTTTGAATGTGCTTTTATTTCTTATAATGTACAATTTTAGTCCTGCTTTCTCCAAATTCATTAAATTATGCCAGTCTTTCCAGGTGCTCTGAACTAGAATACCTCACACTGAAATTATAACGAACACCAAGTGCAGATTACAAATGCCTTTGTAAATTAGGTCAGTGACTAGAGGTGAGATTCACTCATCGTGTTTGCATTCACAAAGCCTGTGGAAAAGTAAATTCTGCCACATTAAAGACATGGAATCAGACATCGGATGAGTCAGATATTAGGGCTTCTGGAGAATGAAGCACTGGAAACTGTGAATATCTGAACACGAGACCTCTAACCTTATGTGGATATTACGATTTTATTTACTTCCTGGTTCCAATACTACTGAGGCGGAAGCATTAGAGCCAGTATTTAAGAGACTGTTAAACATGGAGATGACACCTAGCAACGGGTTCTTAATTGCTGTGGCTCTCTGTGTCATACTAGTTTGCACTCATTCTTGCATCCTCCACGTTTATTGTCTTCTGTTTTGCATTCCTGCGGCCATATTGTTGTCTGTATGGTTTTCCGCAATACCACTGGGTAGCCTCCCTTTCGTGCTTGCTTCTTCAGCTCCTGTTCAGTCTAGTTTATTATGACATCTGGGGACCTTCTTATGGTGTACTGGTCTGTGGAGGTTTCATCACAGCATCACCCGTCACCGAAACTGCTAATCGTGAGTCCTTGTTGTACTACTGCTCTATTGCACCAAACCATATCCCTACTCACATTAGGCCTCCTGCTTCATCACACTGCATGCAGTAAATCCCCCACTTCCTACCGTTGACACCTTTGGTACCACTCCCAACCCTTTCAGAGTCGAATCTATGAATGAACTCTAGTCCATTGTTTTATTCTCTCCATTCCCCATCCATCCCCAAATCGCTACTGCAAGTGAAGAGTTCCCTCATTGCTCATTCTAATAGTAGTTGAGGCACAGTGAAGATCAGGAACCATACATCACTCATGAAAGCGGGTTATATCCATTTGCGAAGTGAAATCTGCTCTTGAGAGGCAGCTCCTGATATGTGAATGTCAGTTGAGAACATTTATTGGGACCACTACTGCTCTCCCTGATGTTGGTTTGTATATTACCACATTTTGCATTGCAGTCTCTGACAAGACAATGGATGCAATGAAAGCATTTTGTGAATGTGGAGAGGAAGGTCTTCTTGCTCTAGCCTCCATTTGCAGTCATGGTCAAGGGATCTTAGAGGTGATTGTGGCCGACTGGCCGCAACAATATGAATGAGATAGAAGTCTCTGTGAATACTTTCGGATATTCTGTTGCATCAGTGATGTGGAAGTTAAATGCCATAAAGGACTGCAGTGTATATTTATTTAGTGTTTATTTACAACCCCACATATGACAAAGGGGTTTGTCTCCAGAGAGAAAAGCAGTACTGTGCCTGGACTGTAGTTTAAGTGCACTGCAGTGTCACCTACCAAGAAAAGTGCCTTTGGCCACTTTTATGTATTAGCTAAGTGTGCCTTGCAAGTTAAGTTGGGGTGGGAGCTTAATATGTAAAAGTGGGCCATGCTCAATACTAAAGAAAAATGTGCTTCTATAATGAACAGTTACCACCGTCAGTAAGCTACATTTTACATGTAAAGGATTAGTTATCATAAATTGTCCTGGGTAAATCATAGGAGGGTCAATCAAAGTTTTTCTCCACTTATGATAAAAAAAACAATTCAATGGTGAAATTAGATGTAGGACATTGGGTTACTGGTTGAGAGGTGGTGAACCCTACTCAAGCAGCAACCACTATTCTTGTCAGGGTGAAACACAAGAAAACCCCAAATTAACCTGTGTTTAACCTTCTGGCAGCTTGACACAAAAGCAGTCAGGCTTAACTTGGAGGCAATGTGTAAAGTATTTAAGAAGTACTTCAAAAATAACAAAGTAAAAACACAACGCAAGGAAAAATCTCATACCAATTTAGAAAAATAGAGTAAAATGTAGTAAATTATTTGACACCAAAATGAAAAAAGTGAAATCAGAGATATGCAAATTTAAATGTTTAGGTAAAAATAATGCTTAAAAGCACAAAGATCCAAAAGCACAAAGCGCTAATTGTGGTTAGTTGGTCATGCTGGACTGAGACAAAGTCACAAGTACAGGCTGACCACAATGGAGCATGGGCCAGACACAAGGACCACGTTAGGCGTGCTCAACATAGTACTTTATGTCCTTTGTGCATGGTCTGCACTGTGTTGTTTTGCGAGGCTTCTCATCATCCCACCTCAGTTGCGAGGAAGCTGTGTTGCGAGGCTTTGCAGGGCTTTGTGTCACTGAGCTTCAGTTCAGGTGAGCTGTGCCGGGGCTTTACATTGCTCTGTGTTGGTTCCGATGAAGCTGGCAGCTGTGCAGTGAGGCTTTGTGGGGCTTTGGGGTGCTTTGTGTCGGTTTTGATTAGACAACTGGACTGGCAGAGCACCTATAGGCCCACTTCCAAGAGTCAATGACTGGAGTGATACCAGTTGGCGGGCAGGACTCACAACAGGCAAAGTCCAGGTGCAGTGTCCATGGTGTTGGAGCCTTATCTCTCACTGAGGCTCTGATCAAGAGGCCGGCCAACTTGCCCTTAGAGTCATTCTGGTGGTCCTGGGTTCAAGATGCAGGTACAGTCCTTTTCACACAGGCAGCAGTTCAGCACAGTAGCAGTCCTTGTAGCAGAGAAGCACAGTCCTTCTGAGTCTTCCAAAGGTCCAGAGGTCTACTGAAGCATTGGGTCCGAGGGTACATTGTTTCCATCCGAAAGATGTCTGGAATTTCTTTCCTCCCTGCCATGGCCCCAGCTTGTTTGTGGGGGAACAAAATACTAGTGCGAAATACTTTGTGAGTGTGCTCAGGCAGAGTCTTTGTGATGTGTAAGTGTGGTAGGTTACAGCTACGCCCCCTATTAAGTCAGAGATGGCCCATCCTGCCAACACCTATTCCCCCTTTGTCTAACTGTCTTGGGGCGATACACAAAGATCAACTGCAAAATTGTGATGTAAAATCCAAACTTTAATGTTAAAGAGGGTTTTAAATAACATTTCTTTAGACACCAAATTCTATATTCCTTCTTGCTCCCAATTGAAAGTTATCAATTATTAAATGTAATAAGGTAACCCAATCTTATCCTAAGGAAGAGGGAGACCCTGCTGTAGTGAAAAGCTAATTTAAGAGTTTTTCACTAGCAGGACATGTAAAACTTAAAAGTACATGTCCAACTTTTTAAATAGACTGCACACTGAGTGGAAGGAGGCGGCAAGATGGCTGACGAGCAGCACTGAGCGGGAGCTCCCAGCCCGATTGCACCATCCTTCATCATTCTGCTGCCCTAGGGTGCCCGAGGTGTCGGAAACTTGTGGCATGATTTGCCAAGAAAAGTAGAAGCATATCACTGTAACCAGTGAGTGGTCTGTGGCTGTTGTCGGTTACTTTGGCTGTGAGAGTGCCTCCAGACCTACGGGGGTCGTGAGTGGCTTGTCAGAGGCCTGAAGGCATACCAGAGGTAGCAGAGGAGTGTGCGCGACTGTGTGTCCTCTCCACCCCCAATGGCCACTAATTCTCTGTGAGGGTTTGCATCGAGGTCCTGGGATTCCGTGCTGTGAGAGGGCCTCCGGCCTGCCGGGTGATCACGTGGCCTGAAGGTGTCCTAAAATTATAGCAGAAGAGGCGGAGGGGAATTAACTCCTGATTGTCTTCTCCCCGCTCCAGTGGGGACTGTTTCTTGCAGAGATCACCCTGCGGCCCTGATTAATATGGAGTGCCTGCGTCGAGGCATTGGGTGGGGCACTCTGAACCAGACACGATGATACTGGAGCTTTGCAGCCACTGAAGCAGCCTGGCCTATTCCACCCTTCTCCTGTGTTTGTTTGCCTGTGGGGAGTGGACTGAGGTGAGGTCAACTTCCCCTTATGGTATGGGGACACCACGTGCTCAATCCTGAAGGCTCTGGAGGTACTTTGATTGCCCTGTTGAGGGAGGCCCTATGTCCTGTGGTAACGACTGGGGGTGTGGGGGTGGCTTTGCCCAATTTGTGACGACTGCAGCTGTGCCCCAGACAGGCTGAATAAAAAGCCAGCGCACCCATTGCCTGGACTGAGGTGGTTATAGGCCTTGTTTGCCACACATCTGAAATGGGGCCCCCCTCCCATTGAGGAGTGCGGCTTGGTGTCGGTGACCAGTGGTGTAAGTCTACGATTGTACTCCGAAAGCCTTGAGCTTAGATGTGAGGCCTGAGTTGAGTGGCCAGTGGGGCCCGGTGACATTGCTCCCGGTTGGTGGTGGAGGGTTTGCTATGAGTCGGAGGACAGGAGAGTGGGATCCCCGCACATACACAGTGGGAGAGTTCCTGGTGATGTGTGCTGAGAGTGGTGCGGAGGATGGCATGCAGTGATATTGAGGGGCCTGACGGGCCTCCCGCCCCTGCTGGTGGATGGACCCACGTGGATGGTTTCTGTGAGGTCAGGACCAGGCACAACTACTCAAAGATTGGGACCTGGATAACCTGACTGGCTATTCTTAGAGCCTCCTCACATTGTGCCTGGTGTGGTGCCTTCCTGCGGATTTTTGGTGTCCCTATTGCCTAAACCACTAAGTGGGCCCGCTGTAGGAAGTACTTGTGTGTGGCAGCACTGATGTCCACAATGGGCAAATACAAAGTGCCTAGGTGTTTGAAACAAACAAAAATAGACCAATTTACCACCCCTGGGGCGGGCAGGGGTCCTCCTGTGGCGGGCGGGGGTCCTTCTGTGGATGATACTGGAGGACTGGAGAACCCGCAGGGCCCAACAGGAGTCCTGATTCTGGCGGCCATCGAGGCTTCAGGTGCAGCGGTGCAGGCAAAGATCAAAGCCATTACGCTGGATGTCAACTTGCTACTGGCCGATGTCCGTAAAGTGGCTGGAAGGTCCTCTGTGATGGAACAACATGTGTCCAAGCTACAGGAGGAGATGATGGTGCTGAAGGCCACTGTGGCTGCACTTGAGGCCTAATCGCAGAGACTGGAGATACGAGCAAAAGATGCAGAGGTCAATCCCACAGTTGTAATCTGAGATTTGTGGGGTTCCCCGAAAAAGCTGAAGGCAATGCACTGAAGCTATTTCTAGAGGGCTGGATTAAGGCGCAGATCCTGGACTTGAGACTGCTGCAGATTGTTGTGGTGGAGCAGTCTCACCAATTGCTGGCCCTGCCGCCACCGCCAGGGGGCACTCCGAGGACTATCATTGCAAAAATCCTCAATTACGGGGACCGGTATGCCATTGTACAGGAGAAAAGTCGTAAGGTGACCCCTTCTTGGAAAATCAGGTCATACGCATGCTCTCAGACAAACTGTTCAGCAGGAGAGGCAGACATTTAGCGGTGTTAAGCAAAGACTGAAAGCAATGGGCCTCAAATATATGTTGCTTTACTGAGCTAAGCTAAAAGTAATACATGATGGTCATACACATTTTTTCACAAAGCCGGAAGCCATCTGGGACTGGCTTGAAATCCGTGGAGATGGCAGAACCCCGGCTCTGACCCCAGGGACCTCCAGAGAGTGGGTCCGGCAAGGGCGACGGACTGGATAAGCAGCAAGGAAGAGAAGCAGACGACGGCAGCGTTCCACATCCAGCACAAAGGTGGTGGTGTTTTGAACACCAACAACAGGTGGAGTCAGTCGTCTCCGTTGTCTCTGCTGAGAACAGTTTGGACCGTGTGGAGGATACGCAGGTTACTGAGACGGAGCTAGACTTGGATTGACTGCCTGGGTATGGCTGTTATCGACAGCCTGTGGCAAGCTGGAGGTCAAGCCTGGGGATGCGAGGGATCCTCCTCCTGTGTTGAATGAGCTGAGAACTACAGTACTGTATGTTGCTGGCACAGGATGCGCACCACTGTGAGGGATAGCTCAGACATTTGCCTTGTTGGACAATGCATGGGGAAACTATCCCTTAGAGGGGTGATTTGGGGACCTGGGGGGTGTCAATAGGCAGTCTTGGGCCCCGGGTGAAGATGTTCCACTCCCAATTTTGTTTGTGGTAGTGACTGTGTTTTACAGGGACTGTGCAGGTGCTGTAGGAACTACATAGGAGTTGGATTGTGGCCCGGGTTGCTGCCTGGTTAACCCCGGAACACACCTCACCCTTAGGATATATGCAAACAGTTGGGTAGGGGAGTGTTGGTTTGAAGCGCATTGATAATAGACACTAGTGTTTGTAGTATTATATAGGGGTGTGTGGGTACAGATTATGTTTTGGGAGTTACGAGTTCAGTTCAGATGTGTTTATCCGGGGAGGTGGGTGGGATTGTGTTTGTTGGGTAGGTTTTCTTTTCTTGCAGCATTTGGTGATTCATGCTTCAGTGGGCGGTGTGGTGGGTAAGGGGGCAGGTGGCGGGTGTGCATCAGCTCCTCAGTCCTGGGGTGACTGATTAATGCTGATGGGTGGATCCACATGCTTTCTCATGTGGAATGTGTGGGGTCTGAACTCCTTTGTTATGGGTACAGGACACATACCTATCTGAAACAGGTGGGGGTCCACAATGGGATGCTGCAGGAGACGCATCTTGTGGAGGGGGACACATATAAATGACAGAAAACGTGGAGGGGGCAACTTTTTTCATCAACATACTCTTCATATGATAGGAGGGTCCCCATTTGGGTGGCACCTGGGGTCCCATTTCAGCAGTGTAGTCACACAGCAGACATAGAGGGACGATACATTGTGTTGAATGGCATGTTGGATGGTGTGCAATTGTCCCTTCTCAAAGTCTATGCACCTAACACAATGATGCATTCTTTGAGGCCCTGGAAACTGAACTCTTACCATTTGTGGAAATACCCATAGGCTGAGTAGGGGATTTTAACTGTATCCTGGATGAACTTATGGATAGACATCCACCAAGGCAGGGTACAAAACCTAATATGGTGACACGACTACGGGAGACCATGACTAGATTGCAGAATGTAGACATTTGAAGGGAACTCAACATCTACAGATAGGGAATTCTCTTGTTACACACCCAAGCACGAGCCCATAGCCATTTGGGCCTGTTTCTATTGTACGTTGCTGGAGTGTTCAGGGGGTTAGGTACCAGGTGTTTTTTTTTATCAGACCACGCTCCCCTCTTGTTGGAGTAGGGTCTAGGGAGACATGGGCCGAGCATTTCTCTATGAAGACTTCGACCGAAGTCCTTTGTAGATCCTGGAAAAAAATTGGATATGTAATTGGCCTCACTGGGCTACTTTGATACCAATTGGAACACTGTAGCGACCCGTGGTATGGAGTGGGGTGCTTTAATAGTAGTGGTGCGAGTTTAGGTTTGCAGCACTAGAAAGAAATTAGAGCAGGAACTACGGGAGGGGGTGGTCCTCCTGACTTGACAGCTGCAGCAGGTGGTGGGACAGGCAGTGGGTGAAGTGCCACTGGTGGAGGCCCAAAGGCTGGTTGCACACCTTTGGGACAGACTGAACCGCCATATAAGGCGGAACTACCAACAGATATGACATAGGGGAAGGGGAGCGATCTGAGCGAATGCTAGCCTGGCTCCTCAAATGTGAGCAGTCCCCACCGACGATCCTCTCCCTTACCTCAGCTGACGATAGAACGGTGATGAGACAGGCAGCGATAAATTTGGCGTTATGTGACCATCTGGCAGGGGTGTATGTGGCCCCTTTGGGTGATACAGAGCAGGGTGTGGAGGCCTTCGTGAATGGGGTCATTGTCCCTAGACTGTTGGAGGACCAGAGAGAGAGCCTTGAGGAGGATATACAGCTGGGGGAATTACAGAAGGCTCTCTGAGGCATGGCTCGCGGGAAGTGCCCGGGACTAGACGGCCTCCCAGGCAAATACTACCAAACATACTCTGCTGATTTACTCACAAGCCTCCTGGTAACTCATCAGGAACCAAAAACAAGCGGTGCGGTACCACTACATATGCGAGAGGCTTTGATAATTATACTTTTGAGGCCTGGTACAGACCCGAGGAACCCTGTACCATACTGACCCCTGTCCATGATTAATGTGGATGTCCAGTTGCTTGTGAAAGTACTGAAATGTGTCTGGGCAATGTAGTCACACATTTAGTGCATGATGACCAATCTGGCTTTATGCTGGGAGAGGCACCCATATGAATCTACGATGGCTTTCTTATGTGATGCATGCCACCCGGGTAGCAGCGACGAGGGTGGCATTGGTTGCCTTTGTCATCGAGAAAGAATTTGATACTCTCTGCTGAGAGTATCTGTGGGGAGTGCTGCTAATGATGGGGCTGGGCCTGAGATATTTGTCCTGGGTACGCCTTTTATATACCAGACACATGGCAAGAGTATGCACTGGTCGGGTGGTATCTGATGTGTTTAACATAGAGAGAGGTACGAGGTAGGGATGCCTTCTGTCCCCATTCCTTTTTGCACTGGCCATGGAGCCTAAGGCAGTTTACTTGAGGAATGAGATCTGAGACTGAGACATACTGGTGTGGGATCCGACACACACTGTATCGATGTATGCAGATGACACCCTAGTGTATGTGACCGACCCCGAAAGGTCAATGCCTCTCCTCCTACACCTTATGGTGGATTTTGGCAGGGTGTCAGGCCTGCACTTCAATAGGCACAAGACGGTGCTCTTCCCCCTGGCATCCTTGACTCACAGTGTGGCAGCTGCACTCCCGGACCCTGGGAGATGAAGCACTTTCACTACCTGGGAATGAAGGTAACAGATGACGAACAACAACAGTATGAACTTAATATGGAGCGTGTGCTGGACAGTCTCACGGCCTCCGTTAAATTTTGAAATACCTTGCTGCTGTCTGTCATGGACAGAGTGGCAAGATGTTATTGCTGCCCAGGTGTCTATACAACATGCAAAACTCATTTTGCATCCTCTCGAACTGCCTTTTCAGGCAACTCAACTGGCTGTTGGCATCCCAGGTTTGGGCAGGAGAATGAAGTAGGCTCTGACTGAAAGCCCTAAAACTGGGCTCCCAGGTCTCCAGTTGTACTACCTAGCTGGACTTCTCCAGTGTATAGCGCTGTGGTGCAATAAGTAATGTGTTAGGTCCCAACTGGTCACCAAACAAAGAATAAATCAAGCAAAAGTTCAGTTGTTCATCAAATGACTAATCAAAAAGGAAAAAGATAGTTAGAAACAAACGGGCATCACTTTTCTTCAGAATACACAAATTTAATGTTAAACAGGAATGGTAGGGGTACATTCAAAAACAGTAAAACACCATGATGGAGGATAAATAAAACAACCTACAAATCATCAGTGCAAACATCCAATCCAAAATTACATAAAAGGAGAAATGGATCTAAGGAAATAGAGCACACTTCGACTAACAACTCAAATGTTTGAAGGAAATGAATGTAGCAGTCGACGTTTCGGTCTTTAGTGGTGAAATCATCCGTCAGACCATCTTCAGGACATATGCTATGTTTGTATATATTTTGTATATATACGTATCGTGTAAGGGACTATTAACTTTTCCCTCTACTTAAATCTGTCTGTGGAGATTGCTAACGTTGTGCAACTACTGTCTCCACACGGAGCCTATTCGTGAGGCCCTGCTTTTAATATTCCGTTTTTTGCGGGATTGGTTGACTGATGCAACACATCCTTGATCATTAAAGGGGTTGTTTTACAAACATAGCATATGTCCTGAAGATGGTCTGACGGATGATTTCACCAATACAGACCGAAACGTCGACTGCTACATTCATTTCCTTCAAACATTTGAGTTGTTTATGCAGTTTTATTACCACCATAGGGCATACCTGATGCTGCAATGGCTACATAGGGTCTATCAGACTCAGTCGGCGGGCTGTGCATGCTGCAACGAAACTCTGGCTGACTTCATTCACCTGACATGGACATGCCATGAGTTGAGAACCTTCTGGACTGGGATACTGCAGATGATGCAGCTGATAACAGGTGTCAGGGTGGAGCTGTCGATACGCCATTGTCTGCTGGGCCTTTTGCCACTCCCTAGGGAGGGTAGGAAGATGTGATAGAAGGTTGCCTAGTATTGTTTAGTGCTTGCCAGGAGTCTTATTGCTATTTACTTGGTGCGTTCAGCACCGCCGATGCTGGGCAAGTGGAAAACTAACTTGTTAGAGTGGGTGGTAGCTATAGAATGTAGGCTTACAAAGGTATGCATCGATGTCCATGCAGAGAAGGACTTGGAGCTACAGGATGAGATGGTGAATCGCCTGGAGGACGAGGGAGGAGCTGGCTCCCCGGGTCGGTGGGGACTCCAGTGGTGGCCTCATGACCGATTAAGGCAGGCCAGGATGCAGTCTAACATGATTGGGTTGCTCCCCCGCTCCCTTCCCTCCTAATTACCACTGATGGAGCTTTGTGATGGGGACTGAGGATGGTATGGATGAAAGAATGAATGAATGATGGGCTCCCTCCCCCGTCCTCCCCCTTAGCAATTTGTTTAAAGATGTGCACTTTACTGTCATCGGCCGTGGGCACTTGCCCGGCCCCTCCCCACCGTGCCAGACCCAGAATGTCATATATTACTTGTTTCCTTTTGGGAATCACTGTACTGCTGATATCTTTTCTGTTATTGTTCCGGGTCTTGACCCGATGTAAGTTGTTTATAGATAAATGATAATAAAGAAATATTTGAAAAAAAAAATAGACTGCACACTGATCTCTGGGCTGTGTATGCCTACCATAGGGATGGCATATACATATTAAAAAGGAGGGTTTAATTATTTTGCAAGGTCAAAGGGGGAAGCAGTGATTGTGATTATCCAAAGAATACCAAAGAGCTCTGCCTGCAACCACGCAGCACTTCACCTTCTTTGTACCTCCTCCAACTCTTGCATAGACTAATTCAAACTTTCTATTTTAAGTCTTGACCCTTTTCTGATGCACCAATATCCTCCATGGCTCCAAAAAATGCAAACACTAGTGATAATTTGCTGTCACTTTCAGGTCATAATGCGTTCAAGAATAAATACCCCCTAACCTTTCCAAAAACGCATCCAAAAACTTCAAAAATAAATTACTCAAACAGAACCCCGAGATGCTCATATCTGACACCTACTTCTGCACCTCTAAAGGAATTTTGGTTAATGATTTAATATTCCTCACCTCTAGAAGAGAACAATGGAGAGAACCATAACCTCAATGCTCCAATTTAACACTAAAAAGAAAACTCCTCACGAATCTCCACTATACTGTCACCTGATTTCAATGCTGAAGTAACCATCTCCCTATATAAGAACAGGAACGTTCTCATATCTTGAACTGCTTGACAAAATATTTTTGAGGATCAAAAATACAGTGGCAAGCAATGTCTCCAACACCATCCAAAATCAACGTTTCGTTTCCCAAGCAACTATTCATTCAACCCCTATATCACCTCATCACCTATGCCCTGGCATGACCACTCCCATACTTCTAATGGTGACACCGTCGCTGCTGGATCTAATTCAGTTTTTCTAAAGGATTTCTCCTGCCCCTTTCTAGAAATCCATGTACCTGACCTACCTCCTCAATCAGCTCTAGAAAGAATTGAAAATAATGCCTACTGTTCGAGAATCACTATCTACAGCAACTCAGTGAATGGTGGGTCTAACAATTGTCCTCTCTCTAGCAAATGCACTCTATCTACTAAACCATCTGTTATCCAAGTAACGCCCCACCTGATCTCCATGTCCCCCATTCCACCCTCAGTGACCAACCGTCAACATAAAATGCCCATAGATGACACCCATTTGAGTATTCCTTCTACCCCCCTGCCAAATATCACCCCTACCTTATCACCTTCTAACCCGTGCCTTCCTACTATCTACTCTAGTCCATCCTACACTCACAACTGCTTTGTAGATTGTCCTTCCCTTCCCTCGAGGACAAGCTCACCGATTTCAAACATGAACTTCAACTAGATAAGTGTGACCTACACAACCTTATTCACACACAACCTTGAAGCTTTAGAATCCCAGCTTGACCACTGGACCTTACAGTAACCCAGTCACTAAACAACCTAATCCTCCCACAATTGTTATAAACTCCTTTCTTGAGTCATCGACCATAAAGACCCCACCCATCTTGCACTTTAGTTCGAGACCTCTTCTCAATTCCCACTCTAGATCCCAAAGTGTTACCAATCATCTATCTGATGCTGACATTTACTCCCTTCTGCTTTCATGCAACACCACATAAATAGACTCTTCCCCTCGCTGATCAATAGCCAAACTATTCCCCCAACCCACCGAGAGAACACAGTCTCAACTTTAGAACTATAAACAAGCATGATTCACTAAAGGTCCCTATAATTCACTAAGAGACTGTAGTAACAAAATCACATATCAAATCTATGCTCCTCAACTGTAGATCAGCAGTAAAACATGTAGCTGACATTGGCGATCTCATACTCGCACAAAACCTTGCCCTCATGATCTTAACAGAAACGTGGCTCAATGACACCTACTCAACCATTCTGGACATTATTTTACCCCCCAACTATGGCATCATCTGATTGGACTGACTATGCTTACCTTAAAACAAACACAAACTACTCCAATGTCCTCCTGTAAATACCTATGCATCGAATTATGGAACAAGGACAAGTTGTTATGCAAACTCCACACGATTTGCCACCCCCTGAAAATAACCTACCTTTCATTGAACAATGAATGGAGATCATCTCCTGTAACATGTACCAACCCCCCAACCAGATTTTCTTGGGGATTTCAACATTCACTGGAACAATCCTAATGACCCCTTACTGAACACTGTCAAGTCCTTCTTACGACCTCAACTTTATCCAGTCTTGTAATGACCCAACCCATAATTGAGGCTCCATTCTTGGTCTAATCATCGCCAAGAAAACTAGAATCCATATTACCATGTGACTGGTCCGATTACTGCCAAATCTCCTTCTCCATCTTAGATAATGTATTGATTAGACAAGGTCAACCTCGCAAAACAAAATAGTGGTCCAGAGACCTTAGAAAAATCAGCCCAACTGATCTAACTTCCATGAGCAACAATCTCCTTCCTACTCCCTCAAAAATTACCAATGTGAATGACCTCACCGATCACTATATCCATACCATGTCTGACATATTTGATACAATTGCTCCAAAGCAGCTCAAAAGAATACCCAGTAGATACTCCAATCCCTTGTTCAGTGGTGACCTTAATGAGGTTAGGTGGAAATTAAGGTTTGCCGAGAGAGATTGGAGAAGCTCTCCTTCCACAACACAACTTCAGCATCTGAGGTCAATAAGAAGCTACTATAACAAGCTCATACATAGTGTCAAAGCAAACTACTTTAGGACGCAACTGGACAACTCCCAAAAAAGGACCAAGAAGCTCTCTGAAATCATCAAACAGCAGAAGAGCGACAGATCTAACCACCACTTTAAAGATAATTTGACACTCCAATGTGGTGAAGATTTCTCCGCTCATTTCACTGAGAAAATGAGGAAGATTGAATCATATCTACAAATCTCTCAACATCCACTAAGCGAGGCCCAATCTAGTCTCCTTCCTATGTCTCCCTGGATGGGGTTCTCTCTTTCTCATCTTACCACAAACAATAATGGTGCATGTCTAACTTCAAACTTCCTGAAGAAGATGAGATACTCAAAACATTAATATTAATTAATCCCTCAAACCATTGCAAAGTTCCTCTACTCGCTAAACTCACCAAAGAGCTTAGATCCTGCATACTCCCACTTTGGTCTAAGATTGTCACTGCATCTCTCTTCCATCACACGATTCCTGATGGCCTAAATGTTGGGCAGGTTACTACTATCCCAAAAAAAGGCAAATGTTGACTTGTCTGACCTCAACAATTTCTGTCCTATTACTAACACCATGACACTAGCAAAACTTCTTGAGAAATGCATACACTTGCAACTCTGCAACCACATTGAACAGTTTCAGCTCCTTGACCACTGCCAATATGGTTTTAGAATAGATTATAGCACTTAAACAGCTATGAAACACATTGTAGATGATGCCTTGAGACTACATGATGAGAACAAACCCTGCCTACTTATACTCCTTGATCTCTCTGCTGCACTTGATACAGTTAAACATGACAACATGATAGACCTTTTTCGAAATGGATGGGTTTATTTAAGTTGATTTTCCGCTTTCCTCCATAGTAGATCTCAACAATTCAGAGTCAATCAAACCCTGTCCAAAATTACTCCAGTCTCGATTGGAGTACCTCAAGGATCCACACTCTCACCTAACTATTCAACTTGTTCATGGAACCGCTTACCAAAATTCTTACACGCTAAAATATACAGTTCTACATGTACACGGATGACATAAATTATACTTGAAAATTTCCTCACCTGAAGATATCAACACTCTTAACTGTGCCCTACTGAAAACCCAGCAATGGTTAACCCACAATCACCTTTTGCTTAATACACAAGACAGAAATTATCCTGATTGCCTCCCACAATCTCTCTACTGTCATAGATGAGGGACTCAAACAGTTTACAGCACTCAACTGCACCCCACATATTGCTGATTCTACTAGATCGTTGGGCATTTCTCTGGACAAATATATGAATATGTAGGATCACATCAGTGCAGCTATCAGAGGAGCCAACTATCATTTGAACACTGAGGAAAATCAAACCCTTACTACCCCCGGATGACCTTCAGCTAGCAGTCCATCCCTAGTTATCTCCCTCCTAGACTACAGGAGTATTACTCCTGCCAGTCTACCCAAAGCCATGCTGGCTCTGCTAAGAGCCACTCTAAACTCAGCTGCTAGGCTCATCATGAGATCCAGTAAACACAAGGAGATGATGGACGGAGTGCTGAAACTTTCCCCCAGTCACAGATCTGGGTTCAACCTGGAGGTGAGTGTCTGAAAAGTTTCAGCGCTCTGTCCATCATCTCCTTGTGTTGGCTTTGTTCGCACTAGGTTGGCAGGATATGCCCAGACGTGGGTCCCTTGCTCACTTTGCCACTGGATTCAAGCTAGCCTGGCTGATATGGGGTGTTACCCAAAATCGGTCCCAGGATGCTGGTTTCCGGCCGAGGGAAGACCTGGCTTGGCAGTTCCGGCTGGACTATTCCCACGAGGCACAGGGCCAAGACTGATTTGCATATAGCTGGGTCTGAACTGGGGTGGCAAAGTGAGCTAAAGAACGATGATGGATTCAACCCAGATCTGTGACTGGGGGTGAGTGTCTGAAAAGTTCCAGCGCTCTGTCCATCATCTCGTTGTGTTTGCTTTATCCAGTAAACACGACCAAATCACAGCTGACCTGAAACATCTCAATTGGCTCCCATTTGAAGCTAGAATTCAGTTTAAGATAACCTGCATGGCCCATAAGGCTATTCATCACAACACTCCAGCCTACCTGGCTAAAAAACTTGAACTATTGGGTAGGTGTCGCTCCCTAAGAAGCTCTAACAATCTATTGTTGAAGCCATGGAAGTTCAACAAAAAGAAAACTTATAATTATTACTTTTCTAGTCTTGTTCCTAGAATATGGAATGCAATTCCTCCTGAAAATAGATCTAATCCTTTGACTACCTCCTTCAAAAAGAATTAAATAGACTGTTGCTGAATAGACACGTTCAGCTTCAGTCCTTATTTCACTAAGTCAGACTATCTTCCATATATACATTTATATATCTTGAGTATTCTAGCTCGTTTGTTTTCTCATTGTGTATATTATGTTTTTTGTCTGTTCTATAGGGTTTGCTGCTACAACTTATTTGCCCTTTGTGCAAAATATTGACAACTGTATTTTAATCTGCTGGACCTGCTCCAACATGTACCCAGGAGTAAGAAATGGACTTCTAGCATCATGTGATTAATCTGCAGGGACACAGTAAAACCTACAAGAATTCCATTTTCATGAAAGAGCCCAGCTGATCAGTTTGAACTGGACCCACACAGGACCCTGCTGGTGGCTTCTGTTGGAGTGAATCATCACCCCCAAATCCTATTCCTGAGGTCTTAGAACCCTTAGTTTGTGTCAAATTGTACTCCTCCAGCCCAAACCTAAAAACTTGGAGCTTAGAAACTATTTGCCAAATTTCTGCCTGGAGAACTGTGGTGGGACTGTGACCATACTGCCAGCCAATTCACAGAGGGCGCATCACAGGTGGGCCTGACTTGTTAGCAGCTCCTGCAACGTTCTTCTCAGCAGCAGCAAATCCGATTCAGTAGGCCCAATGCTGACTAGCATCCGATGACATCAAACCCTCCTCAGCGAAAGGTTGTAGCCTTGCCCCACTGAGGTAAACCGACTTCCAGAAAAGAGTCCAAGTCCAAAGGTAGAAATCTTCACTGGATATGACTCCCAACAGCATCTGATCCACATTGAAGGCATCCTGGATGTGAACTCCATACTTTTCCTGCCCAGAGCTTTTTTTTCACTTTCTTGGATGGCTTCACAAAGACCTTGTCTTCCTTCAACCCGTTGTTGATGAGCCCATCTTCAGATTCAGCCTACAGCCTTGCCGAGGACTCTACCTTTCTGAAAATATTCTAAGAAGTGTGAAGGTAACTTTCCAACTGGGACCAACCTGCTCCTCATATCCAACCTGTGCTCAATCGTGGTGAGTCTCAAACTTTACCCTTGTCCCTGTCTAACACGGCCAGGTGTCCTTTAAAATTCATATCTTGGATACCCTTTTTGGATTTTTGTCGTTTCGGTGCCATACTGTTTATTAAAATATTCTCTATTTTTTTAAAGTGGAGTGGGATTTTTTAATGTTTTGTTTTTTACTTTTTAACTGTTTTGATACTTCTAAATGCTTTACACAATTTCTTAAATTAAGCCTGTCTACTCTATGCCATAGCTACCGGGGGTTGAGCTCAGGTTTAAATTACAGAAACCTTTACTGTACCTAACAAAAATAATGACATCATTACTCATGGTGGACTGCCATCCACTCCAACTAATAATCCACTTTCTTAGGTTCACTTTGTGCTACCTAAAAGTAAAATGGTTTAGAAAGGGTTTACCTCAAAGCTCTACCCCTGAGACTGAATACATTTCCCTTGCTGTCTGATAACAACCCTCATCTGCAATACATTAACTTAGGGGCTTATTTACAAGTCCCTTGCGCCGCATGTGCATCACTTTTTCCCATATTAAAAGTGGCGCAAGGGGCTCGTAAATAAGCCTCTTAGTCTTTAGCAGGAAAAAGGCCTGAGTCGTGCTACCAGTGGATATTTTGGAGGGCTTAGCCATCTGGGAGCGGAGTAGGAACATTTTGCAACATAAAGTACTGCTTAGACAGCTCTTCCTTTGAAGTAGAAATGCAAAATCTATATTGAATGCATTCATGTCAAAGGTTTCCCTGCATTTTTTACCAGTGCGGAGTGGCTAGAAGGAGGGACCAGTCTTCTGCAGCTGGAGGAAAGTTGGGCCAATTTGGGTGAAAGACTCTGGGAAGGTTTGAATTAAATATAGAAAGGAAGTGCTTCAAAAGGAAGTGGGAATTTTGTAGGACATTTGCCAGGATTTGGTGTAGGTAGATTTGCATGACTGGCAACATTCCGTAGAAAATGAAACACACACAATTCACTCCAGTAAGAACTATGGAAAACATTCAAAATATTTAATCAGCATACTGCCTTCATATTGCCACAGTCAGAAAAACTGTCATGAGACAAGATTTGTTCTAATGAGCTACAGTAGTTGTTAATGCTGCACATCTTGAGAAACCAATCAGAAACAGAAGTACACAAAGGATCTGAAAATAACACTGTGGAGGCCCTAAAGACAATTGTTACAGCATCATTTTGAGAGTGTGACAAAATCCTAGTACATAGTTTCAGAGAACTGGTTTCTGGCCCAAGAGGGGCCCCACAATCCAAACAAACAATATTTAACTATTCTTAACTATCAGTAACCCGAAGAATGTGAAGACAGCTCTGAGAGACGTCAAATAATCCCCAGGGTGCAAGGAAAGGATATTAGGTGATATTGCGAAAGGAATTTTAAGAAGCTCCACAAAGAGAAAACATATATGAAGATGTCGTCAACATTTGGCTTGAAGATAGCTTTGACTGGAGATCCAGAAAAACAGCTGATCCCAAGCACTAGAGCACAGATGGAGAGAAGCCCAGGTAGAGGCTTCTTCTAATCAACAGATAGGAAAGCCAAGTATCTGGCCACGCAGTGGGTGTGGATTTTATAGACAGCAGGATCCTCAAATCCTGTAGTAAATTGTTAAATCAAGTGATCCACAAACACTGTGGTAGATCAATAAAGCCCAGGATCCTTAAATCCTAGATTGGTGACTCGTCTCACTCCAAGGAAGACTACATCATGAGTGGAAATTCCCTGTGCAGGGATTGGAAGAAGGGGCCAATAACGCCCAGAATCATAGGTAGATTGGAGTGGGTCAAGTATCTGTAAGAAGCCTTGACAGTTCTCTTCAAAGATTTGCTAGATGGTCTTAAAGTCATCCCACTGTAGGCGGCAAAGCATTTGTGCTGAATAGTTGGAAAATTAATCTGATACTGCAAGGACCACAGGACTGGCTGGAAGTATCAAGGTAGGGGTAACTCTCCCTTCTCTTCACATCAGCTATTGAACAAGGATGAATGCTTCCTGTTACACTTCAAAATGTAAGGCTTAGAGCATTGTTGAAAACAAATAGCTAACTCTTTAGGTCTTCGAGGGGGATAAATGTTTTGACTTTTTTTAAGGTGCTTCAGCGTGTAGAATGCACTTTTTGCTGAGGCGTTAATATGTGCATTCATGTTCAGGTCTCTGTCACGTGTAATCTCTAGAGATTTAACAGAGGTGGGGAGGATGATTTGCAGTTTAATGCAGTGAGGTTTTCAAGCTAGATGTGGATAGGGTAGGACTTCTCTTTTGGTTGGATGAAGAGGCGTTCGGTTTTGTTGGGGTTGAGCTTAAGGCAGTTGCTGATCAGCCAGGATTGAACGGGGGAAAGAGTACAATTTAAGTGTTGGATGTCATTATCTGATGAAATTTTAATGTAGAGTTGGGTGTCATCTGCATAAAGATGGTAGGCAGTTCCGACTTGTTTCAGGATCTTTGTAAGTGATTCCTTATAGAGGTTAAGTAGGCCAGGAGATAGGATTGATCCTTTGGAAACACCTTGTGTGACTGGCTTTGCTGTTGAGGTGTAGTTGTTTCATTTAATTAGCAGAGTCCTGGTTTAGGAAAGAAGCAAACCACCGAAGGACTGTACCAGTGATGCCTGTCTTCTGTGAAAGAGTGTTTAGGAAAATGTCATGGTTGATGGTGTCAAAAGCAGCAGAGAGGTCTAGGAGGACTAGGAGGCAAGCCAAGCCATCATCCATAGACCTGTGCAGGTCATCGGTGATGTTCAGTATTGCAGTGTCTGTGCTGCAGCCTTTCCTGAACCCAGATTGGAAGGTATTGTGCAGGTTATATTTTTCATTGTGATTGTTGATTTGTGCAAGCACACTTTTTTCAATGGTTTTGGCAAGGAGTGGAAGGTTGGGTATAGGTCTGTAATTGTTAAGCTCATTCTGGTCAGCGTCAGGCTTCTAGATGATGGGGGTGACTTGGCCGAGTTTAAGGGAGGCCAGCATGGAGCCGATGGATAAGGAGGAGTTAATGATTTTAGTTCATGACGGAGAGGTAATGTGTTTGAGATTTTTCACTAGCGTGGAAGGAAGGGGGGTCAGAGAGGTTGGCTTTAGACAGGCAAGTATTTTGAGGACTTCTTCTTCAAGAATAGTGTCGAATTGCATCCAGGATGCCTCATTTTTCAGTTGCAAGCAATTGAGGTTGGTGTTTGTATTGCTGAGGTATGGAATTTGTGGGGGCATCATAAATCGGTGGTGTGGCATTGGATGTACCCTCATTGTTAGAGGGGGCATCTTTGGTATAAGGTGGTGGAGGGGACGGATCCAGTGAGAGATCGATGTCTGCTATTTTATTACAGAAGAATGTAGCAAACTCTTCACAGCACTTAGTAGAGTCAGAGGTTGAGTGAGGTGAGAGGGAGGAGGTTTGCTGTTTGATGATATTGAAGAGGTATTTAGGTCTGTTCCTAGATTGGTCAAGCTGGGCTCAGAAGAAGAAAGATTTTTCTCTGAAGATGTGTTTTATGCATTTTAGGCATTCAGCTCGGAGGCGCGAGAGATGGGTTAGCGAGGGCTGCTCTCTCTAGGTAATTTCAGCCAGTCTAAGTTGACACCTCTCCTTGTTAAGGTCTTTGTTAAACAAGGATCTGGAGGGGATACTTCTTTATTTCTTGAGTTTCCACAGGGCGATTGTGCCTAGAAGCGCTCCCATTTTTGTGTTGTAGTGGTAGGTGAGATCATCAACTGAGTTGAGGTTAGGTGGAGGAAGAATTTGGGAACTGACTAATGCTTCTAACTCTGGAGTTTTAGGCATGTGTTCCTTCCCCAATGCTTGGGGCAGAAGGTTTGGGAGTGGACCTCAAGTTGGGTAGAATTGAGGTCAGTAAGAATTATGTGGTGGTCAGTCCAGTTTGAAGGAAGAATGGCATGGAGGGATATGGTGTCATGCTTAGAAATTATTGCATCTAGGGTAGACCCTTTCTTGTGGGTTTCCTTGTTGCAACGTTAGGTGAGATCGCTTGCTTCCAAGAGGAAGGATAGGGCATTTACTGTTGCATTGTTCTGGTGCAGGTTTAGGTCTCCTAGTATTAATTCTACGCTGCCCTTTGGGGATGTTTTGCTAGGTCGGTTAGGTCTTCAAAAAATTGTGATTTTCCACCTGGTGGGTGGTAGATGGCATGAAAATTTGAAGCGTGCCTTTGGAGGAAATTTGAACAACAAAATATTCACAGATGGGGTATTTTGTTGTGTTGAGGGGGGTTAGGCAAAGATTATTTTTGTGGATGATCGCTAGCCCCCCACCAGTGAGATCTTTGAATGATTGAGAAGCCTGGTGGGGTGAGAAGCTTGATATAAGGGGACGGGTGGGCATTCAGCCAGGTTTCAGTTAAAAAGCAGATGTCGATTTTTTATTGTTTGAGGGTTTCAGCTATTTCGGGAGCATGCTTAACTGCTAACCGACAGTTTAAAAGCATGCAGTGAGGCTTAGATAATGATTTAGGGCCTGGGTGATTGAGTTGGATGGTGGTTAGTTGGGTAGGTAGACTGGGAGAGTGAGTGGTGGCTGGGGTCCTACTAGTGTCTAGTATGACCAGGTTCTTGTTGAAGTGAATATGGTTTGGAGCACTGTTGTATGCATTGCTCAGCTTTTTGGCTTTTCACTGTGACATTCCAGATGAGGCGCGCCTAGGTTTGAGGTGATAGTGATTGTCTGGGATAGTTTGCCACGGATTGGAGGAAGGGAGGTCGGAGCACAGGTTTGTGCCAGGACAGGGTTCCCCTAAATGTATGAGTAGGGTGTGGGTTGTGACAAATCTTAACGTCTTTGCAAAGTGAGGAGAGTTCATCCAGCATAATGTTGATTTTGAGTCTAGACGGGCTATTATGGGGAGCAGTTGAGAGGCAATTGGGTTTGTGGTGGGAAGCGAAGTGGGCTGGCGTTCATCGACGGCAAGATTGGAAGTTGATGTAGAGTCCAGCATGTTGTGGTAGAGGGACTGAAACAGTACGGGTGCTGTAAGATGTTCTAACTGGGCTGGGGGAAGTGGGTCGTGAAGGTTCAGGAACTGTGATTCATGTGGTGAAGCCAAAGCTTTATGGCATCTGGGAGTGGGGGACTATGTTTCATGTGATGGTACCAAAGCTTCAGGACTTCTGGGGGAGGGGAGGTTATAGGAGGGGTGGAAGCAGAGACATTGTGAGGGGTGTTGTGAGAAGAGAGTTCAACTGGGAGATGTGCTAGGTGCTCTGGTGGAGTGAGAGAGGAGGTTGATGGGAGTAGATAACATACAGCCACAGAGAGCAGGGAAGTGGCAGTCAAACATGGACAGGTTTTGTTCAGAGGCTTGGATTAGAATGTTCCTATTTCTGTAAATGGGTATAGACAGTTCTCCACTAAAGTTCTGGGATGGGTATATAGCGAGTTTGGTTCCATAACGGACATTGGTTAGATTGGCTATATGAAGGTGTTGTAGAATGTTCTCTCTCCATTTGGTGGGTCTTTTGACGTAGAAGATAAAGTCTGTTTTGAGGCCTCCGGGTGTTGGGCTGAAGAAGATAACTGTAATTAATGTCTCTAGATTTTCTTTGAGAATTTAGCGTTTGTAGTTTTTTGCGCCATGTTTAGGTAAGTTTTGTGCGGTTTTATGCAATACGAGTTGAAGCCATATCTCTCCATGGGGTAATTCTAGGGGGACGCTGTGATCTGGTGTGATTCTTGATGGGATGTTATCATCGGGCATGGTATGGAAGTTTGGAGGCCGCCACTAGCTAGGGGAGGACAAGGAGGTGGGCTTGCTGTGGGAGATAGCTCGCCACCTGGATAGTTGCCGCAGTGGACTACAAGTGTCTGTGGAACCCAGGAGCCCCTGGGTGCAGTAGCTGGGGATTGACACCATGGGCTAATAGGGAGCTGTATCTAGAATCAAAACGCTTCCTCCAGGAAGGAAAATGAGCCTGGGTGTAGCCTGCAGGACTGACTATAGGGTTCAGGATTTGTCTTCCTGAGGCAGGTACAATGCCTGAGATGTGGCCCCAATTACCAGATGCAATGCTCAAAAGGTGACTCTGTTATTAGGCATGTTGGGCCCAGGTGAGGCATTCAGAGGAGCGCATGGTGGCCACAAGGCTCCTTCTAGGACCTAGTGAACATTTTTATTCTGGGAAATGTAGTGTGTGAAAGTCCATAGGGGGTTACAAGATGTCTGCTCCAGGCTCAGTGGAGCAGCTTGTTAGGGTGGGGTAGAACTGAAAGTGAGTAGTCATCCTTGTTTTCTATGATCTCTCTCAATAGGAGGGAGTGTAGTCCTTCAATGGGTTTAGTGTCCTTGCTGTGTGAAGCAGCTTGCCGAGGTGTGTGTAGACCTTCCTTGTTTTCTATGCTCTCCCTCAATAAGAAGGATTAGGCCTTCAGCACTTTTTTTGCCCTTACTGGAAGGGAGACACTCCAATGTGGCTGCCTGTTGCTGGATTGATGGCACATAGTCCTTCCACAGTGTCTCATAGTTGGGCTACATCCAGGCTGGATTGAGCAGGGAGGGAGAAAGGCTGTGTGTCAAGAGCAAAGATGGCCGATGCTATCCAGTGTTGTAGTCCGTTTTCACTGTCAGTGAGCCTGGGTTCTTTGGTAATTGGTGTACCGGGATGAGGCCCCCCTCTCCTGTGGTGTGGGAGTTGCAATGGTGTCTGTCTGCAGGGGTGCCCCGGGTTGACCCCTAGAGCCACCAGCATCGACAGAGAGACGGTGGTATTGGGTATCGTCGAGCCTCGAAGGGCAGTACGCACAGGTCTGACCGGGAACCGTAAATGCCAGTTAGGTCGGTACTAGTTTGCAGCAGCTGCCTGGTACCAGACTAAGGTAGGGAGATTCACAGGTGTAGTCTATATTCACAATGCAGGGGGCGGGGGAGCCATTCCCGGTCAAGGGGAGCCCAGCTTGGTGAATCCGACCTAACCACTGCATCACAAGGTAAGCATATAACAACAATTTTTAACTGTTAGGTCTGCACTACCTGGTTATCCAAGAGGAGTGATGGTAGTATTCCACACTTCCTCAAACCTACTGGTGGTGATTTCAGTGCTGGCTGCAGTACACCTAGGAAGAAGGAAACGTAAAAAAGGGAGAGAAAGAGAAACACTGGAAATCTACAATATTCCTGTTTTTACTGTTGCACTGATATCAACAAGAAATAACTCCTTTACTATTTTAATATTTGCATTACAGTTCACTGTTTCGACTATGACATATGATATACTTTGTGACAATCTCTGTATAACTCTCTCTCTCAATGATTGGTGAGAACTCTATGACTTCCTAGAGCTGAAAGATAAAATAAAATTTTGTAATAGATGTATGAAATACCCTAAATTATAATAAACTTTCCTATATAAATATCTGTCTTAAGGGAATTGTAAATCAAGTCTGTGGTCTGAATGATTCTCCATGTACATAATTCATTAACTGTAATATGAAAAAAATGCATAAGTGTTGCGCTTACGGTCTTGGCAGCATATGTATGTGAATTTGTACAGTTTGAAGATTTCTCTAGCTCAGTGCTTCCCAAACTTTTTAGAGCCACAACCCACTTTGTAGTACAACACACTTTACCGAACTACTTGGCTTTAATGGACATGGGCGGGAAATATTTTATTGTAATGACACATTGTGTGGTAGCGCATTGTCATTTACAGCCAGCACATTTTCCATTGAAATGGTCAATAAAATTTTACAGGCATACAGTTTTATGGATAAAACTATGTTGCACACAACTGATAAAGTGTTGAAATCGGATTTCAGTGAGAATGTATTATTTGTGCATCACCAAGTAAGAGTCTTGATTTGTTTACAGCCTATTACAATCTTTGTTTCCATAAGACTTCAGAATTACAAAACATTGTGCTACATTTTTCTTTCCTAATTGATGAATACAGTTCCTTTACAGGTATTTTCATTTTGTTGTGTGTCGCAAATTACATCCTACAGCATTTCCGTTCACACTTCATGTAACCCCAGCAAGATTGTTAGATCATTTCCTTTCCTTTCTCTGACTGCAAAGTGAGAGGAGCTTGTAAACACCAGTCCCCATGATAAAAAAATAAGCACAGAAGACAGCCTGACATTTGACCTCTGTATTTGAAGCGCAGCATATATGACAATATATACAGAATTTAAAGGCATCTTTATATTTTGCTTCACTTTTCTGACCCACCAAAATCTTCTGGAGACCTACCAGTGGGTCGTAACCCACAGTTTGGTAAGCAATGCTCTAGCTTCATTTGTGAACAAGTGCAAAAGAGTTCAGAATCCTTTGAAGGATGACTCTACTTCTACTATGCATATCAAAGTATAAATCTTTGATCCTACATGCTATCCAGAATTATTTTCTGAATCCAGTCAGTCCTTGATAACTCCAGATGCCAGATGAAAACTGTTGGACTTAGTCCTCTCTGCAGGGTCACCCCCAAACATTTTGCCTTTTTGTTGGCCTTTCGACTCTCTGCACTTTACCATTGCTGACCAATGCTAAAGTGTTTGTGCTCTCTCCTTTAAGCATGGCAAAACTGGTTTACACCCAATTGGTACATTTAATTTACTTGTAGGTCTCTAGTAAAGTGGTACCCCATGTACCTAAGGCCTGTAAATTAAATGCTACTACTTGGCCTGCAAGACCCCTTGTGCCACCCACTTAAGCCACCCTTTAAACTAGGCTTGGGTGGAGCTTGTAGAGTTTCACTTCATAGAATTCCACGCAGTTATCGAAAAACTCCATCAAATTCCACGGAGTTCTGCGATAGGGAGGAATAATGCTCGGCCACCCCTATGAACTGAACTACTCGGGCCTCTGTTGCAGTTAAAGTGAAAAAAACGCATTATTTGTGTCGGTCACAAAGTTTATAATCAGCAATTCTTTCTTGCGTCTGTTGAAAACGTGATTGTTAAGTAAAATACATTCTAGAAAAAGTACATAATTCCAAATGATAATATTTCTTTTACATTTAAATTGTACAGTATATGGTCTACATTTCATTTAGTTCACACATACAACAGTACTGCAAATCCCAATGTTTTTAACTTTGAGACAGACTATTTGAGTGCTGTCCATTTAGACATTTCATAAAGACTGAAAATATTTCTTTGATTAAAGCGGAAGCAGCTGGTACACGAGCTGCTCCACAGGAAATGGCATGATGTGAAGGGCCTGAAATATACTATTTGTTTTTTTGTAAGTTTAATGGTTTTATTAGAGTAAAAGAAAGTACACATATCTTCAGGCACACCAATATATAAAAAGTACCTGGAAGTGCATTTCAAAGACTGGGAATGAATATTCAAACACCATCAGGAAAACCAATATCCTCATTAAGACGATGACCAGATTAAATAAGAAATGATAAAGAAGATGGGTAAATATGACCAAAAGAGAGAAAAATACAAGAAGGAAAGAGAAGGGAAAAGGAGAGGTATCGGTTATGAAATTGAAGATCTAGTATCGTAAAATCATTAAAAACTCATTGTATAATAGCCAGAAATGTTAACAATAGAACATTAAAATATCAACAGCTAACAATCCAAAAGCTAATAAACAGTACACAATCAAACTGAAGTACGAGCATGCACAGACAAGTATCTAGTCAAAGGTTCCCAAAGTTCTTCACGTTTAACCAAGAGAGATCAAGATTGCAAAATATAACGATCTAAACGGTGATTATGACAAACTAAATTCAACTACTATTGTAATGCAATGGCAATGAGTAGATCAACAAGTTTACAAACTGATGTATTGTGCAGCCGAATACTACTTAAGCCACTTAAAAACAAATCATTAATAGAAAATATAACATGTGAAGGTAAGTACTAGAATTTGAATTTCACTGACAGCATACGCAACTTGAAGCAATTTACACTTGAACAGAAATTCAGGTGTACGATATAACCTATTATCAAAATGATATAGGGCTTGAGTAAGATTGGCAGGACGAGCTGTAGAATGATTTTTTCCCATATCTTCTGCCAAAGTGAGCTGGGCCAACTAAATCAGATTCCCATAAAAGTACTAATTTAGACTTTGGCCTATCTGTGCTTAACACTCTGGTGACTTGGCACAAAAGCAGTCAGGCTTAACTTAGCAGTAATGTGTAAAGTATTTATGCAGCACACAAACAGTAATAAAGTGAAAACACAATACAAGAAAAATCCCACACAATTTAAAAAAGATAGTTAATTTTAATAAATTTTATGAGACCAAAACGACAAAATTCATTCATTAGAACCGGAGATATGCAATTTTAAATATTTAAGTAAAAATAGTGCCTAAAAGCACAAAGTGCCAACTGTGGTTATCCGGTCGTGCTGGACTTCGCCAAAGTAACAAGTTTAGGCTGACCATGATGGAGCGCGAGTAGGATACAGGGACTAAGTTAGTCCCATTGAGAAATGTACCTTAAATCCTGGTTGCGGATTATTGCGCTGCACAACAGCCGTCCCGAGAAATGAAGCGAGGTCCGAATCGAAGATGTGTCATGCAGCTGCAGTTCCGATGAGCTGCAAGGGCTTTGAGACAGACTTGTGTCAAGTCTGCATCTGGAATATACTTCCTCCCTCTCCTGACCATAGCTTAGCTGTTAACACAAAAGACTAGTGTGAAACAGTTTGTGAGTGTGCTGAGGTAGAGCCTTTGTGATGTGAGAGTGTGGTAGGCGACATTTCTGCCCCATATCAAGTCACAGATGGTCCATCCTTCCAACACCTATTCCCCCTTTTTCTCACTATCTGGGAGTAATACACGTAATACATGAAGACAAACTGCCAGCTATACCTGACAATGTGCCCCAGGATACTTTGATTTAAGGGTTTTTCATTACCAGGACATGTAAAAGTAAAAAGGTACATGTTCCACTATTCAAATTCACTGTCCCCTGCCCTATTGACTGTTTAGGGCCTACCCTTAAGGTGACATATGTATAAAAGAGGAAGGTTTAGGCCTGGCAAAAAAATATTTTTTCATTGCAAAACTCCTCTGTGACACGCAAGTCTCGTGTCACAACTTCGCGGAAAAAATTATTTTGCCAGGTCGACATGGCAGTTAAAAAGTGCAATCACAGGCTGCAATGGCAGACCTGAGAAATATTTAAAGTAGGCCTGGGTGGTAAACTCTGCTCCGCCAGCAGAGTTAACAAAGATTTGACACTCCGCGTTCCACTTAGTGTGTGGACTTCCTAAAAACCGTCACCAACAGCCGGCAAAGTAGAGTTGATGCGCGCTCACTCCTTTCTATTCCTCTCCCTTGCGGGCCCTCCTTCCCAATTGGAGTGCACACCCCAACCCCCTCACCCGTGGCTGGCGCTACCTGTGAGCGCAGAAGAAATATGGCAGCACCACAGACCTGAAGGAGGCAGTAAGACTTCTGAAGAGAGGCCTGGAGCTGAGTAGACGAATCAAAGCTTGGGCAAGACCGAGAGGTAGCAGGGACATAAGGAGGCCCAGCAGCAGTGAGTGCTGGAGTGTTGTCTAGCTGGAGACCTTGTGTGACTGAGGGGCATATCGGAGGGTGTGGAGCAATAGGTAAGAGGCTAGTGCTCAAGGAGAAGCGAGTACAATGGGGGAGATGTATTGGAGTTAAGGTGGCTGGCTTTTCATGGCAGGCATGTATTGGAAGAGGACAAGGCAACACGCAGAGGGCCCTCGCTTTTAATTGAGAGTCCTATTGAAAAGTGGAGGGATACCTGCTGTATGTACAACCCCCCACCGTTCCTGCCCCATCCATCCAGTCCATCCTTTGATTGCCCCAAGGCACACTCTGGTGACATGATGGTGTGGGGAGAGTCCATGCACTTGTAGCACCCACTCCACGCACACATTAGGGTACATGTAGATGGTATAGGTCCGTGGCCTCTGTCGGGACTTTAATAGTTCTTCTTCTGCAGGGACGCTGGGCTGAGTCCTCTATAGCGCACAGATGCAGCCTTAGCCAGGCTTGGACTAGTGACAAATAAAATGAGTCTCTGGTAGTGAGGGCCGAACGAAAGGGACTGCTTTTGGGAGAGGCATGTTCTTTGTGCCCTTTTAGACATTAGGACGTTTCTTGACCCGGTTTTTCTGGGTCCACAATAGCACCTAGACGCAACCTTAGCTGTGTCTGATAGCACGGTCTGAGCCAAGGGCTCTCACTGAAGACTCTGGTTCAGGAGAGAGTGAGAGTAGTTCAACCATGTTTAAAACAAAGGCTGCCATGTCCGGGCACTAGGTTGTCTTCATGACCTGTCGCCCCGGACTCCAGCACTTCGAAGCCTCAGCAGTCCTAGCACTGAGAATCGTAGTATCAACATCGACAGATGTATTGACTGAAAGACGTGTAGGGGCATATTCTCAAGCCCCTATCGCCATGGGATCGTCACTTTTTCTGACGTTCCCGTGGCGATAGGGTCAGCGTCTTATTCACAAGGCAGCGTTGAGCCACTTAACGTGGCTTTAAGCCATGTTAAGTGGCTTAACGCTGCCTTGTGAATAAGGCCCCTTTCACGCTAAACTTAGCGTGAAAGGGGCATGCAGTGGGTGTTGCGGTGGGCGTTCCACCGCAACACCCATTGAATTAGACGTTGCCACCTATTCTCAAGGGCGGCGTTAATAGGTGGCAGCGCCAAACTTAAGACCAGGAAAATCCAGGTCTTAAGTTGGCGAAACGAGGAGAAATGCATTATTTCTCCTCGTTTTTGCTTTTTCCATGTGTGCTGCCTTGTGCAGCACATATGGAAAAAGGGCTCCATGTCCCAGGCAGGCCGCTGGAAAGCCTGGGTGGAACGTCTGGAGACGTACTCCGAAGCGCACGACATCCCAGCGCCGCAGCGACGGCCCATGCGTAGGCGTGTGAGGAGTGTGAAGAAATGGCCCGGGGCTCTGGGGGTGGTTCAGTTCTGGGCGTGATTCAGTTCCGGGCTGGCCACAAAAGTAACTATGGCGTGTGTCTCTGTTGTAGTGTCGGCGCCACCCGGCCCTTAATCGACAATCTTGCAATGTAGCATGCACCCGGAGGGCGGGCTCGCCCGAATGGATAAATAAAGGAGCGCAAGACCGCTAGGGGTCTTGGCTCATACATGCCAACTGTTGTGTGTGTGTGTGTATCTTCATTGCAGCAGTATAAGCCAAAGGCCTAGCCTCAATCACAGCGCGAGTTCAGCCAGGCCTGAACTCCACATCTGTGTCCGCCCTATCCTTAACATAGGCCTGCACACGCGTGGCCGCCCACCTTCAACGGCCAACATTACAGTGTTGTTGTCAGGCTTGCGGACATGTGCAGACAGGCATGACAATGGTGTGCCGTAGGAGTGCAAGTAATGCAACCGCGCAGCGCACACAAGTAAATAGGCTCGGGGGGAGGGAGGAGCAGCTGTGAGGCTACGTAATACACATTGATCCTGCACATTTGCCAGAAGCAATACATGGCAAACATGAATCCCAAAGTCACAAAAAAATAACACACCACAAAACTTGTAAGTCTGCCAACACAGCATGCAGAACCACCAATTTACACTAATCTCACTTACCTCTCACAGGTGATCAAGGATATGCACTCTGCCCGTGGATGATGACACCCTTCCAAGCCCCGAACACCCCGGCCCAGAGGCAGTACAATGTGGCCCACAAACACACCAGGGGCATTGTTGAGCGCACATTTGGCGTGTTAAAGTCACGTTTCAGGTGCCTAGACATCACAGGGGGAAGACTCCTGTACAGCCCAGAAATAGTGTGCAAGATGATCATTGCATGTTGTGAATTGCACAACATATGGGTATGCACCAATGCCCCATGGATCAAAGTGCCAGATGCACCGGACGATGATGAGGAAGATGAGGCAGGTGGACCACACCCCACTGCAGCTGCAGCAGGAATAGCCCGAAGGAACACAATCATTAACAATTTCTTCGCATGAGCACGTCACATTGTGACTGTCCTTAGCAATTATGGAACAGTACAAAATGACCACATGAACAGCATGTGCAAATAAATTCATTGCAACACACATTCCCTGTGTGCATGTCAGTCCTCTGCATTAGCACATCACTCTGACAAGTGTAAGCGCAACATTAAGTGCTAACAATCTCACAAATAGCAAATAGATGGTGGGTATGTCACCTCTGTACAGAGAGGCTGTTCACGGTGTCATGTATTCGGAATGCCATTTCAGGGTGTCAAATGTAGTACGTAATCCCACTCATCAGCGTATCACATGTGTACAAAAACATGACATGAAGGCTGTCATTGGTGTTCAAAAAAAGACAACAAGGTGTCATTTGGGGTCAAATATGACATTTCAGGTGTCATTTGGGGTCAAATATGAAATTGCGGGTGTCATTTGGGGTCAGATTTGAAATTGCGGATGTCATTTGGGGTCAAATATGAAATTTCTGGTGTCATTTGGGGTCAAATATGAAATTGCGGGTGTCATTTGGGGTCAAATATGAACCACCCTGATGCAGAGATGCACCCTGTGACTCAAGTCCCACAACATGAGCAACATGGACGTAAGGGGGATGGGGGCACAGTGAACACCTCAACAACATGGGAGATGCACACTAGCCAAAAAGACAGCAAGAATACCTTGCGTAGAACACACCAAGGTGTCCCCTGGACATATGTGCCATGTACAGATCACATGTGTACACGGACGTCATCCATCAATAGTAGTGAACATGTCAGCTAATAGGTGCAAGGTGAGAAGTCACGCGCCTCCTCACAGCTACCGGTACCCATCACTGTCAGACTGCAGCAAAACACCACTGCTACATCAGAGCATGCAAATTTGACCGTGAGGGCACATACATGGCTGGTAAGGGTTCAACCGTGCCGGAAGGCGAAGCAGTGACACACCCCCCCCCCTCAAAAAAAATCCAGATCACATTTCCAGAATGCAAGCAGATGACAAACTAACATTAGGGATGAAAGCTCCTTTGTCTAAACTAGAAGGCGGTAGCACATCTGCACCTCCGACCTTGGAATTGCATGAGCCCGGCACCCCCTGAGAGATACCATAGCAGCTGATGACGACTCCCACACTACGCACAGCGCTAACCAAAGACCAACATATACACACCCCACACATAGAAGTCCTTGCTCACAGTTCTCTTGCATGGAATGACCTTCACACTTACGCACAGACCATCCCAGGAGTCCAACCGCTGCACACTCATCAAATCATTGCTCCGAGCTGTGGCATCCACATAACTGACTTTTTTAAACACAGCCCTATTTTCTACATTGACGTGGGGCTAAGTTGGGAAATTGCGAGATTGTTGTTTAGGAGCAATGAGGCCACAGCTAGTTCACACATTCCCAGTCATCTCACTGCCTATCTGGGTCACGGTCAAACATGCGCATTGATATCAGTTCCCAGGGAGTACCTTTTTTTGGAATCACTGCCCCTATATTCATCCATACTTGCTTGATCATAGACATGACACATCTGTGTGAATTAGAATGTTTTAATCACATTCAGTGGAGTGTTGAAGCTGGACCAGTACATGGCCATGCAAACCCCACTTTAGATTGTTGCCCCGTGGAGGGCCAGCCAGAGTCCTTTAGGGATTGACAAGTTCATCGGAAGAGAAAGAGTTCAGTCCGCAGTCTGATTGCTGTGTCATTGGTAACCAAACCAAATATGGCAGTCCATGTCGAGTGCCAAGGTGAGTGTCGCAGAGTGTATCGGGGGACAGTGGATGGTGTTATTCCAGGGCATGATGCAGAGGGCAGAACCAAGCTGAAACAGGCCATATGGCGGAGATGAATGCTACCGCTTCCTTCTTACAACAAAGGCAGAATCATCCACATCATCGTCCTCTGATGTGTGATGTGCCTCACATGTGGGTGGTGGTGTTTTGTCTGCAGCACTGTGTGGCACTGACACATCAGGGGCCGGAGGTGGAATGTCTGCTGCACTGTGAGGCACTGACACATCAGGGGGCGGAGATGTGGATGGAGTAGTAGCAGCAGCAGCATTCATCTGTGCCAGGCCTTGTGGCAGCAATGCCATGATGAGGATCTGCAGGGCATGGAAGATCCCAGCTACATCTTGCTGGTGTGCAGCCGTGGCAGCCATTCTTTCATCCTGCATCCGCTCCATGTTCTCCATGATCCTCCGCATGTGTCCCAACTCCCGGCTGACATCTCTGGAGCCACTCTGACTAGACAGTTGTTCTTGTCTCAGAGTCATGACTCCAGCGATGTCAGCCATGGCTTGTTGGATAGCATGGAGCAGACTGTGGGTGTCAGTTAGGGACTGTAAGTGGTCCCTGATGGGACTTAGACACCCACAAATGGCAACTAGTTTGGCTGCCATGAGGTCGAACCCCACCCGCACCTGATCAGCCATCTCCTTCTGGCCCTCTAACACACGGCATTGGAATGCCATGTTTTGGTCATGGGGGTCCTGGAAGACAGCCGTGGTGGTGGGTGCTTCCTGCTGTGTGGTCTGTGCAGGGGGTGGGGTCTTTTCGATGCAGCTGGGCTGCCCTCCTCCTGGGGGTGGGGTGCTGAGGGTGTCCATGAGCTGTTGGAGGGCGTCGGTGTCGATGGTGTGGAGGTCCTCTTCATCATCAGTGAAGAGATGTACGTCTGCAGGAGGTGTTGATTCTCGCTCTGCAATGTAAAGGGGAGATGCAGTTTAACAGTGTGTTCCATGTATGTTCACGCATTGGACAAGTTTACAAACAGACAGCATGACAATGTACATTGTGACTGTTTGGGAGGAGATGCCTATTTGATGCGGGACAGTGGACATTTCTACACCATCAGGGATGTGGGGTTGTACTTGTATTTATCATCTCACAGTTTCCTGCTATGCCAAATGTGATTGGCCAGTTTCACCACACAAGCGGCAGCAGTTGTGTCCTCTGTTCTGTTGTGAAAGTGTTCCAGTTTGTACCACATTGTTGTCAATGTTGATGTGCTCTGATTCTTATGTGCGTGTGCTGCATTGTGGGAGAGTCGCCCCTGCAGCTCTGATTTTGCTGGCCCTTATCCCTTTCAGGCGGTGTGCCTTTCACTTCTGTGCTTATACAGTGCTGAGATGTTGCAGACTTGGGTAAATTGGGCTCTTGGTGGGAGTTGGGACTCTTGGGCATGCTTTGTCCGCAGATGTCTTGTTGACGTCAGGGGTTGTTTGTGCACGTGGATGTGTCAGAGTGTGACCTGCTCCTTTACGGATGTGGTCCACACTCAGCCACCTCAGTGTCGTGGCGTGCACCATTTCATGATAATGGGACTGCAGAAATGCTAATCATCATGCAGTGTCACTTGCATTGTCAGTGTGGCTCACGGACCCGCAGCTTTGCTGGGTTCAGCGCATGGGTTTGTTGTGAGATTAGTGATGTGTAGGGAGGGCCCCCTCTGGGCACATTGTCGACGGGGGCCTACTTGCTGTTTCTATGTGTGCTGCAGTATGCCAAGGAGATCAGGGACATGATCCAGAGTCATTGTGGGTGTGCACTGTGCTATAGTTAATTGTGCATGTGTGCCATTGTGCCCATCTCCCCCCGTCCCCCAGTCCCTGGTCGTTACTCACCCTGTTGCTGTTGAGTCAGGTCATGTTGAGCAGTGTCCAGTCCCCCAACTCCTGCCACCGTCTCCCCACTGATGACTGTGAACACCATTTCCTCCATCTCATCCAACTCCTGCTGTGGCGCTGGACTCCCACCTCCAGTCTGTATTGCGGCTTTCCGGTTGTTAGCGAGTTTCAGCTTGGTTTTGCGCTTCACATCATTCCAGCGCTTCTTGCAGTCGTCCACTTCCCTTCTCTTCACTCCGACTGCATTCACCTTGGCCAAGATGGTCTGCCATATTGCATTTTTAGTTGCCAATGACACAGTGGAGGTGATGAACAGTTGTTCGTGGTGTTCTATCACCTCCGTAATCAGGATCTTGTTGTCCTGCGGACTGAATCGCGGGTTCCTCTACTTCTTCTCCTTGCCCTTCTCCTTCCCAGAGGTCCCTGGCTGGTCCTCCGGGGGGTTTGTGGGGTCTGTAGTTGCTCCAGCTTCCTCTATGGTGCTTCTCAGTTGTTTTTTTTTTTTTGTTGCAGCTTTTATGGTGATTTCTCCCGCCTGAGGTGGGAATAGCAAGCCTGGCGCTGCTTATCACTGATATTTTTATCGCTGTTGGGCCCATTGCCACTTTTTTCACGTTCAAGTTTCCTTTTTTATCAGCGTCCCGGTAATTTTAACGCGGACATTTGACGCGTTATCAGGATACTATCGCCTGTTGAGAATACGCCGTTAACACGGCGTTAGTTTCCCGTGATAGACGGCGTTATGTAAAATTGGGTTAACTTAGGTTGGCGATAATTATCGCCCGTTCTTGAGAATATCCCCCAGACACCCTTGTACTCTGGTGCAAGGGTGACTGCATTGGCGCTAAGTTGTGAAATTTAGCGCCATCGCAGGGGGAAACGCCATGCTGCACCACATTCTTGTAAATATGGTGCAGCCTTGCATTTTCGAAGTGGCGGTGAGAGGCGTTTAGCCAAGGAGGCTAACGCCTCTCACCGCCACTTCATTGAGAATATCCCCCGTAGTGCCTTAATTTATCTCGTTGTGACAGAATGTTCCAAAATCTGGGAAATTGTGCGTGTGTGAAGAGGAGGCATAGGGGTCTAGTAGTTTATTTATTTTTATGTAAATGCCGCTTTCTAAAGCGCAAATTTGACACAAACGGACTTCGAAGTGCTGTATATGAGGATGTCCAGTAAACCATAAAATGAATCAAAAAGTATGAGGATAAAATATAACATAGTAAGGTAAAATTTACATGTAAGCATAACAAATGTGGATACGACAAGCCACGTCCTGTATAGTTTTAGTAGGAATGTAGAATGAGCATAAAATGTTGGGGATTGGAAATAGAAAAGGGGGAAACATTCACATATTTGGATACAAGATGCACATAGCTGTGGGTGGTATCAGAGGATGGGTATTACAGTGCCACTCTGGCCATGAAGACCTGACTCTAATCACGGCTTCAATACTTTAGGGAGCAACTGTGTGATTCTGGGCAGTTCGCTTCATCCGTATGTATCTTCGTTTAACTGTGAGGAAAGTCACTATGTAAAAATAGTATCTTTTTTTAAAAATCTACTAGTTAAGGGTAAACTGCTATTTTGGCGGACTTGTTTCAACAAAGGTATATTTACTGTTTCGCAATTGGTTCAACATAATAATAGTTTTGTTCCATTGTCAACTCTCTCCTCTTCCTTTAATCGTCCTCTTAAATTTTTCCAGCAATATCAAATCTTAGTATCTCTTCTAGAATATTTTAGCACCTCTGAAGTTCGAAGACAGCTGGAAAGCACGGGTACTCTCAGGGTGCTTCAACTAAACAAAAAAAAGTTGCATCTGAAGCGTGAGTAACACGCCCATGCTCCAGGGTAGGAACAAACACAAAAAGTTTAAAGAAAGCCTACAGAAGCTGACTAATAAGAAAATAAATAAGAGGGATAATGAAGCCAACCAGGGTAAGCGATGGGTGGGCTCTAAGCCTACTGTAAGCTAACAAAATGTATCACAACAGACAGAGCATGTGCTAGAGTAACATGGCTCTCAATGCAGAAACGTAAAAAGGCCTGCTGCCCTGTTTAGGCAGTGAAACCGTGCCATGATTAGGATGCAGATGCCCCTCACCCCGTCTGGACACCATTGCCACTGCACCCATTCATGGTTTGCTCTGTTGTGTGGAGAGTGCACATGGAGGTTGAAGAAGCACATGGAGTGTGTAGAATAGAGGAAGGATCTCGAGTGGAGGGTGGAAGGAAGATGTACGTAGTGGAGAGCATGGGTGGACAGTGCATCTAGATGGGGAGAGTATATGTGCAGTGGAGACAAGGGAAAGAGGATGAACAGAATGAATAGTAAATGCACAGTGTGACAGCAAAAATGGAGAGTGGATGTGGACCATGGAGTGCTGATGTTCATGGTGAGAGAAAGGATATACAGTCTGCACCGTAGATGTGGTGAAGTGGTGTTGAGAATGGATATAAAGTGGTCCACGGAAAGTGAAGGTTTAGGGTTGAGATTGATGGGTGCAGAGGGCATGTGGGGAGTTGGAGTACAGGGTGGAAAGTGCACTGAATCTGGGTGGTTTAGCGAATATATCTGGGGAATGCATCTGCAGAAGGGTAACAAATATACTGGGTGGAAAACAGATGTGGATAGAGGATACTGAGATCCTGCACAGTATGGAGAGAGCAAATGATGGATAAAGAAAAATGTGCAGGCTTAAGAGCAGATGAACAGGGTGTACACTACAAGTACAGGATGGGGTACACAAGTGGAGTGTAGAGAATACACCTGGGTGGCAAGTGATGTACATGGTAAACAGTGGAAGTACAGTGGAAGTTCACTGGAAAGTGATGTACATGTTAACAGTGTGGGTACAGTGGTGTTGATCATGGAGAAAAAATGTAAGAGTATGTGGATAGTGGAGAGAATGTGTGAGACTGTGTAAAGTGCATGTGGGGGTGAAAAGCAGCTGTGTAGGACAGAGGGTGAATTTACACAGTGGTGAATGAATGTTCAGAGTGTAGAGTGTGTAAGTGGAGAGTGGAGAATATATATGGAGCGTCAAGACTGCATGTGGTGAGTGGACAGCCCATATGAAGGGTAAAACCCAGGTAAACAGCAGAAGTACCGTTTTTAGAATAAATGTGATAGCGTATAGTGAGTGTGTAGAGTGCAGATGGAAGAGCATGCATAGAAGTTGGAAAAGCAAGTGGAGGGTACATGAAGAGAGTCAAGATCAAATGCGGAGAGGTTAAGTGAGGGTGTACAGGATGCAGAGAGCTAATGTAAATAGTGGAGAAATGCATGGATTAGGGTAGAAAACTGACATATTACCGCTAGCGTAAGGGGAGAGGATGTGGTGTTATGGCTGCAAACTTTAGAACTGCGGAACCAGGGTTGAGTCCCAGCATCGCTCAATATCCTGTGATTCTTGGTAAATCACTTAATTGCCTTGTGTATAAAAAATGAACCTATCTTGTGTAATATAAATGATGGGCGCTCCAATACCTTCGGGTCGAACTTGCACTGTTCAGTTAAAAATAAATGTGGAAGGTAAAGAACAGGGTAGATTGTAGATGTGGATAGAAAGATACCATATGTATTCGGATATGGCTCAGAGCGAGAGGTATCTCTGTGCCCTCTTGTTTTAAAAATAGGAAAGGTTTCAAATCTCTCACCTTGGGGGATGGGAAGGATGCCTCGTTCGTCTCAGTTTCTCCCTACTAATCTCACTACACGCAATCCCTTCCTGCCGGTTTAACATCCTGCACCTTTCCCAATTTAAACTCAACAAAAACAGATATAGCTGGAGATGTATTTATTTCCTTAGGATAACTCCAAAACGCTCTGCTCGAAGCCTCTGCATTTCCCTCGGTTTCAACAACATGACCTGGAACAAAGACCAGAGGGCGCGTAACCTGCCTGCTGGATTGACCACAACAATCCCCTCGTTGATTGGCCTAAACGACCTAGAGGCGGGGAGAGGTCACAAGGTTGGTTGAAGGGGAGCCAGTGCCCATTATTCAACAATCTTTATTGAAACGGAGAATGTAACAAAAAGACAGGCAAACAGTGGTGGCCAGTTTAATTAAAAGTCACACATTTTGCTGTTTTCGAAAGGTTTTGAACTTTCAACAGCACATTGTCGTTTTATTTACCTCAGAAGGAGTAAGGGTGGACTCAGTTATCCTGGAAATATAAATATATGGAAAAACACATGTCTCAGCCCTTAATCCTTCTCACGTCCGTAAATTAACAATTTACCAGCATATGCAACGTGGTACAGAGGGGAGTGAGGGGCCTAGAATCTGAGCAGCGGAGACAACTCAGCGCTGAATGCAGTTTCATCATCCTCCGCTCCCAGGGTTTGAGTAGAAACTTCCCAGGCTGCATTTGCATGTGTGATTATTATATGAAGACATACACTGCAACAGGCAGTCTTCACAGTACCACACATCACGGAGAACACGCATTGCACAGGGTGCTGCCTCTAAAACTAAGAGAGCACGATTTCTTAAATGAAATGAAATTAAATTTCAACCCGCAGTCCAAATATTAAGGAGTTAGGCTTTTGCCGTCACACTGTACTACTCAGTGGTGGCTGGTGACATTTGAAAGTAGTGGGGCGTAAAAGTTCTGAGTGCCCTGTGGTGAGTGAGAGTAGCAAGCGAGCCTGACCGCCATAAGGGTGGCTCGGGGGGCTTCTCCCCACAAGAACATTTTTAAACAAGAGTGGGCAAATGGTGCATTTTCAAACAATTTTAAGAAAGTGAGAAGGTTAATAAAACAATTGCAAAAATGTAGTTATGATATCAATAAAGAGATTTCATATGATAATGACGTAGGTAGCTGCTTATTCAGTATAACCACAGAACTGCATAACAGACTTTGAGATAACAATGAATCATATGGGTGTAAGTCAGTGTATAGAAAATATTACATAAGACAAAGGGGACTACAAGGTGTGGGATTCATGTCATCTATATTAGTAGGCATTTTTAAGAGTGCTTGGTGATCTGGAGAAACACAAACTCAGGATTCAGACATAACAGTGGTTAGTGTCAGCTTTGCTAATAAGAATTTATTTCTATCCAAACAAACCCTTTTTAGCAACATTAGGATAATGAAAGACTTAGAAAAAACATAACTTTCTAACCTCTACCATGTAGCTTGCATGCAGCTCTTTGATGGCATTTCAAAGGTCACTGTGTTAGATACAATTGTAATTTATGAACTGCACAGTAACAGAAGGGCCTCTGTGACAAAAGCAGTAACCCACTAAGCTATGCACATAAAATGCTGTTCTGTAATCTGCATTGTACATGTTATTTCCAGCAGGCATATGAACCCTCTGTGCTACCTTAAATGAGCCAAAACTGTGATCTCTCTCCAGGAAGAACATTAATCATTAGAGTTATCTTGAAACTACTGGATGTAGAGGGAACTCTGCAGTGGATGCTTTCAAAATTACTGTACTGCTACAAAACGGGCCTCCACTCAGTCCGGCCTGCACCCCATAAAGACGTCTGTGCTGTACTAACTGCATAGAAATACACAAAACCCACAGGGCGGAGATCTCAGCCCGATTAAGATAGCCCTCTGGGTGACTGCACCTACTGCTGTTGAATGCTGCATACCACAAGAAATGCCCCATAGGATAACTGAGTGGGTACATGCACGAGGTGCAGAGCTCGGCAGTCGCCTACTGGCCAAAGGCTCAAATGATGTGAGATAGACGAATTGGTGCATTGTTTAAATTTTATAAAATAAGTACCAATGTTATTAATCAAGGCGGATATGTCTCCGTATCGTAAGGCAACATGCTTACTACTAATTTGCATAGAAACGTTTCCCTGAAAATACATCAAATAAAAAAACAAGCTTACACGCATTGATCAAAATATGTCACAAATGAATTGATTTGTGGAAAAACAAATCGTTCTTGCAAACAAACCAATTTGTGAAAAATGGAATGAAGGCAAAACACAATTTTCACAGAAACACATTGCTTCGGTTCAGTTTTGTCTGTATTCGCTGAACCCAGATTTACACGTTTGTGAAAATTATAAAACCTTTTTTGGCCATTCCTGACCTCAACATACCCAATATAAAAATTCCCGACCTCCACAACAGAGCATGAGAATTTCGTTTCAACGGTAGTGCTGAACGGCGTTCCTCATTCTCCCACATTCGTCAACCTTCCCTCCCAAACCACTGACCTCTCATTTATCTTTTCCATTCAGGGGAAAACGATGCGATTTTGGGGAGAAGTTGACCTTTGTAGACTGGAGTGACAAGTTGTATGCAGCGCACACCGTGATTCTGCTGTGAAGTCAAACAACCTCTGTCTGGACGATCACACTTTGAACACAGTGGGTCAGAACGAAGGGAAACACCTCAACCCACTGTTGAAATGCACCGAAAGGAGCATTTTCAAAGAACACAGAGTACACGCACACAAAGAAGTCGCTATAAAGTCCTAATGATTGGGGTGTATTTCTAAAAGATGGGTACCCGATAGCGCCTGCCCATTTATACCACCATGCACGGCCTGATGCCTCCCCAGTGCACCCCAGCTAGACCCAAGACCAACCATCTGCGCAGACGGCTCTGCGCGGAGGCTGAATCCGGGGCTTGTTAAGAAGGAGAATAGAACAGAAACAGGAGCAAAGTACAAGACGAGAACGCTGACGAATGAAAAAGAGATTCCCTTTTCCCCAACTTTCTCTTCCCAGCCGGCACCGGGCTTAAGTTATTCTTGGTACGGTATAACTCGCCAGGGTACGCATGCCAGCTAGTATTAACATATAGTGGCCTTACCTGTCTCTGTCGCGCTCCTCACACTGCCTCACAGCGCTGGCTGGTCCCGGGGACTGGGTTCTGAGACCGGCAGGTACCAATATATAGACATTACAAGTGCGGTGCTGACGACGCGGCTCGCGGGGGTGGGGGGTTGTGCCGGGGATTTTTAAATAAAAAAAAATCCTACCTGACTCTGGGAGGTCCGCCGTCCACGCCGCCTCTGTTTGGCCCTGCCTACAGCCCCCCTCAGCCAATCCTGGCGCTGCTGGCAGCGCCAGGATTGGCTTAGGGAAATGGACCACCTCAAAAGTTTTGGGTTTTCTCCTTTCATTTGTTTGAGCCATAGGAGGGGCTTGTGGTCGGTCTGAACTATGAAGTGAGTACCAAACAAGTATGGCCTCAGCTTCTTCAGGGCCCATACCACAGCAAAGGCCTCCCTCTCTATAGCTGACCAACGTTTCTCTCTAGGGGTCAGCCTTCTGCTAATAAAAGCTACTGGCTGGTCTGGACCTTCATCATTCAGTTGAGACAGTACAGCTCCCACACCCAGCTCAGAAGCATCTGTTTGGACAATGAACTTTTTGGTGTAGTCTGGACTCTGTAAGATGGGGGCAGTGCACATGGCCTGCTTTAGGTCTTCAAATGCCTTCTGACAGCTAGCTGTCCACTGAACCTTTTTGCCATTTTCTTTGAGGTCAGATCATTCAAGGGGGTCACTATAGATCCATATCCCTTGACAAACCTCCTATAGTACCCAGACAGGCCTAAGAAGGCTCTCACCTGTGTCTGGGTGGTTGGAGCAACCCATTCCATTATGGTTTGGATTTTGCTCTGTAAAGGCTGAACCTGGCCTCCACCTACAAGGTGGCCCAGGTACACAACCTGACTCTGCCCTATCTGGCACTTAGTGGCCTGCTTTCTGCAGGGCCTCCAAAACATTCCTGAGGTGGACCAGGTGATCCTGCCAGGAGGAACTAAAGACAGCAATATCATCTAGATAAGCTGAGCAATAAGTTTCCATCCCTGTCAGAACTTTATTCACCAACCTCTGAAAAGTGGCAGGTGCATTTTTCAATCCAAAGGGCATCACCACAAAGTGGTAGTGTCCACCAGGGGTTGAAAATGCTGTTTTGGCTCTTGCATCATCAGCTAATCTGATCTGCCAGTAGCCAGCTGTTAAGTCAAACGTGCTTAGATACTTGGCTGAGGCCAAAGTATCAATCAGCTCATCTGCCCTTGGTATGGGATAGGCATCAGTCCTAGTGACTGCATTGAGGCCTCTGTAGTCTACACAAAACCTCATTTCTTTCTTACCACCCTGGGTATGAGGCTTGGGTACCAGGACTACTGGGCTAGCCCAAGGGCTATCTGAAGGCTCAATTACACCTAGCTCCAACATTTTCTGGACTTCAGTCCCGATACAGTCCCTGACATGGTCAGGTTGCCTGTAGATTTTATTCTTGACAGGCAGACTGTCTCCAGTGTCCACCTCATGGGTGCTCCAGGAAGTCTGACTAGGGGTCAGGCTAAACATATGTCTAAACTGTTGCAGAACTTGTCTGCACTCAGTTTGCTGATGGTCGGTGAGGCTGCTTGCCAAAGCAACACCATCTACTGACCCATCATCAGGGTTCTGAGAGAGCAGGTCAGGGAGAGGGTCACTCTCCTCCTCCTGGTCCACATCAGTTGCCATGAGCAAGCCCATGTCAGCCCTGTCAACATATGGCTTTAATCTGTTGACATGAAGCACCCTCAGGGGGCTCCTGGGAGTTCCAAGTTTCACCAGGTAGGTGACTTCTCCCTTCTGTTCAACTATTGTATGGGGGCCAATCCACTTGTCCTGGAGGGCTGCTGGGGCCACAGGCTCCATCACCCACAATTTCTGTCCTGGCTGGTATACAGTCAGTACAGCCTTTTGGTCATGCCAAGCTTTTTGTAGTTCTTGGCTGGCCTCCAGGTTTTTGGTTGCTTTTTTCATGTACTCTGCCATCCGGAACCGGAGACCAAGTACATAGTCCATCACATCTTGTTTGGGGGGCTTGAGAGGTAACTCCCAGCCCTCTTTTACCAAACACAGTGGACCTCTCACAGGATGCCCAAACAGAAGCTCAAATGGGCTGTAACCAACTGCAAACAACAGGCAAGGAAGAAGAAGGTCCCATTTCCGCCTAAGCTTCTCTGGGAGACCTTTAATCATTCCTTTCAAGGTTTTGTTGAAGCGTTCAACTAAACCATTGCATTGTGGGTGATAGGGGGTGGTGAACATGTAAGTTACACCACACTCCTTCCACATTGCTTTTAGATATCCTGACATGAAGTTGGTACCTCTGTCAGAAATGACCTCCTTTGGGAAACCCACTCTGGAGAAGACTCCAATGAGGGCTCTTGCCACCACAGGGGCTGTGGTGGTCCTCAGGGGTATTGCTTCTGGGTACCTGGTGGCATGATTCACTACCACCAGGATAAACCGGTGCCCAGATGCAGTTTGAGGGTCAAGGGGACAAACAATGTCAATCCCTACCCTTTCAAAGGGTACCCCCACCACCGGTAGTGGTATCAGGGGGGCCTTTGTTGTGCCACCTGCCTTACCACTGGCTTGGCATGTGACACAGGAGCGACAAAACTCCTTTGTGTCCTCTGACATATGTGGCCAATAAAAATGTGGAACAAGCCTGTCCCAGGTCTTGTTTTGGCCCAAGTGTCCTGCTAAAGGGATGTCATGTGCTAGGGTCAAGAGGAACCCCTAAACTTCTGAGGTATTACCATCCTCCTGGTGGCTCCAGGGGCTGGGTCTCTACTCTCAGAATATAGGAGTCCCTCATCCCAATAAACTTTATGGGACCCACTAGCACTCCCAGCAGCCTCAGCAGCAGCCTGCTGTCTGAGGGGTTCAAGAGAGGGGCAGCACTGTTGCTCCTTACTCAGATCTTCCCTAGAAGGGCCCCCTGCCCCCAAGAACTCAACCTGATCAGGCTCAAGTCCCTCTGGGGCAGTTCCTTCTTCAGGATCTGCTTCACCTCCCTCTGGGGGTGAATCTGTGATCTGAGACAGAGGGGAAGGCACGGCCTTTACCCTACTGCTCCTCCTCTTGGGAAGCATCTGGTCCATTGTTCCAGGATCCAGAGCTGGTTCAGTGTCATGCATTCTTGCTTGTGACCTGGTCACAGCAAATACCTCTGCAGGGATGCCCAACATCTCAGCATGGGTCCATAACTCTACTTCAGACCAGGCTGAAGTCTCTAGATCATTGCCCAATAGACATTCGACAGGGAGGTCTGCACTGACTACAACCTTCATGAGGCCAGTTACCCCTCCCCAGGAGAAATTCACAACTGCCAGACTATGGTTGGTCTTGACGTTGCTTGCATTGGTCACCTGGTACATTTCACCCAGGATGATCTGTCCAGGGTCCACAAGATCCTCTGCCACCATGGTGACACTAGCACCTGTGCCCCTAAATGCCAAAGCCTGTTTGCCATTTATTACAGGCTGCTGTTTGTATTTGCCCAGATTACTGGGACTCACTAGGAAGGACATATTAAGGTCTCCCTCACAAATCAGCATTGCCTGAGTGGGCACTCTGACTAGGTCAGAGTCCACTTCAGAACCCAGGGTCAACCCTACTACACCCTTATTCTGAGTACCACCTCCACCAGTAGCTGAACTAGGGGGAACAGTTGCCTTAGGGGCAGGAGTGGTGGTGGTTTGGTCTTTGGACTTGTTACAGTCAGAAGTCCAGTGCCCTTTCTGTTTACAGAATTTGCACCAGGGCTTCTTTTGGCCTTTTCCCTTGTTGGATTGTGACTCCCCACCAGATGCAGATTTTGGGGCCCTTGTGAAGACTTCTGGTCTTTTGACTTATCCCCACCTTTCTCAGAGCCCTTAGGATCTTGCTTCTTGGTGTCACCCCTTGGTTCTGGGGTTTCTGCCTCACCCTGGTTCTGACCCATTTGTCTGCCTTCTTTCCCAATTCTTGGGGAGAGGTCAGATCCGAGTCCACCAGGTACTGATGCAACAACTGGTTCTGGCAATTATTAAGGATCTGTTCTCTCATCATCAGATTATACAATCCCTTGAAATCAGTAACCCTACTGCCAACCAGTCAACCCTCCAGAGCCTTGGTTGCACAATCAACAAAGTCAGTCCAGTCCTGAGTCTGTGCCTTCTGGGTGTCTCTGAACTTCAACCTGTACTGTTCAGTGGTTAAGCCAAACCCATCTATCAGTGCACTCTTCAGGAATTCATAATCGTCAGCATCCTCTTCTCTAACAGTGAGGAGCTTGTCTCCACCTTTATCTGAAAAGGAGAGCAACAAGATTGCTGCCCACTGCTTTTGGGGGACCTGCTGTACTCTACAGGCCCTCTCCATAGCAGTTATCCACTTGTGGATATCATCCCCACTCTGGTAGGGAGGAACAACCTTGCTCAGGTTCCTATGGTCTGGAATAGATTCTCTGCCTCTAGGGACACTGTTGCTGCCACCAAGGGGTTCTAACCCCTCTCGTCTAGAAGCTCTCTGGATCTCCAGGGCTTCTCTATCCAGTGCCAACTGCTTGGTTCTGAGGGCAACTCTTGCTTCCTCATGCTGCAGCAGTTTGCACATTCTTTCAGAGGAGGTCTCTCTTATGGGAAAGTATGAGTTCCTCTGGTGGACAAATTCTCTGCCAGAGTGATAAGAGGGCTCAGATTCCCTGGAAGGGGACCTATGCCTCTCCTCCACTCTGTCAGCTCTCTTAGGGAGAATTCCTCTGTCCTTTTCAGGCCCCTTGAGGCCTGGCCCTTCAATCACAGAGTCCTGGTCATTCTGATTTTCATCATCTGACCCAGATACTGTAATTGTCCCACCCACTGATTCAGACCCATTAGCTCCTAGAGCCAATCTAAGATCATCTGCTGTCAGCAGATCTATCAGGTGTAGGGTTGAGGGACTCTGTCCTAGCCTCAGGTGTCTTTCAACACACATGGCTCTCAAGTCAGAGAAAGCCATGTCCTTATACTGAGGCTGGGTGGATCCACTGGTTCCACCCTTTAAGGACTTCTAGTGTTGTGCAGTGTTGTACTACCTACACTAGTTTGTGGCCTACTGATACTAGCTTGAGCTGTAGAAAGGGTGTGCTATCCCTTGGCACACAGCTCTAAGTTCAGTAGAACTTATTGATACTAAGCTTGACTTTATATGTACCTTAAGTACCTATAGTGGTTTTCAGTTAGTAATTCAAATAGAGATTTTCTGGTAAAACAATAGCAAGCTGGAATCCCACACGCTGCCCACCAATGTGAGAAGTTGGCCTGGTATATGCTGTTCACTAATTAAAGTGGACACCTTGCACCAGAACAATTCGACTCTTATGGTAGATAGGTAAGTCTTGAAGGAATGTAAAGCAGCTTGTTTTACCACACAATCTCTTGAATCACCAAATGAAAAGACACCACACAGGTATATATATCAAATATATATGTATTTATTAATAAACACTCTCAGAAGTCAGGAACATATGTACAAGGCAAATATTATCAAAATAAGTTCAGCACAATCGAATATCACAATCTTAGTTTGCTAGATCTAGGTCATCTAGAATCGAGGGACCCCCAAGAATCACCCCAGGTAGTTGTAGGAGAACCACAGGGGACGGACGCGGTGACCTGGCACCGGTGCGAGTCCTGTGCGAGTCTATGCACTCAGACGCGATTGAGATTTCAATGTTAAAGGTCCCTTGCGTGTTCGAGGCGAACACACCGATCGGTCCTTGTATGAGTCGAAGGACGCGGTCACAGATAGAGATGCAAGGGAGATGGACGCGCTGTGTCTAACACAGACGCGAACCTTGTGCGAGTCAGTGCAATGGAGATCTCAGAGTTACAGGCCCTTTGTGTGTTCGAGGCGAACACCGATCGGACTCAGTACGAGTCGAAGGATACAGTTTTAGATAGTGTTACAAAGGAGATGGATGCGGTGTGTCTAACACAGACGCGAACCCTGTAGGAGTCAGCGCAATTGTCGCACTTAGAAAGTTAGAGTTTTAGGACACTTCTAGGGAAGCTACAAGCAAGTCACTTACAGGGTAAGTAGTTCTAGGGCCCACACCCACAGGAGCACCGTAGTGCTGAAGTTACCTCACCCAGGGGAGCCGGGTGCATAGGTGTTCTTTGGTGTCGGGTCGCGGCGTCGTTTTCAATGGGAGCCAGTGAAGACTTGCTGCTTGCGGCGACAGGAGAAGTGTCCGGAGGAATCCAAGCCTGGATTCGGAAGAGGGAAGACCTGAAAGCAGAGGGGACAGTGTTCAAAGTCACTTGGCAGTGACTCGGGGCAAGGAAGATGGATGCCCACCGTCATCGCAAGATTCAGGTCATTCGTGGTTGCCTGGACTCTTCAGCCACGAGGTCCAGGAGGCATCGACGACAACCAGGAGCTGGATTCAGCGTGTCCCACGATGTCTGCAGCTTACTGCGGTATCGGCGACTCGATCGGAGCCAACAAGCCTTGGTAACTACAAGTCTCCGGGAAAGTGTGAAGAGGCAATGGCGCAGACCAGCAAGGTCTGGGGGACTCACCCAGCGAAGGTAAGTCAGGGCAGGCCTGGAGCAAACAGGGGAGCCCTTTGGTTTCTTTAGAAAGTCTTCTGGGGACCCACAAGCCGGCTGGTAAGGGATCGCAAAGACGCCTCGGGAGGATTCACTCACAGGGGCCCACGGTCACTCGGGATGTGGTAGGCCTCTGATCTTAGGAGGGATTCCTGCTGGAGGCTGGGACCACACGTGGTCCAAAGCACAAGTTCGTGGAATGTTGTGAAGGGGTTGCACTCGACAATAGTGCATGGTACCCAGGGGTCGCGGTTCCTCGTTACTCTGGGGGTCCACTGGCCTCAGCTTCACTGGGGACTCACGATGGCCTTTGAAAAGTCAGGAAATCTACTTCTTGGGCTGCAGGGACTTCGGACTCCAGCGGGAGCGGCGTAGTTTGCGACTGTCATTTGTAGTTTTTGGTGCCTGCCAAGCAGGGGAGTCACTCCTTGAATCCAAGGGAGATTCTTCAGTCTTACAAAGGTAGTGGAACATCGAAGGTCCGGTATTCTTCTTGTAGAGCGTCGTCCAGGGAAATCTAGGGTGCAATGCACAGGTTCCCCCTCTTATACTAAAAGAAAGGGAGGGACTAGCTCTATGACCCTACCTATGGGAGGGTCAGAGGAGTGGGTGGCTACACCCACTTCCCTTTGTCCAGTTTCATGCCAGAGCAGGGACAGGTAACCCCTGAGCCGGTTTGAACTGGCATATGCACAGAGGAGCCTTCTGCTCCCCCAGTGCAGGACTTCAAAGCACTCTAAGAGTGCACCCACCCAGCCCCAATACACTAAACCCTGTCTGGGAGGTGGTCACACCCCCTTGGGACAGGATATCTATTGTTGGGCTTCCTCCACTGCGAGTGTTGGTCATCAGCAGGAGGGCAGCCCAGTGTCTGTGACTGGTGGCATCCATTTTGTGATGCCAGGGCTCTGCAGGATTCTACCGCGTTTCCACAGTAGGTACATGTCTATCCCTCTAGAAGGGTGGAATGCTACCCCCGCCGCCAGGACTGGCGGGGGGTAGTATTCCAAGGTGTTTGACACCAAACACGACATGTTTCGATGCAGCCATTCCAAAGTTAGCATTTTACCGCGAGGATATAATGCACTTAAAAGTATATGGTTTAACCGCATCCACAAACAGCACCAGAGAATGGACTCTGAGAGCTGCAGAGGGGCCCTGCTCAGGCAGAGACACCCCCTCACATAGAAGCCAAGCACCCTGCCCTCAGGATTGATAGGGCCTGGCTTAGGGGTGACTGATAGGGTTATATGTGTGTGTAGGAGAGATATAGGGAACCTATATCTCAGTGAGGGGTGCTAGCACTTCCTCACTCAGGCTGCAGTAGCAGGCCTGTGGTGTCAGATTTAGTCTGCTTCCCAGGGGTGGCATAATACATGCTGCAGCCCCTGGTAGGCCTGTGACGTACCTATGCCCTTGGTACCTAAGGTACCATATACTAGGGACTCATAAGGTGCCACAGTATCCAATCACTAGTGCACCTAGAGTGCACTCCAAATCGTTTAGAGAGAACAGAGAGGCTGGGGCCCTGATTAGCAGGGTCCCAGCCTGACTATAGCCAGAAACCAGTGTAAACATCAGAAAAAAAGTGGGGGCAACATAAGAGGCAGATCCTACTCTCCTACAGGTGCCCTTTGTTTGCCGACTTTGGGGTCTGGATGCATTTGTTTGGTACTTTTGAGTGTTTCTCTGGTTTGAGCTAATTTGCAGGTTCAGTTCTAGCCAGTCCAGGGCATCCTTCAGGTCAGTAAAGAACACTGTAGCCTCATTGTGTAACACTTTGAGTCGTGCTGGAAATAGCAAAGAGTATTGGACGTTCTTTTCTCGTAGAAGTCTCTTTACTTCCAGAAAAAATGATCTTCGTCACTGTACTGCTCTGGAGTAGTCTGGGAAGAGCATAATCTGTTTGTCTTCCACTGTGATGGGACCATTTTGACTGGCGGCTCGGAGTATGGTGTCTTTGTCACGGAAATAGAGAAATTTGACGAGTAGTGGCCGCGGGAGGGAGCCTGAGGGTGGACATCATGCTTGTATGCGGTGCGCTCTTTCTACCGAGAAGAAGGCGGTCAGCTCCGCTTGTGGTGTGAATGATTTGAGCCAGGCTTCAGTTTTTCCGATGGGGTCCTTTCCCTCCACTCCTTCTGGTAAGTTCAGTATACGGAGATTGCTGCGCCTAGAGCGCCCTTCTAAGCCATCTGTTTTCTCTTCAAGTATCATTACCCTGGCTTGTAGGTCTTTTATGGAGTCCTGTTGCGCTTTTGCTTAGGGTTGCAGCGTGGAGAGGGTTTTGTCTCCGTCTGCCACTTTGTCTGCCAATTTTCTGTGGTCGTCTCGCAGCCGATTTAGGTCGGTGGCAAGCATGCTAAAGCGCTCCTCCATGGTGACTCGCGAGTGTTCTATGGCTGCTAAGACCCTGTCGAGTTTGTCCGACATGGTGGTGTTGAGGTCTTGATCCACGGCCTGAGTTTCGGGGTTGGAGACTTGTTTCGTGTCAAGTTGGAAGGTTGGGGTCCTCCGATCGCCTTTGAGCATCCCATGGTCGTGTCCTGGTGGTGGGCTTGCTGCTCTTGTCTTCTGCTTGGGGCCTTGAAGCCCCTGTGGTGTCCCGGTAGTGGTCTAGTTTGGGCGCTTTCTGGCCACCGGTGATTGGTAATTGGTCTCTTTAGTTGGCTTGGGCCAGGCGGGTTGTTCGTCCTAGTGGCGATGGGTGGGGGAGGCCCTCCGTTCCGTGGTTTCGTGACTAGACCTTCTCCGTTTCATTGACGGCCCAGGGCTTGCTTTTCTCTCTCTTTGGTGCGCGAGAGGGGTGTCTCCCACCATGTGTTGGGGCCGTTGGAGGGGGGAATGTGGCACTTGCTCCCCGGCTCTTCCTTCGTGCCTGCTGCTGATTGTTAGGTGTTCACTGTTGGGGGCCTGGTGCCTCTGGAGTGAAATGAGGCCTTGGGGCCTCCCGGTATTTTGTCTCGGGCCTTTAGTGGTTTATTGCGGCGTTAGTCTTGTCTCTTTCAAGGGATGCCGGAGAGGGAAAAAGAGTTCTGCCCTTCCTCCTCCTCCTCCTCTGGTTCCAGAGGTCCTGATGAACCCCCACCCCGGGGTCCCCCGGTGTCCTTCCCGTGTTGGGCCTCGTGTCCCGTTGTCGATTGAGGCTGGGGGAGGGGGAGAAGTGGGGAAGCTGGGACTCACCGTCTGTCTGATGATCATGCGGTTTCTCGCCTCCTGGCTACGGCCGCGCTGCTCCCTCTTCCGCGGGTGCCCTCTCCGTGATTCGGCCTCAGTTAGGGACCACCGGGTCACGTGGCGTTGTTGGGATTGCTCCCCCTGCTCTCTCTTTGTTGTCTCCACAGGGCTCACATGCCGACCAGTGTGGTCTGCTCCGGCTGTGGCGGGGCTTCCGGCTCGGTCGCGCACCTGGTCTCTGCGGTCTTCTCGCTTCTATGGCAGCGCCGCAGCGGTTTCTAAAATGGTGATTTCGCTACTGTCAGCCTCTCTGTACCAACGGCGGGGAGGGACGTGTGTCTCCTTTCTTGTTGCCGCTGGTGGGACGTTCCCGCTGTAGCTTGGCACAGCTGGGGATCGGGGGTGCTGTTAGACTGTTTCCGCGGTCTGTAGGCGGCCGCCATTTTGGGGTCAGGCGCTTCGATCTCGCGGCCGTCGAAATACAGTTGTTTGCCCTTCTTTCTTGCATTCTTGGGCGGCGCTACTTGTTGCTGGTCCGATTGTTGGACCTCACCTGCGCCCCTTGGTCCTTTAAGGGGGCCCTACATGGCAGATGGATGGTGATTGTTGGGCCCGTGCGCGCAGCCTCAGAGAAATGAGTCCGCTATCGTGGCTGGTTTAGCCACGCCCCCAACCAAATTGAACTTATATGAAAAGTAAACACAATGAAATTCATGCATGAATCTGGTCATCATCAAGCTACTTTGGACACCCCTTTACTACTGTCATTGTGCAGACCATGTTTTTGGCATAGAACATTTTATTCAGGTCCAAAACATACTGTAGAACAGGAAAGACAAACTAATAGAATAGTTACAACTAAAACAGGACTTACTTTGCCTGCGCTACAAAGCGTCATATTTTTGTTACTATGTACACATTAGGCAATGGAAGTAAACGGTAAAAGCAGACAAGCAAGCATATACGTATACGAATAAAGTTATTTGCACATGCAATATTCTGTCCAACCCGTGACCATACACAAATAAACCAAGTTAAAACAACCCATTTTTTAAGTAAAACATTTGCTTCGTAATCCTCAACATTAGGAAACATGTACCAAAAATCAAGTAAATGTAGATCACCAAAGCTTTATTAATAAATTAAAAAAACACACACACTACGTGGGACGAGCCGATAACAGTAATGTGCTTATAGCTCCCTAATCACTAAAAGCAACATGCCGAATGACTGAACGTTTGACAAATACCCCTGAGATAGAAAGTTTCATATTATAGTTATACGTACAGATTAATTAACAGCAATAACTCAATTAAGGAAAACAGGGCAATCTACGAGTAGGGGCTGTCTGAGATTAGAGGAAGTGGTGTGATCAACATCTTGCCTGTGAGCTTTCAAGTGGTAACAACAGATTTAGAACTAAGAGCCAAACTCCTAATTCTGGCTTCCTGCTTAAACAAGCTGTGTGAATCTGAGCAGCTCGTTTAATCTCTCTGTGGTTCGGGATCGCTCAGAAACTGGACAAGCATGAGTTAAATAATGCCGATATGGGCAACCCCCCCGCTTAGCAGTAATTAGTTGCGCTGCTCAAACAAATCCAGTCCACACAAGTTTTTGTTGGGAAACGTTTGCTGCAGGTTTATTACATACAAGGAGTGGGTTAACTTACGGGCGATCCCAAGGGTAGACAGTGGTGATTCACCAAAGCTGCCCTGCCCACCTGATGAGGCAACTGCACCGTGGCCAATCCAATCGGTGCTCCCATTTTTGTGGGGGTTATCCCCCTTACATATCATGGACCACCAGTCCATAACTTTTACTCACGCCCTTTTAGGGGTGGAGCGTAACCAGGCAAGCCCCCTGGTTGCTCAGGCTTACAACCGCCCGAGGGACTAGCGGGGTGCCGTCGCTCTCAACCAGGGTCCTGCCGTAAAGACTCCTGGGATTTTGACATAATGCACCCTTATTGCGCTCCTGAAAGGGTACCCCTCGTACCAATCAGCCTCCGGATCACCCTGTAACTCCGCCTGCAACACAAATGAATACATTAATACATTCAGTTCATTAGCCAAGCCCTCACGCCGGCATGCAGGGTAAGCGGTTGGGCGGGTGACAGCGTGTCCAGCGGGGGACAAAGCAGGTGGACAATGGGTGGGGGCAGGTATAAATACCTGACCCCAGCCCACCGCGCATTGGAAATCACGCCGAAGAGGCACCAGACCCGAGGGAAGGGACTCCCAGAGGAGGGGTCCCAGTGACAAGGTGCGGGGAGGTGCCGGAAGCGGCACTAAGGGGGCCGCCCTCTTAAGGAGCCCACTGCGTGAGCCACAGGCAGCCGCATAGGTGCCGATATCGGCAACCCCCCGCTTAGCAGTAATTAGTTGCGTTGCGCAAAATAATCCAGTCCACACAGGTTTTTGTTGGGAAAAGTTTGCTGCAGGTTTATTACATAGAAGGAGTATGCCAACTTGGTGGGTTAACTTACAGGCGATCCAAGGGCGGGCAGCGGTGACTCACCTAAGCTGCCCAGCCCACCTGATGAGCCAACTGCACCCTGGCCAATCCAATCGGTGCTACCATTTTTGTGGGGGTTATCCCCCTTACATATCATGGACCACCAGTCCATAACTTTTAATCACGCCCTTTTAGGGGCGGAGCGTAGCCAGGCAAGCCCCCAGTTGCTCAGGCTTACAACCGCCTGAGGGACTAGCGGGGCGCCATTGCTCTCAACCAGGGTCCTGCCGTAAAGATTTTGGCATAATGCACCCTTATTGTGCTCCTGAAAGGGTACCCCTCATACCAATCAGCCTCCGGATCACCCTGTAAGTCTGCCACAGCCCTGGATGTGGCCGCCATCATATCCAGGGCCCCCACCCCACCATGGAAGGCTCCATAACCTCCTGCAACGTGTGGTTACCAGTCCTTCTAGCTGGACACTTCCCATCTACCTCTGACAGGTTACCAGTCCTTCTAGCTGGACAATTCCCATCTACCTCTGCAGGTGTTCCCCGTCCCTATCGGGGAAACCTCGTGGTATATCCACTCAAGAGACCATGCCTTATTTACCAAGTCTTGCTTATTTTATTTTAAATTAAAGTTGAATCAAGCCCTCCTGCTTGGTGGCCTTGTGCATGGATTATTTACCCCATCGTAGGCACGTTTGCTGGCCTCCACTTAAATTGGGAACTACTGTTCTGTTTTAACCACAGCATTATCTACCCATCCGTAGGCATGTTTGATGGCCTGCCCGGAATTGAAACAACTGCTCTCTACTTTGATTGCAGTTCAGGGTGAAATCCCTATGGTGCACTGTGCCAATACGGGCCTACTTGTTAGTTATTGCCAGGTTGTGCATTACCCATCACCGCCCAGTCACTGATTTCAGAATACGTTGGAAAACATATTGAAGTTCGCCTCCCAGGCCCACAGTGTATTTGTTAACAAGTTATTGTTTGTGGCCAACACTATCCCATTATCTCTGCCAGCTGGCCTCCTCCTGTATAGGAGTACCACGCCGGCCAGAATTCTTACCCAAACGGGAATGCAAAACTACTGCTCTTCGTAACCCTGGTTATGTTCGATTTAATCCGTTGTGCACTGGGTGTAATATAGTGCCTAACATTCAGGGTTGACTAAGACCTTGTTTATCCCTGTACTTGAATATTCCCAAAAATGGGGGTTCACACTGATAACCGTGTACTGCACCAGCAGTGGAAATTTACCTGCTCCTTCCAAATTTGAATTTTCTTGAATAATGAACATGCCAAATTTTCTTAATACATTGTAGCCTTTTTGTGCTTTAACACCTTGTTTCCCCAACTTTTGGGACAGCAGCACACTTGTTAGATGATAGCTTCCACAACCAGCCTAACTACTATGGCTATCAGGGCGGGGAATTTTTTGCTAAACTGAAGCAACCTGTAACATGCCCTTGGTTACAGAGTGCACATACTTTGCTGAATTTGACCAGACATTTTCACAGACCTTTTTGATTGCTAAACCATGGCGAACACCTTACTGGTGTCAAATCTGGTTTGAGGGAATGTTTGTATTGTGCATACTATTGCAGTCACTGCACCCTTTTTGGAGTGACAACTTACGCAGCCCACCAGGCTTGCTTAACTGCAGTCCAATCACAGATACACACTACCTGCTAACCAGCAGTGACCCTTGGTGCTTAATCCAGCTATAGACCTAGTTCAGTTCATTAGCCCCGGAATTGATTGCCCTCCACAGAATCAAAGCCGAGTTTGGCTTACCTTCTAGTCACCTTGTAATTCATGCTGGAACATTTATACCCCGCATAGCCAGAGAGTCTTGTGTATTATTAAACCAATGATAGTGTTAGAATCCAAGATTCCCATTTTCATGTTTTGCCGCAGCCCACCTTTTGTGGGTCCGCTGGGACCCCACTGCCTCACTGCAAGTAACCTCGCTACTTAATACAGCTCCCTTAATGCACTTGCCTGTCACTCAAAGACACCTGGCAACAACATGATGCACTGCTGCTTGGTGAAGAGGGCTTTTGAGCCAAACGTACCCCAGTCCGTGTTTTCAGCATTTATCCTTTATAGAGGCTCCAGTGCATATGAAGTGTGTGTCAATGTCCTGGCAAGGTGTACCCAATAGCCTGTTCCACGTTGGTGACTATCCTACTATGATGTGTAAAGGCTCAACTATCCGATGAGCTTAGAAATATGTGACATTAAGCAAGGGTGTCCTCATGTACTTGCCATGTATCCCTCCTTTCCTACAGGAATTCTGCCTGTTCAGTTTAATCTGTGGTGTTTGCCCCCAGACTCCACAGGGTGCTTAACTGCTAGCAATGTGAGCAGTTGCTGACAGTAATGGGGGAATCTCCCGGTTGCAACTTGAAATTTTTACACTGCCCAATATGAACAGTTGCTGACATTAATGAGGGAATCCCCTGGTTGCAACTTGAAATTTTTACACCGCCCACCTTAATGTGCTACGTTGTAAGCAATTAGGTACCTAACATATATCTCTTCCCCTTGAAGAGATACAACTAACCGCTTTGATCAAGAGGACCATGATAAGCGCAAAATTTACCATGGACATACCTCTAAATATCTCAGAGGTGGGGCGGCCGAAGATCACAAGACACAGGCTGTGTGCCAAATGAGAATGGCTCTACACAGCCATAAGACCAGAGATACACACTCACAGATACACCTTTGAAGTATGCTAACCTGCCCCAAAATCTGCTTCCCCTACTCCTCAACCTCCAGATCTAAAGCCTGAAGCCATATGGCGCCTTTACGTGAACCTGGAACAGTAGGAAAATGGAGGACCTATGTGCCTCTCCTATGCCCATAGGGACTTTTGCATTCTAGGCCAACACTCTGCTATGGAGGCCCCCAAACGAACGGCCAGCTGTAGCTCAACAGACAGGTAGAATTGTATCCCAAGCCTGCTGCATGGAATTTGGGGGAATGTGCTGCAGTCAGGTGATAATGAAAGGTGCCCTTGCCCTTACTTCTGGGGCTTGAACCCTTGACTTGTACAGGGCCCCTGACACCAGGTGCAAAAGACCTAGCCTCAGAGCTGTAGGTCATGGATGCAGCCCAGTTACTACCCGTGCTAGAGGCGGACTGGTGTATTGCTGTGGACCTGCCAACTCATCACCCATGCTCCCTCACTGTTTCCTAAGCACCAGTTTCACACGCCTCGTAATACCCCCGTGAATTTAAAAGAATTGACCCATCACCAATAGGTTCAGCTCCACTTTTCCCATCCTCTGCAGTCCTTTTACCTATGCGAGAAAAGGAGTTGTTAACTTCGGCCCTTCTTAATATCACTCACTCAACCATGGTGTTACTTGAAATTCAAGTAAAGGTCTGGAACCATTCCTTCCACCTGTACTGATCACAAAACCTGACCAAGACTGTGAGAACTCTTTAAGCGTTTTGCGCTGGGCCCACCTGGCCACAATGATGTTGCTCTGTTATCTACATTAAGTAACAAGTCCATACTGCTGTTTATTAAAGATGTTGCCATAGGCGAGCGGAACCACAAAACGTGCGAGCTTGCAACAAACATCAAGAAAGGCATGCCAACAAACTGACCATCTCCAGCACCCAAGAGTCATGCAGCCACTCCTTGGCCTGATTACTCAACCCGGTTAACTTAATGGTGTTGCCAAGTATCTTAAAACCCATCTCTCTGTGCCTGCCTGTAACAATTCCATTGCATCACCCTAGACAGTTAAACCAAACACAGGGTAGCATGCAAGGCTAAGCCCGTGAAGAAATCACCTGCCCATGCGAGCAGGCCAAACATCCCCCGCTTCCCGAGCTATCCGAACTGTCAATGCTATGTATCGGCTGTTAGGCAACTCGCCCCGCCCAGGTTAAACAAGTTGGACATGACCCAGTTTTGAGTCAAAGAATAATAGTCCAGGGCATGCCAGGGGAAGGCCAATCATCCCTTCAACTACAACAAAGTATTGATTAAAACAAGCTGGACATGACCCAGCTTTGAGTCAAAGAATAATAGTCCTGGGCATGTCAGAATTAGGCCAATCATCCCTTATCACTGAACAAAGTAGTGCTTAAAACACGTGTTCCTCTATTGTAGAAGTCGTTCCCATTTTACTGTCACAAGGTGGACCATAAAGGAATAATTTATCCTGCACCATTATCATATGTGCCATCTGTACGCTCAAACGTACTTAGTCGGGCCACTACCTAATGATTGTGGCCCGAACCTTGAGGGTCTCTCTTTGGCATTGGATTAAAACATTTAAGCTGAAATCTTTGCTTTTCATAGTGTGCCGCATAGTTCTGTCTCTTCTGTTATTGTATTCATCTATTTAATCAACCCGTAACATTGGACTTATCGCCAGCCAGGACTATTGACTTTGTCAATGGTGATAGTTGCATATGGTAAATAAGCAACATCTCTGGCTTCTTTGTAAGAATATTGAAAATGCTTCAGATCTGAAATGATGAGACTGTGCAAGATCGATAACGAGTTTCTTAGAAGTTACATAACAGTCACAAAACCCCACCAAACTTCAACTTTATCACAGTGTTACTCCCATGCCTGCATGCTGCACATGGGCCAATGCTGGGTAATTTTCCACGCAAAATGCCGCCCCCTGTGTTGCGTTCTTTTTAATTAATTATATATCTATATCATAGTTCTATATTGCGCACGCACGCCCAGCAGGTGTTGGAGCACTGTACATGGGCAACGGTTGCCTCACACAAAGGCATAGGTCACCTCGGTTTTGGTCCTCATGCAGCACAGTGCACACGAGGCAGACTCAACGGGCGTGGTTGATGCATTATGGGCGTGGCTTACAACACAGAAGCTGAAAATTTGTTCCGCCGACTGATATTTTGCGGCTTCTGTGATTGCCCCCAGCTATATACTACAAAACTAACACTACACCTACAACAAGCCAGAACTTTTGACTTGGTCAATGGGTAATAGTTGCATAAAGTAAATAAGCAACAACTATGGCTTCGTTGTAGGAATATTGAACATGCGTCAGTACTGAAATGATGATACTGTGCAAGATCTATAATGAGTCACTTTAAAGTTACATCGCCGTCACAACAGTCTACAAAACTACAACTTTCTTGCATTATTACTCCAGTGCGTGCACCCTGAACGTGGGCCACGGCCGACACTCATAGCTAACAGTAATAATGCCTTCCATTGCTACTCTCCCAACACTTCTTCTTGAAGGAGCTACATCGAAGTAACATGCTCTGCAAGCATTCATACACACAGCACCTCTAGATTCCCCTTCACCTCAACACCTGGTCACGCGCAGGCCAAGTGACGTCACAAAGTTCCAGACTGCATGTCCACTGACACCCCACCCCCCCCCCACGAGTGAAGTCATAATACAATAGTTCATCCTTTTTTGTTCTTATCCCATTCCGATCCTTGTAGTTTGGTTTTACAAGTATCTATACTCTTCTTTGTCACCCATGGTTCTTATCCCCTAGCCCCTCTCAGTGCATCTGCTGCCCTGCATGAGTTCGAGCCATACTCCTCGAGTGACATTGACAAGAGATGTGGAGCTGTGAAAACGGAACAGTGCCCACCCGCAGTCATCTGAACCCGCAAATGTATTTGTTTTATTGCATTATGACAGCTGTAATGCTGCCGTGAAAATAAATAGAGGCCATAGCCCTCCGACACAGAGATGGGAAAGGTATTCTGGAGACAGGGGACTGCATCATGGGTGCAAAGGGAAAGCCAGCTATGGCACACCTCCTTCCATTAAGGTGTCATGTGTGGGGAATGGCCCGCACCATGCACTTTTGCCGCCAACTGCGTATTTTTTTTTCCATAATTTTTGCAGGACAAGCCTCAGCCAACAACGCAGGAGGGTGACCTTTCTGCACCAACTGGGGCTTCACACCCCCGGCCCACGAGAGACTGGTGATCCCAATATGCTGGGCCCCCTTCACCCGGAGAAACCAGACTGTTAATGGACCTCGACCCTCAATTTTACTCAAAATGTAGCCCCTCAGCACTGACCCCCCCCTGTTGCCTGGTGGGGTTTGAGAGGTGAGGGAGTGTCCCGCTAAAGACGCTGCTCCTGTGCAAAAACTTCAAAAGCATCGGGCCCTGAGACCGACACCGCAGCCAACGTTGACCCCGGACCTCACCAACAGGGATACACCAACCGGTAGGATCGGCATCCTGCCGATGCGCAGCAAGACTTCGGCGCAACAAACAAAGACACCGCCACCATCGCTGGGGCCAGAACCCTTATCCCAGCCTTGAGCGGGGAGACCAGCCCTGAAAGCACTGCCCGTGAGCCCGGATGACCCTCCCACAAATCGCCGCAGGCTGGGGCACTGGGACCCACACCCCCGTGACCAACAGCACAGCCTCCGAGCCACAGCTTCACATCAGCCTGAAACAATACCCACGAGACCCAATCACTCGTGAGCGTGGGGACCGCACACCACAAGAATTCAGCGACCCCATCACAGCTCCTGGGCCGCGCCACTTACGCTGTTCCCCATTGCAACGCTGGACCAGGCGTGCCCCAAGACGCCCCGGGCAGGACCAACAAGCCCAAATGGCGCCGCACAATCACCACAGCCAAATGCTCGCGGAGCAACCAACGAGCCAAACAACAGAGCCTCACTCTGAATGAGCCCCTCCCAAAGCCAAGTACAGAGCCACTGAGAAAGTGCTGCAGGCCATACAGCGCCATTCAAGATTTCGCAAACCTTGCCTTGGAGCTGCAGCTCCTAGCCCGTGCTGCTCAAATTGTCCCCCCAACCAACACATCGCCAGACCCGGCGTGCCCTAAAACGATCGGGCAGGATAAATTGGCACAAATAGCGCCGCCCCGAAACATAGGCGCTCCGAACCTCCACCTCGCTGTGCACCACCAATGCTCCTGGTATAACCAATATGCCACCACCGGACACTGAGAGCGCCCCAGTATGCCCCAGACTCACCGCGAGAAATCACTGACATTGCTCCCTGGCAAACGGCGCGGCATAGCAAAGGTGACACCCATGGACACATCATGTCCAGCGGGGGACAAAGAGGGTGACCAGTGGGTGGGGGCAGGTATAAATACCTGTCCCCAGCCCACCGCGCACCGGAAATGATGCCGAAGAGGCGCCAGACCCGAGAGGGAGGACTTCCAGAGGAGGGGGTCCCAGTGACAAGGCGCAGGGAGGTGCCTGAAGCGGCACTAAGGGGGCTGCCCTCTTAAGGGGTCCACTGCGTGAGCCACGGGCAGCCGCACATTTATTAAACAAGAAAAAGAAGAGAGGCTGCAACCCTGCCTCTGAAAGTGCAACGGTCCCAGCAACTGATCAGCTTATCAGGACCCACGTCTTTCCACTGCATGACGGTTTTGGAAGCGCCGTAGAGCGAAGAGGCCTGTGTGCTGAAGTGCAGAGTGCTATTAAAAAACACAACACAGCCAGCTCAAGTGGAGGTATCCCCAAAAGTGAAATACCACCCCGCCCAGAGAGCAGATGGTGCAACAGACCCCAAGATGACCAGGCAAAGCCCACTGTGTAAGGAAGCTGTGCCACATGTGACGTGCAGCAGTTAACTTTCCCCTTAGAAATCACTGAGCTTATAAAAATTCTGTTGACAAGCATTCTGTAAATGCATGCCGCCTGGGTAAGATAAGTAGAGCTAAACAGTAAAACAAAATGTAAACAGTAAAGTGTGTGCAGCCTTTACCAAAAGAAAAAAGTTCCTCCCACCAAAGCAGATGGGAATGAGTAATTGGGCCAAGGGAAATTTGTAAAATAAGCACCGAAGCCAAAACAGGCTACAACCAACAGAAACAGAGGGAAAGTAAAGGGGCCAATAAGAAGTGAATGTGGGATGTAAGTCCCTTTTAAGATATATTGAATACAATAGATTTTAGAAGCACAGCGCAAGCCCTGTGCAGGCGAAACCTAAAAAGGGATGAGGGACACTTTGCATTTGCACAACTGGCAAATATTTGTTGCCATTAACGAACTGTCATTGACTGGCCTTTTCCTCCGCCCTCTCTGTAAGCCTGCAGAGCTGCAGAAAAATTCTGCACGAGAGCAGCTGAGCACGGGAATGTTACATGATATTGTGATGCAATGTGTTCCCTGAGTCATATCTATTGTCATGATTTATGCTGAACTTAAACTCTTGCCAGCAATTCGCGCAGATGGATTTCGCTAAAAAGAGATGCTAATGGCTTTCCATTTGCCCAGGCAGAGTGCACACAAATATGACTCTAATCAAAATACACCTGGGTTTCTTCCAAGGCAGATTTAAGTATTTTCTGGCTTGTGGCGAGATTGAATCCCTTATCCTGACCATCAATAAAGTTGAAAATGGCATTTTGCTGAATAATCAGCAAAAAATAAATTCCATGCGCGCACTTAAAGAAAAAGAGAAAGTCAGTAAGATAACCGTGCTACTAACAGCCGCTTAAAACTAGAGAGCTTTAACTATGGAGCTATTTCATACAGTTATGAACCTAAAGGTAATCATTTTGATGACAGTTTCACGTGTACAATGGCTATAAAGTGACAGCGGAAATAACATATGTTTTGATTTACAAAGTTGAGGTTTGTATATTAAATTACATCCCCATGGGCTCCGTATTTACCTTTGCTGGAGAATGATGTCTACTGCTCCCAAATGACAAGTGAGGTTTGCATTCTTAATCAATATAGGGTAATACAAAGTGTCATGTTTCTAGAAAAAAAAATCATCCTGCAGGATGAAGTGAATAAGTTGCACTTTGCATTGGAGACATTTCTAGTATAGAAGGATTGGCGATACATTTCTCTCTGCACCCCTGCGAATTTGTATCTGCAGAAGTATTGCCGCACTTCTCGGTACATGAGCTCTGAAATGAAAACGCTTCTTTACAGTGGTCAAGTTTTATTAGGTGCCAGGAGTATTAACATTGTTTTCAAAGCAGAGTGTACTTCAAAGTAAGAGTGCATTTTCACAAAAAATGATCCATTTGCGCCACTTTATTGCAGTTATACACATTAAGGGCACGGGAATCATTGTTCTTATGAATGTCGGAAATCCCTTCGGCTTAATGGTCAACACGTACACTTTTCAAACTTAATGTACATTGCACTGTGTGGAACGTGTGTACAGTGTATCATTTGACAAGCCTATAATGAAATATTCTCTGAGCTGAGGAATGGAGCTGAGGAAGATGACGTCAACCCCTTATCTGATTGTCAATGTCAGAAATATCAGCTATTTTGATTGAACCAGAAAAGGAGGGGGTTCCTTCAAACCAGTGAAGTGAAAATGTAAATAAGCTAACTTTAGGTCTCCGTCCAAGAAAGGCTGTGCAGTCTGGCTACAGGGAAACAGAGGGCCCGAAGCCTTTGAAATAGAGCTGCTTGGCGAGTAAAATCTCCCTGGAGGGACAGAATTACATTCGACTCCTTTCCTCAGGACTTGGGGACACTGGAAACACAAACAACATGAAGAGTAGCTTTGGGATTTGCAGACCAAACTGCAGTGGGTATGGCCCTTCTACCATTACTGTAGCATCAAATGACCACTTGGGTGGACACAACTATGATGGCCATCACCACTGCTGGACCGAAGGCTTTGTCTGGGATGAGGAAATCACACCACCTAATTGGGCCTCCTTCGAAAGCTGTCAATGCAAAATACTTCTTTCTTAGACCTATTTATTTCAGGTGGCAATTTGCAACACTTGGCCTTGTGGAATCCTGTTTAGGGGTGAAGCCAGATGGGTGAAAAATCGCTTCAGGGTCCACTTTGGTTGCTAGAACTTCCATTTAGAAGAGGACGCCGTTTGAACTAATGGAATTGCAGCCATTTTGTGCCTTACTTTCTAGGTGATGTTACAACCACAACCAGAACACTGATCGGAAATCAACCTTGTTCTGCAGTGGCAGTGGAGAGGTCATCTGGTTCAGCACTGGAGTGCAGGAACAATATTTCGTCTGATTCTTGAGGACTGCAGGCTGGTATTTACAAGCTCCCAACTGTGGTACCTCTGTAGGATTTCAACAGATGGCAGGCTGCTTTGCGGGTGCACCAGGAAGATGGCCTGAGATCTCAAAGGAAGAAGTTCAGTGGTACAGAGGATAAAAGATGCCAAATGGACCAAAGACACGATTTTTAACATTCAGTCCCTCTTCCTGTGCCTGTCATACAAGGACTGCGAAAAACAACAAGGCGATGGAATGTTTGAATTAATCTCAGCCACTGAAGATTGTTCAGGGCAGCATTCTAGTAAACTGTTTTTCACCCACTATGTCTCTCTAGACAGAGACCTACCATATGCCAAATCAGTCTTGGCCCTGGTCTGATAGTTACAGTCCAGCCTAAATTGCCAGGCCAGGGTCCCTCCAGACAGGAACACAAAGAACCGCAGATCAGTATCAGTCTATGTAGGCCTTGTCAGTGAGGAATAGCTTGAGTCCTGTGGCACAGTGAGCATAGGGCCCACATTTGGGCATACTGGCATACCAGTTGCACGTAGGGCATCTAGTGCAAAAAACAAACACATTGATGGAAGGAATACAAGGACAACACGTTTTTTTTCCTGATAGTTGGTGTGGTGAATGTTATATTTATTGCTAAACAGAGTGTTGTCTTCCCAGTTTTTGCTGCTAGAGTTTCCCTGCCCAAAAAGGTGTTTGGCAATTTTCTTCTGATTTCATTTCTTCTACTACTTCTATATAAAAGAGCTTGGGACTGACATGGATGTGTTGCAGTGCTTTTGATTTCCCAATCAAAACATCTTGTTATCTATCTGCACAGCTTGTTGTACATATCGCGTGACCTAATGAATATGAGCCAAATGCTAGATGGAAACACCATCTTCGCCTAGGGTGCTCAGCAACAACCCTCAATGCAGCATTGTTCCATCTAGAACTTTCAGCCAGGCCTGTTGTTCCAGGGGAAGGCGCACCAAACCCTTCATTTAGAGGTGGTATTTGAACAAGCTCTATTTCCAAATCTTTGATCCTCATGCATGCACTGCATTCTGATTTCTACATCATGTTTAAAAAGAGGTAGCTGATTTCCAATCACAGGTTCTAAGTAAATTATTCTCCGATTACTTCGCAGCACTTAGGGTAAGGCCAATATTTCTCTATATCGGAAGAACAAACAGATAGGGCCATATTATCAAGAACGGCGCAAACATTATCGCCGCTTTAGTGGCAGGAGGGGCTTGATAATATGCCCTAGAGAATTCCAATAGAAGCCCAGGTTCTGGTGTCAAGGACATCAAACCTGGGCTTCTATTGGAATTCTCTAGGGCATATTATCAAGCCCCTCCTGCCGCTAAAGCGGCGATAATGTTTGCGCCGTTCTTGATAATATGGCCCATAGTGTTTTTGGTTAGGCTGCAGAGCCCCATACAGCAGGATGTAGTACTCAGATTTGATTGGCGCACATATTAGAAGGTGGAGGTTATTATTCTTAAAGTAAGTTGTTTATTACTCTCATTCAGAGCCACTAATGTGAAAAGATCGAATTTCAGTTTTTTCACTATTTCTAAATTATAGCAGTGAAAAACAGAAGTTTATTTCCTCTGCTGTAATGTTACCAATTATAGTGTTTCGCTAGTGTTTCCTTTGCCTCTCACGGGTATCCCAAAACCCAAGTGGTTTCACCCATCTTCTACCCCACCACGTTGAACCCCACAGACCTGAGGGAGGTGGGAAATGCAGGTAGTGCTCTTTTTCTGCTATGGATTGGGATCCCTGTCTGGTGCGGGTCGCTGCAGTCCTTCCAGATGGGAAATGTTTGCCACACTGAAGAATTGCTGTCACAGAGTCACTCCTCTGTGTAGAGCCAGCTCTCTGCATATCTTTGGTAGGGAGCGAGAGGGAATGCACAGAGGGTCTTAATTGGAAGTAGCAGGACACCTGGGACAGTTTTTTCTGTGGGAAAGGGTGATGGGGCAATGCACAACGGAAGGTGTGGGAGAACAAGAAGGATTTTAGTGTATAGAGTGGAATGTGAAGTGACTCGCAAATACGAGGGGACACTCCTTTCATAGTCCCTCCTATTTGGGGTTCTGAAAGGGTTACAAACGATCTGTTATGAAGAGTTTGAAAGACTTTTCAGACTCAAAAACAACCTATGTACATTGAAAAAAACATTTTAGTCACAAGCCCCTTAATTTGTAAGTTGCAGGCTTGGCAAAATAACTTTCCTTTTCAGTCCTTCACACATTCAGAGTAAATGCCTATTTTTTATACAACAGGAAATACGCAAGAAAAAAAAATGGGAAGTGGATTTTTGTAAATCTAAAAGCAGGTTGTTTCGCTGCTAAGGCAATGTCATAAAACCGAAATCATAGTATATTTCTTTACATTATTTAATGCCGAGTGGTTGAAATATTTAAATTTGCTGCAATGTGCCATCTTCAATCTAATCTTAACCGATAGACCTAATTAGAAGTCAGCAAGGAAGGAATGTGAAGCCATTCATCTTTAGTTTATCAACCAGGATTGTGAAAACCAAGTGGTATACTTACAAAGAGTTCACATAATGCAGCTCAGCAACTAAAGTTGCAGTGCTGTGTTGCGTGAATGGGCCAGAGCAGAACTGTGCCATATCTACTGAGAAGTGGTGAAGTTCTGCACTTTCCCTGTGCTGGCGCACTTGTGGCTGCCATGTGCCACTGCAAGAGGAAAAAAACGAGGAGAAATGAAAACATCAGTAGCGGCCCGTGGTGGGAGTGCTGCCGGGAGGTGATGTGGTGCGGGGGAGGGGCAGGGTGGGGGGTAGTAAAGTACGGAATACGGCAGTATAGAGGTAAGTAGACATATAAGTAAATAAAACGAATTTCGTTGCGCGCGCTGCATCGCATTTGGCGATGCAGCGCGCACCGAAATTCGTTTTATTTATTTATATGTTTACTTACCTCTATACGGCCGTATTCCGTACTTTACTACCCCCCACCCTGCCCCTCCCCCGCACCACGTCACCGCCCGGCAGCACTCCCACCACGGGCCGCTACTGGAAAACATTTCTCCTCATTGCACCTCGCTACGCCACCCCGGGTGGCGTAGCATTCTGACGCATTTCCAGATTTACGATTTGTCGTAAATCTGGAAATGCATCAGTGGACATGGGTGTTGCGTGGGAACACCCACAACAACACCCATGTCACGCCCCTAACACACAAAGTGTTGCGTGCACAGGGGTGATATTTACAAGCACAGGTTAAGTCACGCAGGTGACTTTACCTGTGCTTGTAAATATCACTCAGCAAGCTGCGCCACCGGTGCGTCACGCAACGTGATGCACCGGCGGCGCAAGGGCTTGTAAATCTGCCCCCGTATTGGGTTTCGTTAAATAAGTGACACAAACTCAATGCAAACTCTTTGCAAATCTGGGCCCAAGTTTTTAACAAACAGGTTTTATTCAGTCTTGTAGCTTCTATTCAGTTACTCTGCAGGAATAAAAAACGTTTAATGTACAAACTTCCTTGAGACTAGAGTCAATAGTAGTCATGTATGTGTGATGTTACAAAGTTTTTCCTCCATAAACATTTTTTTCAAAATATTTGTGCAAAGGTTTGCAGAGGTTACAGAGATAAAGAAAGTTGCATGAAAAATGGTCAGCAAAGATTGTTTGCGTGGAAAAATATCAGCAAATTTCACATTTATTAGGAGAAATCTCTTGCTGTGAGACATTTTCTGTGGGGACCAGTCTACCCTTGGTATTTTAAATAACCTTTTCACACGAGTTGAATACTCACTTTAAATGCCTTGTGAGTTACGAACAAACCACGTAAATGTCACAAATGTTAGCAAATTTCTCATATAGTTCTCAGAGAGTGGGCCTCCACAGACTCCAAAGGAATGCTATGAGAAAAAAGATATAGAAGCTCTCCTAAAAGGGACAGGGAGAGGGAAGCAGGAGGATATACTGGCGGTGGAGACATTAAACAGAGAATAATCCAATTCACATCAGGTATTGACTCAGCATTAAATTACATAATTACATATGCAACTGTATAATAGGATTGAGCAATGTGAAAAGTCTAGTAACACAACATTAGTACATTTCGCAAATTTTGCTGACATAATTAAATTTTTGCAGGCCTGATTAAAAACGGTCAACAGTTGTGGTATATGCCACTTTCAAAATACCGATAGAGCAGAATCCCAGAGCTTTAGCCAGGTTACTCTACACAGACTCAGAAAGGGCTCTATCTTATAAAATGCAGCTGTGCCGAGCAATTAAGAAATTCCTCTTCACTTTTATCAGCACAGAACACAAGCATGTGGCAATTTTATACAACAAAATAAAACATTATTCTGCTTACTTTTCAAGAATAAAGATTAAACCAAAGACACCACATTCGTTTTACGCTTTTTCTTTAGGTATAATTCAAAGCGATCACACCTAGCAAAAAGAAAGAAAAAAAAACACGAAACATGTTGAAGTAAATTAAGGCCTTTAATATTTATCTACACATATAAGAGATGGCAACATGCCACGCTACTTTTTGTTTTAAAGAAAGGAGGTATCATTAAGATGCTGTTTTTTTATATTCTGCTCTAAACTAAATAACGAATATGAACCATTTTTTACACTTGATCCGATGTTTTAGTTTGACCAAAAATGCCACTATTGAAGAAAAACTGGATTTATGAGAGGCACTTCATCTTTTCAAGGTCCAAGAAGGAGACGAGTGATACATCGATTTTATGTTCCATACTCAACTTTCTAGGTTTTTTTTATTTTTACAAATGAGGTGCTTCAGTAGTTTCTTAACGGCTTTGATGTCTACTTTGAAGAAATTATGATAATTTCCAAATCTGAACAAGAAAATGTTGGCCATGTGGAAGCTTCGTTACAGCCTAACTGGAAAATGGTTATTTCATGCACATCTGTGGAATTACTGGGGTTCTTGCTGAGCACTAGTGACATATGTAAGGACATCCAGAAAATCGGATGCATTTGTACAGTGGCCTTTCCCACCTGTGGTGTCAAAGCAGAGGCTTCCAAACCCTGGTACAGCAGTTTGTAACAGTCCCTGTTCTACACCAACCATATCCACAACATCCGTGTTGAGGCCGATTGTAAAAAATTGGATTATTATTTAGAGTGAGCGACTGCCCACCTCAAGTAGTAATCACAACTCTTGTCAGAGAGAACCCATAAAGTCACAAAATTAAACTAAGATCTCAAGTGTCTGGCAGCTATTGGCAGAGCAGACAGGCTTGACTTAGGACAATGTGTAAAGTATTTATGCAGGACCAGAACAGTAATAAATTCAAAATGCAAAACAACAAAAATCACAAACTAAAAAAGAAAAATAGAGCAAAATTTAATTAAAATAATTACACCAAAATTACAAAAATCCAATATGAGGAACTGGCGATATGCACCAGAAATAGCGTCAATATGTGCTAAGTGCCAATGATAGCATATGGTAGCGATAGACCAAGACCTAGGCACAATTTCAAGCCTTCCACAATGGAGCACAGGTTGGATGCACCAACCAGGTTCATCCTGATCAAACATTTTATCTTCTGACTTAGGGCCATATTTATGGTCAAGTCACAAAGTTCCGCGCAGCAAGTCACCTTGATGGAATGTGCCTTATTTAAGTCAAAAAGGCGCATTCCTGCCTTTTCCTCTGCGTTAGCGTCCTTTTGGCTGCCTTGCACAAATGTAGGCAGCCTTGCACCATGATACAAGGGTGCCTGTGTAGCAAGGAGGATTGCTTTTATGCAGGGAGGCTTTTCACTCTTTCTATGTGTGCTGCAGAATGCCTCACCTGGGGAGGCATTGTGTTTTGGCGCGTTCCCATTCTACCACTTCTGGTAAATCTGGGAATGCATCAAAATCCATGAATGTTGCGTGGCAGCAACTACGCAACAAAGTTTTATTTCTCAGTGCACTCTTTCCTCTGTATACACGAATCTTCAACATTCGTTGTGTGCTACTCCATCCGATGCACTGTGTCTGGCAGTGCCCTGAACAATATGAAACTTAATGGGTCAGGCGAACCAGTCCCTAGGATGTGTGCAATTTAATGAGACAATATGTCTCTCATCTCAATTCAACTTTATCAAAACGAAAATATGACACTTGAAATTTCTTGATTACTTCATCATTTATTCATTCATCTGAAATATCACCAGAAGTTTTATTCCGTGATTCCATCACTCTATGGTAACGCAATATAATAATTAACCCAATGCATTTCGGGTCTATCATGGACCCTTCTTCAGGGGTCTAAAGAAAAAATACAAGAACACCAGATCAGTCTCTGTTTTGTCAATAGCCGACATAATCACATAATTAACACATCTCTGTTCAAATTCATAATCTGCATCATAATATGAATGATAACTGATGTTATTAGAACCAATATAAAAACATAGATCCGAAACATTTAAGGTGATGTTTTTTGTAAACACTAGCAAGTTCATATCTATACGCTGCCTATCTTCGCATGAACCCTTTATTAACTAATTATGCAGAGAGTAATTCCGATCTTATTATTCAACCCTTCTGTCGCATTAAACCCTAAAAACTGTTGTTCTACGCAAATATAATACCAATCATAAGAAGGCATCGCCTCATTTTCATAGTTTCCTTTCTATATTCAACAATATAACATTCAACTCCCAAAGATACCTCTGCTGCACATTCTTACTTCAAAACGTTACCAGCACTAGCTACTCAGCTCGACCTATTGCCGTATTATCGACATTTCCATGTACTCTGACTTAAAAACCTACTCTACTCAAATATGATGCCACACTTCGAGGGAAATCCCTTACTAACGTTATAACCCTTCTTCATCCAACCCAAAAGGTCCCTCTACAACGTTTACTACACTTACTTCAACGCGTTACCGTCCCTGGCTTCTCAGCTCTGTGAACACAAAGTCTCCACGTATTGCCGTATTAACGGTACTTCCGTGTACGCCAACTTTGAATACCTGCTGTACGCCAATCATTATGCGTTCCCTCATCACTTGATAGGGGAGCGCTGTTTCACCTGCGTCATAACGTCCACGCTCTACATGTGACATTTTCCACCTATCAACAGTTTTTAGGGTTTAATGCGACAGAAGGGTTGAATAATAAGATCGGAATTACTCTCTGCATAATTAGTTAATAAAGGGTTCATGCGAAGATAGGCAGCGTATAGATATGAACTTGCTAGTGTTTACAAAAAACATCACCTTAAATGTTTCGGATCTATGTTTTTATATTGGTTCTAATAACATCAGTTATCATTCATATTATGATGCAGATTATGAATTTGAACAGAGATGTGTTAATTATGTGATTATGTCGGCTATTGACAAAACAGAGACTGATCTGGTGTTCTTGTATTTTTCTTTAGGACCCCTGAAGAAGGGTCCATGATAGACCCGAAATGCATTGGGTTAATTATTATATTGCGTTACCATAGAGTGATGGAATCACGGAATAAAACTTCTGGTGATATTTCAGATGAATGAATAAATGATGAAGTAATCAAGAAATTTCAAGTGTCATATTTTCGTTTTGATAAAGTTGAATTGAGATGAGAGACATATTGTCTCATTAAATTGCACACATCCTAGGGACTGGTTCGCCTGACCCATTAAGTTTCATATTGTTCAGGGCACTGCCAGACACAGTGCATCGGATGGAGTAGCACACAACGAATGTTGAAGATTCGTGTATACAGAGGAAAGAGTGCACTGAGAAATAAAACTTTGATTGTATTATATTGTCTACCCCTTTCAAAGTGCACCCAGCAACAAAATGTTGTTTGAAGAAATCGCGCAAATCACAGCCAATAAGGCTGAAACATTAGTTTACTCGTCAGAAGCAGCGGAAGAGATATACGGATTAATACGAGAAGCCAGATCATTCAGTCCACAGATCAACACGGTGACTCAACTTCTTAAACAGTTTGAATATGTCAGTAAAAGAGAAATCAATCAAAGGTTGCATGCAACGACACTAATACACTACCATAAAAACAAACGGATTCCAAGGGGTTTAAGAATTGCATTGAAACCCATGTTGTGTAGGAACAATAAATCGTTCTTGGAAAAATGGTATCAGATTTTGAATAAATGTTCTTTGGATCTTATCTTATTGATTGTGGAAGAGTTATCAAACATTTTGAAATCGCTAGAGGAAGAATTGTCGGTAATCAAGAGTGAACTCGAAAAACATGATGATTTGAAAGAAACATTAGATGATATTAACCAGAAACTTGAAAGATATGCAAAAGAGATCCATGAACGGAAAATTAAGAAATATCGTAGAGACACGATGGATTATAAGTTGGAAGAAGTGTATACATGGGCGGAGGTGTATAATCAGAGAAGATGGCAACAACCAAAAGGAAATAATAGTTCCTCACAAGAGAGTGTGGTTTCAGAGTCAGATTTGGCACAGAATAGAGCACCCTTAGTAAGCGTGGCAAGCACCTCGAATCAACAAGTCACAAGTAGGCCAGTGAACAAATCACATAAGGCGGCTTTTTTATCCATAAGTCCGGCAGCCAACAACGTTCCATTGGTAGAAAAACACGGAGGGGACAAGGAAACAGAAGAGGAAAGAGTAAAACGAATCACGAGGAGCCAGACCAAGACAACTTAGTTTTAAACATCTCAAGCACGAAACTCACTTGTGCACAACAGTCATTACTTAATAAAGGAACATCGTTTGTTCCAGTATACAAAAGTAATTCACAAGTAACAGAAGTAGCCATTTTTAAGTTTCTACGATCCATGAGATTGAAATACTTTTTCATAGTGTACAACCTACAATTGCAGGTGGAGAACCTAGTGACGTTAAAGAATTCAGAGCGAAGAAGTACATTTTGCGCCCCAGTGTCACATAAAACCATTGATGCGTTCGAAAGGGTGATACAAACTGAGATAAATAAGATCAATTTCACAAGTGGTACTCATTGCAATTTTTCGAAAAATGAGTGGAGTATTCTTAAAGGGCTGATGGATAATCAAGATCTCACTTTCCAGAAAGCAGATAAAGGAGGTGCCTTAGTCGTGATGGACACGGTGTTCTATGAAACTTATGTCAGAAATCATCTGTATGACAAAGATATTTATATGGAACTCGAACAAGACCCCGCAGATGCTTTTCAAATAATCCTCAGACAGATCCTAGATCATGCATTACAAATGAAATGGATCACAGAGAAGACCTACAAATTTTTAGACATTAAATTTCCTCGTCGTCCTCAATTTTATATGCTCCCCAAGGTGCATAAAAATGTCAAGACACCACCATTTAGGCCAATAGTCTCGGCGTGTGGTTCCATCTCAGAACCTATTGGAAAATATCTTGATTGGTTTTTACAACCATTGGTGCAAAAATGGGAAACTTACATTAAAGATACTACATCTTTCTTGAAAATGTTGGAGCTGTTAGATACTGCGAATATCGAAGACTGGTGGTTATGTACAATGGACGTTACCGCTCTCTATACATCCATCCCTCACAATGAAGGCTTAGAAGCCATGGAATGGTGCTTGTTAAGGAACAATGTTGAAAGTGAAAATAATGTATTTTTGTTGGAACTGATGCACTTTGCTTTATATCACAGTTATTTTCAATGGCAGAGTACATTTTTTGCTCAATGTAACGGAACTTCCATGGGATTTGCGGGGGCTCCGTCCTATGCCAATGTTTTCATGTCAAAGTTTGAGTTTGATCACATTTTGCAAAATTCGGAATGGGTTAAGGAATTGGTATTATTTAAGAGATACATTGATGATATATTCATCATTTGGAAAGGTGAAAAGATCGCATTACAGGACAACATCACTCGTTTGAACGTATGTCATGAACGAATAAAGTTTTCTTATCAAATAGAGAAACAGAAAATGGCATTTTTGGATGTCGTAGTATCTGTGGATAACAGGTTGATCAAAACGAATGTGCATACTAAGGCGACTGATCGTAACAATTGTTTACATTTCAAGAGCTTTCACCCAGAATCTCTAAAGAAACATCTACCTTACTCTCAGTTTATAAGGTTAAAGCGTATCACTTCAAATCCACAAGAAGTGTCAGCAACAATCAAGAATCAGGCCACAAAATACATGAAAAGAGGATATCCACAGAGTATCATTGAAGAATCCATCTCGAAAGTGGAGAATGTGAACAGAGAAACATTACTCACAGTTAAGGAAGTTATCAGAAAGACACCAACTGTCTGTGTGCTGAAATATTCTACTCAAGCTAACAAGATTAAAAACATCATCAAAAGACAGTGGTCATTAATACAGATGGAACCAGATTTGAAATCCTTGTTTGAGGACAAAATCACGTTTGCTTTTCAAAGATCAAAAAACATCAAGGAATACTTATCGAATAAAAACAATAAAAAGAAAGAGAAACAAACTTTTAAAGGCATGCGTAGATGTGAGAATTGCACTCATTGCAATAATGTAATGACAGGGAAAGAAATTGCGCATCCCACGAAAGGCACTAAGATACCGCTATTACACTCCAGTACGTGTGACACTAAGAATGTGATATATGCCATCAAGTGCCCGTGTGGCAAACTTTATGTGGGTCAAACTGAACGCAAGATCAAAATCAGAATGAGGGAACATAAGAGTAATATTCGATTGAAGAACATGAAATCAACAGTATCTACACACTGGTGCGAAGCAGGTCATCAAATAGCACAAGTTAAATTCACGATCTTGGAAGTCATTCAGCAGCGTTGTGACATGGACCCACACAAACAATTATTAAGAACTGAATTTTATTGGATCAGAAAATTAAATTCCATGCAGCCACATGGAATGAATGATCGTATTGAATTAGCATGTTTTTTATAAGGATAGATTCGAGCAGTTGACATCATGTTATTGGGAATTATGTATCATGTTTTGATCTTATGCAACATGTAATATGTTATACATATGGAAGAATTCTCTTTAAATCACACAGTACCGTAGCATATAGAATGAATGATCGTGTTGAATTATCATGTTTCTTATTTTGGACAGATTTGAGCAGTCGACAATATGCAATTAGGAATCATGTATTATAATTTGATGTTATGCAACACGTAACATGTAGCATGTCTTTTAGAGTTCTTTTTGAATCACGCATCATCGCAGTAAGTTTGCACTGTATGGACATAGAATTTAGAACATTGAAACAGAAGGTACATGGGGAGAGTAGTTGAGTAGCGAAACATCAGCAGGTGTATTTTGTTCATTAACCTGTCTCTTTTTCGGACATTCATGGGTTACTGAGGCTATCTGCCTCGAGATACTGATAGGTGGAGAATGTCACATGTAGAGCGTGGACGTTATGACGCAGGTGAAACAGCGCTCCCCTATCATAATGATTGGCGTACAGCAGGTATTCAAAGTTGGCGTACACGGAAGTACCGTTAATACGGCAATACGTGGAGACTTTGTGTTCACAGAGCTGAGAAGCCAGGGACGGTAACGCGTTGAAGTAAGTGTAGTAAACGTTGTAGAGGGACCTTTTGGGTTGGATGAAGAAGGGTTATAACGTTAGTAAGGGGATTTCCCCTCGAAGTGTGGCATCATATTTGAGTAGAGTAGGTTTTTTAAGTCAGAGTACATGGAAATGTCGATAATACGACAATAGGTCGAGCTGAGTAGCTAGTGCTGGTAACGTTTTGAAGTAAGAATGTGCAGCAGAGGTATCTTTGGGAGTTGAATGTTATATTGTTGAATATAGAAAGGAAACTATGAAAATGAGGCGATGCCTTCTTATGATTGGTATTATATTTGCGTAGAACAACAGTTTTTAGGGTTTAATGCGACAGAAGGGTTGAATAATAAGATCGGAATTACTCTCTGCATAATTAGTTAATAAAGGGTTCATGCGAAGATAGGCAGCGTATAGATATGAACTTGCTAGTGTTTACAAAAAAACATCACCTTAAATGTTTCGGATCTATGTTTTTATATTGGTTCTAATAACATCAGTTATCATTCATATTATGATGCAGATTATGAATTTGAACAGAGATGTGTTAATTATGTGATTATGTCGGCTATTGACAAAACAGAGACTGATCTGGTGTTCTTGTATTTTTCTTTAGACCCCTGAAGAAGGGTCCATGATAGACCCGAAATGCATTGGGTTAATTATTATATTGCGTTACCATAGAGTGATGGAATCACGGAATAAAACTTCTGGTGATATTTCAGATGAATGAATAAATGATGAAGTAATCAAGAAATTTCAAGTGTCATATTTTCGTTTTGATAAAGTTGAATTGAGATGAGAGACATATTGTCTCATTAAATTGCAGCAACTACGCAACACCCATGGAAATGCCTCTGTGGCACAGAGTGGTGCAACGCAGCAATTTGCGCTGCATTGCATTACTCGAGATTTATGAAGCCACTCAGGGCCACGCAATGTGGCCTTGTGTGGCTTTATAAATCTTATTTTTAAGTTGCGTCACTCTTGCACTATGTTGCGTGGTGCAGGAGCAATGCAAAGAGGCTTGTAAATATGCCCCTTAGTCTTTTAAGTCATAATCAACCACAGGAGTACACGTCTAGAGCTCCTAAGACCTCAGGGAGGGCACCTAGAAACTCTCTGAGTATTAGGCCATGGTCAACAGTAAAGTTTAATCCAAGTCCATTTGCCACTATTCAGCTAGGCACTTTACGGAAAAGGGATATTAAAGCATGTGATGTCCCTGTAGCTACACAGGAGGTCAGCCAAGTTTCCCTTGGAGGGAGTTCACTTCTTTGTCCTGGGTACCAGGGGATGCATTTCCAGGCCTTCAGGGGTCATTTCGGACCAGTCAACAGATCCAGTCATCTTCTGTTCCTCCACAGATCGAGAAGTGTTTTGAATTGGGTTCCTGGAGGTGGCACATTAACGCCTAGCAGCAGCTAGTGGATGGGGGTCATCCTGAACACTCCCTAACCAATGGGGTAAATGTTTCTGGGGCCAAACCTACCCACTTTTTCAGTAGTTCCTGTTTGCCTTACTGCAAACAGGCTCAAGATGTCATGTGTCAAGGGATTTTCAATATCCTGAAAGGCTTCAGCAACCCTAAACTTGGGCTCTGAGGAATGGGGGGGGTGTGGACGTGTCATATGGAAATCACCAGTCCCCTCTCACATCTAACAATTTGAAGCAGGCACTGCACCCAAAACAAATCCAGAAAGAGAAGTCTGATAGAACAAAAGCAGTGCCCTTTAGCAACCTTACAGGGATACACAAGAATTGTTTTGATATCCTACTGTCTCCCTTTCAAGTGTATCCAAAGTGTTACATGTGTTTCAATAGACCGGATTTAACACTATGGTATCACAGCATGCCCACAATCCTAACTCTGAATATTCTGTCGAGTTCAAAGAGTTCACCTCTGCTTATGTAGATCAGCTTATTGTTTGCTCCTTGGGGGCAATTCACACCTCATTCCCACCTATTTAACGCTGACCATAGGCTGGCAGATGCTGGTGAGCTAATACAAATTAGCCTAAAGGAACTTCAGGGAGGAAAGAGGTGACTTTTTAAACGTTACTTTTCCATAATGTATAATAAAAATCGGACTCCACAGTTGAATTGGATTTTTTATACATATGTAAAATTATTTTGTTATTTTTTTTAACTGGCCCTATTCCTGAGATACAATGTTAGTATTTTAATCTGTGCACTGGTTTTCTACATAGGCTAGCTAGACCTGCAACACTGAAGATAGCTGTTTGGGTCTTGTCGCTGTAGGAATATGGGAACCTTTATTTTATACGCAATGTGCATTACGTTGTGGGTTACAAGACTTACATAGGGGTGACATTAATATTTAAAAGGGTGGGTTTTACCTGTCAAAAAAGGTTATTATAACAAGTTGCACTGTATGTTCACGCTCTCTTGATGCCAATATACCATCTATTCTTGTGCTGTTGGACTTGTCCCCAGCGTTTGATACTGTGTCTCATCCCAGGCTGCTTCAAAGGCTGCATGAGAACAGAATCCATGGGACAGCTCTACACTGGTTCGGCGATTTCCTAACTAACAGAAGTCAAACCATCTCCCTGGGCCCTTACAAATCTCGCACCATGATGTTGGACAAGGAGGTGTCCCAGGGCTTTTGCCTCAGACCTAACTGTTTTTTACACATAAGTTGTCCCCCTTGCCAAGACTGTCAAATCTTTCGGATTAGAAGTACTATTCGATGTGGACGACACGCAGATGGTCATCTCCTTTGACAAAGACCTATTCAAAGCACAAGAACATTTTTCAGCAGGGATGAAAGCAATTGCTAATACACAAATGAATTGCACTAGGGATTGTCAAGACTGCACTGGTCTGTATTCCCAATTCTCTTACCTTTATGCACACTCCCATAATTTTTACTGCAAACAAAACTCAGCCAACTTATAGAAAACTAACTGCTGGGCCTGGCCCTTTTTGCAGGGGTGTTCCCGAACCGTTTGCCTTCCTCCTGTATTTTTTCTAACCTCTTTTTTTTTTTGAGTTAGGACTCTGGGCACTTTACCACTGCTGATCAGTGCTAAAGCACATGGCTCTCTCCTGTATCTTGGTAAGATTGGTCAACACCTGTTTGGCATATTTAATTTACCTATAATTCCCTTGTACAATATACAGCCCCTCTGCCTACGGCCTGTAAATTAAAGGCTACTATTGAGCGTGCAGCACTGCTTGTGCCACCCACAGAAGTAGCCTTTCAAACCTGTCTCAGGTCTCTGCCATTGCAGGGCCTGCATGTACAGTTTACTGCCACAGTGACCTGGAATTTAAAATGCTTGCCAAATGTGAAACTCCCATTTTACTACATATAGGTCAACCCTAAGGTAGGTCCTAGGTAGCCCCATGGGCAAGGTGCTATGTAGGTAAAAGGTAGGACATGTGCCTTTGTGTGTAGCCTGTCCTGGTGGTGACAAACAGCCCATTTGGTTTCCCACTGCTGTGAGGCTGTTCCTCTCATAGGCTTCCATTGGGAATTCCCTGATATGTGTTTCAGTGGTAATTTCTGACATGAAAGGAGTAGTGTTGCCATGTTTGGTCTGTTTGGAAATGTGTGGATCAATCCTGCTTATTTGTGAAAGCGGATTCTTTTATTACTATTTTAGAAATGCCACTTTTAGAAGTGGGCATGTCTGTGTGCTTATGACTCTTTGCAGCCTGACTCCAATCAACGTCTTGTTTAGACTGACATGGACCTGTTTTGTGCATTCACTCCAGATAATCTCAAAGAGATCTGAGGTGTGCCCCGCTAGAGTGGTGGGAGGAGTTGCCACCTGCCTTTCACAATGCTGTCTCCACCCCCCTATATTGCGTCTGGATCCAGGGCTGGGATTGAATGGAGATGTTGTGCACTTCTAAAGTTAGTATTGAAGTAACCTCCAGATCAAAGACATTTTGAGTATAAGCACAGTGGCTCTGAACCCACGATTTTAGACACGGCATGGACTTGTAACCAGATGCTGCTGGCTCTACAGACTGCACCTTGCCAGAAGGAACTGTTATGCTGCCAGGAGGAACTGCCATTGGACTCCCTTGTGTGTTTTGCTGACCTGTGGCCTGCTAGGCTGCTAGAAGGACTCTGTGTTCTGGCCTGCTGCATCTATTCCTGCTTGGTGCCCCCGTGATCCTCCAGGAGTTGGTGGCCTGCCTTGTATTTTTGAAAACCTAACACCAGGTGAGTGCTTTATTCTTTTTGTTCTTGGCAGCAAGATAAGCATGGGAGAGTGCTCTCCAGCTGCTCATTGGCCCGAAGTAGGTAGTGTGTGGCCCTGCAGCACCCTGGAATCTTGCTTTGCGTGTTGGGCACTTCACAGTATTTCCTCGGCCCTGAAGTGAGTGAGGCGCACTGCAATTACCAGAGAAACTCGCCCTCGTAGGCGAGAAGGCCGTTTATCAGAGCAGGAACCTCCCCCAATGTCAGCAGTGGGCGGGGCCCTGCCCCGAAGAGAGATCGTGCTGCGGGCCGCCTCAGCCCGTCTGTGCCCCGAGGAGGAACAGAACTGCTTGGAAGAAGCCCGCCCCACTATGGGAACCTCCACGGCCTACCAACGCATGCTGTTTGACTTCCTTTGCTGGGGTCTCAGACAGGCTGCAACGCTGGCCTCAGTACTGGAGCAAACTGCTTTGTTCACGGCAGCTGCTCCTCACGGTCACAGGCAGCTGCTGTTTGCTTTCCTTACATACGAGGGAGACCAAGCAGGGTCTCTCCACGGATCGCCTTGATTGTGCACCCACCCCATGCAGGTGCATATCTGGTGGGGCGCCTGGCTGCCATGGTGGTAGCAGCATGGGGTAAACCTCCAAGGAGCCCCCTCATCCTTTGTGAAAATCACTGGAGTTACCATAACTCCTGCAGTAGGTATGCAGGTGTTCCTGCAACCTATGGGTTGTGCAAATTACCGGATAGTAGGTGATAGGAGTCCAGGAGTACTGGGCTCTAACCTGTATGGTGATTCCTATATTTTTGTTCTCGTCATTACCACCTGCATTTTGTGCCCTGATTTTGTGATCTTTGTCGTTTTTCCTCACATTGTCAGAACCTGCATAAGATGCCCAGCAGTTACGAATTATCAGGCACATGCATCAAAGCTTTTTGCGATCGCAAACGGTGCGATTCGCAAAAATCGGCCGTTTGCGAGCGCAAAATTAGCTTTTGCGATGCATCAAGGGTCAAGGCCCTCGCAATTTGAGAATTCGCAATTAATTGCGAGTTCTCAAATTGCAATTGCATTTAAGGAATCGCAAATTGAAATTCCTTAAATGCAATGCATTAAAGTAAAATAATTAGCGATTTCGCTAATAGGGGCGCAAATTACCATGAAGTTGAACTTCATGGTAATTTACAAAACTTTGAAAAATGCACTAAAGTGCATTTTTCAAAGTTCCATTTACACACACACATGCCCTTGGGGCATGTGTGTGTGCAAGATGTACTCATATGCAGATTTCAGGGGTGCAACAGGGTGTCCTTTTGACACCCTGGCACCCTGAAATGCATTCTCAATTTGCGATTCTCTAATTGAGAATCGCAAATTGAAATGTCTTCCCATTCATTCCTATGGGCCTCTAGGCCCATAGGAATGAATGAGGAGGTATTCCTTAATTGCGACTCGCAATTTGCGAGTCGCAATTAAGGAATGTTTAGAAATCGCTATTTTTAAGCGATTTCTACATGCATAGGCTTTTGCGATTCCTTAATTGCGATTCCTTAAAAATCGCAATTAAGAAATCGCAAAATCCAACATTGATGCATGTGCCTGTATGTGCTTTAAAGCCTACATTTTATGCCCTGATGTTATGGTTAAGGTTGTTTTATGCTTTGCAATGACAGGATAACGGGTATCATTTCAGGATCTGCATATTAGGTACAGTGATGGTGTTTTTATGACATATGCAACATATAAGTCTGTACTTATTGCACTAACTGTGATATTATGACAATTGCCTAGTTGGCAAAGTGATTATTGGTTTATGTGTTTTTGGTCTATATGTTATATACAATATATGAGAAAATTTTATATAATCCTGTGTGGAGTCTCTTTTGTAGTGTATTTATTGTGTCACTGGTGTGTGTGTGTTTTGCGCAAACACTCAACACATTGCCTCTGACTGCTCTGCCCAGCTACCAAGGGGTTGAGAAGCAGTTATCTTGGGTGTGTAACTCCCTTACCCTGACTAGAGTGGTGGGTTCTGCCTGGCTTAGGTGCATACCCTAGCCAAACAGAAACCCCATCTCTAACACTAACTATAAAGGAGGGCAACACCTTATCACATAATTTATGCAAACGTCCATAGAGTTAAAGCTGTAATCACTTATAATCAGATGGTCATAATCAAATTCTCTTTCTTTTGCAAAGAATTGATTCTTCACGCACTGGATTTTTCAAATATACTATAGGTTCATACTTTTGATATTTATATAAAAGCTAAAAATATTTTTTTTAAATTGAGGAAAAAGATTTGTTATTGTTGAAATGCTGATTATTGCATATATGTATTTTTTAGGCCCTGATGAGAGCCCTTCATTGGGATGAACCGCATTGGCTCGCTCTGTCTAAAAAAGTGGCTTGAAAATAAAGAATATTTGAAAAGTCCAGCGCTTAGAGAATCAATTCTTTGCAACAGAAAAAAATTTGATTATGACCATTTGATCATAAGTGATTACAGCTTTAACCCCATGAACCTTTGCATAAAGTATGTGATAAGTTGTTGCCCTCCCTGATAGATAGTTCTCTACAAGATGAAAGCAATTGCTGCCTGGATGACAGAAAACTGGCGTCAGTTGAATCCAGCAAAAACAGAGATTATGTTGTTCGGTAAGGCCCAACAGCTCTGGGCCTCTGACTGGTGGCCTTCAAAACTAGGCACGGTTCTGGCACCGAAGGAGGTAGTTAGGAACTATGGTGTCCGATTGGACCAATCCCTTACCATGAAAGAGCAGATTCTGTCTATCATTGGCACTTGCTTCCACATGATAGGCCTGTTGAGGAGAGCCATCCCTTTTCTCTGTCTTTCAGCAAGGAAAGCTCTGGTTCAGGCACTTGTCAACAGTTGATTGGATTATGGCAATGCCCTACTAGCCTCTGCAATTGAGACGTTATTATAGAAACTATAAGTTGTTCAAAAAGCTGTGGCCTGTCTCATCTGTAATCTTCTATCAGGGACTGCCTCCTCTCCCCTTTTGCATTCTTTACATTGGCTGCCTGTCCGGAGAAGAATTATTTTCAAAATCTGCTGTCTAACACATAACTCACTGGTGGGGAAAGACACAAGCTACCTATCTTCAAAGCTCACTTACTATTGGCCAGTCAGACTTCTAAGATCCGGTTATAAAGCTCTTCTAACTGTCCCGCGGGTCAGAAAGTCTCGAGCTGGTGGCAAGTCCTTCTCATAGCTAGGCCCTCTCTACTGGAATGAGTTGCTTCTTCACATTTGAATGTGTACTGATTATCATAAATTTAGAAAATTGCTCAAGACAGTGCTGTTCTAACTCAGGCAGACAGAGTAGACCTGTAGCCATGTTAGCACTGCCACTGTAGGGGATGGGTGCTGCAGTCCTCAAGTGACATTTAACTTGCACTCCCTGGGTGAACTTTCTTCACCATATACTAGGGACCTTCAGACAAGTTAAATGTACCAATTAGGGATAAACAGAGTTTAAAAAGTTAAAGAGGGAGTGCAGGCATTTTACTCTTGGTTACTAGGAGTAATGTGAACAGGGTTCTAAAGCCAGCAACAATAGGACCCAGAAAAGGATGAAAACTCTAGTGTGAGGGGGTTGGGATGGAGACGTCGGGCCCGATTCACAGAACTAACTTATGACAAAATCCTAAACTTACTACCATTTTGGTATTCACAGAATGAACTTACTCATTTTGGTATTCACAGAATAAACTTACTCATTTTGGTATTCACAGAAGACACTTACACATTTTGTGTAACTTACACATTTGTGTAACTTACTCATTTGTGTAACTTACACATTTTGTGTAACTTGCACATTTTGTGTAACTTACACATTTTAGTATTCACAGAAGGCACTTACTCATTGATGAGTAAGTGCCTTCTGTGAATACCAAAATGAGTAAGTTAATTCTGTGAATACCAAAATTGTTGTAAGTTCATTCTGTGAATACCCAAATGTGTAAGTTCATTCTGTGAATACCAAAATTGTTGTAAGTTCATTCTGTGAATACCCAAATGTGTAAGTTCATTCTGTGAATACCAAAATTGTTGTAAGTTCATTCTGTGAATACCCAAATGTGTAAGTTCATTCTGTGAATACCCAAATGTGTAAGTTCATTCTGTGAATACCAAAATTGTTGTAAGTTTAGGATTTTGACGTAAGTTAGTTCTGTGAATCAGGCCCAGAGCGTGTAGAGTCAAAGATGCTGTGGCTCGTCTAATCAACAGCAACACTGCAGCAGACATTCACACCAGTCTGATGAATAGTACCAGCAGATATGGTACCTATAAACAAACAAATAATAAGGCTTTACTCTGGTATTAACTCTATCTGTAAGGTATCACCTCACAAAAGCTTTTCAAATCAAGTCAAGAGAGGAGAGCTGTAGCAGGAATCCTGACACTTGTGCCTCACGCCATGTGGATGCACACAGAAGGGCATGCTGTGCAGGTACTGCCTTTGGCATTACCATTGTGGTGCCTATTTCATAGGCACTGCCCCGGGACCGCCAAAGAACCACCCGCCAGGCAGTAGAAAACTCCTGATCTGCAGCCAGTTTGTAAATGGGTTTGGCAGTGCGGAACGGTCCCGTTCCTGCATCGCCAAACTCTTACTAAGGCCCTAAGTTTAGGTCTGAAGTCCAAACTTAGGGGCCGAATACGATGGCGGTCGGTGTCAGTACTGCGGTGCCGGCGGTGCGGAAAAATGCCTTTTACCGCCCGCCAGCTGCGGTCCTCACGGCCGCCATATTATGAAGGGCAAATATGCCCCATTTCCCGACCTCCGCGGTGCAACGCCGACCGCCATGAAATTGCGCCCGCCACCGCGCCGGTGGGAGCCAATGGAGACTCACCGCCGTGCGGAATGACGTCCCGTCCGCTCAACGAATTAGGATGCGCCAAACAACCCGTCGAACCGCAGGGGAGAAACCGCCCTTCCAGACACGGTGGAATCTCGACAGCGGAGCGTGAAACGAGACTTCCGGAGCCCTCCACCCGGAGCCGAACGCCATGGATCCAGCACTACACGTCCTCCCGGTGCTGTACGTGATACATCCCCAGGTCAACATCGCCCGCCGCGGACGCCGCCGCAGGTACGTAAAAAAAACACAATACAACACAAAACAGAACACAAATTCCACGGGCTGAAACAGGGCACCTGGCCACACCAGACACACTGGTGTGGACAGGAACACATCCATCAGTGTACCCACACATGTCTCAGCTGGCACCAATTCACACCCTGCATCAAGCCCACCAAATTACCGCGAACATAATGTAATGTGTTGCTGACGACACCGCAGCGGTGAGTATGCGGGAAATCCATCGCACAAAGCAGAATGCATGTACAGCAACGGACAGGCCAGAAAGACCACAGGCCACCACCACCACCCACCACCCACAGCTCCGCCGCACACAGCAAGAAACATGCCAATCCCCCCTGTGCACCCCCATGTCCAACACCAAGCGAGCTAAATCCACACCCAGCAGCACACAACTAACACCTAGGGAGACAGACACAGCAGCATTGGGTGTAGATTAACACACAGCACAGAGGCACAGGCCCAGGGCAACACACACACACACCACAACACCACATACATGGCAAGAAAGCAGAATACAAGCACAAAATTAACATCCAGACACACAAGGAACATACAGACTACTGGACACACACCCTGCCAACTCACACAGACATACCCCACACCGACACACAGCCACATACACAGACTACATGCCACCAGCAATGTAGCACAACATAGAGGAAAGCAAAAATGATGTGCACACAAATGGGAGGGCAAGGAGACAACCAACAACCAGGTGAACAGACACATGCAGGACAAGGAACCTAGAACAACATCCACACCCCATCCAAGCACATGGCTGGCACAGTGAGTGAAGTCAAACAACAGTCACCTCAGTGCAACAACTCAGGGAGACAGCAAGGTAACCCATGTATAGGGACAGGGATGAAAGGAAGGACCTCAAGTCAAACAGTGAACAGCAAGTACACATGAGTATCACACAGGGCACATTGGCACACTCAATGACTGTCAAACACAAGTAGGAGTCCCCAAACATACCCCCCTCATATCTGCAGCACACAACCCCAATGCCAGACACACAGAAGGGCCTACATAATGTCCAGACAAGATACAGACAAACAATCAAACCCCCTGGGGGCATCCACAAACATCACACACACACAGGGATTTCAGTACCAACGTCTGCACCAAAACAAAAATGGCAAACACAATTCAAAACAGAAACACATACAGAACCACAAAAATAACACACATCACCTGTGCAGCCAAACTAGGGGAAGGCAATGGGAGCACACACACAACAGGAGTGCACCACCTCATCAGTCAGGAAAAATGCATAGGCTACATACCACAACACAGACAAGAAGTGCACCATCACAGAACAACACAGACACATCAAACACACAACAGATGCACAACACCACAAAGCACATAGCAAACACAGCAGTACATCAGGGGATGTACACTAGGACAACACAAGGCAACATACACCCACAGCACTGAATGCACAACAAGCAGTGTGTGCACACAAACACACAACAGTCCCACACAGCCATGAGTCACACGCCATTAACACACACATCAACACACACGACAAAGCCACAACCAACACACCGTACAACCCTTGACCACCCAAATGCACACCATGTAAGTAACCGTTGTGACTAGGATGACTGCCCATCACAACATGACTACACATCTACACTGCTAGGCATACATGAAAGCAAGAACGCACATACATGTTGAGCCTGGTCAGCCTGCCTGCAATCCCGTGTATATGACCCCTCTATGTGTTTGCAGTGCCCACATACCAGGATGCAGTAAAACATAGCCAACAGCAACAAGGAAGGAACATGAGTCTGGTATGTCACCGAAAACAACATCACTGACCCCACAAGTATCCGAGTCATGAAGAACTGAAGTCCCCGTCACCCCTGTAAAATAAATGATAAGTCAAACAAGCCAGTGGCACAGTTGAAGTGGCACACAGAGCATGTGGCCCAGTAAATGTGAGACATACAGGAAAAGCCTTATTCAGTAAGGACAATGACACAACTGACAACATGAGCAACTGTTTTTATTCACAAATAGCACTGATAGGCAACAATATCAGACAGGACCAAGGCACAAGATGCAGAGCCTGAACATGAGAAGCTGCACAGGCAGGGGGCAAACTGCAAGGCCAGTGGCCAGTCCAAGGTGCTGACAGAGACAATGAGAAGCTGCACAGGCAGGGGAAAACTGCAAGGCCAGTGGCCAGTCCAAGGTGCTGACAGAGACAATGAGAAGCTGCACAGGCAGGGGGAAAACTGCAAGGCCAGTGGCCAGTCCAAGGTGCTGACAGAGACAATGAGAAGCTGCACAGGCAGGGGGCAAACTGCAAGGCCAGTGGCCAGTCCAAGGTGCTGACAGAGACAATGAGAAGCTGCACAGGCAGGGGGCAAACTGCAAGGCCAGTGGCCAGTCCAAGGTGCTGACAGAGACAATGAGAAGCTGCACAGGCAGGGGGCAAACTGCAAGGCCAGTGGCCAGTCCAAGGTGCTGACAGAGACAATGAGAAGCTGCACAGGCAGGGGAAAACTGCAAGGCCAGTGGCCAGTCCAAGGTGCTGACAGAGACAATGAGAAGCTGCACAGGCAGGGGGCAAACTGCAAGGCCAGTGGCCAGTCCAAGGTGCTGACAGAGACAATGAGAAGCTGCACAGGCAGGGGGCAAACTGCAAGGCCAGTGGCCAGTCCAAGGTGCTGACAGAGACAATGAGAAGCTGCACAGGCAAGGGGCAAACTGCAAGGCCAGTGGCCAGTCCAAGGTGCTGACAGAGACAATGAGAAGCTGCACAGGCAGGGGGCAAACTGCAAGGCCAGTGGCCAGTCCAAGGTGCTGACAGAGACAATGAGAAGCTGCACAGGCAGGGGGCAAACTGCAAGGCCAGTGGCCAGTCCAAGGTGCTGACAGAGACAATGAGAAGCTGCACAGGCAGGGGGCAAACTGCAAGGCCAGTGGCCAGTCCAAGGTGCTGACAGAGACAATGAGAAGCTGCACAGGCAGGGGGCAAACTGCAAGGCCAGTGGCCAGTCCAAGGTGCTGACAGAGTCAATGAGAAGCTGCACAGGCAGGGGGCAAACTGCAAGGCCAGTGGCCAGTCCAAGGTGCTGACAGAGTCAATGAGAAGCTGCACAGGGAATGTGTGTCACCAAACTCCGCCATGGTCAGCAACACAGTCTGGTGTGTCACGATGGGCAGCACAGGTACCGGTGTGGGAGAGACAGGTCTGTGACATTGATCAACATTCAGACTTGGCTGTCAGTCTGACTGGGAGCTGACTGTGTGTCGGGCACAGTTGGACCACTTGACTGGGGAGTGAGACGCCCAGCTGAGGAAGAGCTATCAGTGGCCTTGGACGCTGGAGGGCTGCTTGGACCAGGTGGTGTAGTGGCACGTGGAGGTGGACTCAGGCCGACGTGGGACACAGTGTGGGAGGGAGACAGTGGAGGGGTGCCTTTCCACTTCTTGGGGATTCTAAATGGCTTGCCTGTCTTGGTATCAATGGGAAGTGGTGTGGACACAAACGGCACACTCATCAACAAGGCTGCCGCAGGTGCACACGCTGGACCTCCCTTTGGGGATGTGCTGGATCCAGAAGGACGCTTAGCCTGGCATTGCCTCTGCCCCTCCATCCCCTCTTTACCCTGTGTGCCCCCTACAGTGCCCTCCTGTCCCTGCTTCACTGGACTTGGAATGGGAGTAGAGGTAGTTGGTGAAACAGCCTTGGATACCTTACTATGTGTAGCCTTGCCAGGCCCCACCTTCACAGTGGGCATGGAGAGTGTCTGCATGCCTTTGCGAGACGTTTTTGGGACCACAGAGTCTGTGGCCGGGGATTGCTCTGAGGCTTGTGACCCTGAGTACTTCCTCCTTGAATCATGTGCCTTTGCAACGCCTGACGGGCTCTTCCCTTTGCGCTCTGGGGTTGTTTTTTCTTCGTAGGGGAAGGTGTCTGTGACCTTGACCGCTTGGGCTGCTGCTGCTGTGTGCTACGTGTGCAGTATCGTGACGTTGAGGTGTGTGAAGCGTGGTCACCGTCGTCAGACGTCGCCACTGGCATGGGGGTGGACAAAAGGACTGGAATTGGACTACGAGATTGAGCCAGTTGAAGTGCAGCCGCCATTGTGGAGGACATTGTCTGGACAGTGCGGTGCAGCCCACCCACGTCTGAATGTATGCCCTCCATGAAAGCTAACACATGTGCCAATTTGCGGTCGTGGTCTGACAATGCATTGAGGAGCCCTGTCTGCCCCACACACAGCTGGCGCATAAGGTCCACACACTCTGCACTGATGGCAGCAGGGGCACAGGGGCAGGGGCAGCGGTGCCTGGAATGAAGGACACTCTTCCCCTCTTTGTGGTGCGAACATGGGCAGCAACAGAGGAAGTGGCTGGGAGGGTGGGCACTGCACGCTGTGTGCTGGAAGATGTAGCAGACTCTCCGTTCCCTGTGTCCTCCAAGATGTCTGCACCACCGCCGTCATCAGATGATGTTGAACTTTGCGTCTCGGGCTGTGATTCCTCCAGCATACTCCTATCTCCCTCCGAGGCGCTGGTCACATCTGTGTCACTGGGATCCTGTGCAGCTGTTGTGCTTGTTTCACCACCACTGGTGTCCGTCCCCTGTCCCTCCGTGCCCACGGGAGATGCTGCATAACAGAGAGACATGTAGGGTCAGCAAAGTGACAGCAACAGGACAAACATATTCAAGCAAAGCAACACTGAGGATGACAAAGTCTACATGTTGCAGGCCACCCCGTGCATTCTCACCATGCAGACACACTTCACTACCTCAAACAGTGCGTACAAACATCTAAACACGGCATAGCTGAGCCATGTGATGGGCAGACAGCACAACATCATGCATGTTGGGGCGTACAAACACTAACACCAATGGACCAGGCCTGCAGCACACCACCCACAATGCCATTGAAATTCCCAGGATTGGAAAAACATCAGTAAGTGCATGTATGTAAAATCCGTGACTGCCACACCCAGCACAGGGGCCACTTACAACCCACTGCATCACAGTAACCACATCACGTACACCAGCGCAGGTACAGGCTTGGTACACATGCAGCCACTCACAGACAAAATCAACCTTCACAGAATACTCACCCCTAGCTTGCTGTTGATGCTCCTTCAAACGTGCGTCCAGCTCAGGCTGTGTCACAGCCAAGATGCGGCACATCAGTGGTGTCAAGCTGCGTCGTGACAACCTGCCACTGCGAGGGAGTATCCCCAGTGTCATCTCGGCAACGTTCTTTGCCAGTCGTGATATGTCGTCCCACCTCTTGTGGCAGTGGGTGCGCCGGCGGTTTGACACTTCCAGAGCCCGCACCTTGGTTGCAATGGACCTCCACACGGCCTTACGCTGGTGTACCTTGAGCTGCAGGTGTGGGAGACAAGAGGGGGAAAACATCAGTGACACACTCTCATGGTAAAACCTCTCTCTCTGAACAGTGGCATGACACAGACTCATCTCCACACGGCAGATATGGGTCATTGATGTACACTCATGCCACCCACACACGTATCACACTCTGTACAGTCAGTGATGTGTCCTTGTCACATTGGGCGTGGACAGTCCATGCCAGGTAGAATCACACAGAGATGGACAACGAGGACCCACACAAACAGTCACATGAACAATAACTGTCCCGAAACATGCATCACCAGATAGCTGTCACACCATATGGATGTGTACACAACACATGTCCATCCACCCTTCATGTCCATGCATTTAATGTGTGGGTTGCATACACCCCCTTAACAACTAGGAAACAGCATGTCAGCCAGTGCATTACACAACCCCACACTCTCAGGCACATACACCATCTGATCGACTACATGTGTGCCCCCCTTGCACTCACACCCCCACTGTTGGAGACTTACCACCACATTTGGGCCACCATATAGCCGTGGCTACTGTGTCAGCACCTCGTCCACCAGGACATCCAGCTCCTCGCTTGTAAATGGACTGGCACGGATCTTCTCCGTCCTAGCCATCACTGTGGACATGAGACGTCAGCGGCGGCAGTGGGCGGTGAGGGGTCCCAGGCAGCAGTCCCTGGAGGCAGCAGCAGGTGAGGGGTCTCAGGCAGCAGTCCCTGGAGGCAGCAGCAGGTGAGGGGTCCCAGGCAGCAGTCCCTGGAGGCAGCAGCAGGTGAGGGGTCTCAGGCAGCAATCCCTGGAGGCAGCAGCAGGTGAGGGGTCCCAGGCAGCAGTCCCTGGAGGCAGCAGCAGGTGAGGGGTCCCAGGCAGCAGTCCCTGGAGGCAGCAGCAGGTGAGGGGTCTCAGGCAGCAGTCCCTGGAGGCAGCAGCAGGTGAGGGGTCCCAGGCAGCAGTCCCTGGAGGCAGCAGCAGGTGAGGGGTCTCAGGCAGCAGTCCCTGGAGGCAGCAGCAGGTGAGGGGTCCCAGGCAGCAGTCCCTGGAGGCAGCAGCAGGTGAGGGGTCTCAGGCAGCAGTCCCTGGAGGCAGCAGCAGGTGAGGGGTCCCAGGCAGCAGTCCCTGGAGGCAGCAGCAGGTGAGGGGTCCCAGGCAGCAGGCTCTGTGAGCAGTGGAAATGTGGTGCTCCCTTCCACACATATATAGGGCCCTGGACTCGTGTCAGTGGTCATAGTCCTCTGCCATTGGTGTTCCAGGTCAGCCTTCTTCAAAAGCATCCAATGACCGCCTCCGCGGGGCGGAGCACGCCTACCGCGATTTTTGAATCTGCATCATGCCACCGCGATAGCGGTCCCCATTGGCTGCAAGGGCATGGTTCATGGCGGTGACACACCGCGGGGTCCTGGCCGGCGCTACCGCTGTTTGATTGCCATAGAGTGACATGGGTGACCGGGATGTGGCTGGTGGAGCATGACAAACGCCATCTGCAGCTATGTAGAGGGCCATCACTAACACCAATGTGTCATGTGCAGCACATGACACACTTGCGTCAGTGGTGGGCATCGACACAGGTACAAATGGTGGTTGGCATGCTCCGCCACCCAATTCACGGACAGTATGTGCGTCCGCTATGGGGAATATGCAGCATCACATCGTACACTCTGTGCGTCATTGTGTTTATGGGGCACGTTTAAGGCACCTACGGACAGTTCTTGTTGTGTGTGGATCAATGGTCATTACTGTACTATGCACAGTGGATACGTACAGTGGCACATGGCACTGGATAACATTGATATGGTCTCCTGTCTCAAATGTCAGCCACTGTGTAACGTCTCACACCAAATGGAACACTGTACTCCATTATGTTGAGCAATATTTACACACGTCGTATCTGCCACCCATGCTGACCACTATCTCACACCTGAGCCCATGTGTTACACTGAAAACCCAGATGAACTCATTTATTCAGCATGACTGTCATCATTGGAAACAGATGTCACCCTGTTGTAAGACCAATTACATGCCGCATGTTATGTCTTTGTACACACTGGCAACTCCTGCAGTGTATGTCCACATGTACAGGGGGGGGCTCGACCTGCTAAAGGATGACGAGTACTTCAGCACCACACCTGGCATCCGTTGCATTATTATTGTTTGTCACTTGGGTAGACGGCCAGAGCAGATGTCTTTGCTACATGTCTGCCACCTGTAACCACAGGGACCTATGTGGTAGTGTCAGGTCTGTGCTCATGTTGTTTGGACTGTTGTATGTGAATCAGTGACATGTACATTTCAACAATGGTGCTTAGCTACACTATGTTTTTGAGTGTTGTGCTGTGTTCCGGTGCTACTCACCTGCCACCAGTGCATGTCCATTGTTCACATCAGGAATGTTGCGTTGGCAGATGGACTGCATGCACGGTTGTGGATTGTGCTAACTGTATGGAATATAGTATGCGACATTTGTCCACAGGCTATAGGTGTCCAGTTTTGCCTGTGCAATGTGTGTGCACTGATTAGCGGGAATTGTCTGCAATGTTGGATGGTCAGCACAAGTGGCACACGTGTGCAGTGTGTTGCCACCAACACTAGTGTATGTGCATGCTATGGGGTGCTAGCCATCCTTGCTCACCATCTATTCCAGCACTGTGTGGGTGGATCACATCTGCTGGTGTATCAGGATGGTGTGGGCACCCAAGACAGGTGAGATGTACCTTGACTGTTGTGCCTGTGACACTCATCCAACTCCGACATTTGGTCAATGTGCGGTACCAGTGTCCCACTACTCATACACAGCCAGCATGTTTGTTAGATGTGGGATATTGATTGTATGCTGTGTTGGGCCTGACAGCCTGTGTGGAATGAGGGTCAGGATGCATGTCCTTTGGGACATGTGGTGTAAAATTACATCCACTGGTGTCAGGTGTCTGAGCCAATAGTCCATATGTCATGCATACAGTATGTTCATGCGTGGACTTGTTGGCATACTGGCTTGGCATTGTCCATGTAGTGTTGTATGTATGTGTTGTGGCACTGTTGTGTCTTGAAACAGCTGGATGTGTATCACCATGGTATGTGTTGTGGTGCACATGTGTCCTTGGGCAGTCCCTCCTTGATGCTGCATGTAAATGTCCAAAATGGGGGAAGATTAAGGGTGCATACAGGCCCTGCTGATCACGTCCCTCATCTATTGTTAATGTGTGCCACATTGGCTATCTGTGTGCTTGTAGAGAGTATTGGGCAGTGGGGTAATGGTGGCCTGTTACAGTGGTACACATACTCTGCACAGGCGTGACATCATCTGTCACTGTCCGACTTTGTATTCAAGTCAGCAGCAGATATGGCCTGTGTACTGATGACATTGGCACATGTATGGGTTTGGGATGTGAATGTCATTGAATTTGAGTGTGTTCGAAGTGGCACTGAGTACAAAGACAATCCCAATGATCTATCCACATTGTGTTGTTGATGTGTCCCCTGCAATTATTGGCCAAGGAGGTGTGGCAGGTACAGCAGCAACGTGGAAGCCAGCAGTGTCTCTGCTTCACACATGTCCTGTGTCATGTACACCCAAGGCTGAGTCCACCTCAGCTCGATATGTGACTCTTGGCATTCACATAGACAGTGTTCGTATTGTGTCTACTGACTGTGCACATCCATGACAGTTGTACAATTAATCTGTCTCATGTTGGGACAACACTGAATTGCACTGTGTGCTTTCAGGGATGACAGTCAATGTTAGCGCCGTGACAGGACAGACTTTATGAATTTGTGCACATCCTAATTTATGTTGCTATGACGTGTCCCCTTTCATCTCACCTAGGAGGCGACCTAATGTGTTTCGTACCTTCACCCTGCTGGCTAACATGGAGGATACCGACATCATAAGGCGATTCCGTCTGGATCGGACAAACCTCCTGGAACTTTGTGCACTATTGGAGCCACACCTGCTTCCACGCAGGACATACCCAACAGCACTCACGGCAACGGCAAAGGTGATGGCATTCCTACATTTTGTGGCTACGGGATCCTTCCAGCAAACTGTGGGCATTGCAGGGGGATGTCCCAACCAACATTCAGCATGGTGCTACGTGATGTCCTGTTGGCTATGATGCAACACAGGGACCAATTCATACATTTCCCCAGGCGGCATGAGTTGGCGGATGTGAAGGGCGAATTTTATGCACTTGGACACGTTCCTAATGTAGTTGGTGCAATAGATGGCACACATGTTTCCCTGATTCCACCCCAAGCACGGGAGCAAATTTACCGAAATAGGAAACATTATCATTCCATCAATGTGCAGGTGGTGTGCCAGGCAGATATGGTCATCTCACACGTCTGTGCAAAGTTTCCAGGATCAGCCCACGATTCACACATAATGCGCAACAGCATTTTACCACAGCTGATGGCCAATCTGGCGCCGGAGCGGGCATGGATTGTGGGTGAGTACAAAGGGTCGAGTCGTGTGCTGTTTGTGTGCCATGCTGTCCTCGGACACATGTCAGACACTAAATCTGTATGTGTCTTTCACACTTAGGTGACTCTGCATATCCCAACGGACCTTGGTTGCTGAGTCCACTTCGCAATCCCAGGACACCAGCTGAAGTGCGCTACAACAATGCCCATGGGAGGACACGTCGGGTCATTGAGCGAACATTTGGACTCCTGAAATCGCGTTTTCGATGCCTCGACAAGACCGGAGGGGCTCTGCAGTACTCACCCGTCAAGGTGTGTCAGATAGTGGTAGCATGCTGCATGCTACACAACCTGGCCGTGCGGAAGGGGATCCCCTTAATCCAGGATGATGATGACCAGCCACAGCCCCCACCTGCAAACACCCAAACGTCAAGTGACGAGGATAGTGGAGAGGAGGAAGGTGTTGGACAGCGTCAGCAGCTCATCAACAACTACTTCACTTGATGGTCAGTGGCAATGTCAATACTGGCTGTTGTCTGATGATGTTGTGCTTGGTGAATATGTGTATGTGAGTTTTGTGACTACAGCATGTTGCAGAGTCAGTGCTGGCTGCAGATGTGTATGGCAAGGGATCTTTTGACACAGCTACTTGATGTCTATGTTGGTACAGTTGCTCCTTGTGACATGTGCAGATTGTCGTACCTTGATGTGCTGTGTTGTGTGATGGTTGTTAGTCCACCACCTGAGTAGCAACTGATGTTCTGTTGTGTTTTCCTAGGTCCCTTCAGCCTCTACTTGCCTGCGGAGTATCCCTGCTCCTGTGACATTGTAATCATGGGTGTGAGTTAACATACTGTGATGAACATGCAACAGTGACAACTACATTGGTGCGTTATTAGTGTTTATTTACAGTGGATACATGTGATGTAGATGTGGATATTTACAGATTTGTGAATGGTGAATAACAGATTTGTCAGTGATGGTAGATGAGACAATAGAGTATACACTAGATCAGTATGGTAACACAGTCCAACAGTCATTTGCCATTCCCACGGCATTGTGTGTGGGGACAGTCTGCAGGGTACACAGCAGGGTGAAGAGGGGTGCCATCATGGCTGGCTACTTGACTGGCTTTTGCCAGGTGCTTTGCCATGGGATGCTCCCAATGATTTTTTCGGGCGGCCCCTTGCTCTTTTGGCAGGGGGGACACAGGTGCATGGCCAGTGGTGTCTGATGAGTCCCCATGCTCGCTGGACGCAGGGGAGGGTGGGGGTCTGTCATCCTGAGTCACAACGGAGGGAGCTGTAGGTGTTGGCGGTGCCGCATGCCTGTCCCTGAGGACCCCCACTAGCTGGCCCAGGAGGTCCCTGATTTGGCCCATGCAGGCCACGAGTTGGCCCATGCGGTTGTCAATTGAGCGCAGCATCTGTTGTTGCTCACGGGCATCCTGCTGAGCCTGCCTCAACTGTCCCTGGGCGTGTTCATAGGCCCCCACAACTCTGTGAATGTGTGCCAGTGATTCAGTGGCAGGGTCTTCTTCCCTTTGGGTCAGCCTTGTCCTCACACCTGGCCTGCAGTCACGGCCCTGTTGCCTCCCTCCTGTGGGCACCGGCCTACTCTCCCGTACCTCCGCAGTTGTTGTGGTCTGGTTGGCCTGTGGAGCAGGGCGAGTGTTGCAGGCAGCAGTGGTAGTGGTAGTGGTGGTGGAGGTGGTGGTGGTGGCACAGGTCATTGCAGCAGGCTTCTGCGTTGATGTTGTTGCTGAGGGTGGTGGGGCTGTGGGGTCCTGGGACACATTACGCCCTGCCACACCAGATGGTCCGGGTTGGTCCTCCTCCTCATCATTATCCAGGGAGTCTGCATCCGAGGGGAGATGTTCGGGAGCTGGTGACTGGCTGTGCTGGTTGAGGTTGTTGTCCTCTGCAGTCAGTTGTTGGTCACCTGTGGGACAGGAAGTAGATGGTAATTGCCTTACACACCTCAGGGTTGCTGTGTTTGATGTCTCTTATTTACATGTTATGCTACACACAGTTGCCTTTTTCACACATTGTATGTCTGCACAGTGATGTGCCTCATGCCATGAAGTGGAGTTACATTCATCATTTCACAATGGTGTGACCTGTGATTGGTTAGCATGCCACACGTCTAGTATTGGTGATTTCAATGTGAGGTTGTCATCTGACAACTGGCATGACTACAAGTTGATGTTCAGCATCTTTGCTGATCACTCTGCCTGGCAGACATTACCTGTGTGCATGGACTAGCCATTGTCATCACATGCATACCGTTGACATGTCCTGTGCTTGTATTTCTTTATACAGCAGACCATGCTAGTTTGGTTTTCCCATGGTCCTTCATGATCAGCACCCATGTACGCTACAGAGGGAAGTCTGGGTGATGCATGTCAGAGGCCCGTTTGCTTGGACATATTTGTTGAGAGTCACAGTTCTGTTTCTGTCACAGTTACGTACGCTGAGCTGTCTGCATCCTGTCAATGGCTGTGCTTTTCTTTTCTATTTTTGGGTGAAGTAGAGCCTCATGTTGTCATGTCTCTCAATGCTTTTGTTGAGTGATGGTGGTGTGCATGCACTGTCTGATTACCTGTGCAGTGTCACTTTGGTTTTTACTTACAGACACATGCTTCTGGGTGGGGTGCCCCAACCTGCTGAGGGGTGTGAGAGGGGGCCTGTTGGGAGTTGTAGTGCTGCCTCCAGATACACATTCCCCAACCCTGTGAAGATGGCTACCTACCTGTTAGGTGGTGGGGGAGCGTTCAATGGCTGACACATGCTTCTGGGTGGGGTGCTCCATCCTGCTGAGGGGTGGGAGAGGGGGCCTGTTGGGAGTTGTAGTGCTGCCTCCAGATACACATTCCCCAACCCTGTGAAGATGGCTACCTACCTGTTAGGTGGTGGGGGAGCGTTCAATGGCTGACACATGCTTCTGGGTGGGGTGCTCCATCCTGCTGAGGGGTGTGAGAGGGGGGCCTGTTGGGAGTTGTAGGGCTGCCTCCAGATACACTTTCCCCATCCCTGTGAAGATGGCTACCTACCTGTTAGGTGGTGGGGGAGCGTTCAATGGCTGACACATGCTTCTGGGTGGGGTGCTCCATCCTGCTGAGGGGTGTGAGAGGGGGCCTGTTGGGAGTTGTAGTGCTGCCTCCAGATACACATTCCCCAACCCTGTGAAGATGGCTACCTACCTGTTAGGTGGTGGGGGAGCGTTCAATGGCTGACACATGCTTCTGGGTGGGGTGCTCCATCCTGCTGAGGGGTGTGAGAGGGGGCCTGTTGGGAGTTGTAGTGCTGCCTCCAGATACACATTCCCCATCCCTGTGAAGATGGCTACCTACCTGTTAGGTGGTGGGGGAGCGTTCAATGGCTGACACATGCTTCTGGGTGTGGTGCTCCATCCTGCTGAGGGGTGGGAGATGGGGGCCTGGTGTGTGTTGTAGTGCTTTTTGTCTGTACACATGCATCCCAGTTGGTTTTGTTTAGCTTTGTGCTTTTTCAGGTTGAGTGGTGGTTACATCTGTGTGACCTGTTTTGGGTATTGTGGGTCAGACGAATGTCCTTTGGCCTAGGGGTTGTAGGTTTGAATTTGTGCAAGACGGTACATGGCAATGTGATGATATACATTGGTTTGTACTTACCAGCTTCCAGTCCCCCGCGGATTCCTTCAAGACTCTCTGGATGTAGGATTCCAAGGACCTTCTCCTCCCACGGACTGTATGGTTTGGGTGGGATGGGAGTGCCTCCACCAGTCCCGTCAGCCAGCTGACGGTTCTTGGCCCTCTTCCTCTTCACCACGGTCTTCAGGTCATGCCACCGCTTCTGTATTTCCTGCTTGTTGCGGGGGGTGGTCCCTACTGCATTGACCTTATTGACTATCCTCACCCACATTTGGGTTCTTGTGGCTAATGGGGTGTGTTGGACCATGTTGCCATAGAGTTGTGGTTCAACTCTTATTATCTCATCTACCATGACAGCAAGCTCTGCATCAGTGAATTTTGGCATTTTGTGTGGTGCCATGGTGTGTGCTGTGCAGATGTTCTGTGGTGCAGTTGTGTGGGTGTTGTGGGTGTTGTGGGTGGTATAGGTGGTGTGTGTGTTGTGGTGGTGCTGTGTGCAGGTTTGCCTCTCCTTTGTTCTCTGGGGTTGGGACCTTCAGTTGTGGAGTGTAGCAAAGGATTGTGGTCAGGGAGGGGCTGGTTTTATGCTCGGCTATGGGGGGTGTGGCAAGCTGGTATGTTGCTGTCAGGTGTGTCGTGTGTGTTGTCCTGTGATTGGTTATTTTGAAATTTCTGGGGCTGTTGTCATTGGGCACTTTTGGTTTGTATTGGGACAGGTCTACTTCAGTGTGTGCATTGTTTGTTTTTTTTTTCGTATTTTTTCTACGTCAGCCATTTTTTTTGCGGTTCCTCCGCAGCGGTTCCTCGGCAGCGATGGCTATGCTGCAGCCCTTCCGCCGCCTATCGGATTCATCACTGTTCGCGCACGATGCGGTCCGATTCATAGGTAGGTACCATGGTGGTAGCGGGGATGTCATAATGTCACGAGCGGTTACTCCGTGTGCATGGCGGCGGTTCTTGGCTTTTCCGCTGAGTATCCGGCCGTTGCGGTCGGATTTTCAGCTGGTCCGGCGAGTGCGGGCGTTTTTTCGTTGTCTCCCGCCGCCGCGGACGGATTATTGTGCCGGTTCATCGTAATGTATCCGGCGTTTTTCCCGGTGGCCATGCGGGCGGTTTTTTGCCGCTACCATGGCGGTCGGTATGTTTTTCCGACCGCCATCGTAATCGACCCCTTAGACACAGGTCTAAACTTAGACTTCAGCTCTAAAGTTAGACTTTAGGTCTAAAGTTAGACTTTATGTCTAAACTAAGACTTCAGGTCTAAATTTAGGCTTCAGGCTCAGTAGCGGCCCGTGGAGGGAGTTCCGTGGGGCGGTGAGGCGGGGCGGGGGAGGGGCAGGGTGGGGGGTAGTAAACACCGGAATATGGATGAACGGAGGTAAGTGAACAATTAAATAAATAAAACAAATTTTGTTGCGTGCGCTGTACGCACGCAACGAAATTCGTTTTATTTATTTAATTGTTTACTTACCTCCGTTCATCCATATTCCGGTGTTCACTACCCCCCGCCCCGCCTCACCGCCCCACGGAACTCCCTCCACGGGCCGCTACTGTTCAGGCTTAAGTTTACCTCTTTGAATAGGGCCCTAACTGTACACCTTAATTATAAGTTTAGACTAAGACCGGGTGGCGAGCTCCGATCCGCCAGTGGAGTTTGCAGAGTTTTGCCAACACCGCGTTCCGTTTGGAACGCGGAGTTCAGACAAAACTCCGACTCCGCGACAGAATGGAGTTAGCCCCTGTCCACGCCTAAAAAATAGTTAAAAAAACTACTTACCTGCTCTGGGGTCTCCGGGCTTCCCTCCTCCTCGCCGTGGTCTCTCCTCCTCACCATCCTTGTCCTCGCAGTTCGCAAACCCCTATGTTGTACGTCTTGCGAGTACTGTGCATGCGCACAATTTTAGGCCTGAAGTCTAAACTTAGACTCAGGTCTAAAGTTAGACTTCAGTACTAAGGGGCTCATTACGATGACGGACGGTAGCCCATCCGTGCTGGTGGCGAAAAACGTTTATTTTTCCGCTCCAGGTGCGGTCATTGCGACCACCAAATTACAATGGTCCTACAGAGGCCATTTACCGCCCGCCGCGGTCTGTCAGTCTCCGCACGCTTGTTTGCGTATGCCAGGGTGGCGGACAGAGCCAACAGAGCAGGACCGGCGTGCGGAAACACGTTCCGTCGGCCAACCAGATCACGATGTTGCAAACAGCCCTTCCCACCGCAGCGTAAAAACCAGCATGTTGAGGATGGCAGAAACACAACAACGGAGAGGAAGAGCCGATATAGAACCCATCTAAACCACCGGAGCCGCCATGGATCCTGCGCTACAGGCCTTCCCGCTGCACAACCTGCTGCACCTCCAGCAGACAAGACGCCGCCGCGCTCAACAGCAGAGGTACGTACCAAACATCTCCACGCATGCAACCCCTGAACAACTACAACTCCCAGCAAGCGTGGCGGCACCACAATGAATGTGGCAACCTGCCAAATGCAAAGTGCGAGGTCCACCCAATCCCCTTGAGTGACCCTCGGTGCTCCTGAAGGCAACTGGGGCCAATGCCGAGCCCCGCAGTTGCAGAGCGCGCACACCGCTATATCAAAATATGTATGCCGCCGATGGCTTCCATTGGCTGATGGCACATTCGCATAGTGTGTGCCATATCGCGGTGGCCCGGAAGCTGCGACTGCAGCCCTGCAACATTCAATTGGGGCCAATGCGTGTCATCGCTGCGGATGCCAGCTACCGCGCATGCGAACACATACTGCATTTGCATTGGCGCCCTGCGAATTACATCACACATCACAACTCATTTGCCTAAAGTGATTGGTGCACCCCACGTGTAATGTTGTGGGGCACGAGGCCCCCATGCATATAAAGTAACCACACAGACACCGTACATGTATAGGAGAACAGGCCCAGGGCACGTGCGTCCGGCCCCGTTTGTTGGCAGAGTCACATGTCCAGTGACGCCTGTGCTGGGTGGCTGTGGGGTGGGGGGTAAGCCAGCCCTCTGGGAGTGGCTGGTACATCAGAACAACTAGAACAGTGACCAGCTGGTCACTACACTGTGAAGGTATGAGAGAGTGTGACCTGTGAGCCAAGTCTACACACACATGGTAGGTCCAAGGAAAAGAGAGTGAAATTACATACATACATTCACACTGCTACTGGGCGTACCTGGCGTTTGTCGGAAGGAGATTTTGCAGATCATCGTGACTGAACCCTTATTGTGGGCCTCCTTCCTGTATTTATCTAGAGATATTCCACATTTGCACTAGAAAACATTTGGATTTATCCATCTATTATACATAGATCATCGTGATCGGACCCTTATTGTGGGGCTCCTTTTTGTACTTTTCTTGAGATATTTCGAGTCGATACTAGAGAACTCTTGGATAATTCCATCTATCACACATAGCCCTGATGAAGTTCCTTTGAAAGGAACGAAACGCGTTGGCTGATGCCTAATCTTTTTATGATGAAGAATAAAGAAACTTAAGGACTCATTCAAAGGACTCTGACTTCTTTCCTGGTGCACCTTCCATAATTTTAAACAACTGTTCTTGTCTGGATTCCAGTGGAACCCAACGGTGGCGAGTTCCGGAGGCGCTTTGCACAGGACTCTTACAATTGTGAATAGGGGTTGATGTGCTGAACCAGTGATCAGCCGCTGTTTAGAGTATTTCTTGTATGAAATTACATACATAGTCATGCCTCGTGGCCAGCATGGACTGAAATGAGGGAAGGAGTCAAAAAGGACAAAGGTCTCTCGCACTGTACCAATGTTGTGTAATGAAACATCCAACCTGTGAACATCGCTTGAATATCCCTTGACATCGGACTGGCGTCTCTTGGCCAGGGGTCGTCTTGTGAAGGGCCAGTGACGTAGGCAGACAATCAGAGGTGTCCATTGTCCGCAAATCAGACATACTTGTAATCCCTAGCACTCCCAACACACGTACTGGTGTGGCGTGCAGTCTGCCTAGCTGCCATTGCCTGTAAATGTTCCCACACACGTCATAGGAGTGCACATGTGGAACAAACAAACATAGCTCTGACCGACATCATCGGTCATTGTAAGCCATGTGGGCATGTGTACACAATCCATGTGCATTTGTGCCTCATTCAGGTGAACATTGCAATGTCTGTTACGTAAATTCCTCACACACTCACGCAGGACTGACCCCATAATGTCCACATGTGTCTGTCCCCCGTGCCGTACAGCCATGTTGCGTTGTCCAGATGACACTCACTGCCCTCATACTGTAATGTTGTTGTGAATAGGGGGACTCAAATTTGCGGCTGTGCAGTGACAGCTGCTACATGCAACTCAGCACTGATACTGGGAAACACAAGTGCTGTAGCAGTGTACTATATGCCATACACATCGACTTCATTGGATGTTGTAGTGTCAGTATGGCGAGTGAGCGAAGAAAAACAATGCTGAATGCAGCTCACATGTGCATTTCACGTGACCATGAGTCCTCTATGTTGTGGTTGTGTGAGTCTCTGGGTAAACTGTTCGCCACATCTCACCTATAACTCAGCTCATGCTCCTGTACCCTGACATACGTAGGAGGAGGCCACCCATCCTTCGACCTGCCCCCAACCTGGTGACGATGTAGGGCATTGAAATCATCCGTAAATACCGTTTGGATCGCCGCACACTACGGAACCTATGTGCCCAGTCGTAGCCCCATGTGAAGCCCAAAAGAATACATCCGGCTGCATTGACTGCTACAGTGAAGGTTATGGCTGCACTGCATTTCTCCGCTACTGGGTCTTACCAGTACACTGTGGCCAGTGCCGATGGGATGTCACAACCCATGATGAGCATGGTGGTGCGTGACGTCCTGTCAGCATTGATGCTTTACAAGGACAGACATGTCCACTTCCCGAGGAGGGATGAATTGGCAGATGTGAAGGGGGAGTTCCTTGACCTGGGAGCACGCCTGGTTCTAGCGGGTGGGCCGGGTGGGCCAGGCCCACCCAAACCTGATCCGCGCCCCTGGCAGTGATGGCACGAAGGCCATTAGTAAATGGCCACATTCATGTGAAACGTTCCTCCAAACTTTGATTATCATCCTGTTTTGGGAGTTGCGGATGTGGGCCTGAGACCTCTCTCACAGTTACCCCCAATCACACATCTCCATTCAGAAATGTGGGCTGTGTCCCCGCCTACTTGTGCAGCAGAAATATGGGCATGGCGAAGGGGACAAATCCTCTCTTCTGCACCGGGTAACCTTAACCGTACTGCTGTGTGGATATCTCCTTTTCAATTACACAGGGAGAAGATAAGTTAATTTCTCCGGATTCACCTTACCCGGCCACTGCAGCTGCTTATCAGATCGGGCAGTGAGTAGGAACCGAGCAGGTGAGAGAATGTCTGGCTATTTGTTCTTCATAAAATCATCAGGGAAGGCCCAGCAAGACACATACTTCCTGTATACTTCATTTAAACATTTTGTATCTCAATCAAGGCTCTGCCACGGATGTAAGCCAACAATAAAAATGTCCAGATAACTGGTGATTATTGATCCTGTCAATCCTTTGTCTGTTGGTAGTTTTTAAATGCAGATAAACTGCATTTGATGTGTATAGCTCAGTGGGTTACTGCCGTTGTCACAGAGACATCTGGGTAACTTGCAGTTCAGAAGTTACAATCCTGTCATAGGACAGGGACCTAGGAACTGTCATCAAAGAGCTGCATGAGAACCTGAATTAATAGTAAGAACCTAGCTTCATTTCTGGGTTGTAACATAGTCATATCTTCCCCAATCTTTCATCATTCGAATGTTGCCATAAAGAGTTTCTTGGGGCAGATATACACCTTTATCTGCCAAGCCAACCCCTAACCACCTGAGTTAGTGCTTCTCCAGACCAAACGCCCTTAAACATCCTGCCCACCAGTATGGATGACATGTGATTCCCACACCTTGTAATCCTCATTGGTTTCCGTGACATTCCCTGTAGACTGATGTACTTACATACTTGCATGATTGATTGTCTCTGTACAATGTGTGCATGATGTAAAGTACTGTCACACCCTACACTGATACCAGTAGCACCATACAACAAATGAAATGCACATGAGAGAGTAGTTATGGAGAGGTGAGGGGCGCTGGACGAGGGGGCAGTGAGGGAATCCGAGGAGGAGGGCATGAGTGAGAACCTGAGAAGTGTCACTTGCCTGATACTCCCACCTCAGGAAACCTCCTCCTCCCATCAGGAGGACCTTTTATGGAAAAACCACACTTACTGAGAGTGATAACATCTAGAAAGAGAATTTGGAAGGAAAGAATGCGTTTCACTTGCCCTTGTAAAACTGAGGAGAGATAAAGGAGGGCCCTGAAGCAGGCCTGGCGCGAGATATAAGTGACAAATAGGTCCCCCAGTGGCCCACCCTAATGCCTCGTTGGCCCACCCAAATAAAAATTCATGGAACCGGGCATGCCTGGGAGGCATCCCAAATGTTGATGGCCTCGTTCCACCACAGGCAAGTGAACCCATCTATAGGAAACGCAAGCACTACCACTCCATCAACGTGCAAGTGGTATGACAGGCGGAGCAGATCATCTCACACATGTGTGCAGAGTATCCGGGGTCGGCACATGACTGCTACATCTGGCGGACCAGCAACATCCCCCCGCTCACAACCCACACATGCCCAGTGACGATGACAGTGGTGAGGAAGAAGGCCTTGTCCAGCATCAACAGCTCATCGTCAACTACTTACATTGAGTGTGAGTTAACAATGAGCAACTATGAATGTGTCTGGGTGCCTTGCTGTTGTGTCACGAACATTGACAGATGTTCCTGAGATTTTGTACACATACCGGACTATGCGCAGGATTTGAGAACTTGGGCAGCAGGGACTGAGCACCCCGAAGCACCCCTACGCACAGGACACCATTGCCATACTGCCTCACTAGCTCTCCTACTCACTCAGAGGCATTCAAGCGCCTGTACACAAGTAGACAAGTTGAAGACAAGAAACGGTTTCAAATGTGCATTTTTTACTACAGTGTCAAAGCATGCAACCTACGTGCCACAACAGGTTCAAAATGCATGAGTACCTAACCAGTAACCACAGTGACATATCCATTTAATATGAAGCAAGATGTCACATCATTAATCCCTCTGGACGTAGAACCACGAGCATATCCCCCCACCACTTGCAGGAAGGAGTTGTATCAGATGTCCCTGGTCTATGGGCCTTGTCAGCAGACCCCATAACTCAGCCTATATATGGTGAAATTTACATCACATTTGCTGTGTCGCTCTCATCACTGGATGGATCACTCTCCAAGTGTGGGGCATCTAGCCCGCCTTCCCATGACATCTAAAGGGGATCCATGTCCTCTTGCAGCTGTGAGACTTTGTTGAGTCGGGGTGCTAGGGCCAGACCAGACCAGAATGACAAGGGACATTGTTCGCTGACCACGGACAGAATGTTCAGACAGTACTCCTGGACCACGCAGAGAACAAGCTGTATGGACACTTCTCATGTGACAGTCATATACTAAGGTACTTGCAGGGCACAAGTCCCAGAAAAAGAAGGGGGGGGACTGAGCAAGTAAGTCAAAATGCAAACGACCCCACAACGTCACAATGTAGCGCTATGAAAGAAGTAAAATAGTGCGACTAAAATGATTTGTGCAAATACTGGGATAGACTAACCCATCTGACAGTCTTACAGTGTCTGCATTGATATACAGGGACAGAACAAAGGCTAAAGCATGTCTCTCCTAAGTACATGTGAAGAGAAGGCAAGCTATGTGCCTATGTTTCCCTCTGTGGCATCTACATTTCAATGTAAGGTTCAAGGCGGCCCCCAGTCAGCATATACAAACAAAACTAGGCCGGATGGCCCCTTTACTTAGGCACAGCTGGAGATGAAAAAATGCTCCCCCGCTGGCTGCACTTTGCTGCTGGGAATGGAAAGCAGTCAACGTGCATGTGCTGCTGAACATGTCCCTGTGTCTGGAAAGTACACCGGGACACGTTCAGCATATTACTGTGGGGAACAACTTTTTGGCGTGAAAAGAGGGGGGGGGGAACCAGTGTACCTGCATGTGCCCCCGACTCGAGCCCTGGGTACTTGCAAAACAACAACACCATGTAATATTTGTGCGCCACAGTTGCATAATGGAAGCCGGACTTATGCCAGACAACAATGTCCATGATGGTCAGATGATAGCCTCCACTTGCTCAGGACTGTGGTACCATGCGAAACAGACCGCAGAGCTCAGCATAGTCAAAGCCAATGCAGACACGGATGAAGTCAGAGAGCTGGATGACAATTCTAGTCAGGAGGCGTGAAGAAAGGTAAACGAAAATTGAATCAGTCACCAACAGTTCCTATTGCTGTCAAGTAGTTACGAATCCAAGAAGGCACAGGCAGCTTCGAAGGCAATCAGTTCCAAAAGACGATCCAAATCATCTTCAGCGAAAAGGACCGCCATCCAATCCAGCAGTATGAAGGAACAGATGTGCTCCTCGCACTATGAGGTTGAAAGGAGCATCCCCTCGCAACCTGGGAGAGGTTCGATGTAGGCATGGCACAGGAGCCATTGCGCAAACGCACAGGCGTTGCTGTCAGCCTGTCTGACGCACTGTAAGGCATCCCATAGACTTGTCTCACCAAAGCATTCCTGCTCGTGGACCAACAAAGGAGTCACCCACAGCTCATGAACCAGGGCAGCAAGGGATGTGTTTGAAAGGCAGACATCCATGGCCCACTGGAACAGACATCTTCTGCAGGAAAAGACGGGTTGCATGCAGGTGAAATAGGCATAGCAGAACGTTAGCCTATAACCGAAGCGCAGCACAGCCAATGGGACACATCCAAAGAGAAGCTGCATGCGGTCACGGTACAGTTGCAACTGACCGGGCTCGGCCTGGCCCACAGGACAGTCAGACATGGCGTGAGAGCAATCTCAAAACCAGCGCTCAGCTGTACAGCCAAAGTAATGATCTGAGACCGCTAAATACAGTATGTAAATTGGAAGAATGACACCCGGTGGTACTCCCGTAAAAGCATGAAAGGAAGGGACAAGGCCGGAGCCCACAAGTCTGAAAAAAAGTGTGCAACGGCCTTCAGTATCAGACGCTATCAATAATTTGTGTGTCAGTTCACCGAGAACAAAGTGGGAGTGCCGTGTTCAGCAGTGACTGAATCGCGCGGGACAGTCAAGACACCTGGAATTCGAAGGTCTCCGGGCTGATGTGGGAGCGACTACTTGTTGAGACAGAGGCCCATTGTGCCTGCACACTTATTGAAGTATGCTTTCGCTGTGGGAATGTGAGGCCACAAATGACTATCCACATTCACATATGGGGGAGTTAGCAGGATATTGGCACAAAAGGAACACGTTGTGCAACAGTTCCTATATACGTGATGCCTGCCCTGTGCACGTAGCAGTTGTGCTCATGCAGGAGAAGCTAAGTACGTTTGGAAAATAGATTCAGCGTGGGTATGTTGTCAGGGACTGGTGTTCATGTTGTTAAACATCCATAAATCGCACATGTCACATGACAAGCCCTGTGCAACAGTACTTGAGTGTGTGAATGCGACAATGTCACCATCGTCCACATGACAGGATGTGGTGTGATGCTGGCTCTTGTGGGCACACTGCTAAGGATTTCATTGTTCGGCGCTATGTGATCTGTGTCAACTGCCGTCATGTCCATGTTGATGTTATTAGGGGGGTGGGAGCACACTGCTTCACCTCCCTGCACAGTCCATCCCTTAGCATTCTGGTAAATGCAGTTCAGTCATGATGTTCACTTGTCATGGGACTGAAGTGTCTCACCTGATTTGGGCAGGGAGAGGTACAGAGACTCGAGTGGATTGTGGCAGCTTCCTCAGCAGACACCGATCACAATGTAGCTTGCCTCTACTGATGTAGGATGAGAACGCAACACACATGTGTCTAGGGATTCACAGCACTGACCTGCACCGACCTTGGTGACACACGACAACGGTAACAGAAGTGAGCTTTTCAACTGAACTGCATTTACCAGGGTGCTAAGGGCTAAACTGTGTTGGGAGGTGCAGTCGTGTGCTCCAGTCCCCCTGCTGTCCATGTTGATGGTGTTGGCCGGTGTCATCTGTGACGCATATTGTACAGTGTTGCCTAGTGGTGTGCTTTTGCGGTTATTCCATGATCTGTCGACGCACTGTTATTTCCTTGTGTCTTTCCAGCTTCCTCCACTCTCTCATTGGATTTTCGCTTTTACATATTCGGATACATTGCAATGTGAGTTGACATGCGACTTACTGTGATGTAAATGCTCTGGACACAAAGGCATACTATTGTGAGCTGTGTTTATTTTGCAATGAGTGACAGGTGAGGGGTGAAATAGAAAGTGATGGTACACGGATAGTTAGTGTAGAACACACAAAGGTAGAGTTCAGAAGTACAACAGAACACTCCATCCTTGTGGCAATGTGGGTTCGGATTTACAACAAAGTAAATGTTCGGAGTTACAGTGGTGACATCAGCGGTTGCTCCGAGAGCTGGTACCGCACGGTGCTGTGCCACGTGATTGTCCCGGGATCTTTTTGGGACGCCCCCTCTGCCGTTTGCCATGGGGGGAACCTGCTGCATGCTCAGAGGTGTCTGAGGATTCGCTGTGGTGTGACTCACCCCTCCCTGTGGCCGCTGCTGCGATGGTGTGACTATCATCCTGCTGGCCAGGGGGGGGGGCGTGCAGCTGTCAGAGCAGCTGGCATGTCCCGCAGATCACCCACGAGCTGGACCATGTACTCAGCAATTTGTTCCAAGTGAGTGTCCATGAACCTCTGCAGCAGGCGATGTTCCCGCAGGACTTCAAGGACCTGGCCCATCTGTCCCTGGTTCTGCTGGTATGCACCAAGAACAGGTAGCACAGTGTCCAGGGCCTCTGTCTCATTGTACTCCTGTGACTGTCCCCCAGTTGGCCTCCCACCTGCCCTGAAGCCCCGGACATGTGGCGTTGCCTGGTGCAGCCGCCGCACACCGTCCCCAGCATCCCCAGTGTGCCTGGTGGTATTCGCAACTGCTGGCAAAGGGACAGTGTTGGAGGCAGCGGTGGTGATGGTGGAGGTGGCTGCCACACAGGTCGTTGCTGCAGGGGTCTGCATTGGCGGTGCAGCTGATGTGGGAGTTGTGGTGGTGGTGGGGTCAGTGAGGGCCTGAGCATGGGCTGTTCTGGGCACGCCGGAGGGGCTATGTCGGTCCTCCTTACCTGAAACGCCCAGGGACTTTGTATCCAAGGTTTCAGCTTCTGGGGGGGGCTGGCTGGGTTCGTCCATGGCACGGTCGCCTGCTGTTGCTAGCGAGTCACCTTTTGGAGTAAGGTCATTTTGTCAGCATGTTCGGCTCACAGCACGACTTTGATGTTCATGTTGGGCACATTTAATTTGAGATGACCTGACGTTTACCTTGGCATTACTAGGCATTCATGTCAGTTTGTCATCAGTCGCACATGAAGTTGAGGTACATACAGGGCTTTGAGTGGTCCGGGTCTCACCGGTGCTGGGCACCGTCATTTATTTAAGGTGGTCTCGGTACGGGTCTCTATCGTGCTCTGTTTTGTGCCCTGCCACAGGCGGTCCGTTCTTTTTGCTGGAATGCATTGACAGCAGGCACATCGATGTGCGCATGGTCACACTCCTCACTTCTCACTGGTGGAGGAGTTACGGCATGACGTCATACCAGGTGAGCGTTGTGGGGAAGTGAAATCCTTTAAGGATTCATTTTGTCTATGGAATTCACTCCTTTGGAGACTCATGAGCAGCCACATCGTTGTGGTGTCACCAGGGCTTTAAGTGTAAGATTTTCCAATGTTAAATGCAAGCCATAGTTGCTGCTTCTTCACTTTATGCAACTGACAAACATTGACAAGGCCAGTAGTCCGGAGTTGTAGTAGGTATCATGTTACTTGTTGTATCATGTATCTGGGTGCAATGGCAGTGACAGTGAAATGCAAGTCGGGTAGCCCAATATGCTAAGCACAGATTTCTGTCTAAGGTTTTCAGGCCATGCCCTTAATTACATTGGCAAGGCCCCTTTGAGAGACGCCCCAGTTTTTTCATCCCACTTAAAGCCCTGCGTACCTACATTGCTTGTTAGCGATGTGACATGGCTAATGGGCCAATTTCATGTGTACAGATATTGTATTTCCGAGGACATGTCATCTGGTACTAACTTGTTGCTCATCCAATTCAGTTAATGCTTGGACATTTGGGAATTTTCTATGTGTATCTGACTACTATGCCGCGACTTCATGATTTGTGTTGTGCTTTTTGTCCTTACCTCCTGTGGTTTGTGAGGGCTGACAGAGTTTCCATGCTTGTGTTGTGTTGACCCGAGTCTTTCTTGTTTGAGGGAATGGGACTTGCACATTGGCTTTTTGTGGTCGCGTTCTTGTATTCTGCTTTGCAGTTGCATGTGACTTCATCAGTGACACTGTGAATCATGTGGCCTCTCGGTCGGACGCAGTGCTTGGTCCACCAGCTCCGCATTCTCACCGTAATTAGCCGTGCGGTCATACCGCGGCAGGGGCGGCCTTTCCAGGCCGTTGCACGATTTTCTACGTCCGCCGCAGTCGGGCTTGCAGCTTTTCCGACCGTTGTGGACGGTCTTTTGTGACATCCGTCCGCCGCGGTCTGATTTTGCGTACATTGCATCGTAATTTGGCCGACGGAAATGCCGCGGGTCATGCGGGGGGATTTTTCCCGATGCCATGGCGCTCGGGGGGCTTTTCCGTACGCCATCGTAATTGGGCCCTAAACTCAGACTTTGATGTAAAATTAAAGTTCAGGCCTAAATTTAGAGTTCATGTCTAAAGTTAGACTTTAGGTCTAAACTTGGACTTGAGGTTTAAGTTTACCTTTGTGAATCGGGCCCTAAGTTTGCAATGTCATTTTCAGGCCAGGTGCAAAATTGCCACTTGGGAAAGGAACCACATCCTGTCTAATTCTTTACTTTATTCTACACAGTAATTTTTACAAATATTTGTAAAATAGGTTATCAAAGTCTTTTGGCTGATTATTGAAGCATAGTGCTGGCTTACCTGGAATTCATGCTGAGCTGCTGATAATCTACTATTCTCATTTTAGTGTAACCTTCCACACAGATCATTGACACCATGGGGTCGATTCCGATCTCGGCCGGTAGGGCTCCGAATAGGATTCGGCTTTACCGGATCCGATTCGGAGCCCTTTTTCCCGACCGAATCGTACGCGGGTCCGGCCGAGCGAGTACGATGCGAGTCGCCGACCGACTCGTCCGGGCGACCCGACCGCTCCGACCGACTCGTACCCGGATCGTACCGCTCCGACCGACTCGCTCGGACCCGATTCGCACCGCGCAATGGAGACGTTTTCCGGCCGGGTAAGTACGATGCGCACCTCGACCGCTCCGACCGACTCGCGCCGTCCGACTCGAACTCGCTGTCGGAGCCGTACTTTGGGGGTCCGTGTCGGACCCCCTGTACGCGTACCCGCGCGAGGCGCACACAGGGGGACCCATGGGTCCCCCTACCTGTGCGTGTACGCCGCGAGCGCTCGCGGCGTACTCGCTGTAGGGGCGCCCTTGTCCGCCTCGCACCCATTGAGGCAATGGGAGCCCGCGTACGCGTTGTACGACCGGCTCCCATTGAGTTCAATGGGAGTCCGACCGACTCGTGTCCGGTGGCATACGAATGCATCGGACTCGTTCGGTCGGACTGCACGGGTCCGATTCGGTCGGAAATTTCTCCGGGTCCGGCTCGGTCGGAGAGATTTCCGGCCCGAATCGGAATCGACCCCCATATCTTGCTAAACAATATCGTTTGCAAAAATATTGTGTCACTAATATCATTTACCACAATATTGTGCTTCTATACTTATAATGGTAAGAACAAAAATGTCGAATATAGTTGACACTAATATTGTCCAAAAATAGACAAAAATATTGATTTTTTAATACAAATAGAATTTAACCCCTTGCGTGCGCGGCGAATTTTCGCACTGTGCGGGCGTTTTAATTAGTGGGCGGGATTCGGACGGCCCCTGGTCGTCCTCCGCACACGCCCACCGTGACGCATGACGGCCGGGGGCCGTCATGAGCATGCAAGGGGTTAAAGTAATAAATGTTAAATATTTTAATATATGAATTTAATATAAAGTAAATTAAATATATTTCACTAATATTTAATAACATATAAATTTATACTTATATAAACACACAAACACATATTTGTGTGTTTCTATTTATATAAATATATGTGTACATATAGTGCATTATAACTAATAAAAATATTTATTTTACATTGTCTTATTTTGTTATATTTGAAATGTATTGCTATGAATATATATATATATATATAAACATATACATAATATATATAATTAATACAAATTTTATTTCACATGATATTATTTTTAATATTTTAAATGTAATAATATGAACATATATGTGTGTATAGATATTCGTAGTGATACATTTAAAATATTAATATTATCCAGCAGCACAAAGGAATTTCATCTGCAAGTACATCAGGCAGCACAAAAATCGTTCATCCAAGCAATAGCAAATGGAGACGCCTTAAAGCTGTGTTTCAGCCTTTCTCAATCCAGCTGATTGGTGAATGCCCTCTTAATACTTCATTTATACTTGCGGATGTACTAAAGATGGAAGAAATACCTTCAGGTTCTACAGAATAATTATCGAGCATTTTAATTTTCATTTATTTATTTGGAGATTTATAATCCGTACAGCTACCCCAAGGGGCTTCCCGGCACAGGATAGAAGCAGATATGGTGTCAAAGGACAAGCATCTAGAATAGCCAAGTATTCAAATTTTTGTGAAAGGCAAGCAATGAATTGCATTTTCTAAGGTCGGCAGGCAGAGAACTCCACAATTTAGGACCAAGGTAGGCAAAAGAGCGGCCCTTCATCCAGGTTAGACGGAACCTTGGCATTGAAAACCACACATGACTCGAAGATCTCAATAATCGAATAGGCAGATAAGGAGTTACCAGTTCCTGAATGTAACAGGGAGCCAAGCCTTATTTAGCCTTGAACATATAGCACAGTGCCCTAAACTCAATGCTTTTAGAGACCTTGAGCCAGTGCAGTTCCTGAAGCAGATGGGAGACTGAAGCATATTTAGGTAATCGAAAAAGCAGCCGAGCAGCAGCATTTTGAACAATCTGCAAGCGGTGGATGGAAGTCTTATCCACACTTAAAGAATCTTTTTCAGCTATTTGAGGACTGAGAGCAGGTTGCAGTGACCTTAGTCACGTGTGGTTTCAATGAAAGTTTATCATTGATAATAAAACCCAGATTTTTAACCTTAGTAGATGGGGTGGGCAGAGGCCCTAAGGATTCCGGCCAGTGTCTTGGGCCCTGAAGAGAGGCATTTTTACCCAGAACCAAGACCTCAGTCTTGTCACCATTGAGCCTTAGAGCATTTTTATTCATCCTTAAAGAAATTTTCCTCAGACCCAGATTCAGCATAGACGGGTCATGGTTCTGAGCCGATGATAAGGAGAAAATAATCTGTGTGTCATTGGCGTATGAAAAAAGGGTAATCCCAGAATTCTCTAGTAGATCCGCCAATGGGCTGACATAGATGTTAAAAAACAAGGGGCTCAAAATCGAACCCTATGGGACACCAGAAGTCAGGGCTAGAGGTTTGGATCTCTCATTAGCCGAAAAGGCCTGAAAAGTACGGTCCTTTAGGAAAGAGATAAGCCACCTCAAGCCAAACCTTCGGGGGCTAAAGACTCTAGTCTGCCAGCAAGGATAGTATGAGACACTGTGTCGAAAGCTGTGCTCAAATTAAGCACAATGAGCACAGCAGTGCGTCCTGAGACCGGATGCTGCTTGAGACATTCTGTTGGTTCACTGATAGATTATCGATGGTAAAAACATCGATGGTAAAAATATCGAAAAAAAATATAGATAGTAAAAATATTGACCTCCTATACTTAAACAAGTACAAAAATATCGAATCAAAAATATCGAAATTAAAAATATAGATGTAAAAAATATCGATTTAAAAATATAAATAAAATAAAATAATATATATTAAAAATATAAAATATTATCTTTTACAAAATAAATTAAATTTAACATACATTTTAACTAAATAAAAAAATGAAATTTAATTTTTTTAAATATAAACACACAAACATAATTTATGTATATACATATATTTCTTTAAAATAATTTATTAACTATTATCTTTATTTAATTTTTAAACTTTTAAATTATATAAAAATATAATATATACATTTATCAATAATTTCAAATTGAAAAAACCATTTTATAATTAATTAAAACATTAAACTATTAAAACAAAATTAAAAAGTACATTTCGCAACACAATAAATACAACAGTAGGGAAAATGTTGGATAGTGAAACAATTAAATTTACTATTCCAACTGCAATAGGTGCAACAGTAGGGAAAGTGTCGAAAACGGAGGGGTAAAAATTACTATTCCCATTCCAAAGAGTGCAACAGCAGGGAAAGTGTTGGATAGCCAAGGGGTAAAATTTACTATTCCCACTCCATTGACTACAAAAGTAGGGTAAATGTTGGATAGTAGAAGAATTAAATTTACTATTCCAACTCCAGTGATTGCAACAGTAGGGAAAATGTTAGATAGCGGAGGGGTAAAAATCACTATTCCCACTCCAGTGAGTACAACAGTAGGGAAAGTATTGGATGGCAGAGGGGTAAAAACTACTATTCCCACTCCAGTGAGTGCAACAGTAGGGAAAGTGCTGGATAGCGAAGGGGTAAAAATTACTATTCCCACTCCAGTTAGTGCAACATTAGGGAAAGTATTGGATAGCGGAGGGGTAAAAATTACTATTCCCAATCAAGTGAGTGCAATAGTAGGGAAAGTGCTGGATAGCGAAGGGGTAAAAATCACTATTCCCACTCCAGTGAGTGCAACAGCAGGGAAAGTATTGGATAGCGGAGGGGTAAAAATTACTATTACCACTCCAGTGAGTGCAACAGTAGGGAAAGTATTGGATAGCAGAAAAACTAACATTTCTAATAACATTTAAACAATTACAAAAAATTAAATAATCTTAAATAATTAAATATATCAAGCATATAAAAAGAACACATATTATAATGTTAATTACATATAACAAAACACTACAAATATGATATAAAAAATACATTTATAAACAATATTTATTTAAAAGGAACAAATATTCACAAACAAATTATTTAAAACATAGATGTATTTATTTTATTTCCTACCCTATAACACCACACCAATAAAAAAAGACATCAACATTTTTATTGAAATTTATTTCCATATTTAACATAATTAATAATGAATTTAAAATATATTATTAATAAAAAAAGATAGTAAACATGCATTGAGTACACATTCTTTAACACTATAATACCTACAACACACACCTAAAATTACTTACACAATTACGATTATTGATTACTAATTAATTAATTTAAAATTAATTAACAAATAATTAATAATCCATCAAAAAAAAATCCCACCCTTCCCACCATTTACACCTATAAACACCACAACACACACCTAAAATTAATTACACAATTACCATCATTAATTACTAATTAACTAATTCAAATTAATTAACAACTAATCAATATTTCATCAATTACAAATAAATTACTTCCCACCCTTCACAGCATTTACACCTATAAGCACCACAAAACACACCTAACATTAATTACACAATTGCCATAATTTATTACTAATTCACTAATTTAAATTAATTAACAACTAATTAATAATTCATCAATAAAAAATAAATTACTTCTCACCCTTTACACCATTTACACCTATAAACACCACAAAACACACCTAAAATGAATTACACAATTACCATAATTAATTACTAATTAATTAATTTAAATTAATTAACAACTAATTATTAAACAATTATTAATAAATTAATTTACACATTTAACCCTATAATATCACAATTAAACAAATATTAATACATAAAAATTATTCAATACATTTTATATAATTAAATTACTTCCCACCCTATTCCCCTATAAACCCACAACCCGCTACGGAACTAAAAACACAAAATTCAATTAAAAACAAATTAATAACTACTATAAATAATCAATAAAAGTTATATGATTAAATTACCTCCCACCCTATTCCCCTATAAACCCACAACCTGCTACGGAACTAAAAACGCAAAATTCAATTAAAAAATAAATTATTAACTACTAAAATTTTAACACATATAAAAATACAAACAATTCTTATACAAAAAACAAACATCACACACATATAAAATATTTACTAAAATACATAACATTAATAAAAAATCGATATTTTTAACATTTATATTTTTACAAACGATATTAAACACTTCGATATTTTTTACATCGATATTACTTACCTAAAATCGATATTCTTGACCACGAGGATTTTACTGTCGATATTCCTGACCCATGATATTTTTACCACAATATTTGTGCAATTCGATATTTTTACCTCGATATTCTTTCTCTGCATCCATTCTGTTACACCGAGAAGGGCGGACTCTGTGCTATGTGCAGCCCTGAAGCCATACTGCGAGGGATGAAGAAGTTCAACGATTTTGGAAAAGAATGGAAGGGGGGAGAGAGGGCAAATATTTGACCAGCAAGAGGGATCCAAATTGGGTTTTTTTAGAAGAGGAAAAACCAAAGCATGCTTTCACCTTTGAGGCACAATTCCATCCCTCAATAATGTATTAAGGAGCTCTAGAATCACAGACAGAAACATCCAATAGTCTGAGCTTAACTGGGGGAAGAAGATCCAACAGAAAACCAGACTTAATGGAATGTAAGGCAGTCAGGAAAGATGCAAGAACCATAGGAGACCATGCACTGATTTTAGCAGCACACTCAAACTTGTTTGCCAGGTGAGTAACCTCTGCTAGACACATATCAGAGGTGTCCATGTTTGATTTGGAATCTGTATTTACGGATTTTGCAACCAGTTGTAGGTGAATCTTGTCCATTTTTTCGTGAACTCGCACTGGCTTTGTGAAAGAGGGGTGAAGGCAAGATATTAATCGCATCTGATAATTTTTTCACTACCTTAAAAAGTGTCTTCTGACAGTGTTGGGCAATAGTATTTTTTTCTGTACAATAAGTAGCACGAGCAGATTTGCAGAGAGCATGATATCTTTTTATTGCCTCCCCATACTCAGACTTGGCCTCCTCATCATACCGTTTCCTCCACTTTCTTTCTAATATTTTACATTGCTTCCTTTTTCTTAATCTGAATATATCAGTGAACCAAGGAGCGGGAGGATGAGTTCTGCCCTTGTGTTTGAGGGTTGGAGGAAGGATGATATCAATGGCCTCATTGAGCCAATGATGTATAGAGGTTTGGTCTGAATCGGGCTGTAGTAAAAGAATTGGCTTTGTGCTAAGAAGTTGTTCATTTAGTCCTGAAATGTTAAGTATGGACCAGTTCCTGACTTTAGATTTCAGAGCAGGCCGCACTATGGAAAAAAGGTCTTTTATATTCGAAAAAATTGGGTCCAAAAAGTGCCTGCAGCATGAGTAGGTGATGAGTTTAAAAGTGCTAAATTGAGAATACCCAGATCTTCGATAAGAGCTGAAGTCCGGTTGCTATTCGGATGCTCAAGATGGAAAATAATATCTCCAAGTAGAGTGAAGTTGGCAAAAAATATGGGCAGCCAGTAAGTCAGGGAGGGCAGTGCACCACTTACTGGGATAACCAGGGGGACGACAGATCAGAACCCCAGAAAACGTACATTTAGGAGTGAAGGAAAGTGTAAATAGCAACACTTCTCAATCAGGGATCAGAAGTTCATCGAGTTTACATTTGTAATATTTTTTCAAAATAATGGCAGTTCCTCTGCCAGTTCTATGGGGTCTGTCTATCCCAATTAAGGAGAAATTAGCAGGAATCGCAGCAATGATATCTGTCGGAGAACCTGCATGTAACTAGGTTTCAGTAAGGAATACGGCATCTAGGTTAGAATTAAAAAGGAAATTAAATAAATGTTGTTGATGTTTAGGGAGTAAGCAACAATTCAGACTAAAACAATAAAAGGACTGAGTAGAATAGTGCCCAACAGGATGCCCCAAACCACAAAAGTCAACACGCTCTGCTACCATTACTTGTTTGGAAGGCAAGTGTTGAACCATATGAGTGTCCATGGAGTTAATATAAATCGAGCAAGCAAAGTTACAGGAATTACAAGTGAGAGATTTCGCCCCCAGGTTAATGACCTGGCAGAGCACTTTAGGTATTGGCCGCAAGGAGTTGAAGAATGTTGCAGTATAAGACCTCACCTCTGGCTGCAGAGGACCAAGGTTCCTGGACCCTGGTCCCGGTCAGACGTGGACAGGCACAAAGAGGCTTGCCTTAGGCACACCATCGGTGCACCAGCGGTGCGCCTGATGCGAGTGTCTGCTCAGCCATTAGCTTTAAGGGCATTCCCCCCGAGCAGCTGGACCACTCAAAGAACCGGAAGTGAGAGGAAATTCGCGCTCCTCTTCCCTCCGCACAATCGGCACAGAAGCTGTAGCGGAACAGGGACGGAGCAAAGCGTGACAGGTAAAGTCAATGGGAGCGTGCTAATCAAATAGATTTAAAAATAAGAGAAAATAGAGAAAATGCACAATAAGCTTATATACAAGAGTTGGCAGCTGATAAGCAGAGCAGCGCACCTACTGTCTATCTGCTGCGCATCCGCTCAGCCATTAGTTTTAAGTAACCGTGGGCGGAGTATGTGGAGTGCCATTACGCGGAGTTCCACGGAGTTAAAGAAAAATCAGTGGAACTCCGCTCCACTCCACCCTCCCACAATAAAAAACATTAAAAAACCCACTTACCTGCTCTGGGATCTCGGGCTGCCCTCCTCCTCGCCGTGGTCTCTCCTCCTCACCGTCCTCTTCCTCGCCGGTCGCAAACCCCTACGTTGTACATCCTGTGAGGAATGCGCATACACAGTCCTCCCAAGACGTCAGCTGCTACGTTGAAAGTTTCCGGGTGATCCATCAAGCAGATGCTGAGAAAAAAGGGGGGTCCCAAAACGGGTTTCCCTATGTTACATCTATGGGGATTTTTCATTTTTTGAACACCACTACAGCCCGAACCGCAGAACGGAATGACACCACATTTGTCAGAAAGCTAGATGTTGGCCCAGAAAGCATGTTTTTGTGAAGTTTAAAAATATAGATATCTGGTAGCCCAAAATCCTACTGAAATTTGATTGGCTGCCAACAGTTCAACCAGGATGTGTTGGCAGCCATCTTGGGACTCTGCTTGAGGACGAGTCCCACCAAAAATTTAAAAAAAAGAGAAAAGGGGGCAGGGTAGAAATACTCTGACCCACTAGATCATTTGGTGGGGAGTCCCACAGGGCCAAAAAAGCATTTTTTTAAAAACATTTTTGTATAATAAGGAAGGGGGCTCCCTTCCTGGGGCTTATTATTGCCCTGGAGACCACCACCTCCCTGGGGCTTATTGCACTATAAATGGGGACCACCACCTCCTGGGGCTCATGTCTTTACACAATGCGGGGGGGCCCACAGATCACCCTGCAGACACGGGAACCATCACCTCCTCAGGCAAAATTCAAGCTAGGAGGGGGGCTGCGTGGCCCCCGTCCTGGAGCCATATATGAGCCTGGGGACCGTCACCCCCATGGCCGGCTCCTGCTATGTCCCGGGACATAGCTGTTTGCTGAGGCTTGACAGGAGCTTCACTGCTCCCGCCAAGCCATAGCAAACGCTTCTCTGCTTTCGGCAAGCGAGAGCTTTAAAAATGCTCTCACTTGCTGAAAGCAGAGCAGAACGGCTTTTGGACATAGGGAACTGTATGTTCAGCAGCGCCCATTGTCCAAAAGCAATGCTGGCTCTTGCAGGACGTGGGGAGCAGGCAGGGACCGTGGGGATCTTGAGACTCCGCCCACGGTCCTACTGGTGAGTGGGTACCCTAGAGACACCCACTTTAAATGGCCATGCCCCAGGGGATGGGGTCCCCGGGGCTCAATTCGGCCTAGGGAGGTGGGCAGCACAGCCCCCCATCTGTAAATGGCCGGGCCCTGGGGAGGGAGGTGGGCAGCGCAGCCCCCCATCTGTAAATGGCCGGGCCCTGGGGGATGGGATTCGGCCCATCTCCTCTAACTAAAAATAAAAAAAATTGGCCAGTCATCCGCTTCCATTTAAATTAGCCTGCCCCAGGAAATGGGTTCCCCGGGGCTGAAATTGGCCCAGGGAACGGGGAGCCACAGAGCCATGCAAAGAATTAATAAATAAATGGACTGGTAAATCGATGGAGGCCCGCCCCTTTCTTCACCACTCTGCAAATGCGCTTCCTGGTGTACAACTGGTTGGGGAATGAAGTCCTCTTGGCTGCAGAGGGTCCTTGGGGGCCAAGTACCCCTCCTGTTACCTCCAGTAAGTCCCACACAGCGGGATTGCTGAGAGGTCACTGGAAGCCACGCCCCCTTTCTCCACCACTCTGCAAACGTGCCTCCTGGCACAGTGCTCGTAGGGGGAGGATGTCTCCTTGGCTCCAAAGGGTCCTTGGGGGCCAACTACCCCTCCTGTTACCTGCTACAATTCCTGCAGAGCGTGATTGCTGAGAGGACTTCGGAGGCCACGCCCTCTTTCTAGAAAGATTCCACATCCACATAAAAATACAGCTTCCTCAAACATTTGACTAAAATATTGAGATCTTGGTTGACTCTCAAACATTTGTTGTTTCGAAGTGCGGAATGAAAGATACAGAATTAAGGTATTGTTATGCCATTTGTTTGAAGATGTGCAGATGAGGTTCCAGGCTTAACTATGTAAATGTTGTATTTTCATATTTTAGGAACTTACCTGAGAAAGTTGTGACCTGAATGTGTTTTGTTGAAACTAGGTAATATTAGCCAGAGATTTCAGTTTCTTCTGAGGAGTTTTCTAGAATGACACAAGGTCTTCAGCTTTTTAGGGAGGAATGTGGGTAAACTGAAGTTGATGTCATTGTATATCAACCTTGCAGTTTTGAAGGGGGATCTTGATTTCTAAGTTAGCCACAAGTATTTATGTTTGTTTTTGAGCAAGTAGGCTGCTGCTTGTAAAACTATTCTCTTCTGTCTGTACTGTCAGTGTTTGGGGAAATTTTAGTAAATAACTATTGTCATAGTTGACACTTGAGAGCATAGCAGACTGAACTGCTAGATTAAAACCATCTTGGAGATGAATGGTGTGCAAAATTCGAGAATTCTTTGATGGTAGAAAACCTCTTTTTGACATGAGATTCCCAGGTTGAAGTTTTTGTCAAATATCAAACCTAGGGATTTGGCTGATTACTCTGTCTTGGAATTAAAGCCATTTTTTCTTTACCATTTTAAGCCAGGTGTTGCTGAGGTCCCAATGCCTTTAGTGGAAGGAAGAAGAATATCTTTTAGGTGTCATTCAGAGTTTACTCTCTAATCATTGCTACATTTAGTAGAAGTGGTTCACTAAGTTTTCTGTGTTAGGCTCTCAGATTTCTATGTGTAATTTTGTTTCATCTGCAGAGTGTATGAGGTTTATGTCCAGGTCTTTATTGTTATTTATTTTAAATTACTTATGTTTCTTAGTTCTCCCAGGTGCTCAAAATATACGTTCAACAACGGAGATGCTAGTATCAAACCCTCTGGGATGTCAACTTACTAGAAGAGGATTTGTTTATATTTACAGACTGGTTACTTTCTGGTTTCTGTTTGAGATGTAAAGCTGAAACCATTTGAGTACCTTTCATTAAAGGCACAGGGGCCGATTCCGATCTCGGCCGGTAGGGCTCCGAATCGGATTCGGCTTTACCGGATCCGATTCGGAGCCCTGTTTCCCGACCGAACCGTACGCGGGTCCGGCCGAGCGAGTACGATGCGAAATCGCCGACCGACTCGTCCGGGCATCCCGACCGCTCCGACCGACTCGCTCCCGGCTCGAACCGCTCCGACCGACTCGCTCGGACTCGACTCGCACCGCGCAATGGAGACGTTTCCCGGCCGGGTAAGTACGATGCGCGCCGCGAGCAGTCCGACCGAGCCGCGCCGTCCGGCTCGTAAGAGCTGTCGGAGCCGTACTTTGGGGGTCCGTGTCGGACCCCCCTGTACGCGTAGCCGCGCGAGTCGCACACAGGGGGACCCATGGGTCCCCCTACCTGTGCGTGTACGGCGCGAATCGCTTCGCCGCGTACCCGCTGTAGGGGGCGCACTTGTCCGACTCGCACCCATTGAGTCAATGGGAGCCCGCGTACGCGTTGTACGACCGGCTCCCATTGACTTCAATGGGAGTCCGACCGACTCGAGTCCGATAACATACGGACGCATCGTACTCGTTCGGTCGGACTGCACGGGTCCGATTCGGTCGGAAATCTCTCCGGGTCCGGCTCGGTCGGAGAAATTTCCGGCCCGAATCGGAATCGACCCCACAGTCTTTCCTTTACCGTTTTAAGAAGGGTGTTGTGAAGGTCAGTGTCAAAATCAGAGAAGTCAAATAGTATTAGGAGGCTGCTTTCCTCGTTGTCAAACATGTGACCTATGTTGTCAGTTAGTTTTACAGTGACAGGATCTGGGATGTAGTCTGGATGGAAACTGGGTTGGTGTTCGCCTAAAAGCTTGTTGTACTTGAGGGAAAATGTAAACTGGGTAGTTAAGCGGGTTTAATGTAATTTAGCAATAAATGGTAAGGCAGTGATTGAGAAAAGGTCCACTGTATTTATATTTTTTCTGGATTTTTAAGGAGGGAGTTTTATTGAGGCCAATTTTTAGAAAGTTTGGGATGGACCAATTTTCTGTAGAAAAGTATTATTATTTTTTACCTAGTGATGTAAAGAAATATTCTTGTTTTCTTATCTAGTTTAAAAGTGAATGGGTCATCAGAGTAATTTGAAGGTTGATATTTTTCTTAACTACCTCTTCAAGGCAGGAAGCCTTGGTGGGTTAAAAAGTGCTGAGATATTTTTCGGCATGCAAGTGCATTTAAATGATAGTTTTTTAAACAGGAGTTCTAATTTAAAGTTGCAATTTTATACTTGCAGGAATGGTTTTCAAGACTGAACCTTTTTGAGATCTGTTTTTGGCTAATGTGGTTTTGGATTTGAAACAAGAAGGGGTCTCTTTCCTGTCACTCACTCTAGTTATCTGTTCTATAAAATAATTCTATATAGCCTCATTCAGGCTCAAATGTCCTTATTACCAGTCACTCCATAATCTAAACACTGAACATAGTTATATGTTAAAAGGTCTCATTTATTAAAATTATTTTCTTATATAAAAATAATTTCACGGTGATTCTTGCTATACAGCAAATACATTAATCCACATGTATAACAAATAGACTTTATCCAACTATAAAATTAGATATATACATCATCATCAAAGTTAAAAACAAATATCATCTAGTCCTCTAGTTTATTAGACAATAAAAACACAGGTTGCCGATGCAGCATTTCGGTTGATAAGACTTGATAAACACCACCTTCTTCAGGATAAAATTTTGACAACCGAGATTTATCTACAGCCTGTTATTTAGATCCACTGCCTTCTTTAAATTATATGGGATTATCTATGGGTATATTATTCTATCATCAAGGGTCCTTGTTCATCCACTAAATTGAAATTAAATTTGCACTTCCAAAGCGTTGACCTCCTCCGAAGGTTTTTGGACAGAGGAATCACTTAATATGGCACTCATATGTTGTTCCACGCGGGTTCCCCATTTAATTTGTTGTCTCAGGGCACAGCCGCTCGTAGAAGTGCTAAATATCACAGTGGTCTGGGAGCAATTCTTCTGTCTTCCCACAAGTTCTCTAAAATCTTCAACGTGCCCGTCCTGTCAATCGGGTGTTCTTTCTTTCTTTAGAAACTATATACTGACCCTGTCCCTTTTTTTGGGGAAAGCATCTCACCCACTTTGCTGAGTTTTGGATTTAAAGACATCTAATGTGGTCTAGAGAACCTTTTTTACTGATGTATCCTTTTGATTTCACTCGGATATTCTTTCTTTCCTATTTTTATTTTGCTTTCGATTTTTCAAATTGAGGGCTGCCACCTTATTTAGGATGTTTGAGAGTGTTTTATTGTAATAATTAGTAGTATAGATGTCTGAATAGGTAGGGTCATTGGTCCTACAGTACTTCCATTGTCTTCCATAACTGGAGAGTCTAGTGTATTTCCTGCTACGTTTCCTAGGGTTACTAATATCTCTATATCTCAAATGCCCCTGGCACATAGCTTTTCTCTTTGGGATATTTTCTTTGGAATATACACTTCGGAAGAGATGTTGAAAGGAATTAGAGAGTGATTGGACAAGTGTGCTGGTTTACGTGTAGCCAACCATAGGGGTTCTTTTTGGCCATAATCAGACCCAGTATGCCTTCCTTCTTGCAAAGAATCATTACATGATATGAAAGGTTATACATTTCGAGGAGGTCAAGGAGATGTCAGATCGCTTGGGCAATTTTAAAGTTTAATTTTGAAACTTGTGTTTAGACTAAGAGAGTGCCTCAGTATATATGATCTTGTCGATTTAGAGTTGCTTAGTAAGGTGCTGAGAAGAAGGCATTGGAATGATTGGAAAGCCATTGTTGAAAATCATGCCAATAAAGAAGGTCTTGTGGGGTTAGGGCTTCTTCACCATCCTTCTTGCCTACTCAGGGGCATATTCACAAGGAGCTATCGCTGAATTAACGGCACTTTATCGCAGCCAAAGTCATGATAAATATACCTCCCCATTCACAAACTGGTGTAAACAGCCCACAGCACGAGTTTACCCGCGATAGCAGCAGCAAAAAACATCACCACAGAGGACCCGCGCAACTATCGCTAATGAGATGCAGAGTGGGCGTTCCCGTGCCAAAAGGCGCGACAACATCACACCTCAACATTCTCAACGACCAGCCACATCGGCGATAAAAACACAAAACAGGCGATAAGGCGCGTTAGCACCAGGAAATCTACACCTGCTCTGACCTGGTGTAAAGTCGGACGGCAGCCTGCAAACCAAAAGGGAGCACAGCCCAGGGCTACATCGGAAGGGCAACAGATGCCATGGAGCCACCCATCATGCGGCCTGGACACCCAAGAGGGCCACAACACCCACCGCCACCACCCCCAGGACGACCCCTCCCTGGCAACCCCCCCGACCAAAGACATGCCACATCAGCCACACCTAAACATGTACAAAATATTCCGCTTGATGTCGCACAATCACAACTGGTGACATGCATATGTCGTCAGAGAACTGAGCAGCACACATTCACTTTCGAAGCAACAAATGAAACTTTATTAAAATGAACACCGAAATGAAATGAAGACACATGGCCGCTCCCCTCGGGATAATACGTAGGTCACAGCCTGTAAGACAAAAAACATGATGAGAAGGTGTGTCCTGCGCACATCAGAGGACAGAGAGAGAGCGAAGGAGAGAGAGAGGAAGAGAGGGAGGGAGAGAGAGAGGAAGAGAGGGAGAGAGAGAGAGAGAAGAGGAAAGAGAGAGGAAGAGAGGGAGAGAGAGAGAGAGAGAGAGAAGAGGAGAGAGAGAGGAAGAGAGGGAGAGAGAGAGAGAGAGAGTGCCGCCCCTGCGCACCCAGGCCACACTGCTCACCTGCTGCCACCGGTGTGTCTCCAACCACGTACCGGTATGTATAGCAGGACACCAGGTCACACATCTGAGTCAGAGCCGTCAGCTGAAACAGAGTCCAGATACATGACTGGCACAGTACACACACTTGCACAAGACAACATCGCCTACCCGCCCATGCACACCCAGGCAGAGGCACCCCAACCCCTCCTGCCGCTCATCGGAGCATGCCCGCCCATGCACACCCAGGCCTCAATGCTCACCTTCCGCCACCGGCGCGTAGACAGGAGGTCCCACCACGTGCCGCTGCAAGCCACAAGCCCGGGGCCCGGGACCTGGCACCCTCCACATCATGCAGCCCTGCTCCGCAGGCCAACAGGTCTCACGTTTGGTGCTGGGTCTTGATTACTCCATGGCATAGGACATACCAGTGCACCTGGCACCATCGCAGGCTGCACACCCGCTCAGCCCAATGGGTGCCACCAACTCTGGGATCCCGGAAGCGACGCCACAAGGCGGTAGGCCCGCGCTGCCCGCTGGCTCTGGCCTACACTGCGGTCCAGCAGGGCACACAAAACCTGAGCTGTCCGGACCGCCGGGACGGGGCATCATCGCAGGCTGCACACCCGCTCAGCAGCTTAAGGTGCCACTGACTCAGTGCACCCAAAGTCACCGTCCCGTGGTGGGGTGACTGTGCCGTCCGCAAGGCCCCGTGTGCCACTAACCCTGTGCAACCCCAGTCTGCGCCACGTGGTGGTAGGCCCGTGCCTTCCACAAGGCCTCGTGTGCCACTAACCCTGTGCAACCCCAGTCTGCGCCACGTGGTGGTAGGCCCGTGCCGTCCACAAGGCCTCGTGTTCCACTAACCCTGTGTGCAAAAACTCATGGGCCCTTAATGATTGAGAACCGTGGAGCGTCCGTCATCCAGTCTCCACTGGCAGAGGGGAATGTGACGTCGTCGGCCCCTTATGTTGGCGGAGTCACATGGCCTGTGACGCCTGTGCCGGATGGGTGTGGTGTGCGTGCAAACCTGCCCTCATGGAGTGGCTGTGACATGCTGACAACTAGACCAGTGACCTGCACACCACCAGCGAGTACACCTGCGACGGGTAGCAATGAGGGTCCCCCTCGGAGCGTTAGCGGAGTGGTCTGGCCTGCCGTACGCCGGACCAGTGCAGGGCTTGCAACAATGACTCGTGGGCTCTGGGCGTGGTTCAGTCCATATCCTGACAAGGAAGTGAATAATGCGTGTGTCCCTGTTGTAGTGTTCACAGGACCCGGTACACAAACTGCAATGTAGCACCCTCTGACTGGCATCCCACAGGATGAATATCATTGACGCAAGGGAAGTCACTGTCCCTACATTCATCCACACATTCACACATGAATGATGAAAGACATGACACAGCAGTGCGTCACTGGATGTTTATTGCACATCCAGTGCAGTTATGCAGCTGGAGCGGTACAGGGCAATGCCGAGCACACTACACAATATGGGCACGTGGAGGGCCAGCCAGAGTCCATCCGGGGATGACATGTACTGCAGAAGAGGAAGGGTACAGTCCGCAGTCTGGTCGCCGTGTCATTGGTCGTCAAACAGAATGTGGCAGTCCATGTCGCTGTCCAAGGTGAGTGCATCGGTAGTGTATCGGGGGTCAGTGGAAGGTCATGAGGCCATGTGCGGGACCAAGCAGAAACAGGCCAGGTGGCGGATGCTAGTGCCTCCTTCTGAGAGCCAACCCATCAACGTCCTCAGATGTGTGCTCTGCCCCACCTGTGGGTGTTGCAGTACCGGCTGCGGCACTGTGTGCCACTGACACATCAGGGGCCTGAGTGGTTACGCCTGCCACGGCACTGACACATCAGGGGGCGGAGATGTGGATGGTATGGGGGCAGCCGCATTCATCAGTGACACACCAATGCCATGATGAAGTACTGCAGGGCATGGTAGATCCCTGCTACATTTTGATGGTGTGCAGTGGTGGCTGCCATCCATTCTGCCTCCATCCGCACCATGTCCCCCATGAGCCTCCGCATGTGTGCCAGCTCACGGCTGGCATCGCTGGAGCCACTCTGAGTGGACAGGTGTTCTTCTCTCCACGTCATGACTCCAGCGATGTCAGTCAGGGCTGGTTGGAGACCATGGGGCGGACGTAGACACCAATGGATGGCGTCCAGTTTGGTAGCCATGAGGTCAAACCCCACCCGCACCTGCTCAGCCGTCTCCCTCTGGCCCTCCAGCACACGGCGTTGGAAGGCCATGTGTTGTTCCTGGGGGTCTTGGGAGAGTGCCGGGGCTGTGGGTGCCTCCTGCTGGGTGGTTTGGGTGGTTGGTGGGGTCTCATCGATGTGGCTGGGCTGCCCTGATCCTGGAGGTTAGTGGCGGATGAGGTCAATGATGTCTTAGATGGTTTGGGTGTCGATGCTGGTGTTGTCCTCCTCGTCATCAGTGAAGAGTGGCTGGGACTGATCTGCAGGAGGTGTTGACGATGCCCCTGCGATGTGAAGGGGAGATGGTGTATTACAATGTGTCCACATGTATGTAGCCGCATGGTACAGGTTGACATTCAGACAGCATGGCATTGTACATTGTGACAGTCTGTGGGTCTGGGCGAGGACCCAGGGTGATTGTGGGTGTGCACTGTGCCCTGCTTGCTTGTGCATGTGTGCCATTGTGGCCATCTCCACCTGTCCCCCCAGTACCTGGTGGTCACTCACCCTGTTGCGGTTGTGTTGTGTCGTGTCGAGAAGTGTCCGGTCCCCCGACTCCAGCCACAGTCTCCACACTGATGACTGTCGACACCAGCTCCTCCATGTCATCCAGCTCCAGCTGTGGCGCTGGGCCCCCACCTCCGGTCTGCGTTGCTGCCTTCTGGTTGACGGTGAGTTTCTCCTTGGTCTTCCGCTTGATGTCATTCCATCGCCTCTTGACCTCATCCATTGTCCGCTTGTGCTCTCTGAAGGCATTCACCATGTCGACGATGTCCCGCCATATTCCAGTTTTGGTGCCCAATGACACGTTGGAGGTGATGAAGAGTTGTTGATGGTGTTCCATCACCTCCGTGACTATGATCCTGTTCGCCTGCGGACTGAACTTGGTCTTCCTCGTCTTCTTGTCCGTGCCTTTTCCTGTCCCCGAGGTCCCAAGCTGGTCGTCCGGGGTGCTTGTGGGGTTGCGCTCGTCCTCTGCGCCTGCTCCGGCTGCCTCCATGGTGCTTGGGTGTTGGTCAGTTTGTGTGTGGGTGTTTTTTCTACTTTTATGGTGATATTTGATGCCTGCCAGTGTGTGTTGCAGGCCTGGCGCTGCTTGTCACTGATTTCCTCATCGCGCTTTGGCCCATCGTGTGTTTTTTGGTGTTGTGGTTTGTGTTTTTATCTCCATCGTGGTGGTTGTATCGCGGACATTGTCCGCGGTTTCGGCAGACTATCGCTTGCTACCGCCTTTTTGTGAATTCCATGTTGACACAGGGTTATTTTCCCGCGATAGGCTGCGATATTGAAAGTTGCGTTACGCTACTCTTGCGGTAGTTATCGCCCGTTCTTGTGAATATACCCCTCAGTCTTCGCATAATAGGTGTTAACCCCCATGGAGTGAGAGTATCAAGGAGAGGTTGGAGGGTTAACCTTGAATGTATAGGAGTTCCAGGTTGTCGTTGCAGATTATGTCCGTTATCTTTTTGGTTAGGGATACTTGATCTGCAATTAAAAAGGAGCATTTCTGACAAGTGGGTTCTTCCAGTTAGGTGTTCTGGAGTGGTGTTGTTCAAATTTGAATGTTGAATCAGGACGATGTTGCATGATTGTGAACAGGATGCTATTTCAAGTGTATTTGGTTTCTGTTGTGGTCTGATTATAGATGGGATGCTCTGCAGTGGTTCAGAGTGAGTGTAATTAGAAATGCTAAAATACGGTCATAGGAATGCAGGTTAGGTGTGAATCTGGAGCTTCAGGCATCAATATCATGTGCCCTCTACATGTTTGGTCGATGAAGTGAGTTTCCTTGTGTTTTTCTTCTTGATGGTGAGTTATATTTTGTTTTGAAGTGGTGTAGTTTGTGAGTGCAAGTGTCTTGCTTAAAGACTTTTCGGAACATTAGATGTTCTTCTATAGTTCCCAAGACGTACTTGATAGAAGTACTATATGTGACAAACATAAAAAATTAGCTAATTAAATGTTAATTAGATGTCTTTGTTACATTGCAATTAAGGAAATTATTATGATTGCCCTTTAGGTGGCTCCATTTGGGGCCCAAGAGCTAGTGCTTGAGGAGTCAGACTTTGCACCAACTGGATTTTGGTCACGGAACCACTGTCAGTTTCCTTTGCTCAGCAGAACAGGAAGCTGTACTTTCACGGCCTTGGGGGCAAGATGGATGTAGAGGGTGTGACCAAAATCTACAGCATGTAACAGAAGCATTGGAGACAGTTTAAAATGCATCCGAAATAATATCAAATGTGGGTAGGGTAGTGAGAGCAGTTAGGCTTAAGCTTTCTTAAAGGTAGTAAAAAATGTATAGGTGTTGGAAGGCATTTGAAGACAGCTGGTAGTAGTCCCAGCTAGGGGCCAGATTAAAGTTTAGGAAACATATTTTTATAAAGTGTGGAGAGTTTATGGAAAATATATGTTGGAAAAAATACATGCCTTTGCTGTCTCAACAAAAATGACACAGTGGAATTCAGTGGAAGGTCGTCCACGCAGCTAATATAAATTAGCACTCCTGCAGAGGTCCACATTTATACATACATGCTTATGCACAAGTTATACCTGGAACTAAATGCCCTTCCTAGTTCAGTACTTTTTGGGTGAGATAATGATATCTTTTAGTAACCTATACCTTCAAAATTGGGCATGACTTTCAGATATTGGTGCTTTTTGCTCCAAAATTTTCATGTCCTTGCATTTACCAGACATTTTCTCTCTGCTGTAAAGGCAGGTTTCCCCCTGGAGAAAATTTCAGTGATGCAGACTTTATCTTGCCCAGTAAGTACCCAGGAATATTTATGAGCCCCTTTGCGTCACTCCTGCACCACGCGAAGTGGTGCAAGAGTGGCGCAAATGTAAAATTAGATTTATGAAGCCATGCAAGACCACCTTGGTTGGCCCTGCATGATTTCATAAATCTCAAGTAATGTAATGCAGCGCAAATCACTGCGTTGCATTGCTCTTTGCCAGAGAGACATTACCATGGGTGTTGCGTGGGTGTTACCATGCAACATCCATGGATTTTGATGCATTCCCAGATTTACAAAAACTTGTTAACCTGGGAATGCACCAAAAAGATACGCCTTCCCAGGAGAGGCGTAACAAGGAGAAATATCTTTATTTCTGCAGCACAAATAGAAAGAGGAAAATAGTTTCTCAGGATTGTTCTTGTGCCCTTCCTGCACAAAAACAATCCTGCATGTAATGCAGGCACCCTTGCACCATGGTGCATATGTATCTTTTGGACCTCAGAGAAATGGTGTCATCCAAGCTGGCTTCAAATTCATATTTTACTCCATCTGCTCCCAAATACTCAGCTTTCTACAGCAACATGTATAAAAGGACAGGAGACGCTGGGCTGAAGGCAATAGTACATGGGAAGGAAGTGGGGTGCCTGCCACTTACATTGCAGAACTTTAAATATTACAGTACACACTGACTCCGAAATGAAGCTCCTTCCTGTCAACTTTCTTTCATTTCTTGCTTTCTTTCTTCTGTTTCAGTTTTATGAAGTGAGGGTAAAGTGGCCATAATATGGAGACACAAACCACACAAGCAAAACTTTTATATTTACTGTAGGATTTGGCTCTGTAGCCAGACAGAACTTCTTTGAGAAATGGCAGTGATTAGGCCAGCACTGAAACAATGCTTGTTTCATAGCCACTGCGACTGCATTTAACTATTTTACCAGCACCTAGAGACTTATGGGTATGAGGCACTTATCTAAATATAGTCAGCAGTTAGAAGTGGTATGTTGATGCAGCCAGCAATTTGCACAGTCCCTACTTCTTGTGTTTCTTGTCTCTTGTGTGCTTTCTTACTGAACCCATTAAGTATAAAAAACAGTGATGGATGGAATGCTTGAATTAATCACAGTCACTGGTATCACTTGGGCCGCATCCCAGTCCATCATTATTTTGCACACCATGCCACTTCAGTTTAGACCCAGCTATATGAAAATCAGTCTTGATCCTGCTCCAATAGGAACAGTCCAGCCCGAACGGCCAAGCCAGGTCTGCCCTGAACCCAAACACAAGCAACCCAGGATGAGTTTCATCCTAGTCCTGGGCTCATTAACCGGGTACAGCTTGGTTCCAGTAACACAGTGTGCACAAGACCAGCATTGGCATACCCTTCCCACTTAAGGCTACACATTAAGTATACAAAACAGTGATGGATTGAATGCTTGAGTTAATCTCAAACCAGTCTTGACCCTGCTCCCCATGAGAACAGCCCAGCCTGAACTGCCAGGCAAAGTCCTCCCTGACCTGGAACACAAGCAACCTGGGACTGCTTTCACCTGTTAGGGCTCTTAAGCCAGGTATACCTTGGTTCTAATGGCACAGTGAGTCCAGGAACCACGTCTGGGCATACCTGGTGCACTTAGGGTGTCAAATACAAAAAAACAACAAGGTGATGGATGGAATGCTTGAATTAACCTCACCTTCTGGCAATCACTCAGGTTGCATCGCAATCCATCCGTTTTCACCCACCATGCCACCTCATTTTGGACCCAGTCATATGCAAATTCGTCTTCACTCTGCTGTCATGAGATTAGTCCAGCCCGAACTACGGGCCAGGTTCTCACTGTCCCGGAACACAAGAAACCTAGGACCATTTTCACCCTAGTTAGGGCTCTTTATCCAGGTATAGCTTGGTTCAAGTGGCACAGTGAGCCTGAGACCCATGTCTGTGCATACCCGGTGCACTTAGGGCATCAAATGCAAAAACAACAAGGTAATGGATGGAATTCTTGAATTAATCTCGGCCAGTGACAATCACTCAAGGCTGCAGCCCAATCCTTCATTTTCGGCTACCATGCTACCTCAGTTTGGACCCAGCCATACGCAAATCAGTCTTGACCCTGCTCCTCATGGGAACAGTCCTTCCCAAACTGGCAGGCAAGGTCCTCCCTGAACCGGAACGCAAGCAACCTAGGTGCTTTTTCGCTCTAGTTAGGTCTCTTCAGTGAGATATAGCTTAGTTGCAGTGGTGCAGTGAGCAGGGACCCACATCTGGGCATACCTGATGCACTTAGTGAGTTAAATGCAAAAATAACAAAGTGATAGATGGACGGCTTGAGTTAGTCTCAGCCACTGGCAATTCAACCTTGTGACAGAGGCGGTTTCTCCATTAGGGCTGTGGGGCTGCGCCCTTCTGAAAATTCCTACACATTTACATAAAAAAATATTAAATAGATCGATTTATTTAGAGACACAATCGAATCTCTAAATAAATTGATGTATTTAAGTCTGGTTTGTCTGTTTCAGGCTGCCTGCCCCACCTCGCTCTGAAGCAGGAGACGGAAGACAGGCAGTAAATCAACTTTCTCAACGTGATGCATGACGCAGGGCTTTCTGTTTTAAAGCCCTTCATTGCCATTGTGATCTAGGGTTGTATGCACACAGTAGGCCAGTGATGCAATAGGCGTCACGGTTTTGGGCATCGGAGACCTCATCCCTGCGTGATTTCAGACATCTGTCATTCAAAGGCGTAGATCCCACCCTTTCCTCATACGTGAGAGTGAATGCAAGCATGTCTGATCCGGTGCCTTGTTCTTGGTAATTGCTGATTGCTAATTGGTGATTGCTAGCTAATGCTGTGTTCTGTATATTGTGCTGAGACCCCTCATCATGCTAACCTCCCCCACTGTGACACCCCACGCCCTCGGTGCACATTGCTCGCTCCTTCAGATGTGGAGCTGTGGCATTTGCTCCCTTGTGAAATGGATCCAAATATGGAGCAGAGTTCGCTCTTATTCCCTTGAGAGATGGATCCAAATATCCGAGTCAGGCCCAAAGCGAGAGATATGTGCTTACTGTGTAACATGTGCTTACAGTGGCCAGTTCTCTGATGTATGACATTAAAACTGGCCCTGTCTTCATGCCCCTAAGGTAACACTGATGCCAAAAACTTGGATTGACTTGCAAACAATGAATGTTAAAAACGTCAAGGGAATGCATTTCACCGATTTAGTTCCTCTCTTATTTTCCATGCTTTACTTAATCTTGCATTCCCCAAGAGTTAGCTATTTTATAATGTTGTTGTTTATCTGTATTTTTTTTGGGCATACTTTGAGGCTTGAGTCAAGCCAGGTGTTTATGAGGGGCTTTGATTGAGCGCTCAGGCGCTAAGGCTAAAGCCAAACAAAGTGCCTGTCAGTGAGTTGGCCTCTCTGCAGAGCACACAGAACAATGTTTGTGTATTCCATTTGCAACTGAAATTCTGTGGATATGTGTGGAAGGGGGTACACAGATGTCAAAATATTTGCAAGGCAAAAGTAAGAGAAATTAAAGTGCTTACATTTGAGGGAGTGCAGTGCATGTTGGGGGCGGTGAAGTGACAGAGATGCGAGGAAGTGCATTCGGGGAAGAGTGAAAAGAGGATGCTGAAGATGTGCAGATGGACAAGATAGGCAGAGGATACATATCTAACATAAAGCGCACATAACTGAAGGCCAATACTCCTCCCACAGGCCACAATGCTAATTAATTCACAGACGCACTATTTCAGAATTTAAAATACCGGCCTGGTGGCACACTATGGGAGTCACAGAAATGCATTTGACATGTTCCTTTATAGAGAGCAGCCACTTTTTTCATCTCACTTAAAGACCTGTCTGCACGTATTTCTATATGACTGGTTACAGCTAGCATCTGTGGGTGCTTCTCGAAGTCTGATTAGAGCATATGTTTCCAAAGTTAATGCTGCATGCAGTGCAAGACACTGGGCAAGCATACATTTTAAAGGACTAAAATTGTCATGCAGAACAATTTACACATTACAGTAACTGTTGAAAAAATTAATGCAAGAAGATATGGGGCAGTTTTTAATGTGTTTAATATTTCAAGACTATACGTTCCCACTGCACAATAAGCCTTGCTTTATCGCTACATTCATTTGCTTTAAAATGCACCATTTGCCAATAATTTTTTCATTTCTTTCTCAGGAGAAGGACACCCCCTGGACCCCAGGTTTGTCCATTGAACTTGTTCAATTTGCTTGCTATATAAAAATCATGCCCAACGTTTACGCCCACCACTTTCAAATGTCACCAGCCGCCACTGCCTTGTGAAGCTCTTCTCTGGTACAGACTGCTGCCTTTCCCCACCAAAGATTTGACACTTCCGCTTTGGAGACTAAGGGCCTGATTTAGAGTTTGTAGGATGGGATACTCCTTCACAAATGTGACAGATATTCCGTCTACCATATTACAAGTGCATTATATACTATGGCAGTCTGCAATATGGAAGTCAGGATATCCACCATGTTTGTGATGTATCCTGTCCTCTGAACTCAAAATCTAATTCTAATTCCAAATTCCCAAGGTAAAACCTTAGAAAAGGTTGAATCTGGCTTCTGTATCCAACACATGCTCCATTGTGGTCAGCCTTAAATCATGCCTAGGTCTCGGTCTACAGTGACCAGTTGACCAAGATTGGTACTTAAGACTTCTTGATTCTATTTATATTTAAAAGTTTAAAAAATCATATATTTGGTTCCCTCCTTGTAAATTATGTCATTGTGGTGTCATTTTATTTATTACAATGTACTTTGTTTTTCAAATTCACTTTGGGATTTTCCTTGTGTTGTCTATTGACTTTATTACTGTTTTGGTACTGCACAATTGCTTTACACTTTGCCCTAAATTAAGCCTGTCTGCTCTGTGCCATAGCCACCAAGGGGTTGGGGTCAGGCTAATTTAGCAACTGATAGGCTTCACCCTGACAAGGGTTGTGATTATTATTAAAGGTGGATAGTCACCCCCTTGACTAATAACCCAATTTCTTACAGCAGTTTATTTCTAACAATGGTTTACTTGGTTCTTTCAGAAGGTGGTAACCATTTACAGAGTGTAAGATGGCAATATCTGACCATGTATACTTTGTGTGGGTCAGCTATAGGCATTGGGAAATGAAGACAGTGGTGCCGAGGACCAGTGCATGCTCTCCTACTAGAATTATACACAATATGCCCCTCTTTCTGGCATTGTGAACCCCACTCTTGTAATGGGCGGGGTTGCAATGCAGACACATTGTAAAAGTGAATGCTTGGATGGATGTCTTCTGTCCCCTGTGGGACTCCATCACAACACTCACTACAGTTTGCAATGAGATGCAAAATGGATTCTCAAGAATCCTTGGGAACGCAAAAGGTTAAGTTGTTGACATTACAATATAATGCCTTGTGCAATACGCCCCGGTTGTGTAACCATTTGATTGCTTTGCACATCATTTTGAATTCATTGACGAAATGGAATACATTAGACTTAATCCCACCCAGAATTTAACTTCCCTACACAGACATGTTCTTGTGTATTATTGTGGCAGCTGTTCATGAACTAAGTGATTAAGGTAGTGTCATTCATACTGGTTTGCAATATGCTCATACAATTAGCTTTTGCATTATAATTTTCATTGAATAACTATATGATAATTTCAATAAACCGAAAGTCTCAATGATTTAGTAGAATACTTTTATGAGCAACCTATTAAAACATAAAAGCTAGCCTTCCTCTCTATATGCAGTACTGTCCTTTTAGAAGGGGAAAGCGAGAGGGCCGAATTACAAGAGTCCCGTGCATACACCGGTCACAGTTTTAAGTGCTACAACCTTTACTTGGCCAGTAATTAGTAGGTGCGGTAAAGTTTGCATCCGCTGATGAATTTCGATAGTTCTGGCTTGCCAGAATGTAACAGGTGAAAAATACCCAATACGTATCAGATGTGGGGGCATATTACCAAGGCCAGTATCGCCACTTTAGCGGCACTTTTTGCCAATAAAGCCGCAATATTTTTATCGCCCTATTAGCAAGCTGTCGCTAACAGCTGTTAGAGACAGTTTAATGGCGATAGCGGCCGTTTTGTTGCCGCTTTGCATGTCAGCGATAATCATCGCTAATGACATGCAAAGTAGCCGTTCCCAACTAAAAGCGACTGCAAACAGTCACAAACACAACTTCCCCCTATTAGCAATGCCCGCGAAGCAATTAAAAAAGTCGCGCTAACCGCGATTAACGCTGGAATTTAACACCTGCTAAAAACTTGACTTAACCATCTTGTCAATGGGGGTGGATTGTAAGGTTAAGTCCTCACCTGCCTATTAGCAAGCTTTTCATTAGCGCAGTGAATTTATCGCTGGATTTTTCGCGCTATTGCTGGGTTTCGCCGCTATCGCTGGATTTTTATCGCCTTGGAGATAAGCGTTGATAATAACGCGTTATCTCCGCGATGAAATCCAGCGATAGCCGGCAATAAAAAAACAGCGCTAAGCGCGCTTTGCGATAATTATCGCAAATCCTTGGTAATATGCTCCCCGGTATTTTGATGTAATAGGCATAAAAATTTGCATGTTCTGCCTCGTTTTCAGGGGAAGACATGCAATAGGCAATAATGATCGCACCCTATAAATTCTGAACATTCACATCCAACACCAGGGTTCTTGTAATGAGGACATGAGACGAGAATCTTGAATCCTGATAGGCTGTGAGCGTTACTCTAATGCTTGCTTCCTTCTTGTATAAAATAACAAAATAAAGGCTCTAAATTGATCATATATGGACGTAAGTATTTTTTCTAAGTAAATATGCAATTTATGCCTTGCTTCCCATTGCCTCATTAAAGTCCAACACACATGCACATCTTTGCTTGCATGGTTGTGAGGATTATGAGTCACCTGTGAAAATGTTCTGCCTGATGAATTTGAACGTCATTCTTGACAAAATTAGCTCAGTATAAAAGGCCCAGTATTTACTGGTACATAAGCATTCTGGTGCACTAATTACCTAAAGACACGTTATTATTTTCACAAGTTGGTGTTATTTACTGATGTTGAGGGTATTGCTATTTATCGGTGCGAGAAAGGACACACCAATACCGGAGCACTCCTCCTAATTAAGGCCTTATCATGCTAAATAGATGGTAATAAACATGTCCCAACGTCCTTCAGGTGGTTTAGAATATCTACAGAGATATCTAATTTCAAGAAGAAAATGAGTTATAAAAGAAGATTAACTTTCAAATGCGAAAATAAGATAAAATGCTCAACCAATAATGTAGTTCCCTAACCAAATCAATGTCTGAAAATGGAAGCACGGCAACAGATTACATTTTTAACCATCCATGTGTTGGCCAATTGTAAATAGCAATATACAACAGCTACTTGACAATGTTACTGGCAGTCCCCTTGGCGTGCTTTATTGCCGTGTTAGTCACTTTGAATATGAATTAGACTGCAAGCAGCTCTCGGGTTTTTGCTTGCTGATAAATGTGTCTGGGCATTGTTTTCTTGAACTTCTCTTTGTCAGATAGCCTGAACTGCTAAACGTGTTTCACAACGTATCAACTATTAATACCTGTCTCTAGCAAAGTTCAACTCCGCTCTCTATTAATGAAAAGCAAAACAAATGTCAAAAAAACAAATATTTACCCTAAGAGGGATAGGCTCACGTGCCTGCTGACATTGTTCCTACTACCATTGTACCTCCATTTGATGTGGCTCTTCTTTACTGCATACTGTGAGCCCCCTCCCCCCTCATTGCCCGCTTACACCTGTTTATTGTATTACCCTCCTGGGTGCAATTGTCCTATACTCGGCGACCATCCCTGTTTTGTTTTTTTCCCTCTCTCTCCTACTTGATGTGGATATTGCAGTTATGTCCTTCCTCCCATCATATTGTAAAGCGCTCTGATATCCCTCGGGATCTTGTTCGCGCTATATAAAACTTTATAAATAAATAAAATAAGTATAAAAAACAGTGATGGATGGAATGCTTGAATTAATCTCAGTCACTGGTATCACTTGGGCCGCATCCCAGTCTATCATTATTTTGCACACCATGCCAATAGGAACAGTCCAGCCCGAACGGCCAAGCCAGGTCTGCCCTGAACCCAAACACAAGCAACCCAGGATGAGTTTCACCCTAGTTCTGGGCTCATCAACCGGGTACAGCTTGGTTCCAGTAACACAGTGTGCACAAGACCAGCATTGGCATACCCTTCACACATTAAGTATACAAAACAGTGATGGATTGAATGCTTGAGTTAATCTCAAACCAGTCTTGACCCTGCTCCCCATGAGAACAGCCCAGCCTGAACTGCCAGGCCAAGTCCTCCCTGACCTGGAACACAAGCAACCTGGGACTGCTTTCACCTGTTAGGGCTCTTAAGCCAGGTATACCTTGGTTCTAATGGCACAGTGAGTCCAGGAACCACGTCTGGGCATACCTGGTGCACTTAGGGTGTCAAATACAAAAAAACAACAAGGTGATGGATGGAATGCTTGAATTAACCTCACCTTCTGGCAATCACTCAGGTTGCATCGCAATCCAACCGTTTTCACCCACCATGCCACCTCATTTTGGACCCAGCCATATGCAAATTCGTCTTGACTCTGCTCTCATGAGATTAGTCCATCCTGAACTACGGGCCAGGTTCTCACTGACCCGGAACACAAGAAACCTAGGACCATTTTCACCCTAGTTAGGGCTCTTTATCCAGGTATAGCTTGGTTCAAGTGGCACAGTGAGCCTGAGACCCATATCTGTGCATACCCGGTGCACTTAGGGCATCAAATGCAAAAACAACAAGGTAATGGATGGAATGCTTGAATTAATCTCGGCCAGTGACAATCACTCAAGGCTGCAGCCCAATCCATCATTTTCGGCTACCATGCTACCTCAGTTTGGACCCAGCCATATGCAAATCAGGCTTCACCCTGCTCCTCAGGGTCAATTCCGAACTGCCAGGCCAGGTTTTCCCAGAACTGGAACACAAGCCAACTAGTACAGGTTTCACCCTGGTTAGGGCTCCTCAGCCAGGTATAGCTTGGTTCCAGTGGCACAGTGAGCCAGGGACCAATGTCTGGGCAAACCGAGCGCAATTATGACATGAAATGCAAAAAAACAAGGTGACGGATGCAATGCTTGAATTAATCTCAGTCAGTGGCAATCACTCGAGGCTGCATCCCAATCCATCATTTTTCATCTACTATGCCACCTCAGTTTGGACCCAGCCATATGCAAATCAGTCTTGACCCTGCTCCTCATGGGAACAGTCCTGCCCAAACTGCCAGGCAAGGTCCTCCCTGAACCGGAACGCAAGCAACCTAGGTGCTTTTTCGCTCTAGTTAGGTCTCTTCAGTGAGATATAGCTTAGTTGCAGTGGTGCAGTGAGCAGGGACCCACATCTGGGCATACCTGATGCACTTAGTGAGTCAAATGCAAAAATAACAAAGTTATAGATGGACAGCTTGAGTTAGTCTCAGCCACAGGCAATTCAACCTTGTGACAGAGGCGGTTTCTCCATTAGGGCTGTGGGGCTGCGCCCTTCTGAAAATTCCTACACATTTACATAAAAAAATATTAAATAGATCGATTTATTTAGAGACACAATCGTATCTCTAAATAAATTGATGTATTTAAGTCTGGTTTGTCTGTTTCAGGCTGCCTGCCCCACCTCGCTCTGAAGCAGGAGACGGAAGACAGGCAGTAAATCAACTTTCTCAACGTGATGCATGACGCAGGGCTTTCTGTTTTAAAGCCCTTCATTGCCATTGTGATCTAGGGTTGTATGCACACTGTAGGCCAGTGATGCAATAGGCATCACGGTTTTGGGCATCGGAGAACTCATCCCTGCGTGATTTCAGACATCTGTCATTCAAAGGCATAGATCCCACCCTTTCGTAATACGTGAGAGTGGATGCAAGCACGTCTGATCCGGTGCCTTGTTCTTGGTAATGGTAAGTGATTGCTAGCTAATGCTGTGTTCTGTATATTGTGCTGAGACCCCTCATCATGCTAACCTCCCCCACTGTGACACCCCACGCCCTCGCTGCACATTGCTCGCTCCTTCAGATGTGGAGCTGTGGCATTTGCTCCCTTGTGAAATGGATCCAAATAAGGAGCAGAGTTCGCTCTTATTCCCTTGCGAGATGGATCCAAATATCCGAGTCAGGCCCAAAGAGAGAGATATGTGCTTACTGTGTAACATGTGCTTACAGTGGCCAGTTCTCTGATGTATGACATTAAAACTGGCCCTGTCTTCATGCCCCTAAGGTAACACTGATGCCAAAAACTTGGATTGACTTGCAAACAATGAATGTTAAAAACGTCAAGGGAATGCATGTCAGCGATTTTGGGGCCCATTACGATACCCGGCGTAAATAATTCCACCAGGCATGGAAGCGGCAAAAATCCGCCCGCACACACCGCCTGAACACCGACCACGCCATTACGATTACACAAACCGAATACCGCCATCGGCGAAAAAGCACACAAAATACCGCCCGCCAACGTCCGAGTCGGAGTCAAACCGCCCGCCACGGACGGAAACACGCACGACAACACAAAACCGCCCGCCCTCACGGCCGACACACCGCACGTGAAATTACGATCGCACCGACATGAGCGCGGAAAAACCACAAATATACCGCCCGCCAGCGCAAACAACGCCGATGAGAATCGACACGGCAGAAGCCATGGCGCCAACGTACCTGCACAGAAACCATCCGCACACAAAACCAATAGCACACAACATGGCCAACAAGTCCACACAGCAAGGCACGCACAAATACACAAGCACAGTACACATCCCGAAAACACCCCCGGACAAACAAAAAATACAAAGGCCAGAACCCCAGACACAACACACCTGAAAACAACAGACCATGAGGACACACCCACATAGGTGAGTACAAAAGCAGCACTCCCACAGACCACAACCCCTTGCTACATTGCAAACCAGAGAGGAGAAGAGAGGACACAGTGACACAGCAAGGACAGCAGCACACCACAGAAACGCACACATCACAACCACCACCACCACCACCACCACCACCAAACACCACCACCACCACCACCACCACCACCACCAAACACCGGCACCACAAACCCCCTGCACATTACACAACACACACCGCATCCAGCACCACAAACATCATGGCACCACAAAGAATGCCCAAGTTCACGCCCATGGAGCTGACGGTCATGGTCGACGAGATCATCAAGGTGTACCCACAAATCTATGGGAACATGGTCCAGCACACACCACTAGCCACCAGAAACAGAATGTGGAACCGGATCGTAGACCAGGTCAATGCAGTCGGGACCCTGCCCAGGAACAGAGTCGAGATTAACAAACGTTGGAATGACGTAAAGAGCATGGTCAAGAAGAAGGAGGGCAAAAACAGAGAGCTGGCTGCCGTCACTGGCGGAGGGAATCCCGCGCTCTTTAAGACCTTCAAAGCGTGGGAGGAGAAGGTGCGAGTCGTAATCCATCCGGAGATCCTCGCCGGATTAGCAGGGGAGTGGAGGCTGGTAAGTACAAACTAATGTATACCAGCACACCGCTATGTACTCACATGCACTACCACCATGCCACAGCTCCCAGGGACAAACACCCCCATGTCCAGCACACAATACACAACACATCACACACACATGCAACAGACACTACCACACACAGCCCAAACCGAACAACTGTAAGATGCGTGGGGACATGTGTACACTAAGCCAGCCACGTAACCACCAACAGGTCCACAAATATGCCAGAAGCGCCACAACGAGCACCCACCACACCCATGTGTCCGCCACAGCTGCACTAACCGACAAGTAACAGGTAAGTGGCAGGAACACAAAGTGCAGTGGGTGGGAGGGTGGACAGCCCAAGTACAACACACACCAGGCCCCAGTCCCACAGCACAGCAAGGAGGAGCATCCCCCACAGCCACGTGTCAGCCACCGCAGTGCACAACGACAGCCGAAAGGCAGACATCACGGTCCACAGCAATCAGTGTCAGTGGGTGTCCAGCCACCCCCACGACCCACAACACCCCCCACCCCCACAGACCTGCAACATGGAGCACCCCCGCTTAGAGCCATGTGGCATCCAGTACAGTGCACGCACGAACAACTTGCAGGTGGGAAACTGGACAGGGCTGGATTACTGGAGGCATGAGGACCATAACACGACCAACACATGGGACATGTCACGTAGCAGACGAACACGAAGCACCGCCCACCGTCACGAACAAGTGAACAATGTGCACACGGACATGAACAACAGACTCACACCCCACATGACCCATCACAGACATAGCAACACCCAAGGAGCCACGTCTGCATGCACAAGCCACACTGAATATAGTCCCACACGGCAGCCACTGTGCAACTCATCACACACAACCGAAACACCATTGAAGTCCTGTCCATGTAGCCCCTACTGCCTGTCAACCACACACCCCACAACTACGCCTATGTAAGACAAACAACACTAGACGCAACAGAGCGGAACAACATAAATGCACACGAACACCACTGAACCCATCAAACACACAGACACACCATGCACAAACAACATACCATCCATCCCATCCGTCAGCCCCAGTCTCATGAAAGGCATGTCATCCGCACAGCTGCCACACATACAGCAGTCACGCTAAGATACATGCCCATGACCAACCATGTGCCAGAAGTCAATGAAGTGCACGACACACTGTGAGCAACAACACACAACATGGGCCACACCCCCCGAGCACTGCAGTGATGCACATGGCACAGGGCAGCACGCACACCAAGGAGATGGGACAACTGCAATACGTTGGCTGGCACACAACCATCACTCACTCATAACGATGCGTCCAATGCCATGTCCAGTAATCACAACAGACAGCAAATATGCAGGCCATGTCAAGCATGCACACACCTCAAACCATGCACTGTCATGCTGCCACAACACATGTCACGTTCGGCACCCATGGCTCACAGCATGTACCCCAAAAGCATATTCCCTCCCAAATGCGAATCTGGGGCATGGCCCCCATGTTGCCATATGCGTTCCTAAGCGTTCCATTTGAACCCCAAAAGCATATTCCCTCCCAAATGCGAATCTGGGGCATGGCCCCCATGTTGCCATATGCGTTCCTAAGCGTTCCATTTGAACCCCAAAAGCAAAGTACAAACCAGACCCAGGATGGGCCAGGAGCCCGCATACACCAGAGTCACAATAAGTAGGGGCACAGCAACACACCCATCGGCATGGCCAATCCGTCCCATGCCACATGTGCACAGCACACAGTCCCATTGCCAAGCACACACAACTACAGATGCTACAGCCACACACACGCCTCCGGGAAACCCATGTACGAGATTGCACGAACTGTCAATGTCAGACGACAAATACATACTTCGCCAGGTGCAACATAATAACAAATCTCATTCTCTCCACAGGTGACGAACTGCTGGATGCTGGGGATGGAGCCAGCAGCCAGCACAGCCAGCCTACAAGCCCCCAACGAGGACACACGGATCTGGAGGATCTGTCCTCCTCTTCGGACACGGACAACCAAGCAGGCCCATCTGGTGTGGCAGGGCCCAGCCGCTCCCCAGGACCCCTCCTACCCACCAACCCATCATCCAGGGCTGCTGAACATTCCCAGCCCCCTGCTGCCACTGTCGTTGCGGCCACACCCACGGTCATTGTGGCCACTACCACTGCCGCAACCGCCACCATCGCCGCACCGACCACCACCGCCGCCACCACCGCCACGTCTTCGCTGGCACCAGCCCCAGCGCAGGTGGTGGCCCGGACGACTGGATCCACCCTGGGAGCCACAGCGAGGACCGTGGTGAGCAATGTGGCTAGTGGGCAGGCCGGTGGCAGCAGGACTGGTAGGAGGAGCAGGGTCAGGGAAACGCCAGCCTCCCCTGGGAGCCATGCCCTGCCTCACATGGCCAGAGTCCTTGGGGCCTATGAAGAGGCCCAAGGACAATGGGTCCGGTCTGCTTCAGACACGCGTGAGGTGCTGGGGGTGCTGAGGTCCATGGACGCCCGTATGGGCCAAATCGTGGACCTCATGGGACAGCTGGTGGTGGCGGTGAGGTCACAGCCAGGGACAGCAGCTCCCCTCCGCCACCACCTGCCGGGGCGCAGGGTGGAGCAGCAGTGTCCAGTTCCCCTGCGTCCACAGCCAGTGATCACACCTCAACCACCAGCATGTCGCAAGCAGGCACCCCCTCGCAAACGTGGAAGGGGCCGTCCGAAGAGGAAACAGATCTCCCGGGAGGACTTCGCACGCTCCAGACGCAAGTGAGGCAGCCAGCCAGCCTTCCGCCAGCCTTCCTTGACCAGCCACTGCATTGACTTGGACTACGATCCCACTCCACACAGCCATCTGGATGGCATGTCTGTGTTGGACTATGGACATAGAACCAGTGGGTACACCCTGATCATCACGCAGCCATGACCGACAGCTCATTGTCACTGCACGCACCACTTTTGTCATCACCTTACACACAATCACATGTCACAGTTTGTAATAAATGCACCTTTTTCACTAACTGCTGTTTGTGCCCTGTGTCTTATTTGTACGGAATACAACGGCCACCTTGGGCGGAAAGGCACCTGATGCGTGGCATGGCATTTGAATCCGGAGGGCCTGTAGGGACCTAGGGGTGGGAGACAGAACAGGAGCACATTCAATGAGTGTGTCACACACCCATCACACAGTACATGTCAACAACTACAAGCAATGTACACACATCGCACAGAGCAATAGGGCACAATGCCACAGCCACCAACAGTGGCATACTACCCTGGCCATGGAGCGTTGACACACAGCACGCAGTGAACAAACGGCCACCCTGACACAGCACACACACACCTGCATAGATACAGCCACATCAGCCGTCGTACATGGACACTCACCGTCAAGTGAAGTAGCGGGCGATGAGCTGCTGCCGCACATTACCAGCTTCCTCCTCTCCGCTGTCCTCCTCACTCGAGCTGTCCTGGTCTGCGGGCTGGGGCCCTGGTTGATCTCCGTCATCCACGATGAGGGGGATCTGCTTCCGAATGGCCAGATTGTGCAGCATGCAGCACGCCACCACTATCCGGCACACCTTCTGTGGGGAGTACGCCAGCGCACCCCGGTGCGGTCCAGGCACCTGAACCTGGACTTGAGGAGGCCAAAGGTACGCTCGACCACACGTCTGGTCCTCCCATGTGCCTCATTGTAGCGATCGTCTGCTGGGGTGCGAGGATTCCTCAATGGACTGAGCAGCCATGCCCCATTCGGATACGCAGAGTCACCTGGGTGTGAGGGACACAGAGAACCGTTGCTAATCCAACTGGACAGGGGACAGCATCGCACACCCAGCACGCTACACCACTCCACATACTCACCGACAATACAGGCACGATCCTGTTGCATATTGGACATCAGTCGTGGCAAGATGCTGTTGCGCATTATGTGTGCGTCATGGGCCGAGCCTGGGAACTTTGCACACACGTGGGTGATCACCATGTCCGCAAGGCACACCACTTGCACATTCAGGGAGTGCGTGTGCTTCCTGTTGCGGTACAGGTGCTCAGTGGCCTGTGGTGGAACAAGGCCGACATGTGTGCAGTCAATGGCTCCAACGACGTGTGGGATTCTGCCAAGGGCATAGAATGCACCCTTCACTGCCGCCAATTCACGAGCCCTGGGGAAGCGGATGTACCTGTTCCGGTACAGCATCATGGCTGCCAGTACATCCCTCAGCACCTTGCTGAACATGGGCTGGGACATCCCTCCTCCAATGCCCACTGTGTGCTGGAATGACCCAGTGGCGAAGAAATGCATGGCGGCCATCACCTTAGCCGTGGGGGTGACAGCAGTCGGATACACCCTGCGGGGACGGAGATGGGGTTCTAACATGGCACACAGTCGATGCAGGGTTGGCCTGTCCAGCCGAAACTTCCTAATAACCTCTGTATCGTCCATGTCCGCCAGCAATTGGTATGGGCGGTCAATGTTCGGTCTCCGCCTAGGGACAATGGCAGAGGACACGTGTCAATGCAACACGACACATAGCAATTTCGCATACACATCACTGACATGACTGAGCAAGCACATGAGCCACAGCCCAGCTGTCAAGCTGGGACGGCACGGCCACAATACACTTACACAGGTCTCCCAACAATGGCAATGGCTAGTGATACAAACCACTGCCATGTGCATGCACATGGGGATCTAGGCCCCAATGACTTGTGGGGCGTGCTGATGGGGACTGACTGCATATCCGTCAAGCGGCAACGCCACGGCAACATGAATGTCTGCTGAGCATGGAACTGCTTCCGCGGCTGGATGAGTATGGCACACGATGACGACGATGTGGGCACAGGCTGAGCGGCCAAAACAAGTGGGACCTGTGGCACGAGGGGATATGAGACAGTAGTAGGTGTCAGCACTGCACCCTATGTACAGCACTGTACGGATCACACCTCCCGAAACATTGACAGGTGTCCACATTGACAGCCCCATGCCAAGACGGCTGTGTGCTTGCAGTCACACGTCACAGGTGAGAGGTTACATTGCACGTGCCAGGTGGCAGTCGTACATAGTGGGAGCTGGCATGTGTGTGCATGTGTCTCCTGTTCAGGATCCACCAGATGGGCGCTGACTCTGTACTGACCATTGGACACAGCATGTTCCGTGGAAGGCTTGTGTGTGTGGGATGGTGGCACTGGATGTGCCTCCGTTGGGTGGGGGGCCATGCACAGGGCGGGTACGTCGATGATTGCGCATTGTTGGTCACGGTGGGTGCACCCACTAAGATGTGTTGCCCTGTGTTCAATTCCTATGTCCGCATGATGATGGACTGTAGATGTGGGCAGACTACACATTGGTCGATGTGCTGTCTATATGCATGTGCCTTCACACCAGGCACAGCTGCCCCTGCACATGTGACCCCTGCTGGACTCGCTGCTGGGTCTGTGGAGCTGATGCACCTTCTGCGCGTGGGGCGGGCAGCTCTCCTCACTTCCCTCATTGCGCATGTCATGACTTTGCCGCAGGTGACATGGATCATGGAGGGCCCACATGTACGCGTGGGTAGGCTACACATGATTGTACACTGGTCGCCACCCCCAGTCAGTCTTTCGAATGGGAAGGTTGTCGTGCTGGTGATATGTTCGATGTGGCGGATGGGCGGGCCTAGGTGCGGGCTTACATTCCGGACATGGGGGGGTAGTTGTATTGGCGACTAGTTGCAGTACACACGGGACACGTTTCTTCCTTTCCACATCTGGGTCATCCCTTGTACTAACTGACAGTGATACAGTCATCTTCGCCCCAGCCCTCATGTCCTCCCCTCGCTCCCCCAATATGCATGCTCACCTGCGAGGCTAGCGCTTGCACAGGCAGCCCCAAGCTCGCACCAGAGAGGGCAAGGAGTGTATGTGTGGGTCCAGTCGCACGAGTGGGCTGTCTCAGGGTATGATGTGTTGCGGGACGCCGTCCACCTGCGTGGTGCCCCAAATGGAGACCCGGCCTGCATGGACTATGCATCACAGTCTTCGCCTTCCGGATCCGCCACCTGCGACACCCAGTGGCTGTGGCTGCCCTTGCGGCCAGGCCGCGTCCGTCTGTGGCTGATGGCCCACACATTCACTCTTTGGCCTCTCTGGGGAGGGCTCGGGGGTGGTGGCGCACGCGCTTGCACTTAGTCGCAATGGCATGTGGCGTGGTTGGTATGATGGGCAATGGATGGGATGGTGCGAGCCACCTCCCGTGACGTCAGTGCTGCTCGTGCTGTGGTGCGTCCCCTACACTTCCATCTGACTTGTGCCATGCTAGACGTTGAGGTTCTATTGCCTGCGTGATATGACCAGGAGGAGCGCGAGGAGACCTCTCACACACCATGCTCCACTGCCATCCCGTGCCCTGTATCGCCTGTGCGGATTGACTATGTTGGGGTTACACCTGGTCGACTGGGGCTGTGTGTGCCTTGTCAGGGGCATGGCGGGCGCACAACAGGATCCAGCTTGTCCACAGAGGGTGGGCTGAGGTGCGCCTGGTACCGCTTTGTACGTGTGCCCGGCTGCTGTGCACACACGTGTTCACTCCCCCCGACAGGTGTCCACTCACAATGCCCAGGGAAGCGCTGGTGTACTGTTCATGACCCCTCCCAACACGGCGTGCTCCAACTTGGCATGTGCGCATCTACCCGTCGCACCCACCCACCTGAGCACTGCGTCCATACGACTTCACACGACACATGTGTGTCTTCCACAGTAGTGCTACTCATTTGCGTTGACATCCAATACCAGTGGACTACATGGTCATGTCACGACTGCCGTGTACTTCACATACTCTCATCCTCTCTCATTCGTACTTGTGAAATGAGTCAGCGGAGACAGTTTTGGTTTCAAACATTATATTGAGTCTTCTGTCCTCTGTGATGCAGTATAGTGGACACTACTGGCAGCGGAATACATGTTGAGGATATACTGAGCATGATTGCAAATGGGATAGGGTGTGGGGTTACATGTGATTGGCTGTTGCATGTGGGATGTGGGCTTCAGAGTGACATCTGCTTGGCCAAGGCTGTGCTAATGTACATTTACGTATAGCTGCGGAGCTGCGGACTTTGACACAGACGGTATACATGTAGCCTACCAGACCGCTTGGCATCATGGGCACAGTCCATCTCAGTTCCATGTGACAGGTTTGCTGCGGTTGTTCCTCATGCACGCGTGCATGTGAGATGACATCAGGGCATGTGCTTGCGTGCATGCAGCGGCGTGCCACTTGTTGTTGCACTGTGGTGGTTACTGGACATGTCACAGTCACTGGGGTCGTGTTGTTGTTGTATGCACTTGTCGTCCATGCAAAGGTCCTGGTATGGGATTCCCGGGGCGGGGGTGGGAGGGGTGCAGCACCCACAGACTCCAGGCGACCTATTCATGTCCACTGAGCGGTGTGTGTGTCCATGGGCGCTGGATCCATGTCATGTCCTAGTTGTTCGTGCAGTTCCGTCCATGTGGGTGCGATACACAGAGCCCATGCCACTGCCTCCCACGATGCATGCGGTGTTCCTGGATGTGATGGGGAACAGTGTGCATGTCCCGGTCATATCCGATGTCATGGCGATGTCGTTGATGGTGTGGTTACAGTTGCCGGTCGTTTGGTATGGCTGTTGTGGTGGTGACTGGCCAGTCCGTGCGGAAGCTAAGCATGGGTGCGGGGTTGGACATCATAGGTCACTCGGGGAACCTGCGTTGTGGTCCGACGTATTTACAGGTTGTCAGGTATGCGATGCCGTCCAGCAGGGCTTCCATGTCATTGGTGGTGTACATGTTTGCCAGCCAATGAAGCGGATGGTGGCTGTCAAGGTGTTGTTCGTAAGTTGTCCCTTGGAGGACCATGATGGGGCATGCTGGGTGACATTCGATGTAGCTGTTATCGATGATCCGTCGTGTGGAGGCACAGTGGTCCCATTTCAGTGCGGGTGCGATGTTGGCCACATACGCCATGCCCCCATAGGCAGAGCAGGCCCTGTCGTGTGCGTCCAGAGGGAGGAGTAGTGGTAGCAGGTCCGCCTTCAGACATGCCGGGTTGGAGAGGCATATCTCGACGGGATGCTGGTAGGGACACCTCCGACAGTAGAAGACGGGCATGACGCAGCTGAACAATGTGATGCGGTAAGTCAGTCGGTAACTTACGTTCAGCAGGGACAGGAGATCGCATCCCAATGTATGGCACAGGTTGGTTTTGTACAGCTTGAGCTGTTCGGCGTAGTTGGGTAGGTGTGTTGTGGTTGCCATTTCGCAGCGGTTCGTTGAGGTGGCGTGCTCCGGCTGTGTGTGCAGTCTGCAATGTGCACGCTCCGGGTTTGCTGTGAGCTCTGTGTAGTCGTAGGGAGACAGGACTTGTGTTCTGTTGGCTTGTTTGGAGGACACGGGCCCTCTTCCCACATGCTTCTCAGACAGTTCAAGGTCAGTGCTGTGTGACTCCTTCCAATTAACTTGCATGTGGCCGACATGGGGGAGTGTTTTCTTCTTTCTTCCCCGTCCGTTGTGTGCTTCTGTGATATGCGCTATCTGCCCTGTGGTCGGTCTCCTCGGCATGCCTGTGTTGGTCTATTCTTGGACAATGGCTGTATTCACCGGCTTCTGTCGTAGGGCTGTGGTTTCGGAGTTGGAATGGAAGGTCATTCAGTGCTGTCTGCTCTCCCTTGTGTGGGCGGCAGGCTGCCTTTCCGCTCTGCGTTGGGCCTTGTGTGTGAATGTTATTCTTGGGCCACCTGTTGTCGGTCCCCGGGCTCTTTGGTGTTCCGTTTTATATGTCTTGTTCATATGTGCAGGGTGGTATGGGTGTTTCTGTGTGGTACTGGCGTTCCTCTTCCCGAAGGGGCCCTGCTTCTCCTAGTTGGTGTTGCCGCCGCTGTGTGCTACGCCATGTTTGTTACACTGGGGTGTGTCCTGCTGTTGCGTGTCTTCACTGACATGTGTGCGTCGGTTGTGTGGCGTTGGGTGTTGTCCGTGAATTGGGCGTTGAGGACATGTCTGTGGCCGGCCTGTCACGTGTCATGTGCGTTCGGGGTGGGGCTGATGTGTGTGCTGCTTGGTTGTGTCCCTGTGTCTGTGTGCGACGCATGCATGGCGCTGCGGTTGGCCTCTGCGTTGTGCGCATGTGTGGCGGCGTCATCGGCGCTTTGGGGCCGTGACGGGGTGGTTGGTTACTAGTCCCAGGTGGTGTGTACACATGTGTTCCGCGATGTTACGATTTGGCCTGTGTGTCATATGTGGATGCAATGGTGGATGTGTTGTGTACACGCGCTGGTGGGGGGTTGTCCGCTTTTTCCGCCCTTGCACTGTGTGCGCTGTTTGCGTGCACTTGTTGTGTGTGTGCCTACCTGCGTCTCCGCGGTACGTTGCGTCCTTGGTGGTGCATCAGCAGAAGCATGGGGAGGGCCTGCAGTGCTGGATTCATGCTCGGGGAGCCGCTTCTTCGTTGTCCGTGCTCGGCATCCGTGTTACCGCTTCGGTTTGTCGTACGGTATCTCTTGGCCGTGGGAGCCGTTTGTTTGCGGCATCGTAATTTATGCGCCGGGCGGGACGTGTTTCGTCGGACGGTGTGTGTCAGTTGGGCTGCGCCGCTACATGTACGGGCGCACTTTGATGGCGGACGGTGTTGCTGGCTTGCCGGCGGTGTTTGGCCTACTTTTCGCATCGTAATTGGACGGGCGTGTGGACTGCTGCGTGCCGGCGGTAACTGGTGGTTTTTGCATCCGCCAGCACGGCGGTGGTGCTTCCGCCCGCCATCGTAATGTGCCCCTTAGTTCCTCTCTTATTTTCCATGCTTTACTTAATCTTGCATTCCCCAAGAGTTAGCTATTTTATAATGTTGTTGTTTATCTGTATTTTTTTTGGGCATACTTTGAGGCTTGAGTCAAGCCAGGTGTTTATGAGGGGCTTTGATTGAGCGCTCAGGCGCTAAGGCTAAAGCCAAACAAAGTGCCTGTCAGTGAGTTGGCCTCTCTGCAGAGCACACAGAACAATGTTTGTGTGTTCCATTTGCAACTGAAATTCTGTGGATATGTGTGGAGGATCACTGACAAAATATCGAAGGTCAAAAAATCGAACTACAAAAATATCGGAGCAAGAATATTGATGTCAACAATATCGATATCCTATCTACAACATGGTAAGTACAAAAATATCGAAAAAAAACATCGATGTCAAAAATATTGTTATTAAAAATATCGTTTTTTTTTGTTAAAAAAAATATGTAAAATAAACTAAATAATACTTATAAATAAAATAAACATAGTTAAAAATATTTTATAATGTTTAAAATTAATAAGTAATATATATAATTTAATAAAACATTAATTAAACATATACATATGATATATAATATATATACTTACTTAATAATCAGTTTTAATAATTATTTTAATAAATTATAAATTATTAAAAAATATTATAAATTACAAATACATCTATACACATAAAACAATAACATAAATAAAAATTAAATAATTATGTATAACAACTTGAAAAAATTAAATTTACTTTTAATATTTTTAAAATTAATTATATACTACATTAACTAAAATAATACAAAAAATATTAAATAACGGAGGGAATAAAACTACTATTGCAACTCCCAAAACAACAACAGTAAGAAAAATGTTGGATAGCGTAGAGCTCAAAATTACTATTCCCACTCCAGAGAGTGCAACAGTAGAGAAAGTATTAGATAGCGTAGGGGTAAAAATTACTATTCCCACTCCAGGGAGTGCAACAGTAGGGAAAGCGTTGGATAGCGGGAGGGTAAAAATTAATATTCCCACTCCAGTGAGTGCAACCGTAGGGAAAGTGTTGGATAGCGTAGGGGTAAAAATTACTATTCCCACTCCAGGGAGTGTAACAGTAGGGAAAGCGTTGGATAGCGGGAGGGTAAAAATGAATATTCCCACTCCAGTGAGTGCAACAGTAGGGAAAGCGTTGGATAGCGTAACGGTAAAAATTACCATTCCCACTCCAGTGAGTGCAACAGTAGGGAAAGTGTTGGATAGCGTAGGGGTAAAAATTACTATTCCAACTCCAGAGAGTGCAACAGTAGGGAAAGTGTTGGATAGCGTAGGGGTAAAAATTACTATTCCCACTCCAGGGAGTGCAACAGTAGGGAAAGCGTTGGATAGCGTGAGGGTAAAAATTACTATTCCCACTCCAGTGAGTGCAACAATAGGGAAAGTGTTGGATAGCGTAGGGGTAAAAATTACTATTCCAACTCCAGAGAGTGCAACAGTAGGGAAAGTGTTGGATAGCGTAGAAGATAAAAATAACATACTTATAAATAAAATAATTTTTTTAAATAATTAATGAATTATTAAATAACTCTAAACTATTTACAAATACCAATAAATAATTATTAAAAACATAATTACCAATGGAACATTTATTAACAATAAATTAATAATAAATACCAATAAATAATAATTAATAAATATTAATTACCAAATACTAAATATTGAACAATAAAATATTTTTAATAACAAAAACATATTAATTATTAAAACTTAATTACCAATGAACTAATATTGAACAATTAAATCCTTTTTATACCAATAATAATAACTATTAAACATTAATTATCAATTAATAATTACTTATTAATATATTAATTAAATTTATCAATAAATAATATGTAATAATATTTAATTACCAATTAATGATAAAACAACAATAAATTAATTTTTAGAACCCAAAAATTCAAATTAAAAAAAAATTCCAATTAATAATTAATGTCCAATAAATTAATTATCAATACCCAACAATAATTTTAATAATTACTTAATTAAATTTCAATTACTTCCAACACTATTCCCCTATAAACGCACAACACACTCCAATAATAAAATAATACACTTAACATAATGATCAATTAATCAATTAATAAAAATTAATAACCAATTAATAAAAATTAATTACCAATTATTAATTAATTAACAATAATATAATTATCAATACCAATTAATTAAAATAAATTATAACTTAATTACAATTAAATTACTTCCCACCCTATTCCCCTATAAACCCACAACCCGCTACTGTACTAAAAAAAAGAAATAACTTAAAAGAAACATTATTAACATATAAAAATTGTAGACATATATTTTTAGACAAGTAGAACACTTAACAAAAACACATATAACACATACATATTAAACACATAACAAAATACATAACAATAATATACATATCGATATTAGTAACATCGATATTAGTAACATCGATATATTTGATTTCGATATTACTAACTTCGATATTACTTACATCGATATAAAAAAATCGATATTACTTACCTTAGGGTCGATATTCTGTCCATCGATATTCTTAACATCGATATTCTGTCCCTTCGATATTGTCACCTCGATATTAGTGTATATCGATATTTAATTTTCGATATTTTGACTACTCACCATGTGTGGAAGGGGGTACACAGATGTCAAAATATTTGCAAGGCAAAAGTAAGAGAAATTAAAGTGCTTACATTTGAGGGAGTGCAGTGCATGTTGGGGGCGGTGAAGTGACAGAGATGCGAGGAAGTGCTTTCGGGGAAGAGTGAAAAGAGGATGCTGAAGAGGAAAGAGAGGGGGTTGAAGATGTGCAGATGGACAAGATAGGCAGAGGATACATATCTAACATAAAGCGCACATAACTGAAGGCCAATACTCCTCCCACAGGCCTCAATGCTAATTAATTCACAGACGCACTATTTCAGAATTTAAAATACCGGCCTGGTGGCACACTATGGGAGTCACAGAAATGTATTTGACATGTTCCTTTATAGAGAGCAGCCACTTTTTTCATCTCACTTAAAGACCTGTCTGCACATATTTCTATATGACTGGTTGCAGCTAGCATCTGTGGGTGCTTCTCAAAGTCTGATTAGAGCATATGTTTCCAAAGTTAATGCTGCATGCAGTGCAAGACACTGGGCAAGCATACATTTTAAAGGACTAAAATTGTCATGCAGAACAATTTACACATTACAGTAACTGTTGAAAAAATTAATGCAAGAAGATATGGGGCAGTTTTTAATGTGTTTTATATTTCAAGACTATACGTTCCCACTGCACAATAAGCCTTGTTTTATCGCTACGTTCATTTGCTTTAAAATGCACCATTTGCCAATAATTTTTTCATTTCTTTCTCAGGAGAAGGACACCCCCTGGACCCCAGGTTTGTCCATTGAACTTGTTCAATTTGCTTACTATATAAAAATCATGCCCAACGTTTACGCCCACCACTTTCAAATGTCACCAGCCGCCACTGCCTTGTGAAGCACTTCTCTGGTACAGACTGCTGCCTTTCCCCACCGAAGATTTGACACTTCCGCTTTGGAGACTAAGGGCCTGATTTAGAGTTTGTAGGATGGGATACTCCTTCACAAATGTGACAGATATTCCGTCTACCATATTACAAGTGCATTATATACTATGGCAGTTTGCAATATGGAAGACAGAATATCCACCATGTTTGTGATGTATCCTGTCCTCCGAACTCAAAATCTAATTCTAATTCCTAATTCCCAAGGTAAAACCTTAGAAAAGGTTGAATCTGGCTTCTGTATCCAACACATGCTCCATTGTGGTCAGCCTTAAATCATGCCTAGGTCTCAGTCTACAGTGACCAGTTGACCAAGATTGGTACTTAAGACTTCTTGATTCTATTTATATTTAAAAGTTTAAAAAATCATATATTTGGTTCCCTCCTTGTAAATTATGTCATTGTGGTGTCATTTTATTTATTAAAATGTACTTTGTTTTTCAAATTCACTTTGGGATTTTCCTTGTGTTGTCTATTGACTTTATTACTGTTTTGGTACTGCACAATTGCTTTACACTTTGCCTTAAATTAAGCCTGTCTGCTCTGTGCCATAGCCACCAAGGGGTTGGGGTCAGGCTAATTTAGCAACTGACAGGCTTCACCCTGACAAGGGTTGTGATTATTATTAAAGGTGGATAGTCACCCCCTTGACTAATAACCCAATTTCTTACAGCAGTTTATTTCTAACAATGGTTTACTTGGTTCTTTCAGAAGGTGGTAACCATTTACAGAGTGTAAGATAGCAATATCTGACCATGTATACTTTGTGTGGGTCAGCTATAGGCATTGGGAAATGAAGACAGTGGTGCCGAGGACCAGTGCATGCTCTCCTACTTGAATTATACACAATATGCCCCTCTTTCTGGCATTGTGAACCCCACTCTTGTAATGGGCGGGGTTGCAATGCAAACACATTGTAAAAGTGAATGCTGGAATGGATGTCTTCTGTCCCCTGTGGGACTCCATCACAACACTCACTACAGTTTGCAATGAGATGCAAAATGGATTCTCAAGAATCCTTGGGAACGCAAAAGGTTAAGTTGTTGACATTACAATATAATGCCTTGTGCAATACGCCCCGGTTGTGTAACCATTTGATTGCTTTCCACATCATTTTGAATTCATTGACGAAATGGAGTACATTAGACTTAATCCCACCCAGAATTTAACACAACTTCCCTACACAGACATGTTCTTGTGTATTATTGTGGCAGCTGTTCATGAACTAAGTGATTAAGGTAGTGTCATTCATACTGGTTTGCAATATGCTCATACAATTAGCTTTTGCATTATAATTTTCATTGAATAACTATATGATAATTTCAATAAACCGAAAGTCTCAATGATTTAGTAGAATACTTTTATGAGCAACCTATTAAAACGTAAAAGCTAGCCTTCCTCTCTATATGCAGTACTGTCCTTTTAGAAGGGGAAAGCGAGAGGGCCGAATTACAAGAGTCCCGTGCATACACCGGTCACAGTTTTAAGTGCTACAACCTTTACTTGGCCAGTAATTAGTAGGTGCGGTAAAGTTTGCATCCGCTGATGAATTTCGATAGTTCTGGCTTGCCAGAATGTAACAGGTGAAAAATACCCAATACGTATCAGATGTGGGGGCATATTACCAAGGGCAGTATCGCCACTTTAGCGGCACTTTTTGCCGATAAAGCGGCGATATTTTTATCGCCCTATTAGCAAGCTGTCGCTAACAGCTGTTAGCGACAGTTTAAAGGCGATAGCGGCCGTTTTGTTGCCGCTTTGCATGTCAGCGATAATCATCGCTAATGACATGCAAAGTAGGCGTTCCCAACTAAAAGCGACTGCAAACAGTCGCAAACACAACTTCCCCCTATTAGCAATGCCCGCGAAGCGATAAAAAAAGTCGCGCTAACCGCGATTAACGCTGGAATTTAACACCTGCTAAAAACTTGACTTAACCATCTTGTCAATGGGAGGTGGATTGTAAGGTTAAGTCCTCACCTGCCTATTAGCAAGCTTTTCATTAGCGCAGTGAATTTATCGCTGGATTTCTCGCGCTATTGCTGGGTTTCGCCGCTATCGCTGGATTTTTTATCGCCTTGGAGATAAGCGTTGATAATAACGCGTTATCTCCGCGATGAAATCCAGCGATAGCCGGCGATAAAAAAACAGCGCTAAGCGCGCTTTGCGATAATTATCGCAAATCCTTGGTAATATGCCCCCCGGTATTTTGATGTAATAGGCATAAAAATTTGCATGTTCTGCCTCGTTTTCAGGGGAAGACATGCAATAGGCAATAATGATCGCACCCTATAAATTCTGAACATTCACATCCAACACCAGGGTTCTTGTAATGAGGACATGAGACGAGAATCTTGAATCCTGATAGGCTGTGAGCATTACTCTAATGCTTGCTTCCTTCTTGTATAAAATAACAAAATAAAGGCTCTAAATTGATCATATATGGACGTAAGTATTTTTTCTAAGTAAATATGCAATTTATGCCTTGCTTACCATTGCCTCATTAAAGTCCAACACACATGCACATCTTTGCTTGCATGGTTGTGAGGATTATGAGTCACCTGTGAAAATGTTCTGCCTGATGAATTTGAACGTCATTCTTGACAAAATTAGCTCAGTATAAAAGGCCCAGTATTTACTGGTACATAAGCATTCTGGTGCACTAATTACCTAAAGACACGTTATTATTTTCACAAGTTGGTGTTATTTACTGATGTTGAGGGTATTGCTATTTATCGGTGCGAGAAAGGACACACCAATACCGGAGCACTCCTCCTAATTAAGGCCTTATCATGCTAAATAGATGGTAATAAACATGTCCCACCGTCCTTCAGGTTGTTTAGAATATCTACAGAGATATCTAATTTCAAGAAGAAAATGAGTTATATAAAAAAGTTTAACTTTCAAATGCGAAAATAAGATAAAATGCTCAACCAATAATGTAGTTCCCTAACCAAATCAATGTCTGAAAATGGAAGCACGGCAACAGATTACATTTTTAACCATCCATGTGTTGGCCAATTGTAAATAGCAATATACAACTGCTACTTGACAATGTTACTGGCAGTCCCCTTGGCGTGCTTTATTGCCGTGTTAGTCACTTTGAATATGAATTAGACTGCAAGCAGCTCTCGGGTTTTTGCTTGCTGATAAATGTGTCTGGGCATTGTTTTCTTGAACTTCTCTTTGTCAGATAGCCTGAACTGCTAAACGTGTTTCACAACGTATCAACTATTAATACCTGTCTCTAGCAAAGTTCAACTCCGCTCTCTATTAATGAAAAGCAAAACAAATGTCAAAAAAACAGTGTGACTGAAAACAAATTCAAACTATAAACAGAAAAAAAATGTTTTTGCTGGAGCTGGAAAGGTTAACTGTCATCACGCAGTTGTAACAACACTGAATAGCAATCATTTTGTGGCAGAAGTAGCAAAAGTAAAGGTCTACGAGTATGCTTGTTTCGTTTCAAGCACAGAGGCAGTGTAAAACTTCCAAGCACTCATCATTCTTCAGTTCACTGTTCCTCGCCACAAGATGGAGTTTAAGAAAACTAAGGGGCCGATTACGATGGCGGTCGGTGTCAGTACCGCGGTGCCGGCGGTGCGGAAAAATGCCTTTTACCGCCCGCCAGCAGCGGTCCACACGGCCGCCATATTATGAAGGGCAAATATGCCCCATTTCCCGACCTCCGCGGTGCAACGCCGACCGCCATGAAATTGCGCCCGCCACCGCTCCGGTGGTAGCCAATGGAGACTCACCGCCGTGCGGAATGACGTCCCGTCCGCTCAACAAATTAGGATGCGCCAAACAACCAGTCGAACCGCAGGGGAGAAACCGCCCTTCCAGACACGGCGGAATATCGACAGCGGAGCGTGAAACGAGACTTTCGGAGCCCTCCACCCGGAGCTGAACGCCATGGATCCAGCACTACACGTCCTCCCGGTGCTGTACGTGATACATCACCAGGTCAACATCGCCCGCCGCGGACGCCGCCGCAGGTACGTAAAAAACCACAATACAACACAAAACAGAACACATATTCCACGGGCTGAAACAGGGCACCTGGCCACACCAGACACACTGGTGTGGACAGGAACACATCCATCAGTGTACCCACACATGTCTCATCTGGCACCAATTCACACCCTGCATCAAGCCCACCAAATTACCGCGAACATAATGTAATGTGTTGCTGACGACACCGCAGCGGTGAGTATGCGGGAAATCCATCGCACAAAGCAGAATGCATGTACAGCAACGGTCAGGCCAGAAAGACCACAGGCCACCACCACCACCCACCACCCACCACCCACAGCTCCGCCGCACACAGCAAGAAACATGCCAATCCCCCCCCCCTGTGCACCCCCATGTCCAACACCAAGCAAGCTAAATCCACACCCAGCAGCACACAACTAACACCTAGGGAGACAGACACAGCAGCATTGGGTGTAGATTAACACACAGCACAGAGGCACAGGCCCAGGGCAACACACACACACACCACAACACCACATACATGGCAAGAAAGCTGAATACAAGCACAACATTAACATCCACACACACAAGGAACATACAGACTACTGGACACACACCCTGCCAACTCACACAGACATACCCCACACCGACACACAGCCACATACACAGACTACATGCCACCAGCAATGGAGCACAACATAGAGGAAAGCAAAAATGATGTGCACACAAATGGGAGGGCAAGGAGACAACCAACAACCAGGTGAACAGACACATGCAGGACAAGGAACCTAGAACAACATCCACACCCCATCCAAGCACATGGCTGGCACAGTGAGTGAAGTCAAACAACAGTCACCTCAGTGCAACAACTCAGGGAGACAGCAAGGTAACCCATGTATAGGGACAGGGATGAAAGGAAGGACCTCAAGTCAAACAGTGAACAGCAAGTACACATGAGTATGCCAGCACCACAACACACAGGGCACATTGGCACACTCAATGACTGTCAAACACAAGTAGGAGTCCCCAAACATACCCCCCTCATATCTGCAGCACACAACCCCAATGCCAGACACACAGAAGGGCCTACATAATGTCCAGACAAGATACAGACAAACAATCAAACCCCCTGGGGGCATCCACAAACATCACACACACACAGGGATTTCAGTACCAACGTCTGCACCAAACCAAAAATGGCAAACACAATTCAGAACAGAAACACATACAGAACCACAAATATAACACACATCACCTGTGCAGCCAAACTAGGGGAAGGCAATGGGAGCACACACACAACAGGAGTGCACCACCTCATCAGTCAGGAAAAATGCATAGGCTACATACCACAACACAGACAAGAAGTGCACCATCGCAGAACAACACAGACACATCAAACACACAACAGGTGCACAACACCACAAAGCACATAGCAAACACAGCAGTACATCAGGGGATGTACACTAGGACAGCACAATGCAACATACACCCACAGCACTGAATGCACAACAAGCAGTGTGTGCACACAAACACACAACAGTCCCACACAGCCATGAGTCACATGCCATTAACACACACATCAACACACACGACAAAGCCACAAACAACACACCGTACAACCCTTGACCACCCAAATGCACACCATGTAAGTAACCGTTGTGACTAGGATGACTGCCCATCACAACATGACTACACATCTACACTGCTAGGCATACATGAAAGCAAGAACGCACATACATGTTGAGCCTGGTCAGCCTGCCTGCAATCCCGTGTATATGACCCCTCTATGTGTTTGCAGTGCCCACATACCAGGATGCAGTAAAACATAGCCAACAGCAACAAGGAAGGAACATGAGTCTGGTATGTCACCGAAAACAACATCACTGACCCCACAAGTATCCGAGTCATGAAGAACCGAAGTCCCCGTCACCCCTGTAAAAAAATGATAAGTTAAACAAGCCAGTGGCACAGTTGAAGTGGCACACAGAGCATGTGGCCCAGTAAATGTTAGACATACAGGAAAAGCCTTATTCAGTAAGGACAATGACACAACTGACAACATGAGCAACTGTTTTTATTCACAAATAGCACTGATAGGCAACAATATCAGACAAGACCAAGGCACAAGATGCAGAGCCTGAACATGAGAAGCTGCACAGGCAGGGGGCAAACTGCAAGGCCAGTGGCCAGTCCAAGGTGCTGACAGAGTCAATGAGAAGCTGCACAGGCAGGGGGCAAACTGCAAGGCCAGTGGCCAGTCCAAGGTGCTGACAGAGTCAATGAGAAGCTGCACAGGCAGGGGGCAAACTGCAAGGCCAGTGGGCAGTCCAAGGTGCTGACAGAGTCAATGAGAAGCTGCACAGGCAGGGGGCAAACTGCAAGGCCAGTGGCCAGTCCAAGGTGCTGACAGAGTCAATGAGAAGCTGCACAGGGAATGTGTGTCACCAAACTCCGCCATGGTCAGCAACACAGTCTGGTGTGTCACGATGGGCAGCACAGGTACCGGTGTGGGATAGATAGGTCTGTGACATTGATCAACATTCATACTTGGCTGTCAGTCTGACTGGGAGCTGACTGTGTGTCGGGCACTGTTGGACCACTTGACTGGGGAGTGAGACGCCCAGCTGAGGAAGAGCTATCAGTGGCCTTGGACGCTGGAGGGCTGCTTGGACCAGGTGGTGTAGTGGCACGTGGAGGTGGACTCAGGCCGACGTGGGACACAGTGTGGGAGGGAGATATTGGAGGGGTGCCTTTCCACTTCTTGGGGATTCTAAATGGCTTGCCTGTCTTGGTATCAATGGGAAGTGGTGTGGACACAAACGGCACACTCATCACCAAGGCTGCCGCAGGTGCACACGCTGGACCTCCCCTGGGGATGTGCTGGATCCAGAAGGACGCTTAGCCTGGCATTGCCTCTGCCCCTCCATCCCCTCTTTACCCTGTGTGCCCCCTACAGTGCCCTCCTGTCCCTGCTTCACTGGACTTGGAATGGGAGTAGAGGTAGTTGGTGAAACAGCCTTGGCTACCTTACTATGTGTAGCCTTGCCAGGCCCCACCTTCACAGTGGGCATGGAGAGTGTCTGCATGCCTTTGTGAGACGTTTTTGGGACCACAGAGTCTGTGGCCGGGGATTGCTCTGAGGCTTGTGACCCTGAGTACTTCCTCCTTGAATCATGTGCCTTTGCAACGCCTGACGGGCTCTTCCCTTTGCGCTCTGGGGTTGTTTTTGTCTTCGTAGGGGAAGGTGTCTGTGACCTTGACCGCTTGGGCTGCTGCTGCTGTGTGCTACGTGTGCAGTATCGTGATGTTGAGGTGTGTGAAGCGTGGTCACCGTCGTCAGACATCGCCACTGGCATGGGGTGGACAAAGGGACTGGAATTGGACTACGAGATTGAGCCAGTTGAAGTGCAGCCGCCATTGTGGAGGACATTGTCTGGACAGTGCGGTGCAGCCCACCCACGTCTGAATGTATGCCCTCCATGAAAGCTAACACCTGTGCCAATTTGCGGTCGTGGTCTGACAATGCATTGAGGAGCCCTGTCTGCCCCACACACAGCTGGCGCATAAGGTCCACACACTCTGCACTGATGGCAGCAGGGGGCACAGGGGCAGGGGCAGCGGTGCCTGGAATGAAGGACACTCTTCCCCTCTTTGTGGTGCGAACACGGGCAGCAACAGAGGAAGTTGTTGGGAGAGTGGGCACTGCACGCTGTGTGCTGGAAGATGTAGCAGACTCTCCGTTCCCTGTGTCCTCCAAGATGTCTGCACCACCGCCATCATCAGATGATGTTGAACTTTGCGTCTCGGGCTGTGATTCCTCCAGCATACTCCTATCCCCCTCCGAGGCGCTGGTCACATCTGTGTCACTGGGATCCTGTGCAGCTGTTGTGCTTGTTTCACCACCACTGGTGTCCGTCCCCTGTCCCTCCGTGCCCACGGGAGATGCTGCATAACAGAGAGACATGTAGGGTCAGCAAAGTGACAGCAACAGGACAAACATATTCAAGCAAAGCAACACTGAGGATGACAAAGTCTACATGTTGCAGGCCACCCCGTGCATTCTCACCATGCAGACACACTTCACTACCTCAAACAGTGCGTACAAACATCTAAACACGGCATAGCTGAGCCATGTGATGGGCAGACAGCACAATATCATGCATGTTGGGGTGTACAAACACTAACACCAATGGACCAGGCCTGCAGCACACCACCCACAATGCCATTGAAATTCCCAGGATTGGAAAAACATCAGTAAGTGCATGTATGTAAAATCCATGACTGCCACACCCAGCACAGGGGCCACTTACAACCCACTGCATCACAGTAACCACATCACGTACACCAGCGCAGGTACAGGCTTGGTACACATGCAGCCACTCACAGACAAAATCAACCTTCACAGAATACTCACCCCTAGCTTGCTGTTGATGCTCCTTCAAACGTGCGTCCAGCTCAGGCTGTGTCACAGCCAAGATGCGGCACATCAGTGGTGTCAAGCTGCGTCGTGACAACCTGCCACTGCGAGGGAGTATCCCCAGTGTCATCTCGGCAACGTTCTTTGCCAGTCGTGATATGTCATCCCACCTCTTGTGGCAGTGGGTGCGCTGGCGGTTTGACACTCCCAGAGCCCGCACCTTGGTTGCAATGGACCTCCACACGGCCTTACGCTGGTGTACCTTGAGCTGCAGGTGTGGGAGACAAGAGGGGGAATACATCAGTGACACACTCTCATGGTAAAACCTCTCTCTCTGATCAGTGGCATGACACAGACTCATCTCCACACGGCAGATATGGGTCATTGATGTACACGCATGCCAACCACACACGTATCACACTCTGTACAGTCAGTGATGTGTCCTTGTCACATTGGGCGTGGACAGTCCATGCCAGGTAGAATCACACAGAGATGGACAACGAGGAGCCACACAAACAGTCACATGAACAATAACTGTCCCGAAACATGCATCACCAGATAGCTGTCACACCATATGGATGTGTACACAACACATGTCCATCCACCCTTCATGTCCATGCATTTAATGTGTGGGTTGCATACACCCCCTTAACAACTAGGAAACAGCATGTCAGCCAGTGCATTACACAACCCCACACTCTCAGGCACATACACCATCTGATCGACTACATGTGTGCCCCCCTTGCACTCACACCCCCACTGTTGGAGACTTACCACAACATTTATAGCCGTGGGTACTGTGTCAGCACCTCGTCCACCAGGACATCCAGCTCCTCGCTTGTAAATGGACTGGCACGGATCTTCTCCGTCCTAGCCATCACTGTGGACATGAGACGTCAGCGGCGGCAGTGGGCGGTGAGGGGTCCCAGGCAGCAGTCCCTGGAGGCTGCAGCAGGTGAGGAGTCTCAGGCAGCAGTCCCTGGAGGCAGCAGCAGGTGAGGGGTCCCAGGCAGCAGTCCCTGGAGGCAGCAGCAGGTGAGGGGTCCCAGGCAGCAGTCCCTGGAGGCAGCAGCAGGTGAGGGGTGTCAGGCAGCAGTCCCTGGAGGCAGCAGCAGGTGAGGGGTCCCAGGCAGCAGTCCCTGGAGGCAGCAGCAGGTGAGGGGTGTGAGGCAGCAGTCCCTGGAGGCAGCAGCAGGTGAGGGGTGTCAGGCAGCAGTCCCTGGAGGCAGCAGCAGGTGAGGGGTCTCAGGCAGCAGTCCCTGGAGGCAGCAGCAGGTGAGGGGTCCCAGGCAGCAGTCCCTGGAGGCAGCAGCAGGTGAGGGGTGTCAGGCAGCAGTCCCTGGAGGCAGCAGCAGGTGAGGGGTCTCAGGCAGCAGTCCCTGGAGGCAGCAGCAGGTGAGGGGTCCCAGGCAGCAGGCTCTGTGAGCAGTGGAAATGTGGTGCTCCCTTCCACACATATATAGGGCCCTGGACTTGTTTCAGTGGTCATAGTCTTCTGCCATTGGTGTTCCAGGTCAGCCTTCTTCAAAAGCATCCAATGACCGCCTCCACGGGGGCGGAGCACGCCTACTGCGATTTTTGAATCTGCATCATGCCACCGCGATAGCGGTCCCCATTGGCTGCAAGGGCATCGTTCATGGCGGTGACACACCGCGGGCTCCTGGCCGGCGCTACCGCGGTGGTGCATCTTACAAATGCATCCTATCTCCGCATCCGCTGGGGGCGGAGCACGCCTACCGCGATTTTTGAATCTGCATCATGCCACCGCGATAGCGGTCCCCATTGGCTGCAAGGGCATGGTTCATGGCGGTGACACACCGCGGGGTCCTGGCCGGCGCTACCGCGGTGGTGCATCTTACAAATGCATCCTATCTCCGCATCCGCTGGGGGCGGAGCACGCCTACCGCGATTTTTGAATCTGCATCATGCCACCGCGATAGTGGTCCCCATTGGCTGCAAGGGCATGGTTCATGGCGGTGACACACCGTGGGGTCCTGGCCGGCGCTACCGCTGTTTGATTGCCATAGAGTGACATGGGTGACCGGGATGTGGCTGGTGGAGCATGACAAACGCCATCTGCAGCTATGTAGAGGGCCATCACTAACACCAATGTGTCATGTGCAGCACATGAAACACTTGCGTCAGTGGTGGGCATCGACAAAGGTTCAAATGGTGGTTGGCATGCTCCGCCACCCAATTTACGGACAGTATGTGCGTCCGCTATGGGGATAATGCAGCATCACATCGTACACTCTGTGCGTCATTGTGTTTATGGGGCACGTTTAAGGCACCTACGGACAGTTCTTGTTGTGTGTGGATCAATGGTCATTACTGTACTACGCACAGTGGATACGTACAGTGGCACATGGCACTGGATAACATTGATATGGTCTCCTGTCACAAATGTCAGCCAATGTGTAACGTCTCACACCAAATGGAACACTGTACTCCATTATGTTGAGCAATATTTACACACAATGTCGTATCTGCCACCCATGCTGACCACTATCTCACACCTGAGCCCATGTGTTACACTGAAAACCCAGATTAACTCATTTATTCAGCATGACTGTCATCATTGGAAACAGATGTCACCCTGTTGTGTTATTGCTAAGACCAATTACATGCCGCATGTAATGTCTTTGTACACACTGGCAACTCTTGCAGTGTATGTCCACATGTACAGGGGGGGCTAGACCTGCTAAAGGATGACGAGTACTTCAGCACCACACCTGGCATCCGTTGCATTATTATTGTTTGTCACTTGGGTAGACGGCCAGAGCAGATGTCTTTGCTACATGTCTGCCACCTGTAACCACAGGGACCTATGTGGTAGTGTCAGGTCTGTGCTCATGTTGTTTGGACTGTTGTATGTGAATCAGTGACATGTACATTTCAACAATGGTGCTTAGCTAAACTATGTTTTTGAGTGTTGTGCTGTGTTCCGGTGCTACTCACCTGCCACCAGTGCATGTCCATTGTTCACATCAGGAATGTTGCGTTGGCAGATGGACTGCATGCACGGTTGTGGATTGTGCTAACTGTATGGAATATAGTATGCGACATTTGTCCACAGGCTATGGGTGTCCAGTATTGCCTGTGCAATGTGTGTGCACTGATTAGCGGGAATTGTCTGCAATGTTGGATGGTCAGCACAAGTGGCACACGTGTGCAGTGTGTTGCCACCAACACTAGTGTATGTGCATGCTATGGGGTGCTAGCCATCCTTGCTCACCATCTATTCCAGCACTGTGTGGGTGGATCACATCTGCTGGTGTATCAGGATGGAGTGGGCACCCAAGACAGGTGAGATGTACCTTGATTGTTGTGCCTGTGACACTCATCCAACTCCGACATTTGGTCAATATGAGGTACCAGTGTCCCACTACTCATGCACAGCCAGCATGTTTGTTAGATGTGGGATATTGATTGTATGCTGTGTTGGGCCTGACAGCCTGTGTGGAATGAGGGTCAGGATGCATGTCCTTTGGGACATGTGGTGTAAAATTACTTCCACTGGTGTCAGGTGTCTGAGCCAGTTGTCCATATGTAATGCATACAGTCTGTTCATGCGTAGACTTGTTGGCATACTGGCTTGGCATTGTCCATGTAGTGTTGTATGTTTGTGTTGTGGCACTGTTGTGTCTTGAAACAGCTGGATGTTTATCACCATGGTATGTGTTGTGGTGCACATGTGTCCTTGGGCAGTCCCTCCTTGATGCTGCATGTAAATGTCCAAAATGGGGGAAGATTATGGGTGCATACAGGCCCTGCTGATCACGTCCCTCATCTATTGTTAATGTGTGCCACATTGGCTATCTGTGTGCTTGTAGAGAGTATTGGGCAGTGGGGTAATGGTGGCCTGTTACAGTGGTACACATACTCTGCACAGGCGTGACATCATCTGTCACTGTACGACTTTGTATTCAAGTCAGCAGCAGATATGGCCTGTGTACTGATGACATTGGCACATGTATGGGTTTGGGATGTGAATGTCATTGAATTTGAGTGTGTTCGAAGTGGCACTGAGTACAAAGACAATCCCAATGATCTATCCACATTGTGTTGTTGATGTGTCCCCTGCAATTATTGGCCAAGGAGGTGTGGCAGGTACAGCAGCAACGTGGAAGCCAGCAGTGTCTCTGCTTCACACATGTCCTGTGTCATGTACACCCAAGGCTGAGTCCACCTCAGCTCGATATGTGACTCTTGGCATTCACATAGACAGTGTTCGTATTGTGTCTACTGACTGTGCACATCCATGACAGTTGTACAATTAATCTGTCTCATGTTGGGACAACACTGAATTGCACTGTGTGCTTTCAGGGATGACAGTCAATGTTAGCGCCGTGACAGGACAGACTTTATGAATTTGTGCACATCCTAATTTATGTTGCTATGACGTGTCCCCTTTCATCTCACCTAGGAGGCGACCTAATGTGTTTCGTACCTTCACCCTGCTGGCTAACATGGAGGATACCGACATCATAAGGCGATTCTGTCTGGATCGGACAAACCTCCTGGAACTTTGTGCAATATTGGAGCCACACCTGCTTCCACGCAGGACATACCCAACAGCACTCACGGCAACGGCAAAGGTGATGGCATCCTACATTTCGTGGCTACGGGATCCTTCCAGCAAACTGTGGGCATTGCTGGGGGGATGTCCCAACCAACATTCAGCATGGTGCTACGTGATGTCCTGTTGGCTATGATGCAACACAGGGACCAATTCATACTTTTCCCCAGGCGGCAGGAGTTGGCGGATGTGAAGGGCAAATTTTATGCACTTGGACACGTTCCTAATGTAGTTGGTGCAATAGATGGCAAAACACACAAGATGATGGACGGAATGCTGCACATTGGCAAACATTCACCCCCAGTCACAGATCTGGGTTTAATCCATCGTTATTTTGCTTCACCACGCCACCCCAGTTCAGACATAGCCATATGCAAATCAGTCTTGACCCTGTGCCTCATGGGAACAGTCCAGACCGAACTGCCAAGCCATGTCTTCCCTGGACCGGAATCAAGCATGAACTGGGGTGGCGTGGTGAAGCAAAATAACGATGGATTAAACCCAGATCTGTGACTGGGGGTGAATGTTTGCCAATGTGCAGCATTCCGTCCATCATCTTGTGTGTTTTGCATTTCGCCCTAAGTGGGAAGGGTATGCCCAGACGTGGGTCCCGTGCTCACTACGCCACTGGAGTCAAGCTATCCTGGCTGATGAAGGCTGATAGCCTGAAACCGGTCCTAGGATGCTTGATTCCGGTCCAGGGAAGACATGGCTTGGCAGTTCGGTCTGGACTGTTCCCATGAGGCACAGGGTCAAGACTGATTTGCATATGGCTATGTCTGAACCGGGGTGGCGTGGTGAAGCAAAATAACGATGGATTAAACCCAGATCTGTGACTGGGGGTGAATGTTTGCCAATGTGCAGCATTCCGTCCATCATCTTGTGTGTTTTGCATTTCGCCCTAAGTGGGAAGGGTATGCCCAGACGTGGGTCCCGTGCTCACTACGCCACTGGAGTCAAGCTATCCTGGCTGATGAAGGCTGATAGCCTGAAACCTGTCCTAGGATGCTTGATTCCGGTCCAGGGAAGACATGGCTTGGCAGTTCGGTCTGGACTGTTCCCATGAGGCACAGGGTCAAGACTGATTTGCATATGGCTATGTCTGAACTGGGGTGGCGTGGTGAAGCAAAATAACGATGGATTAAACCCAGATCTGTGACTGGGGGTGAATGTTTGCCAATGTGCAGCATTCCGTCCATCATCTTGTGTATTTTGCAATAGATGGCACACATGTTTCCCTGATTCCACCCCAAGCACGGGAGCATATTTACCGAAATAGGAAACATTATCATTCCATCAATGTGCAGGTGGTGTGCCAGGCAGATATGGTCATCTCACACGTTTGTGCAAAGTTTCCAGGATCAGCCCACGATTCACACATAATGCGCAACAGCATTTTACCACAGCTGATGGCCAATCTGGCGCCGGAGCAGGCATGGATTGTGGGTGAGTACAAAGGGTCGAGTCGTGTGCTGTTTGTGTGCCATGCTGTCCTCGGACACATGTCAGACACTCAATCTGTATGTGTCTTTCACACTTAGGTGACTCTGCATATCCCAACGGACCTTGGTTGCTGAGTCCACTTCGCAATCCCAGGACACCAGCCGAAGTGCGCTACAACAATGCCCATGGGAGGACACGTTGGGTCATTGAGCGAACATTTGGACTCCTGAAATCGCATTTTCGATGCCTCGACAAGACCGGAGGGGCTCTGCAGTACTCACCCGTCAAGGTGTGTCAGATAGTGGTAGCATGCTGCATGCTACACAACCTGGCCGTGCAGAAGGGGATCCCCTTAATCCAGGATGATGATGACCAGCCACAGCCCCCACCTGCAAACACCCAAATGTCAAGTGACGAGGATAGTGGAGAGGAGGAAGGTATTGGACAGCGTCAGCAGCTCATCAACAACTACTTCACTTGATGGTCAGTGGCAATGTCAAAACTGGCTGTTGTCTGATGATGTTGTGCTTGGTGAATATGTGTATGTGAGTTTTGTGACTACAGCATGTTGCAGAGTCAGTGCTGGCTGCAGATGTGTATGGTAAGGGATCTTTTGACACAGCTACTTGATGTCTATGTTGGTACAGTTGCTCATTGTGACATGTGCAGATTGTCGTACCTTGATGTGCTGTGTTGTGTGATGGTTGTTAGTCCACCACCTGAGTAGCAACTGATGTTCTGTTGTGTTTTCCTAGGTCCCTTCAGCCTCTACTTGCCTGCGGAGTATCCCTGCTCCTGTGACATTGTAATCATGGGTGTGAGTTAACATACTGTGATGAACATGGAAGAGTGACAACTACATTGGTGCGTTATTAGTGTTTATTTACAGTGGATACATGTGATGTAGATGTGGATATTTACAGATTTGTGAATGGTGAATAACAGATTTGTCAGTGATGGTAGATGAGACAATAGAGTATACACTAGATCAGTATGGTAACACAGTCCAACAGTCATTTGCCATTCCCACGGCATTGTGTGTGGGGACAGTCTGCAGGGTACACAGCAGGGTGAAGAGGGGTGCCATCATGGCTGGCTACTTGACTGGCTTTTGCCAGGTGCTTTGCCACGGGATGCTCCCAATGATTTTTTCGGGCGGCTCCTTGCTCTTTTGGCAGGGGGGGACACAGGTACATGGCCAGTGGTGTCTGATGAGTCTCCATGCTCGCTGGACGCAGGGGAGGATGGGGGTCTGTCATCCTGCGGCACAACGGAGGGAGCTGTAGGTGTTGGCGGTGCCGCATGCCTGTCCCTGAGGACCCCCACTAGCTGGCCCAGGAGGTCCCTGATTTGGCCCATGCAGGCCACGAGTTGGCCCATGCGGTTGTCAATTGAGCGCAGCATCTGTTGTTGCTCACGGGCATCCTGTTGAGCCTGCCTCAACTGTCACTGGGCGTGTTCATTGGCCCCCACAACTCTGTGAATGTGTGCCAGTGATTCAGTGCCAGGGTCTTCTTCCCTTTGGGTCAGCCTTGTCCTCACACCTGGCCTGCTGTCACGGCCCTGTTGCCTCCCTCCTGTGGGCACCGGCCTACTCTCCCGTACCTCCGCAGTTGTTGTGGTCTGGTTGGCCTCTGGAGCAGGGCGAGTGTTGCAGGCAGCAGTGGTAGTGGTAGTGGTGGTGGAGGTGGTGGTGGCACAGGTCGTTGCAGCAGGGCTCTGCGTTGATGTTGTTGCTGAGGGTGGTGGGGCTGTGGGGTCCTGGGACACATTACGCCCTGCCACACCAGATGGTCCGGGTTGGTCCTCCTCCTCCTCATTATCCAGGGAGTCTGCATCCGAGGGGAGATGTTCGGGAGCTGGTGACTGGCTGTGCTGGTTGAGGTTGTCGTCCTCTGCAGTCAGTTGTTGGTCACCTGTGGGACAGGAAGTAGATGGTAATTGCCTTACACACCTCAGGGTTGCTGTGTTTGATGTCTCTTATTTACATGTTATGCTACACACAGTTGCCTTTTTCACACATTGTATGTCTGCACAGTGATGTGCCTCATGCCATGAAGTGGAGTTACATTCATCATTTCACAATGGTGTGACCTGTGATTGGTTAGCATGCCACACGTCTAGTATTGGTGATTTCAATGTGAGGTTGTCATCTGACAACTGGCATGACTACAAGTTGATGTTCAGCATCTTTGCTGATCACTCTGCCTGGCAGACATTACCTGTGTGCATGGACTAGCCATTGTCATCACATGCATACCGTTGACATGTCCTGTGCTTGTATTTCTTTATACAGCAGACCATGGAAGTTTGTTTTTCCCATGGTCCTTCATGATCAGCACCCATGTACGCTACAGAGGGAAGTCTGGGTGATGCATGTCAGAGGCCCGTTTGCTTGGACATATTTGTTGAGAGTCACAGTTCTGTTTCTGTCACAGTTACGTACGCTGAGCTGTCTGCATCCTGTCAATGGCTGTGCTTTTCTTTTCTATTTTTGTGTGAAGTAGAGCCTCATGTTGTCATGTCTCTCAATGCTTTTGTTGAGTGATGGTGGTGTGCATGCACTGTCTGATTACATGTGCAGTGTCACTTTGGTTTTTACTTACAGACACATGCTTCTGGGTGGGGTGCTCAATCCTGCTGAGGGGTGGGAGAGGGGGGCCTGTTGGGGCTTGTTGTGCTGCCTCCAGATACACATTCCCCATCCCTGTGATGATGGCTACCTACCTGTTAGGTGGTGGGGGAGCGTTCAATGGCTGACACATGCTTCTGGGTGGGGTGCTCCATCCTGCTGAGGGGTGGGAGAGGGGGCCTGTTGGGGGTTGTTGTGCTGCCTCCAGATACACATTCCCCATCCCTGTGAAGATGGCTACCTACCTGTTAGGTGGTGGGGGAGCGTTCAATGGCTGACACATGCTTCTGGGTGGGGTGCTCCATCCTGCTGAGGGGTGTGAGAGGGGGCCTGTTGGGAGTTTTTGTGCTGCCTCCAGATACACATTCCCCATCCCTGTGAAGATGGCTACCTACCTGTTAGGTGGTGGGGGAGCGTTCAGTGGCTGACACATGCTTCTGAGTGGGGTGCTCCATCCTGCTGAGGGGTGTGAGAGGGGGCCTGTTGGGAGTTGTAGTGCTGCCTCCAGATACACATTCCCCATCCCTGTGAAGATGGCTACCTACCTGTTAGGTGGTGGGGGAGCGTTCAATGGCTGACACATGCTTCTGGGTGGGGTGCTCCATCCTGCTGAGGGGTGGGAGAGGGGGGCCTGTTGGGGGTTGTTGTGCTGCCTCCAGATACACATTCCCCATCCCTGTGAAGATGGCTACCTACCTGTTAGGTGGTGGGGGAGCGTTCAATGGCTGACACATGCTTCTGGGTGGGGTGCTCCATCCTGCTGAGGGGTGTGAGAGGGGGCCTGTTGGGAGTTGTTGTGCTGCCTCCAGATACACATTCCCCATCCCTGTGAAGATGGCTACCTACCTGTTAGGTGGTGGGGAGCGTTCAATGGCTGACACATGCTTCTGGGTGGGGTGCTCCATCCTGCTCAGGGGTGGGAGAGGGGGCCTGTTGGGAGTTGTTGTGCTGCCTCCAGATACACATTCCCCATCCCTGTGAAGATGCCTACCTACCTGTTAGGTGGTGGGGGAGCGTTCAATGGCTGACACATGCTTCTGGGTGGGGTGCTCCATCCTGCTGAGGGGTGTGAGAGGGGGCCTGTTGGGAGTTGTAGTGCTGCCTCCAGATACACATTCCCCATCCCTGTGAAGATGGCTACCTACCTGTTAGGTGGTGGGGGAGCGTTCAATGGCTGACACATGCTTCTGGGTGGGGTGCTCCATCCTGCTGAGGGGTGTGAGAGGGGGCCTGTTGGGGGTTGTAGTGCTGCCTCCAGATACACATTCCCCATCCCTGTGAAGATGGCTACCTACCTGTTAGGTGGTGGGGGAGCGTTCAATGGCTGACACATGCTTCTGGGTGGGGTGCTCCATCCTGCTGAGGGGTGTGAGAGGGGGCCTGTTGGGAGTTGTTGTGCTGCCTCCAGATACACATTCCCCATCCCTGTGAAGATGGCTACCTACCTGTTAGGTGGTGGGAGAGCATTCAATGGCTGACACATGCTTCTGGGTGGGGTGCTCCATCCTGCTGAGGGGTGGGAGAGGGGGCCTGTTGGGGGTTGTTGTGCTGCCTCCAGATACACATTCCCCATCCCTGTGAAGATGGCTACCTACCTGTTAGGTGGTGGGGAGCGTTCAATGGCTGACACATGCTTCTGGGTGGGGTGCTCCATCCTGCTGAGGGGTGTGAGAGGGGGCCTGTTGGGAGTTGTAGTGCTGCCTCCAGATACACATTCCCCATCCCTGTGAAGATGGCTACCTACCTGTTAGGTGGTGGGGGAGCGTTCAATGGCTGACACATGCTTCTGGGTGGGGTGCTCCATCCTGCTGAGGGGTGTGAGAGGGGGCCTGTTGGGGGTTGTAGTGCTGCCTCCAGATACACATTCCCCATCCCTGTGAAGATGGCTACCTACCTGTTAGGTGGTGGGGGAGCGTTCAATGGCTGACACATGCTTCTGGGTGGGGTGCTCCATCCTGCTGAGGGGTGTGAGAGGGGGCCTGTTGGGAGTTGTTGTGCTGCCTCCAGATACACATTCCCCATCCCTGTGAAGATGGCTACCTACCTGTTAGGTGGTGGGGGAGCGTTCAATGGCTGACACATGCTTCTGGGTGGGGTGCTCCATCCTGCTGAGGGGTGTTAGAGGGGGCCTGGTGTGTGTTGTAGTGCTGCCTCCAGATACACATTCCCCATCCCTGTGAAGATGGCTACCTACCTGTTAGGTGGTGGGGAGCGTTCAATGGCTGACACATGCTTCTGGGTGGGGTGCTCCATCCTGCTGAGGGGTGTGAGAGGGGGCCTGTTGGGAGTTGTTGTGCTGCCTCCAGATACACATTCCCCATCCCTGTGAAGATGGCTACCTACCTGTTAGGTGGTGGGGGAGCGTTCAATGGCTGACACATGCTTCTGGGTGGGGTGCTCCATCCTGATGAGGGGTGTGAGAGGGGGCCTGTTGGGAGTTGTTGTGCTGCCTCCAGATACACATTCCCCATCCCTGTGAAGATGGCTACCTACCTGTTAGGTGGTGGGGGAGCGTTCAATGGCTGACACATGCTTCTGGGTGGGGTGCTCCATCCTGCTGAGGGGTGGGAGAGGGGGCCTGGTGTGTGTTGTAGTGCTTTTTGTCTGTACACATGCAACCCAGTTGATTTTGTTTAGCTTTGTGCTTTATCAGGTTGAGTGGTGGTTACATCTGTGTGACCTGTTTTGGGTATTGTGGGTCAGACGAATGTCCTTTGGCCTAGGGGTTGTAGGTTTGAATTTGTGCAAGACGGTACATGGCAAAGTGATGATATACATTGGTTTGTACTTACCAGCTTCCAGTCCCCCGCGGATTCCTTCAAGACTCTCTGGATGTAGGATTCCAGGACCTTCTCCTCCCACGGACTGTATGGTTTGGGTGGGATGGGAGTGCCTCCACCAGTCCCGTCAGCCAGCTGACGGTTCTTGGCCCTCTTCCTCTTCACCACGGTCTTCAGGTCATGCCACCGCTTCTGTATTTCCTGCTTGTTGCGGGGGGTGGTCCCTACTGCATTGACCTTATTGACTATCCTCACCTACATTTGGGTTCTTGTGGCTAATGGGGTGTGTTGGACCATGTTGCCATAGAGTTGTGGTTCAACTCTTATTATCTCATCTACCATGACTGCAAGCTCTGAATCAGTGAATTTTGGCATTTTGTGTGGTGCCATGGTGTGTGCTGTGCAGATATTCTGTGGTGCAGTTGTGTGGGTGTTGTGGGTGTTGTGGGTGGTGTAGGTGGTGTGTGTGTTGTGGTGGTGATGTGTGCAGGTTTGCCTCTCCTTTGTTCTCTGGGGTTGGGACCTTCAGTTGTGGAGTGTAGCAAAGGATTGTGGTCAGTGAGGGGCTGGTTTTATGCTCGGCTATGGGGGGTGTGGCAAGCTGGTATGTTGCTGTCAAGTGTGTTGTGTGTGTTGTCCTGTGATTGGTTATTTTGAAATTTCTGGGGCTGTTGTCATTGGGCACTTTGGGTTTGTATTGGGACAGGTCTACTTCAGTGTGTGCATTGTTTGTATTTTTTTTTCGTGTTTTTCTACGTCCGCCATTTTTTTGCGGATCCTCCGCAGCGGTTCCTCGGCAGCGGTGGCTATGCTGCAGCCCTTCCGCCGCCTATCGGATTCATCACTGTTCGCGCACGATGCGGTCGGATTCATAGGTAGGTACCATGGTGGTAACGGGGATGTCATAATGTCACGGGCGGTTACTCCGTGTGCATGGCGGCGGTTCTTGGCTTTTCCGCTGAGTATCCGGCCGTTGCGGTTGGATTTTCAGCTGGTCCGGCGAGTGCGGGCGGTTTTTCGTTGTCTCCGCCGCCGCGGACGGATTATTCTGCTGGTTCATCGTAATGTATCCGGCGTTTTTCCCGTTGGCCATGCGGGCGGTTTTTTGCCGCTACCATGGCGGTCGGTATGCTTTTCCGACCGCTATCGTAATCGACCCCTAAGTTACTGCAGAAAAATTCTGCAGAAGGCAATCATGTAAGTAGGATAGATACCCATAAGAAATGAAAGAAATATTGCCCTGAGGAAAACAGCACACTGATTCTCCTGGCAGTCTTGTTATGCAAATAAACATTGTCTTTGAGCTCATACAAAAACCAGCCTGAACACAATCTTAAGTACCTCATTTTTTATCTTCCTATGTCCACTGCCGATATGCCCTTGGTCAATCCATTGATGACGACACATTGCTGCTGCTGCGAAGATCGAGTGCATTGCATTGCTGTCTGCGCGATGCATCTCCTCCATCTCCGATGCATATCCGACTTTCCGCTGCTCAAGACGACGCATTGCCTGTATCCTATGGATCGTCGACGACGCATTGCCTCCACTGCACCTCGTATCTCATCTTCGATAATGATGCATCGCCTCGCCGGCTCCCCGCAATTCATCCTTGATGTCAACGCAAATACGGTACATTGCAGCAGGCCAAGGATGGTCCGTTTATTTGGCCGTCGCTCCATCGCCGTCGCTCCATCGCGGTCGGGTGCAAAGTATTAAAATTGACTCGTTCTAACAAGACCAGTTATCCCCGGTTGGCGCTTTATGATTTTACGCACTACATTTCAGTTTATTCTTTAAAAATTAATAACTCCAGTTCTACTAATTTTTGTCATTTTGATCTTGCTTTGTTCATTATATTAAGCTCTTTTTTTTAACCAGGTATGATATCTTTTTTTGTGTCGTGTTTTCACTGTTTTACTGTTTGAAGTGTTGCACAAATACTTTACCCATTGCCTCTTAAGTTAAGCCGGACTACTCTGTGTCAAGCTACCAGGGGGTGAGCACAGGTTAGGATAGGACTTGTGTTTGTGCAGTGCCATATAGTGACTTGGTGTACACCACTGTTCCACATCTAAGAACAATTAAAGTCAATTTTCCCTCATTGGCCCTTTTTTGCTTTTTCCAAATTCATTTTTACTCTACCTGGCTGCGTGTCTGTAACCCCTCGCCTGCAAAGATGGAGTTTGAGTTGGTTAACCTGGAGAGCTACATTGTGGCCCAGCTCAAGGAGTTTTACAGGAAAAGAGGCTGCCTGCTAAGAGGAGCACTAAAACCCCCAGCAGATGAGGAGGGGCTAACGTACTCTCAAGATTTGCAATCCCTTCCAGTGCAGGGAGCAGTATGTCTTCCAGTAGCCTGTCCTCAGAGGAACTGGAGGACAGGCAGGAAGAAAGAAAGCTCAGGTTGGAGCTTGCCAAGATGAAATTGGAATCAGAACAAAAGAAATTGGCTATGGAGGAAAGGATTGCTTTGGAGGGTTTGGCTCATGAGAGGAGCCTTAAGGAGCTGGACCTTAAGACCGGGAAGGCACAGTCCAGCAGTGATGGTGGCAGCAATTCTTCAGTGCTCTCCAACAAGAGGGTCCACATTCCTAAGGGTCTGGCGCCTGACTTTGTGGTGTGAGATGACATAAATAGATTGTTTGAGACTTATGAGATGGCCCTGAAGATGCACCAGATCCCTGAGGGGGATTGGGAGGCTAGTCTGTGGAGTCATATCCCCACAGAGGGGAGTGACACCCTACTGGCCCTAAATGCAGGCGACAGGAAGAGTTACCCCCCCTTACCCACCATGAAAGGAGTCATGATCTGAGAATATGGTTTGACCCCAGAGGGGTATAGGCAGAAGTTCAGGGATAGTCAGAAGCTATCCCAACAGACCCGGGTGGATTGTGCTGATTCTTTTTGCAAGGCACTGGATGGTTGGGTGAAGGGCATTGAAGTCAAGGGTTATGAGGGGCTGTATAACTTGATTGCAAAAGAGCACATGCTCAGTTTTTGTTTTCCGGATCTGCGCCAGCACCTGATTGACAGTAAGCACTCTGACCCCTGGGAGCTTGCTAAGGAGGAGAACCGCTGGGTCAGCACCAGTGTCCACAGGAAGATATCTGGGGGGATCACCACGAGTGTGGGGGGATCACCACAAGTGTGGGCAGGATCCTCACAAGAAGAAGGAGGGGGGGTAAAAATAAAAATGAGTAGTGAGGCCCTTGTGGATCACTTTTGTTCTCCTTTTAGTTTTACATTTTACACATTTTAGCAGACTTCGTTTTAGCCCTGTTACCTTTTAGATATTTTATTTTCACGATATGATTCCAAGTAACTCTGCATATGCTGCTTGTTTTTAGAAAGCCTTTCCTGCTACATAATCTGTACTCTGTGTCTAAAGCTAGGAACATAGAATGTTGCTAGTGCTTGCATTGTCTGCTTGGAGACAGCTTCTAACATCTAGACACATCACTACATCAGAGCTGTATCTCTAACAGTGTGATTTTATTATATAAACAGTTCACTGTCCCTTTGTGGGTCAGAGGAGGCACTCCAGCCACAATGGTCCTGGGACAAATGTCGCATTTGACATGCAGCTCTGCCAATGCTGATCTTCCATGCTGATCCTGCAGAGAGGAATTGCCAACTCAACTCCAGACCAAGTCATCCAGGTATGAGGTCCCAGGCTATCCTAAGAGATCGGGTAGAGGGTACACCAACTATGATCTCAGAATAGGGGTAGCATTAGTTATGAATATAGATGTATAGAAAACATACTGCCATGTTTGGACTGTTTACTTATCACCGTGTTCACAATGCTGGTTACTTTACTTTGTTTTATCTGCCTAATAATCGCAGCACATTCTTTCTATACAAGACTACGATTGTTTCAACAAATGTATTGAAAGTTTTCTTCGTATCTTTCCTGTGTTTTACCAAAGGCATGCATGAGTAAGCAACAAAAGGGGTAAGGTCTGTTTCCATGATTCACTTGGGGATTATAGTGTCATGTTTGAGTTTGCCAAAATCACCTGCCAGGTCAGAAGGGTTAGGGGCTTTGGTGAGGCATTGCGAGCTAGCTTGAGATTGGGCCAACAGTCTCCGATGGTTTTGCCAGACTCAACCCCTGCCTTCTGAAATCCTTTTGTCCTAATACTCAGTCCTACATTTTCTAGTGGAAAATGTATAACAATATCTGGGGGGATCACCACAAGGGTGGGCAGGATCCTCGCCAGAAGAAGGGGGGACAAAATAAAAGCAAGGAGTTCTCTAAAGCGCCCCAAAATAGTTCCTTAGGTCATGACTCCCATCCCCCTACTGAGAAGAAAAAGAGATGGTTCCCTGACAGTAAGTCTTCAGGAAAAGCACCTCCTAAGCATTTTGAGTGTCAACAGGAAGAGCACTTCAAGGGAGATGCTAAATGCCCCAAGCATGCACAGCCCCCCACCGGTGGGCAGTCACTGAAGTTGGCTACTGTAGTGCTTGGGGATGAGATTGTCCCAAAATAGTGTGGGAGACAGAGTAGAGTTTACCCTAACATCTCTTAGTGACGGAAAGATGGAGCAGAAGACTCACATGCATAGTAATGCTAGGAAATACAGGCAGTGGGCCACCATCAATGGGAAGAGGGTGGTAGCTCTGAGGGACACTGGAGCCAGTATGACAACTGTTAGATGTCATTTGGTGACCTCAGAGCAGGTAGTCCCTAATGTGTTCTACCAAGTTGTTGCAGCTGACAACCATGAAAGTCACTACCCAGTGTCTCTGGTTCCCTTTGAACTGGGGGGTTCTCAAGTTCCAAGAGGGTAACTGTGAGTCTCTTCATGCCAGTGGATTGTCTGCTTGGCAATTACCTGGAGCAACCTGACTGGAAGGAGGTGGAGCTCAGCTCCCACTTGGAGATGTTAGTGTTTCCTGAGTGGGTGTACTTGACCACATGGTCCATGGCAGCCTGAGAGGGTAGTAAGGAGGTACCGGATCCTGGAAGAATGGCCAAGGTGCCTGCCAAGAAGAGGAAGGACTAGGGGCATTGGAAACCCCCTCCTAAAACTCACATGGTCTGGGAGGAGGCTGACCCTGAGGGGGATGCCCCAGAACCTTCAGGGGAGGATGTGTCCAAACTGTGGAACCTGTCATTTGACCTGAGCTGGTCAAATGACAGGAAGGGGGTCCCACAAGGGAGGAAGTCTGAAAGGTGCAGAGGGAATGCCCTACTCTTGTGGGTTTTTGGCAGGAGGCTGAGACCCAGGCAGCTGGTGACTCCTCTGTCAGAATGGTCTCCTGTATGGTGTGCCTAAGACTCCTGAGTCTGATGTAACCCCTTTGTTGTTGATCCCCCAGTACTACAGGACCTTCCTACAGGGGCTGGCTCATGATGCATCCCTGAAAGGTCATTTGGGGCAAGACAAGCCCTTTGACAGGCTTGTCACCCACTTTTACTGGCCTTAAATGAGTAAAGCCTGAGATGTGTTCTGCAGGACCTGCCCTACGTGCGGGAGAGTGGCAAGTCTGGGGGGAAGTCCAAGGCCCCCCTGTAATATTTCCCTGTCATTGGCACCCCCTTTGAAAGGGTGTGCATCAACATCATTGGGCCACTGGACCCCAAGACAGCCGTGGGTAACAGATTCGTTCTGGTATTTGTGGACCATGCCACCCGGTACCCCTAAGCCGGAAGCTATTCCTCTAAGAACTGTGACTGCACCCACAGTGACCAGGGCACTGATGGGGATCTTTACCCGTGTGGGCTTCCCCAAGGAAGTGGTACCTGACCAGGGTACCAACTTCATGTCAAGGTACATGAAGGCCATGTAGAATGAGTGTGGGGTAGCCCACAAGTTCTCCACTCCTTAGCACCCACAAACCAATGGGCTTGTTGAAAGGTTCAACAGGACCCTAAAAGGCATGATTATGGGCCTGCCAGAGCCCATGAGGCAGAAGTAGGACATCCTCCTGCCATGCCTTTTTTTTGCCTACAGGGAAGTACCACAGAAGGGGATTGACTTTAGTCCCTTTGAGCTTCTGTATGGGCGCCCTGTGAGAGGACCTCTCAGTTTGGTGAAGGAGGGCTAGGAGTAAGCTCTCGAGAGAGACCCCAGGATGTTGTCAGCTGTATGCCGGCCCTCCGTAACCATACAGAGCGCTTCCGGAAGCTCACCCAGGAATCTGGAAGCCAGTCAGGAGGACATGAATTGGTAGTATGACCAGAATGCCACGCTGGTAGAGTTTCATCCTGGTCTAAAAGTGTAGGTGATGGACCCCGTGGAGTCCCGGGCCCTGTAAGACCACTGGTGTGGGCCTTATGAGGTGAGGGAGTGCAAGAATGATGTCACCTACTTGGTGGACCTCAAGACTCCCAAGAACCCTTTAAGGTTTGATCCAGTGTACAGGGATCGATAATTTTCACACACAGGCCCATATACACTACCCTAACATAATCCCTTCACGCTGGGGTTCAGTGTGATGCAAGTTTATTCCTAACACACTAAATACACTTCAGAACCTGCATTTCTCCTAACAAACTAATTGTGGTGATCGGATCTAGAGTTGGTTAGTTGATAACAATAATTAGTACTTATCTAAACTTCTATACTAAATAAAATAAAACCAGAATCAGTGTATATTTTATGTTGTTTATTGTAAATAATGTAAGAATAAATGCTCATTAAGTACAGTTACACGAAATGCAAATCATGAATTATCACAGAGAGAAAACATTGGCAATGTATAAATTCAAACTCATATCAATAAACAATGCAATGAAGGAGTGGATAGGCGTAGAGAGAAAAGTTTCAGAGACAAATACATTTGCAAATAAATATACAAAGTAAGAAGATTATCTATACTAACCAAAGTAAGATTCAGGGAAACTACCCCACTGGCCAGTTAGGGCAGGAAGGCCACTCAAGTAGAGTCGAGTGACAAAGATTAGGTCAGGAGACAGGAATCAGGTAGGCCTCTATCTGGAAACAGCAAACCGACAACAGCAACGATCTCCCGCTAACTAGCATCAGCACCTACTCTAAAACCACACCCACCGGGGACCTTAAATTATACCCTAAAACCTAAATGTTCAACCCACATTTGTTTCAATTAACAACCAAAGTCTGTCTCTCATTGGCTAATAATGGAGGTGTTCTGTCACACCACTCTCGTCATGTCCATTTTATTAGACACCCTTTTGTTCAAACATTAGGCATTACATCAGAAAAATCCAAGAAACAACTTTGAACACAATCATAGTAAACATTTCCTGCAGTTCCTTGAATGTTGCAAATCTCTATGCCTCTTTTGTTTGCCTCTGCCATCTCGTGAGGAAGTTGCATCGCTTCCATTTGTAATCTTATCCTCCGTCTTCCGTAACCTTGGCAGACAGTCAGCACAACATGAAGGGCATTTCTATTGCCTCTGCATTCTCTTCTCATTCAAAGCTCATTTATTTCATATTTTTCTTTTCAAGAAGAAAATTAACCCAAAACTGGCATGCAGAAGTGTAGGCCCATGCTTACTTTTTCTACAAGAACAGAACACAAAACATTTATTAGTTTCAAGAAATGTAATTTCATTTTGTGCACCATCCCAGCATTTGCACTAAGCCATGCACAGCCCATGTTATGTTATTCCTAGCAAAATATTATTAACGTGCACAAAACCAGCATTAGTTTTTATCAAGTAGTTTGCAGCCTAGTTTCATGCATTAATACACGCATTAGTTTACGTATGCGCATAAGCATTTCCCCATGTGTCACGATTCCATCATGACGCGGGAAGGACAGGAGCACTCTGGGGACTGGTGGACTGTGCCTCCTGAAACCCGTCCTCTCTTCGCTTTCCAGACAGATGAGTGGAATGTGTAACGGAATAACTCGCAAGAAAAGGACTCTGTATATTTGGGTCCCTGTTCCTTTAACTGGGAGAGTTCTCCCGAGGTCACCGCCCAGAACTGCAACGTCATCCCTGACGAGGCAGAAGAAGGACTCGGAAGACGCTGTGAAAAAAAGAGCGAGGAGTCGGTGGAGAGCCGCAGTGAGATGCCGAGGGAGAGATGACCTCTACGGCCCTTGACCCTGGAGGGAGAAACCGGATTTGGAGAGCCAGGAGGCCAACGTTCCAACCCAGCGCCCAGCCACGCTCCTGGAGGAGCGTGGCTTAAACAGGTACGGGAACGTGTTTCAGGGTGGGTAGGGAGGAAGGCGAACGCTAGCGAGTAGAATCGCCCCGCTTTCCTCGACGCATACCCGGTTCCCAGCACCAACCCTCACGTCCCGAGAGGTTATTCACAGCACCGGTGGTCCCTCACTCCCCCTCCCCATATGTGATAGTTCGAATACCGGCCCTCACCTCTCCTATACTCTCTCTTTTCTTCCTGAGCCTCCAGAGGAGGCGAGACGAGACCGGAAGAAGAAGGGAAGAAGACGAAAACCGAACCCTGTGAACAGAACAGGACGGGATAAGAAGGATTATCCCTTGTCAACTAACTCTGGCTTCCCGCAAGAAGCAACTATATTCAATAAAGCCTAAGCTAAACCGACCTGGTGTGTCACGTGATCCTTGCCTACCGCTACAAGTGGTGGAGAATGCTGGCAACCTGTCCGTTAGTATGGAGATAATGGACGCTGTTATACAGCACCTGATCGCAGGACAAGAAAAGCTAGGATGGGCCGTGGAACGCCAGTTGAGTTCGGCCCAAGCAGACAGAGATGTCTTCAAAAACAGCATGGCCGCCCAGTTGGAGGAACTTCAGAGGTTTGCTGCTGAATAGTCCACACAGCGAACAAAGGAGACACAGGGAGCGCCCGCCCCAGGACCCACGGGTGTCTCTCTACAGAAGTATGTGGCCGGGGAGGACCCAGACGCCTTCCTGCTCAATTTCGAAAGGGCGGCCAAGGCCTGTGGATGGCCCATTGAGAAGTGGCCTTTCTTTTTGGCTCCTTTACTGACTGGTGAAGCCCAGGCCGCCTATCAGGTGGCCAACAGCACAGGGAATACGCCCTATGTGGAGATCAAAACCATCATTCTTGACCACCTAGGGCTCGATGCAGAAGCATTCCGGGTGCGATTCCGGAAGGAAAAGGGCCATCCTGGAGAAAATCCCAAAACACTGTTTTTTCGGCTCAAAGCAGCCGCTGACAAATGGCTGAAGCGTGATGAAAGTACCAAAGACAAAATAATGGATCATATATACCTCGAGCAAAACTTGGAAGCACTTCCCTTCAACACTCAGAGGTGGTTAAGGCAACATTCCCACTTGACCCCTGAACAGGCGGTCGAAATGGCCACTACATTCTCTAGGGCCCAACCCCGTGCCTTGATGTGGGAACCCGAAAAGCCGAACCGCCTCCCTCCAGGAAAATTCAAGGAAAGGAACAACATACCCCCCTAGACACGCCAAAAGCTCATCCACAGAGACATGATCTTCCCCCGTACAAAGGGCCCCAATGTTTCGAGTGTGGCAAGTGGGGACATATAGCCCGATTATGTCCCCGCAAGAAGACCTCGGAGGAACCCATGGAGGTTGGGTACATACCTTGTTCCATCCTGTATGCAGCGGAGTTGGGGAGTGCCTTCTATGTGAGTGTAGAGGTGAATGGGAGAACGGTGAAAGCTTTATTAGACTCGGGGTGCAGGCAGTCCGTTATACAAGGGGATCTGATACACTCCACACAAATCCTACCAGAAGCCTTGGTACACATCAGATGTGTACACGGTGACGTACGACCCTATCCAGTCGCCTCCATATGTATCACCCCGACAGACGGGTCAGCCCACTACATCAGGGTGGGGGTATTGGCGGAACTTCCGGAGGAGCTAATCATTGGGACTGACAACCCAGGGTTCCTTAACATGTTCCTCTCAACAGTGCATGTTAAGACCACTGCGGGAGAGAGGGAGGAACTCGTGGGGACACACCATCCAGCCCTTGTAACCTCTGAGCCCTGGCTATTGGACAGGAACTTCAAGTTTGCACAGTCCAATGATCCCACCCCCCAGCATGCATGGCAAAACGCCCGAGATAGTGACGTCACCCCTCCCACGACTTACCCCCACTTTGTTACCATAGGTGGGTTGTTATATCGAAAAGGGACTAAGGAGGGGGATGCACAATCGCTGTTCCACTGACCTTCAGGGACCAAATTCTATTCTTTTCTCACTCCCACCTCACAGCGGGGCACATAGGGGTTGAGAAAGTCACCCAGAACGTCTTGAGATACTTCTACTGGCCTGGGATCTATTGGGATATAAAGAAGTACTGCCAGTCATGCGAAACCTGCCAGAAAAAGAACCCCTATCGCCCCCCCCCAGTTCCCCTTCAGCCTATGCCAATCATAGGCGTACCCTTCAAGCGAGTGGGTATGGACCTTATAGGCCCCCTTCCAAAAACGCGAAAAGGACACCAGTATCCCCTGGTTTTGGTGGACTATACCACCCACTACCCCGAGGCCTTCCCTCTGACAGCCCCCACTACCCATAATATTGCTGACAAATTAATTGAGCTCTTTTCCCGAGTAGGGTTCCCCCGTGAGATCTTAACAGATCAGGGTACCCCTTTCGTCTCGCGGCTAATGAAAGAAGTGTGCAAAACATTAAACCTTAGGCACATCAAGACGTCAGTGTACCACCCTCAGACTGACTGCCTAGTTGAGAGGTATAATGGGATCCTGAAGCTGATCCTCAAAAAAATGTTGGGTAGTGAAGGGAAGGAATGGGACCGGCTTCTCCCTTTGACCCTATACGTAATCAGGAGTCAGGTCCAGAGCAGTCTCGGTTGTTCCTCTTTTGAGATGCTTTTTGGGAGACAGCCGAGATTGCTCTTAGAGATGACAAAAGAGGCCTGGGAAAAGGAGGAGGCAGACGAAGCCCAGGGGTTTCTGGAATACACCAAAAGTCTCAAATCGAGAATAGGGAAACTGAGGGATCTCGCCTCTTCCCACTTGGAAAAGAAGCAAGGCAAACAAAAGCACTTTTATGACAAAGGAAAGAAATGGTGACATATGGCCATTGGTGATTGGGTTCTGGCCCTGTTGCCCTCTTCCTCGAGCAAGTTCAAGTCAGAGTGGTTAGGGCCATATAAGATAGTGGGAACCGTGGGAAAAACCAGTTATAAAGTCCAGATACGGCCTTCCCGCACGCAGGCTTATCATGTAAACTTGTTGAAAAAGTGGATAGGTCCCCTTCCCTCTCCTACCCATTTAGTCCTGCCAACACATAAAGAAAGGTCCCCCTGTACCCTGAACCAACTGGTCACGAACGATGAATTGTCATCCCAAGAAAGACACTCCTTGGAGGCTGTCCTGAAACCCTTTTCTTCCATCTTTTCTGACGACCCAGGAAAAACGTCCCTAATAGAACACACCATCACGACTATCCCAGGCCGGATCATAAAACAGCGCCCTTACCGTATACCAGCCGCCCGCAGACAGGTTATACGAAATGAGGTCAAGTCCATGTTGGAGATGGGAGTCATTTGCTCGTCCAAGAGCGAGTGGTCCTCTCCAATAGTAATGGTCCCCAAACCAGACGGTTCCACCAGGTTCTGCATGGACTTCAGGGCTCTCAACTCAATCTCCAAGTTCGACTCATACCCAATACCCAGGGTGGATGAGTTGATCGAGAAAATGGTGGAGGCACGCTATATCACCACCTTTGACCTAACGAAGGGCTACTGGCAGGTCCCCCTGAAAGAATCCGATAGAGAAAAAACTGCTTTTGTCACACCAGACGGTCTCTACGAATTCACCATTCTCCCCTTTGGTCTTCACGGAGCACCTGCCACTTTTCAACGTCTGATGAACACGGTGCTCCGAGAACACCGGGCCTTTTCATCAGCGTATCTAGATGACATCGTGGTGTTCAGCCCTACATGGGAAGACCATATCAATTCAAAGAAATCACGGGTGGGTTTTCAGTCGGTCAAATACCTCGGGTACATGCTTGGTCATGGGGTGATAGCTCCTCAAAAGGAAAAGGTAAAAGCCATCATAGACACCCCTTTCCCGTCATCAAAAAAGGAGCTGAGAGCCTTCTTGGGGTTGCTCGGCTATTACAGACGCTTTATCCCTCAGTATTCGGAGGTAGCAGCCCTCCTGACGGACCTCCTCCGCAAAACGACAAAGGCACAGACAATACTGAATCCCTCAGAGAAGACGCTAGAAGCCTTTTCCCTTTTAAAACAGGCCATAACCATTAGTCCAGTATTGGCCTCTCCCGATTTTAACAAACCTTTTCTACTGCACAATGACGCCTCTGACTATGGATTGGGAGCCGTGCTCTCTCAGCTCTCCCCTGACGGCATCGACCACCCTATCCTTTTTATCAGCAGGAGACTGTTCCCTCAAGAAGAGAAATACCCAGCCATAGAAAAGGAGTGCCTGGCAGTAAAATGGGGGGTGTACAAACTTAGATACTATCTGGATGGCAGCCCTTTTACCCTGTATATGGATCACGCACCCCTCCAGTGGATGAGTAGGAACATGGACCATAATCCCCGCATTTTGCGGTGGTTTCTGTCCCTTCAGCCATTCTCGTTCGAGGTCAGACATCGTAGGGGTGCCGACAATGGGAGTGCTCTAGGGTTTCTCTCTAGGGTGTTTCCTCTCCCCGATCGGGAGAATCCGGGGGGAGGGGTGTGTCATGATTCCATCATGACTCGGGAAGGACAGGAGCACTCTGGGGACTGGTGGACTGTGCCTCCTGAAACCTGTCCTCTCCTTTCTTTCCAGACAGTTGAGGGGAATGTGGAACCGAATACATCGCAAGAAAAGGACTCTGTGTATTTGGGTCCCTGTTCCTTTAACTGGGAGAGTTCTCCCGAGGTCACCCCCCAGAACTGCAACGTCATCCCTGGCGAGGCAGAAGAAGGACCCGGAAGACGCTGTGAAAAAAAGAGCGAGGAGTCGGTGGAGAGCCGCAGTGAGATACCGAGGGAGAGACGACCTCTACGGACCTCGACCCTGGAGGGAGAAACCGGATTTGGAGAGCCAGGAGGCCAACATCCCAACCCAGTGCCCAGCCACGCTCCTGGAGGAGCGTGGCTTAAACTGGTATGGGTACATGTTTCGGGGTGGGTAGGAAGGAAGGCGAGCGCTAGCGAGTAGAATCGCTCCGCTATCCTCGACGCATACCCAGTTCCCAGCACCAACCCTCACGTCCCGAGAGGTTATTCACAGCACCGGTGGTCCCTCACTCCCCCTCCCCATATGTGATAGTTCGAATACCGGCCCTCACCTCTCCTATACTCTCTCTTCTCTTCCTGAGCCTCCTGAGGAGCCAAGAAGAGACCGGAAGAAGAAGGGAAGAAGATGAAAACCGAACCCTGTGAACAGAACAGGACGGGATAAGAAGGATTATCCCTTGTTAACTAACTCTGGCTTCCCGCAAGGAGTGACTATATTCAATAAAGCCTAAGCTAAACCGACCCGGTGTGTCACGTGATCCTTGCCTACCACTACACCATGTTTTATCATTTATTAATAAAAGAATCTTCACCGCACACCTTTAATATGTGTTACTGAGGGTTTAATCCGAGCAGGTTTTATTTACGCAAAGCCCTGCTCCATCAATCCCCCTTAGATGGCGTTTTGAGCCATCATCAAAATGCCCATCACAGACAAGTTGTCACTTATTTAAAATACTGTACTTTTTTCTCGTTTTATTCTTCCATCTAAGTCTGACATGATCTCATAGTAATTTCCTCTCATATCTTCTAATTCTACCTCCTCTCTCTTTCTTTTTCTAGCTCTACATTTGAGATCTGATGTCTCTTTCTTTCTACACTTGCATTTGCAACATTTATAAATCATGATGACTATTATTATTACTACAACTACTGAAGTAACAGGTATTAATATTTTTCCTAACAAACTACTCCCTAAAGTAGAAAACCAATTTCCCACTGAGGAAAAACTCTTACCAAGTTTCTCCCAAGCACCGTCAACTTTCAGTTCAGTTAAATCTTCATGAAGTTCTGTAATATTTTTGATATACCCCTCAAGATTTTTACTTTTGTCAGGAATATAAGTACAACATTGTTGTATTTTCAACATGCTACAGACTCCACCCTATTTTGCCAATAATATGTCAAGGGCAAGTCGATTTTGCAAAACATTGATCTAATCACAATCATTTCAGTATCAATCATCAAGAACCCACCAGCAGTATCCGTTGATAAACGATCAACCACTGTTGACAATTTTCTAATTTTATGTCAATTCAGAATAACTCCAACTGAAGGTATCAGTGCTCCAAAAATATCCCCAATTATTTCGGAATAACTCGCTCCTCTCTTATTACGTGTTAGTCCTTGTTTCATTTCATTAATTCTATTATTCTTATCTACGTGATAAACTTTCGGGAATACTATACCTAAATAGCAACATCCATACCAGCCTGTAGGTAATCTATAATAAGCATTCTTACCACACACATAATAAATTCCCGGGAAAACAAGATCAGTCCCTCCTTTCAATCCCCAATTTCCTTTTATCAAGAACGTATGCTCACATTCACTAGAACCAATAAAATAGCTATTAAGTTCAGTCTTTTCTCTAAACACACAAAGCTTTCCTCTATGTTGAAAATCTAGAGTCATGGCAGCGTAAGTCTCACCCTTTTTGTAATCACCCTCTCTGAAAGCCCATGGAGGTACATGTGACTTTTGCTCAGCAGCTTTCTTTTTGAAATCTCGTCTTTTATCTTCTACCAAGTTCATCAACTCAATTTCTTCATGCCGTAGTTTACAAGTTAAGTTATTTCTATGCACATCTATTGTATCTATCGGTTTGTTACTAATGAAAAAATCTCCCATGTAAGCTGCATAAACAGGTCCATAAACTATTTTTAAATCTCTCCTAATAGGAATTTCTGGAACTATTAGGTCAAAATTAGAATAATAATACTCTAGTCCTTCCCTCTCGTAGAACAGACTAGTTAAGAGATTGCAAGACACACCATATGTTAAAGGTAGGTGATGGTAAGTCATCCCCTCTGAGACAGATGAAGGTAATTGCATGCACACATAACAATATCTCGCATTCATTGTATTAACATACTCATATAACAATTTAGTAAAAACATTTTAACGAAAAATCATTAATTGATTTATCACGATGATAAATACTAACATCTACTATTTTTTCTATATTAATATTTATACTTTCTTTAGTAACAGTATCTATTCTCTCACTTGCCACGTCATTAGTATTATTTTTGTAATTAGTCACCATCTTAACAGGGACAATAGCAATCAGTGTTAACCATACCAACGTTAGTAGTAAGACACTATATAAGCAAGCATTAATTCATTTACGTTTAAAACCATGATTTTGATTTCCAGTCTCTGTTACCTTTTCCAATTTAGACACTATATAAAAAATTAAAAATCTAAGAAAAGACCCTAAAAAAATCTAAAAATCTTTTTAAAACGTTTGAAAAAACGTATCCAAAAACCATCTAGAGTAGTGTATCCTTACACTTAGGCCTCTCTTCTTTACCCCCTCTTTTTCTTTTTTTTCTCTTTTTATATCTTCATCTTCTTCAAATCTTTTGGAATTTTCAGAATATTCTTCATTGAAATTTGTTGCACCTTTATTTTCACAGTTCTCTTTTAAGGTGGTTTCAGTTTGTTTTGATCATTTCGATCAGTACCAGCTTCTTTTTCTTTCTGATCTGTGTTCTTAATTTCTTCTAACACCACATATGTCCATTCTGGAGCTGTGTATTTCTTATTTGGAATTCTTATTCTCCTTGTTTTTCGTACTGATTCTTCTTCTGAATCACTTTGTCCAGTTTGACTTGATATTTCATTTATTTGATCTGGCCTTTTCTTTTCTAGAGTGTATTTCAGTCTTTTCACTCCTTTTGGCCACTCATCACCTTTTCTTGCTCTCTTAAATTTAACTTCTTCTCCTTCGTTGTCAAGCTCGCAAGTTCTTTTATTCAGTTCTTTTCTCTGTTGTACTTGCTCTTCATTTTCATCAGTCACTTTCTCTTTTTCTTTCTCAACAGCAGTCTCTTGAGACCCAGTAGCTGGTGCCCACTTTATTCGACTTATACTTGGTTCTTCCTCTTGTTAAGCCTTTTCAGAATCTGTAACACTAGATTCTATAGCTTCATGTTCCTCAATTTCTGGTTCTTTTCTCTGCTTTACCAGTTGCTGCTCTTCGTCTCGTCTTTCAAGTGGACTTGGGACTCTTCTTGTATGACTTGCATGAATCCAGTTTGGCAAGCCACCACACTTCACTGCTGTCGTTGTCACCAAAATGATCTGATATGGTCCGTTCCATCTGGGTTCTAAACACGACTTCCTCACGTGTTTCTTGACAAGAACCCACTCTCCTGGACTCAAATCATGTGCTTGATCCGGCTGTGTTGTGGTTGCAATTTCTCCAACCTGATGAGACACAGAACGCACCAGATCAGCCAATCCTTTGCAATAATCAAGCACTAGATCATCAGTAATATTCATTAGTTTGTTTGCTGGTACAATTGCTTGTCTCATGGCTCTTCCCATTAGAATCTCATGAGGACTCAATCCAGTCCTTTTATCAGGAATGCTTCTAAGACTCATCAATACCAGGGGTAAAGCGTCTGGCCATTTCAGTGTTGTAGACGCACACACTTTTGACAGTCTGGATTTAATAGTGCCGTTAATTTGTTCGACCACTCCAGATGCTTCTGGTCGGTAGGCACAATGCAGCTTTTGTTCAATTTGTAATGCTGCACAAATCATTTGAATTATCTCATTATTAGAATGAGTTCCTCTATCTGTTTCTAAAGAGACTGGCAATCCAAATCTTGGGATAATCTCTCTTAAAAGTAGTTTAGCAACTGTTAGACTGTCATTCCTTCTTGTTGGATAAGCTTCTACCCAGCGAGAAAACAAACAAACAACAACCAACACATATTTCAGTCCATTACAAGGGGGAAGTTCAATGAAGTCAAGCTGTAGTCAGGTAAATGGTCCTGCTGCTTTTCCAATTCGACCCCAACTAACAACTGTCTTTCTACCTGGATTTTGCTGCTGGCACACTACGCATCTCTGGCAAAGACTCTCTGCAATGACTCTAAACCTTGGATTGTACCATGGCTGCTTGAAGAGCCTGATCATAGCATCTCTTCCAACATGTGCAACTCCATGGTACATCCTTGCCATCTGAGACAGTAAACTATCTGGCATTACTGGTCTTCCATCAACATACACCCACACTTCATCTTCTGCTCTCTTTTCACAACCTGATTTTATCCAAATTTGTTTTTCTTCCTCATTTGCTTCTTCCTGTAACTGTCTAATTTCTTCCCATGTTTCCAAAGAAGAAAACATCAAGTGGCAATTTGTATGTTTTTTCTCCACCCCTCTGTTGATTGAAATTGAATTTTGTGCACAGAAACGCGCCACTTGGTCTGTGTATCTGTTTCCTTTTGTCACATAGTAATCTCCTGACTTGTGTGCTGAACATTTTACCACTGCAATCTTTTTGGGCATTTGTAATGCATTCAATAGATCCTTCACATTTTTACTGTTCCGGATTGGTGGTCCTGAAGAAGTCAGAAATCCTCTTTGCATCCACAACTGACCAAAATCATGCACCATGCCAAAACCATATTGACTCTCAGTGAATATGGTTATTCTCAGATTTTTGCCAAATATACATGCTCTAGTCAGAGCTATTAGCTCAGAAATTTGAGCAGAATTTACCCCCTTTAGACAGGATGCTTCAAGAACCATAGACACTGTACATACTGCATAGACAGCACTCAATGCACCTCTTTCATCTCTCAGACAAGATCCATCCACGAACATCACACTATCTGATTCTTTTAGTGGTGTATCCTTTATGTCAGGTCTTGGTTTCGTGCACAATTCTGTCACATCCAAACAATCATGATTTGCTTCATCTTTCACTTCTTCACAACTTAAACTTGGCAACAAGGTTGCAGGGTTCAATATTGTACATCTTGTCACTGTCACATTTTCAGCACCCAAAATCACTCTTTCATACCTAGTCAGCCGACTATAGGTCATATGCTGAGTCCGAGTCCTTGTTAATAGGATCTCAACAGAGTGTGGCACATATACTTTCACTGGATGTCCCATAACAATTGTCTCGCTCTGCTCAAGACTCACACAAGTAGCAGCCACTGCTTTTAAACAACCTGGTAATGCGGCAGCCACTGAATCCGATGTAGCAGAAAAATATGCCACTGGACAACGTGCCATTCCATGTTTTTGTGTTAAGACTAATAATGCACACCCATCTCTCTCACAACAGAACAATGCAAAATCTTTTGTGTAATCTGGCATTCCCAATGCAGGTGCTCGACAAAGACTATCTTGCAATTCAATAAAAGCTTTCATACATTCTTCATCCAATTCAATCGGATCAACCACATCTTTGTGAGTCAACCTCTGTAGAGGTTTTGCAGTCAGCAAAAACCCACCGATCCACTGTCTGCAGTATCCAACCATTCCCAAAAACATTCGAACTTCCTTTTGAGTTTTAGGAGAACCCATCTGCAAAATCACATTGATTCTTTCTGGTGTTACTTTTCTAACTCCTTTCTCAATTTTATGTCACAAATACTGAACTTCTTTTTACAAAATTGTAATTTTGCTGGTGACACCTTATGCCCACCTATTGCCAAATGATTCAGTTGGCAATTGTATCTGTCACACAGGCTTCTCGTGTTTTTGATGCCACAAGTAGGTCATCAATGTACTGAACTAACACTGAATTTTCTGGCATGATCAATGACCAAACATTTTTTCAAAATCTGATTGAAAAGCGAAGGACTCTCTGTATACCCTTGAGGAACTCGGCACCATGCCAAAACACGGTTTCCGAACTGGAATGCAAACAAATATTGGCTATCCGGATGCAAAGGTATCGAGAAAAATGCTTGACACAGATCAATTACTGTGTACCATTCTGCATCACAAGGAATTTGGTAAAGAATCACTGCTGAATTTGGTTCTATTGGTCAGCAAGGTACTACAATCTTATTAATCTTGCGGGGTAGGTTTGGGATTTCTGCTGCTCTGACAGTAGAACGGGTAGCACCAGTGTCCACAAGGAATGTAATATCATTACCTTCCACTTTTCCATCAACAAAAGGACCTGATTGATCTACCTCTAGAGATGCGCCAAGCACGCACTCTTCCTCCCCCCTCAGGCACCGTCATTGAGATGAGTCTGAGTCACTCTCTGAACATTGCAATAAATACTGTGAAACCATTTGCACATTTTGATTCTTACCAACTTGTTCACCTGCGTGAAATCCAGAATTTGCACTGTATCTCTGTACTTGAGCATTCACATTATTTGGCATAGGAGCTTGAGGCACCTGTACTTCTTGTGTCTGTGGTGTAAATACCTGCTGCTGTTGTTGTTGTTGTTGATTCACAACCACTTCATCATGCGTCTGCGGATTGAAATTTTGATTGATTCCATTATTCTTCAGTAAAGATCTACACTCATTCCTCCAATGTCCAAACTTTCCGCACGCATGACAAGGAAATTTCTTTTTCAGTTCTTCCCTAGTCATCTTACCTATACCTCTACCTCCATTTGGTACCTGACCATTTTGATTTTGTCCTTTCATCTGAAAATCTGTTTGAGAACCATTGTTTCCATCTTTCTGTTCTGCCACTTTCACCTGTGCCCACATCATTTTCTCTTTCAACTTTTTATGCCTTGACTCAATATCATCACAACAATATTTAGCATATCTCAGAATCTCATCAACTCTTTTACTCTGCCAGCAAATCAAATGTTGCTGAATTATGTTACTAATTTCAGGTTTTAATCCAAAAACAAACCTATACACAAAGGGTCCCATATCTTTGTCACCTATACTTTCAAAACCACTATACTGTTTGAACACATGTAATAACCTTTTATAATAGGCATGCACCGATTCTTTGGGTTCTTGGGTTGTCCTGTCAATTTTAACCCAATCTGTTTCTTTTGGAGAAATTTTACTTTTCAGAAAAGTAATTACTTGAATATATTTTTTCATCACTTCATCTGAAGGTGCTCCTGTTTTCACATCTCTAGAATATTCTTCTTTTGGCCAGTCAACAGTAATCTTACACTCAGTCCATAAATCAGCTGGAACTACAATTTCAAACAGACTATCTAGATCTTTTAACAAAACTTTTAAAACTTTTACAAACCTCTCTACCTGTTTGTACGATTCGACAGGTTTCTCTCTCAACCTGGGGAAATCATTCGTAAAAGATAATATATCCTGTCTTGACCACGGAACATGAACATATCCACCACCTGGAACTTCTCTCATTGGGTATACCATTTCAGCCTGTCCTGTTTCTCTTAATGGAAATAAAGACGCATTTTTACTTGCATGCATTTCTTCCTTCTTTTTCGCCCATCTACCTTTCCACTGGTCTAAATCACCCCATTTCTTCAAGGTATTCATCAATTCTTTTATTTGCAATCGTTTACCAGATGAATTCAAACTCTCCAAATCCTTATCAGTAAAATCCAATCTATACGTTTTCTGCAAAACTTTAGACTTCTCTATGTCTACTCCATAATCTTGTGCAGCTTCTGCTAACCTCTCATGTAAATTCTGTGCTTTCCATGTAATATTCTTACACAAAAATAACAACTATTCATCTTGGTACTTACTCAATCTTTCTGTACTTATTGTACCAATAATCATTTCTTCCAGATCCACTCTCAATCTAGCTACATCTATTCTCTATTGTGAATTATTCTTTTCCATTCCTCTTATCCAGTCATCTAACTCCTCTGGCGAAGGATCCACTGAACTCCCTGATACTGGAGTTATTCCACTTTCATTCTGCACTATTTTTCTAGGATCCATCTGTACACTTCTCTTGGGTGTTTCAATTACATTTTCACTCACTAGAAGATCAATCAATGAAGTACTTGTCTCAACCTGTTCTGATCCGCCAACATTCCTAGCATTATTCATGGGAATTGTCAATGCATGTACTCTCGATATATTCTGACTCTCACCATACAATGGAACTATAGGACCAATCGTTACTGGTACCGATAATGTTTCTGCATTCAGACTCATCTGACTAATTCTTTGAGTTAACTCCTCTCTTGTCTTATTCAACATGTCAATCTCATTTACCTGCAACACTACTCGAGTATGGGAAGCTACTGGAACTTGTGTGACCTGTGAAACTTGTGGAGATTGTAGAGCTTGTGGAACCTGAGGAACCTGTATTTCAATTAGTGGTGCATTTGGAACTGTTTCCCCTGAACTTTCTTGATATGGTGGAGGTCTCTTTAATAATATTTCATCCAACAACTCGTCATCAATCTCATCTGAGTCGTTTTCTTGCTCTGAAGTCTCTAAATTATTCTTTTTCTCTTTACTTTTGCCTCCAGTCTGATCTTCAGCAACTATTACTGGATATAATCCATCTGCACTTACATTTCTCCTCCATCTTTTCTTTTGATCATCCCATCTAGCCTCAGAATATCTCGTTATTATATTCCTATATTTAATTCCATTTCTGTCTCTCTCTCGTTTATATGCCTCATAATCCCATTCCTCAAGCGCTTCATACTGCGTAGGTCTAGGACTTGGTTTTAATGAATTCATTAGCTCCCTCAAGTTCTCCAAAATCCTTACATTAAATGTACCATTCTCTGGAAAAGCTAAAACTCCATCATCCTCTGTATAGTTCATCCAATCCTCTAACCATGTACACGTATGATACCCACGTTCTAACCAATCAACAAACTGGGGAATGAGGGGCTTTTTATAGAGGTCCAACATAAATGCCCAGTCAGATACTGTAATCTAAAGGTATGTAGTTCCTCTTATAGTGGTGCCTAGGAGAAAAGGTGTGAGCCAAACCACCATCGTTTGTAATTACAACCTCAGTGGAGTAAGGTGTGGGGAGGAGAATAGGGAGATTCCTTATTTCGGAACTAGGGTCCTCACACACCTAGCAAGCTAGATGTCATGCTTCATCATATGGACCTGCTCCTCGTCGGGTCGGCGCTGCAATACCCAACGGGCACCCTTAAAAGGGGCTCTTTCGCGGAGATCTTTTGTTCCTTGCCGTATGATGAAGTGCGGGTGTGTGTGATGCAGTGCGAGTGTGTGGGCCAAGGGGTGTAGATATCGTGCAGGGATAATTTAAAAGAAGTAGGACAGTCCAAATAATACTTTTATTCTGGCTGGCTATCCACTTCGTTAAAAATGAATAAACAGAGTGGCAGCCTATCTAGCTCAAAGGTTTAGTTCAGGCTATGTCCAACTCTACAGGTCAACATGTTTCTTGCCTAATGGTCAGGTTGATCCGTGGCAATTCTTCAGGACCTACTCAGTGAATCTATCTACACAATGTGATGGGGTCAGTAACTACCTACCACATATTCACACTACGTATCAAAATGCTGTAGTGTATTCAATTAATCTAAAGGAAGAAAGGGAAACAGGGTCAAGTTATAGCTGTATCACACGTATATAGATTACACAATGTCCATTTATTCTCTCTCCGGTCACCTCAATTATAAAATCGGCATACTTAATTAGTGCAAACACCTAGGCAAGTGATAAAAACGGAGCCTATTATTAGACACCCGGTATTGTGAAGTTAAAAATCTAAAAACATAGAAGACTGTTCTCCCCAGTTGAAGACAGTCACAGGAACGGCATTCATACACTTATTGTACTCTGTCTCATAAGTGCTCGTGAATCCCACCTCAACGATAGGACTAGGAAGTGGGTCCGCTGTCAATAAAAAACTCACCTCTCTACAATGAGGGAGTCACTCCAGTCGGTGTCCGGCGGAGTATGAGGACACCTGTAACATGGTGTCCTGTAAGGCATAGATGAGAAATCAGAGAGTTACACGGGCTTAAATTCAAAACCCAAACCCCACGCAGGTAACTCGCAGTGGTGTGCGTCAATCAGGGAGCACATAATTTATCCATCGGCATCCAACGGTGTCTATCGGTGCCCCCTGAAAGGGAACGAGCCATAGGAAGCAGAGACCCTGCGAGACCCCGAGTGAGCCAGGCCAAGGTATTATCTCCCAGACAACGTGGGGCGCCCATACTCTCTCTAGAGCGCCCACCCATCATCTGGTCCCATAATCTCGGTCCAACCCCTCGCGGTCCACCCAAAGGCGCACCGTCAGACCGATCGGTTGCGCGGTGTATTCAATCAGCGCTGATCTGTCAGCATCCATACAGTCTACCCGTTTTGGTCATGCTTCAAAATCCAGCCCAGTAATCGTTCATTACTCACCTTCCCGTAGTTCAGGAGGAGCCGAATCACCTACCCCCTATCGCCGGCACCGGAGAAGTGTGGTTCAGCCCCATAACAGGTGCTGAAATACTCCTCCGGGTATTTGCGCAACACGGGGCGGGGCCCGGAACACGTCATTACGTGTGAAGGTGCAGCGCTAAACCAATATGACGCTGTGATGGCAGTGGCAGCCATATTGGAATAGGGATGGTGGCCAATCACCCTGGTGTTGTTGATGTCATTATCATGTCAGTATTGGCGCCAGTAACATCAAAAAACCAGAACCGGCAGTATGTTGTTACTGCTCACAATGTGCGTGGGTAACCCCTTGAGCACAAGGGTGAAGTATGGTAGTCACCCACTATCGGGTTACTACGCCGGCAGAGGCGGCCATCTTGGAGTGGGGATCGTCAAGCATGTCCCCAGTCCTCTCATGTTGTCTTAGTTTAGCCTATGTAGGCGTCAGTAATTGATCTTAAAATTGATGACACATCTCAGTCTAGTCCACCATTATATCCACCCATCATGCTGTCTGGTTGTCTCATTACACATTGAGTTGGTGGCTATAACGTATACCACAAACGTGAATCCAATGAGTCATGCATGTCTAAGGAGGCCCTGGATTTAGCTGAAGAAAAACCTGACCAGGTCAATGTTATCTGTTATTCAAAGAGGCCCACGGAATATCATCATTCAGTCCATGTTGGACTGTGGACAGACAGTGTATCCACCGTTGCTCTATTCTAAATAGTGCATGGGGGTAATGTTGGTGTGGGCTTCAAGAACAAGCCACTGTAAAGATTCTGGACTATGTCTCTGCTCTCTATAGTGTGTGTACATCTTGGTCGTGACTTTCTGGCATCTTATATTGCTCTTGTGTTCTGTGATGCGTATTCTGATAGCTCTCATAGTCATCCCTACGTATTTCTTCTCGCATGGGCATATCAACAGGTATATGCATTTTGATGTGTTGCAGTTCGTATGGTTTTTTAGAATCCATGTGAACGTGTCTGTGAGTGTTATCGTATTGATGTCTTTCGTTTGTTCACAGACCGAGCAGGTACCACACGGATAATTCCCTGTGACCGGAGGCAGATCCCAAAGTGTTCTTTGTGTTCTATTATTCACAGTTTTGGGTCTTGTGTGTATAATGATATCTTTCAGATTTTTAGTTCTTTTGAAGGCAAACCTAGGTGTAGGGATCTCCATATCTCCTGTGTTAAGTATTCCCCAATGCTTTTTAATGATGCCCTTAATGCGTGTGGAGTCTGGTGTGTAAGAAGTAACACATGTCAAAGTGTTGGTCAGTTCTTTAGGTTTTGTTTGCAACAGCCCCTCCCTGGGATTGTTAAGGGCTCTTTTGAAGGAGTTCTTGACCAGATATTCAGGGTAACCTCTCTGTTTAAGATTATTTACCAGACCCCTCGCCTCAGTCTTGTAGTCTGTCAAGGTACTGCAGTTCCTCCTGATACGGAGGAACTGGCCAAACGGGAGGTTGTCTTTCAAGGCCTTCGGGTGGTGACTTTGATATAGTAGAAGGCTGTTCCTATCAGTGGGTTTCTTATAGAGGGTGGTGCTTAGCCCTGTGCGGTCAAGTCTCAGATTAAGGTCTAGGAATGGTATATTTGTCTCAGAGATGGTATGTGTAAATCTCAAGAATTCATTTTGTATGTTTATCCAATTGCAGAACTCCTCACAGGTGGCCTTGTCACCTTTCCAGAAGATTAGAATGTCATCAATAAACCTTTTCCACAAGGAAAGGTTATTGATGTACGGGTTGTTCGTGTTCATGATGCAGTTCTCTTCGAAGGTGGCCATGTATAGACAGGCCACGTTCTAACATCATAAAAGAAGCAGGCGTTCTCGAGGTGGTATAGGAAGTCCCTCTCTAGTAACTATCGGCTTGTCTTTTTTAAATAAATCTTTCATTCTTTTTACCATCTTCATTTTTAAACACTCTTTTTCTCGCTAATTAAACCCAAACAAAACAAGAGAAAACTTCCGTAAATCCTCTCACTCTATTCGCTAAATCACAACTAATACCAGCGCGGCTCACAGCAACTAACCAATAATGGCTCGCTACGTATCCACTGTCTCACCAAATGCTTGCGCGGCTCACAGCAACCGACCAATCACGGCTCACTACACGCCCGCTGTCTGACCAATGCCAGCGCTGCTTTTTTTATGATGTCAGTATTACTCCTGCTACTGACCCTCCCTTTACAAAATAATACGACAATGTATTTTCTACGTTTTCTCAACTATTTCTTGTTAGAAACAACACAAAACAATGCTACTTTGTCTGCTCCACTAATAAAAGAAATAGTTTGATTCACTCGAAGAGTTTTCTTTTACTTCTAGTAAAATAACGACCAGCGCCACTCTACTCTCAATCAAGTTAAAGGAGGTCTTGGTACTCCTCTGGGGATACTAGCCAAAGTTTCGGAAGAGGATTTTCCTTTCAGAAAGAGGTCTTGGTACTCCTTTGGGGATGTAAGGCCAGAGTTTCGGAAGCGGACGTTTCACTATTTCATGCAATCTTCTTTCACTCGAAGATGTCCCTAAATAACATTGTCAGCCTTTCACTGTTCGATATTACAACAACAGACAAAGTACTTCTGCAGTGTGATACCCTTCTCACACTATTCTTCTGCCACTTAGGATAAAATAACATCATCCTAGGATCTTAGGTAACTCCGTACCCGTACTTCCAAACAACATAAAACAAAGTCATTAACTTTCCATGTTAATAATCAATAAATCAATAATCAATAATTATTGCCAAACTAATCAATAATTAACCATCCTCTGCTACCAAAATGAATCCAGCGATCAGGGATCGATAATTTTCACACACAGGCCCATATACACTACCCTAACATAATCCCTTCACGCTGGGGTTCAGTGTGATGCAAGTTTATTCCTAACACACTAAATACACTTCAGAACCTGCATTTCTCCTAACAAACTAATTGTGGCGATCAGATCTAGAGTTGGTTAGTTGATAACAATAATTAGTACTTATCTAAACTTTTATACTAAATAAAATAAAAACAGACTCAGTGTATATTTTATGTTGTTTATCGTAAATAATGTAAGAATAAATGCTCATCAAGTACAGTTACACGAAATGCAAATCATGAATTATCACAGAGAGAAAACATTGGCAATGTATAAATTCAAACTCATATCAATAAACAATGCAATGAAGGAGTGGAAAGGCGTAGAGAGAAAAGTTTCAGAGACAAATACATTTGCAAATGAATATGCAAATTAAGAAGATTATCTATACTAACCCAAGTAAGATTCAGGGAAACTACCCCACTGGCCAGTTAGGGCAGGAAGTCCACTCAAGTAGAGTCGAGTGACAAAGACTAGGTCAGGAGACAGGAATCAGGTAGGCCTCTATCTCGAAACAGCAAACCGACGACAGCGGCGATCTCCCGCTAACTAGCATCAGCACCTACTCTAAAACCACACCCACCGGGGACCTTAAATTATACCCTAAAAACTAAATGTTCAACCCACATTTGTTTCAATTAACAACCAAAGTCTGTCTCTCATTGGCTAATAATGGAGGTGTTCTGTCACACCACTCTCGTCATGTCCATTTTATTAGACACCCTTTTGTTCAAACATTAAGCATTACATCAGAATCATCCAAGAAACAACTTTGAACACAATCATAGTAAACATTTCCTGCAGTTCCTTGAATGTTGCAAATCTCTACGCCTCTTTTGTTTGCCTCTGCCATCTCATGTGGAAGCTGCATCGCTTCCGTTTGTAATCTTATCCTCCTTCTTCCGTAACCTTGGCAGACAGTCAGCACAACACAAAGGACAATTCTATTGCCTCTGCATTCTCTTCTCATTCAAAGCTCATTTATTTCATATTTTTCTTTTCAAGAAGTAGGTTAACCCAAAACTGGCATTCAGAAGTGTAGGCCCATGCTTACTTTTTCTACAAGAACAGAACACAAAAAATGTATTATTTTCAATAAATGTAATTTCATTTTGTGCACTATCCCAGCATTTGCACTAACCCATGCACAGCCCATGTTATGTTATTCCTAGCGAAATATTATTAACATGCACAAAAGCAGCATTAGTATTTATCAAGCAATTAATTTTTTATTTTTTTCAATTTTCAATTTCTAATTTTATTTTGTTATGGAACTCCTACGGAGGTCCACAAACACATCATCAGATAAAAAGAGACAAACTTTATGTACAATACAAAATTCTTCCTTATACATTGCTATGGAAGTTCTTATATCAAGCATACTGAGAGGAGAACAAGTAGTGCTAAAATACATGATACAGACAAGTGACCATGTGTAGATTTCATTTATCGACATAATAAAAATGTGCAAATAGTGCTATAAATACATAAGACAATGAAAAGAATTCCTAATAAATAGGCAAAAATATTTTTAAAAATTGATATATCTTAAAACAAACCATTTCATTCGGAGGTGACAGAACCAAAGATCGTGCCTCCTGGGCTGAGTGGATATTATATTTAATGAAAACTGGCTTTAAAAACAATCGCCTAGCACTTTGCAGCTTTGGGCATACAAAAGCACATGATTAAGATCTTGGATTTGCAGCTGGCATAATTCACAAATTCTCTTCTCTCTAGGTGTTTTATCCCAGATACCAGTAACATCTCTTAGCGGCAGCAAGTTAAATCTCAGTAGGAGTATCAGCCTTCTAATCCCGTGAGGGATATTCCAAGTTAGATAAGGCTGTGGTTTAATCCCCAAAGCACTCCCTATGACCTTACTGGACCTGGACTGACTGGAGGCCACGTCTCTCGCCAAACTAATAGGGGATCTAAACTTCTTTAGAAGTTGTTTCAGTACAGATTTGGACATAGGAGAAGCAGAATTCAAACTAAGGCCAAATGTATCATTTGCACGTACAAAGGACCTAAAAAACGTTGATTGTTCTTTTTGCCTATCAAAAATTTCTATTCTTAGGGTGGCCCTAAGTGTGCCCTCTGCCAAAAGGAGGGAATTACCCCACCTAAGAACTGCAGCCAAGGATAGGGTAAAGGACGAAACTAATCCAAATTCGAGGCGCAGTGCATGTGGGGCTGCCAAGGTGTTTAAATTACAAATTTGCCGCAGGATTTGCCCTTCCGCCTTATCGAAAGCAAGCCAATAATTCATTCGGAAGCATATATTAACGAGGGAGGGATTTTGACCTTAAAAACAGATAAAACATGGCCAAAGTGGCGTCTCCCGCAAGTTTTATAAAATCTGTTTAGTGCACTTGCCTGGGAGACAGCTTTACTGACACAATGTTTAATATGCTCCAAATCTCGGCCAGTTTTGGAAAAAACCTTCCCCAAATATAGGTACGAGTCAACCAGTTCCAATTTTTCGTAACCAAGCATCCATCTTAAACTGCTCCTTATTCTAAGCCCCTTCTTACGAAATACCAAAATCTTGCTTTTTGTGGTATTTATCTTCAAGAAGTGAGCCTCTGCATATTTACTTAAGGCATCTAGCCGGCCGATAGGCGTTAGATCAAATATTGCAACATTGTCTGAATATAATAGAGAGCCAACGGACATTGTACCAATTTTTGGGGCATCCCCCCTTACCGTGTCAGGGAGATCAGCAATATACAGGGAAAATAAAAGTGGTGCCAATAGGCAACCCTGTTTGAGCCCATTGTGCGTTCTAATTTTACATGATAGCACCTGCAAACCTCCCATCAGAACCCGGCACCACGTGTCTGTATGCAATTCCATAATCAGACCCAAAAGATGATATGGTATGCCAAGGAGAACAAGTTTTCTCCACAGCTTTTGACGGTCCACTTTGTCAAACGCCGTGGAAAAATCAATAAAAGCTGTGTATATTGGCATTCCTCGGACAAAAACATATTTCTCTACAATTGTCTGAACAACCGCTATATTATCCAAGGTGCCATGGTTCTTTCTTAAAACCAGCTTTTTCCGGGGAAGGATAATCTGATCATAAACCCATTGTTGAAGATGGCTTAATATGCTTTTGCAAATAATTTGCCTGAGGCATCCAGAAGGGCAATCTGTCTAAAACTAGTTGGTACCGTTTTCGGTCCTTTTTTATACAGGGGACTATAATGCTCCCCTTCCAAGAGGGGGATTGTATTCATAAAAAAGCAATGTTTAAAAAGTGGCTCTAAAAAATCACCCCACGCTTCTGGTTCCTTTTTAATTAGTGCAATCGGGATTCCATCCGGCCCTTGTGCGCGGATGTTCTTACATTCTTTATATAACCTACCACATCCTTTCCTGACAGGGGGCCAAATTCAGTAAATTCAATAGACGCAGGTTTAACCCCATCTGTCATCACGGATGAAACTGGGCTGTTGTTTCCATATAATAGGGAGATGTAATCCACCCAGTCCTTTTCTGGAATTGGTATGGGTAGTGCCCTCTGCCTTGAATCGCAGTATTCCGCGATCAAGCGCCAATACTTTCTTGTGCCTTTGGCCCTTGCGGCTTCCCTCAGCCCAATCCACTTGTCATCAAGCTCCCTTCTTTTTTCACAAAGCATAATACGTCTTTTCATTCGCTTAAGGCGATCAATTTCCCGCTGCCGGTCAGTGAGAAAAAGTATATGCTGTTTTCGGACAAGATGATTAATTGCTTGTTTTAAGGAAATCATATGAGACGGTTCCTGTTTACACAGGCGAGGTACCGAAGATGTAGAACTTAAATTACAAATCTAATCCATTTGAGCCTCAAAGAAGGGTATAATATTAAAGTGAGTTAAACCCTGCTGTTCTACTTGGGCCATCTTCACAATTGAGCCTACTTCAAGGATGTTTTTGCGTCCAAAAAGACCGGCCGTTTGCTTTATTAAAGGAGGCCCTGCCCTGACCAGCATTCCCCAGATCCAATGTGGGTAGATCAAAAGCCACTGTCATGCCTACAATGCTATGGCCACTCCATATCGATGGGCAGCCAAAGAAGTTATCACAAGCCCCAAACATTTGGTAGGACACAATCACATAGTCTAAAAGGCTCTGAGTGTGTTGTGAGTGAAAGGTAAAATGTGCAGTTTTGTCAGCGGGCACTCTCCCATTTAAAATAACAAGATCTAAGCTTCTAATACAATCAAGCAAAACAAACCCAAGCTTATCTGTTTTTACTTTGTTTGGTAATGAAATCTCGGGAATGTGCCAAATTTCCTCTTTGTCTGTATTTGCATAAATCCCCGATGCAGAGTTAGAAATTTTGGCATTTAAATCCCCCACTAATGTCACTAGGGAGCATTCTTCCCTGATAACTATATCATGAATAAAAGAGAACAATGCACGCAAAAAGTGATAAGAATTTTTCCCAGGGGGGATATACATATTCGCCACGAGGAAAGAGGTGGACCTGCACGATTCTCCCAGACATGCCATCTTCACACATATACATAGGTTTGAGGGGTGGAAAAAAACCTTCTGGTTCCAGTTAATAGAATTTTTAAGTAAAATCATACCCCCCCACTGGCATGACCCCTATCCGAACGCCTAGCATAGCAAGAGTAAACAAAATATCCATCACATTCAAAATCTTTGCAAGACCATGTTTCTTGTAGGCATATAATTAAAGGGTTCATAATTTTCAAAAAATTCTGGGGCATATTATCAAGGGCTTTATCGCCGCTTTAGCGGCACTTTTCCCGCTAAGCGGCGATAATTTTATCGCCCTATTAGCAAGCTGTCGCTAACAGGCGTTAGCGACAGCTTTCAGGCGTTAGAGGCCGCGTTTTCCATCGCCTTGCATGTCAGCGATAATTATCGCTAATGACATGCAAGGAAGGCGTTCCCTACTAAAGCGACTGAAAACAGTCGCTAACACCACTACCCCCTATTAGCAAGGCAGGCGAAGCGATAAAATAATCGGGCTAAGCGCGTTTATCGCTATATTTTATCACCTGCTAGTGAGGATGACTTACCTGTTTAATGTATAGGAGGTGGATTCTAATGCTGAATCCACCTTAGCGATAATGCGAGAATATCGCTGCTTTTCCAGCGATATTCTCACATTTTGCCGCTATCGCTGGAAATATTATCGCTATGGAGATACACCTTACTAATAGGGTGTTATCTCAGCGATAATTTCCAGCGATAGGCGGCGTTAACAAAAAACGCGCTAAGCTCGTTTTGCGATAAATATCGCGACTCCTTGCTAATATGCCCCTCAATTTTGTTTCATTGGGACCCAAACCGGCCATATTCCAGGACAAGAGTAGCCCACCCAGGCTACCTCAGCGAATCACTCCTTACTGCTTTCGGATGAGTGTTATTCAGGGCTCTTGCAACCCAACTCCATTGGGCAGATTAATCTTCTATGTCTAAGGCCTGAGGGACAACTGGCACATTGGGCACGACATTTATTGAGCGCCCCTTCCTGTCCACGGGAACCACTATATCTTTGGAATTGCCCACAGGATACTCGGTATAGGGGCCCAATGCATTCAGCACCACTGAATTGGTAGCCCTAGAAACTTTCAAATAATGGGTTTTTGGGCCCGCATTTTGGTATTCCTCATATTCATTAACAGATGTTATATCGAGCCCTCATTTTAAAAAATGTTCACAATTTTTCAAGACCAAATTGGCCACTATCAGGGAGCAAAAGGTGACCCTAGAATATGGAACAGTATCATGTACATTAATCATCACATTTAAAATATCCTTACTTGCTATCAACTTTAATGCCTCTAGTTCCGAGAATAAACTGAGATTATAACCTCTGTTTACTGGTGTGGATTCATTGTCAAATAGCCAGGTAAAATCCACCATGGGAGATAAGCCGGTCTGTACCCCACTGGTTTTCTTTGGGGCATCTCTCCAGGGAATCCATAAAGGAACCCTATCCGTGAATCTGGCAACTTGTGTCCCACCGTGGTGTTGGGTTTTCGAATATGAAGCCATATTAAGAGTTGGGGCCTCAATATTTCTATCAGATGGAAATGATGTCCCTATATGGGTTCTATTCAGCCCAAACTGCGGGCAAATTAGAGCTTGGGGCCCTCCCTCTGTGTTTCTGCCCACCCTGGGATCATTGGAGTCTATGGCCCCAGTCCCTGTCTGCAGTGGGGGGACCCCATAACCCATTTGTATTTCCCCTCCCAGTGGAACCGCAAACTCATTGTAGGAAGGATGGATTACTAGGAGGGACTGTGACAACTGAGTTGGAGGAAGTACTCCCGGTCCAGAGTCTCCCAGGCTCCCAGTTAATGTCGTGGAGGCTCTGATGAGGTCTCTCGAGTTGCCATCTGCTAGTGATGTTTCAGGGCCTCCCTTCTCCTTTATTAAGTGGATATCACTCTGGTTTTCCAGAATTCGAGAAAAGTGCAATTTAGACGCTTTCCGTTTAGAAAATCGTCTCATTTTTTTATGTTTCTTTTTCATATTTTCCCCCTTATGTTTTATTACTAGGCTATCCCTCTTACCTACTTTCTGTCCCCTCTTCCCTAGTGGAGTAGGGGAGTACACCCGGGAGTTAGTTGGAGAGATTTGCACCGCCCCCTCCACCCTCCCCACCTGTTTAGTTTGCTTGGCATGGCCCCTGATTTTCCCGATTTCTCCAGCGCCCTCCCTTCTTCTCTTCATAAACAGAGGGAAGATTTTCAAGTTGGGCTTCTCCAAAGGGGGACTCAGTTCGACCTCCTCAAATAATATATTTAAACATAACTCTTCCTTTTCGAGATTACATACAGGAGCCATGGGGGGCACTAGGAAAAGGGGGGTTCCTGCCTGTACAGAGGCGTCTCTCGCCTCAACCGATGGAGAATGTCGTGCAGGCCTATCACTCGGCCATTCTCCCATCTGGGAGGGATTCGTGGGGAAGGGTAAAGTGGTGACCGACTTATTTATCTTATGCACTTCAAATAACATTACGGAAATCATTTCCAGTATGTGATCAGAACTCAGTACAGACTTTTCTAATAAGGACAATATGGAGTTTAACATTTTTTCAATACAAACAAGATATTCTGAGGGCGCACCCTCTCTCTTATTTCCCCATTTCTGTTGAGGATCAGGCAAGAACACATCATGTGCAGACTTCATAGAGGTACCAATCAGGTGACTTGTACTACAGTATAAGAGAGGCAAAGAGAGACGCCTAGGAGAGGAGCTTATGATTGGAGTGTTTTCTCCCCTGTAACCATTCATTAACTGATTGTCCTTATACCTACAGTCAAAATGGTCACCCCAGCCCCTTTTTTGAGCTTCAATGTCAATGTCTGCGAGTGTAAAAGCTTCCCCTTGAGGTGACTCTTCACATAGATTTGCCTTCTCCACCATAGGAGCGGGAAGCCGAGCATCCGATTCGCCGACCCTGCCTGATCCCTTATGGAGGTCCGCTTGGGCTAGAGAAACAACCGGTATAATCTCGATCATGCTGTCATTCCTTGACTGCTTTGTCCTGTTGGATAAAATGAGTGACTGACTCTGCTGGCTAGCAAAAAGGTAAGAGTCAGAGGAGCACCGGGGGGTATGACAAACGGTTGCTCACTGGAGCCATCCTCCAATCTTTCCGTAATCTGGTCCAGAGGTCGGGGCCCTCCGCTAGACTGCACCTGACACCCCGCATAGCTCCCTTGGAGTTCCAGCGAGTCTGCGAGAGGCAATGAAGAGGAGGTTGAGGAAGTTGAAGGCTTTACAGAATGAAAATTAAAAGTCTGGCCTTCTTGGACTACAGCTGCCACCTCAGGGTGAATCCGGGGCAATTTACGGAAGAAGCCAGTTATAACAGGGTGGGATTTATAGCAGAGATGCTGTAGTTGTCTAGTGCCGCTAAACGATCTTTTCAGTTTGTGACTTGGTGAGGAGGCGAGCACACGCCCTGAGCGCAACTTCCTAGAAGCCATCACGCTCTGGGTTTCGAGTTTGCCTGGTTTATTACTGCCACCACACAGTTAAACAGTTGAACAGTTGAGCACTTGATCACTTAAATGGGGAGGGAGAAAAGAAGGAAGGAAGGAAGAATACAAATTTCCGGCAACAATGCTTATAGATCACTCGTCTTCAGTATATCAGTGTTCTAGGCTCACCTACCCACCAGCCTTTTCCCTCGCTGCCTCGCTGTTTCACCACTCCGGGTTTGCTCTTGACCCGAAATTCCACTCAACAGTTTTTGGCAGCGTATAATAAAGTTCAGACCGTGGGGCAGTTACAGTGGTTGGCCAGTAGATGACCAGATGGCCAGTAGATGACCTTGCAATCCATTCTCCAAGTGGCCAGAATGGAGACAAGCGGGGAGACAAGCAGGAGCTGAACAGGGGGCCACGACCAAGCTGAATAGGTAGCCTAGCTCTCACTTCCGCTCCCCCCTCTCCCCGCCTCACCTCCGTGTGCAGGCGGCGTCGATGATCCAAGTTCCTGCGCCGTGACTCAGGCTTGCGACTCAGGTGCTGCTGACGCCTCTGTAAAGGGAGGGGCGGGGCTGTAGGACGAGCGCAGGATTCGCCCGACCTCTGCGTCTTGACCCTAGTCCAAAGCGTCCTCTGCAACCCTCCGTGCTGCTCAAAACTGTAGGCGGGCGCGGTCTCACCGATGGTCTTGAGCAAGCAAGCACCTCTGCTCACTTGCTCACTGGAAAACACGTGGGCCCGATACAGGGGAAGGAGCAAGCGGGACCTCTCTCGCCGCCGCCGACTAAAGAGCGCCTACAGCACTGGTCTCCCTCGACCTTGGAGCGGCGGTCTGGCTGGCAGGCTGGCAGGCGATGAATGCAGCAGATGCAGCAGATGAAGAACTGATGAAAGCAACCACCGCTGAGAGCCGCCGCCGCACTAACGAGGCATGAAACACTAACGAGACGGGGCAGGCGGGGCTGAGGGCACAGACCCAAGCTCGGACTCGCCTCTCGCCGCCACCGCTCACACTGCTGCTGCTCTCGCTCACTAACGCTCACTAGCGCCACCGGAAGTCAGGAAGTAATCAAATTCGAAAAATTCAAATTCAAGCAGTTTGCGGCCTAGTTTCTTGCATCAATACACGCATTAGTTTCCAAATGCGCATAAGCATTTCCCCATGTTTTTATCATTTATTAATAAAAAAATCTTCACCACACACCGTTAATATGTGTTACTGAGGTTTAATCCGAGCAGGTTTTATTTACGCAAAACCCTGCACCATCAGGTTTCTTCATGTCAATCGCCTTAAGCCCCACTTTCAGAGGTCTGAGCTTACCATGTTCCTGGTTACTGATAATGGGATGGAAGATGAGAGCAAACCTCTTCCCGACCTCCTTTCTTGCAAGTAGCAGGATAGGTCTGTGGAGGGTGTCAGCCTCACCCCATACTGACACTAGACCAACAGAGAGACTGTCGTCATTTGCTGGGACAGTTTGCATCTCTGTTCTCACTTACCCCAGGAGTCACTACATGGTGTACCCATGATATTGATACTGGGGACAGCACACCTATGAAGAACAACATTTACAGGTTGTCTGACAATTCAGAGACAGCATTAAGGGGGAGGTCTCCAAGATGCTAGCGTTAGGAGTTATTGAGGCCTCAAATAGCCCTTGGTACAGCGCAGTGGTGTTGTTCACCAAGGCTTAGGTTCTGTGTGAACTACTGTGAGCTCATTGCGGTCATCAAGATTGATGCACACCCCACCGACAGAGCTGATGAGCTTATAAATTGGCTAGGAGCTGCCAAGTTCCTCAGCACGTTTGACCTAACGTCCGAGTACTGGCAGATTGCCTTGACTGAGGGGGCCAAAAGGAGGTCTTCGTTCTGTACCCCAGAAGAGCACTTCCAGTTCTGGATCATGCCCTTCGGGTTGAAGAACGCCCCTTCTACTTTCCAGAGGTTGGTCAACCAGGTCCTGGCTGGGTTGGAGAACTTCAGTGCCGCCTATTTAGATAGAATTGCGGTATTCAGTTCTAGCTGGGAGGACCACCTGTGCCACCTCCAGGAAGTGCTTTGAGCTCTGGAGAGTGCAAACCTGACTATCAAGGTCAGTACGTGCCAGATAGGTCAGGGTTCAGTGGTCTACTTGGGTCCCTAAGTGGGAGGTGGCAAGGTGCAGCCTCTTTAGGCCAAAATTGAAACAATTTTGGCTTGGGAACCCCCCAAGACCCAGATGGAGGTGAGCACCTTCATAGGCCTCACTGGCTACTACAAGAGATTTGTCAAGGGGTATAGCACCATTGTTTCTCCCTTGATAGAGCCATGTCAGGTGACCTGGACAAGGGCATGCCAGAAAGCTTTTGACACCCTGAAGCAGGCCATGTTCACAGCACCCATGCTCAAGGCCCCTGACGACTCCCAAGAATTCATTGTGCAGACATATGCCTCAGACCATAGCATAGGGGCTGTGCTCTCACAGATAAACGAAGAGGGCCTTGGTCAGCCTGTAGCCTTCATCAATAGGAGGTTACTCCTCAGGGAACAGAGTTGGAGTGCAATATGAAGGGGAACCTTTGCTGTGGTCCAGGCACTGAAGACGCTGAGACCTACCTGTTTGGTATTCACTTCCGGGTTCAGACAGACCGCAGAGCCCTCAGATGGCTTATGCAGTGGGGGGTGAAAATCCTAAACTGTTGAGGTGGTCCATCTCCCAACAGGGAATGGACTTTACGGTGGAACACCTTCCTGGAACCAACCACGTCAATGCTGATGGTCTCTCCAGGTTCTTCTGCCTTAGTGAAGTGAACTACCTAGGGGTTCACTAGCACTCCCCACTTTCAGCTGATGGGGACACATGTTAGACCTTTGCATCCTTGGTGTGGTTTCCCCTGACTTTTTGCCTTTAGACCTCCTGTTTTTCTGACTTCTTATTTGATGGCTTTAGGACTCTGGGCACTTTACCACTGCTAGCCAGTGCAAAAATGTATGTGCTCGCTACTTAAAACATAGTAAGATTGCTTTATCGTCAACTGGCATATTTAATGTACATATAAGTTCCTAGTAAAGTGCACTAAATGTGCTCAGGGCCTGTATATTAGTTGGGCTGCAGCACTAATTGTGCAACCCACTTAAGTAGGCCTTTAAACGTGTGTCAAGCCTGCCATTGCAGTTTTAAACTACCATGTCGGACTGGCAAGTTAACCCACTTGCCAAACCCAAACCTTACTTTTCATTGCATATAAGCCTCCCCTAAGGTAGGCCCTGGATAGCCCACAGGCAGGGTGCAGCGTATCTAAAAAATAGGACATGTGCTTTTAAGTTTTACTTGACCCAGTAGCGAAAAACTCTTAATTTAGTTTTTCGCAACTACAAGGCCTATTTCTCCCATAGGACAACATTGGGAGTACATTGTCACATTTTATAAATATCATTTCCAATTGGGAAGAGATGGGACCCTCAAGTTTGGTGTCTCTGGAATCACAATTCAAAATCACAACTTATGGTGAAGTCAAATTTTAAAATTGTAATTCTGAAAATGGCACTTTTAGAAAGTTGGCATTTTCCTACTTTAGCAATTTGGTGCCTGCTGCCTGTCTCTGATTGCATGTCTGGGTTGGGTGACAGCTGGACTTTGTGTATTCACTATAGACAGCCACACACAAAAGGAGCTTAGGTGTGACTTGAAAGGCCATTCACAACCTAATGGCCAATCCTCTGGGCAGGACGGGAGGGAGGAGCTGGACACAGCCTCACACTTACACCTGAATAGGCTGTGTCCTTTCCCCACACAAAGGGCTACACACCCCCCTGTAGTGTGTCTGTAGGGAGTCTGGAGCCAAGGCAGGAAGGGCAGGGACACTGTGCACTTCAAAGGCCTCTCTTTGAAGTGTCCCCCACTTCGAAGGCACAACTGGATATAAGTACTGGACCTCAGACACTACCAAAGTACACTTCTGGACCGGTGGATACTCTGCCTGGAAGAAGGACTGCTGTGCTGCTGAAAAGACTGCCACTCTGCTGGACTTCTGCTCTGCTGTGCTGGCCTACTGCCTGCTGCCCTCCTTGCCTGCGTGAGAAGGACTGGACCCACATCCCTTGAGCCCAGAACCCTGAGTGTGACTCCAAGGCCTTGAGTGCTTGTCTCATGTTCTGAAGTCTCAGAGACATCGAAGATTTCCAACCACCCTTCTACACCTGGACTCTGTCACAAATTGGAACTGGTGCATCACAATCGACAATGACACACCACTGCTGCTGTGAGGATCAAGTGTATTACATCGCTGTCTGTGCAGTGCCACGCCTCCATCTCCGACACAACTCTAACTTTGCATGGCTCGGAGCCAACGCATCGCCTGTATCCTGTGGATCGCTGATGATACATTGCCTCTTCTGCACCCCGCATCTCATCTTCGATGATGATGCTTCGCCTCGCCAGCCCCCCATATCTCATATTTGATGTAGACGCAAGCAAGGTACTTTGCAGAGGCCAAAGGCTGGTCCCTGGATCAGATCTGCGCCATCGTGATCAGTCTTACCTTTTGGATTTGACCCGACCTAGTACGTTCAGATGGCCCCATTTGGCGCTTTATGGTTTTTAGCATTACATTTCAGTTTATTCTTTACAAAGATTTTACTCCAGTTCGATAAATTGAATCTTTGCCATTTTGGTCTTGTTTTGTTCATTAAATAAAGCTTTATCTTTCAAACTAAGTGTGGTATCTTTTTGTTTGGTGTTTTCACTGATTTACAGTTTGAAGTGTTGCACAAATACTTTACACATTGCCTCTTAAGTTAAGCCTAACTGCTCTGTGGCAAGCTACCGGGGGTGAGCACAGGTTAATTTAGGGTTTGTTGGTGACTTACTCTGAGTAGGATTGTGGTTTCTGCTTGGACAGGGTGCATACCTCTGCCAACCAGAAACCCAATTTCTAACAGGACACATCAAGGAATCCAAGAGGTCCTGGTACACGAACCCTCTACTAAAGAAAGTGAAATGATTCCTCCAAGGAAGCTACTTCTGAACTGCTGTGGAAGCCCTCATACTCCTGCATCTGGATGTTGTGTGGAGCAAAATATCGTAAGCAAAATACGGCGACAGAATTATAGAACCTGATTTAGAGTTAGGCAGATAGGGACTCCATCACAAACATGATGGATATCCTGTCTGCCTTACTACAAGGATATAATGCACTTCTAACAAGGTGGAGGGGATATACATCAGGTTTGTGAAGGAGTAATCCATCCACCAAACTCTAAATCAGCACCATAGAGTTGTAAACATCAGTTAGAAGAATATTGCCTCATTGAAGTGAATAATAAAAAATCTATCCCTAATGGAGCTATACTTCTGTAAATCATACTTAGGACACAATAATTCTCTCACATAATATTTTTGATACAGTATTTTGACATAAAACCTTGTCTGGTAGAAAAGACATGTTCTACAGCCTTGCAAACTCCACATTAACCCCCATTTGGAAAATTGTACATGCTGTAGCACACCATATTAAAGGCCTCAACCAATATAACTGCATCACCCTCGCCCTATTGGAACTCCACTGGCTCCCCTTACCGGTTCTCAGGATGTTTAAAAAAAGAACTGCATCTTCTACAAAGCCATGACAACCGGCACGCCTGCCTATCTGGCTGACAACCTTATTATCTCCCATGGCACGTGGCACACCTGTAGCCAGGACACCATCAGAAAGGAGGCAAAGTAGTGCAAATAATCAACAACAAGCAACAGGCCATCTTAATCTATGCATCCGCTATCTGGAATAATTTCCCTGTATCCATCTGGACTGCCCCAAACCTCCTTCAAGCCAAGCTGACGACACACCTCTTTCAAGTACACTACACCATGCCGCAATTCCATTTCAGTTTACAGAAACCAGTAAACCCTCCTATCACATGTAGACTGTGTCTTTCTCTTTGACCCTGTGCAGGCCTCCTCTGCATTTTGATTAACTGTTATATAAAAATCCTAATAAATGCAAACATTGCTCTATTTCATCATAACATTCAATCTATTGTACCTTACCTCCTTTGCCACTCCTTCAATCCTCTCCTTTCCTCATTGATGCTACACATCATAAATCCTCTGCTTCCTCCTCCCAACCCCTGCTCCTTACTCTCAACCCTGCTCTAAAAGTGAAAGGTGTGGTGGAAAGAAAATTTGAGAGTTACAGCTTGTGAGTGTGGTTGTCCAGAAACCCCCTGAACCATGATAAGATATTTTTGTCTAATTTCAACAACTGAAAATAAATGGTGGAGCTGAACTGTAAGGTCAGTGGTATTGAAGGCTGCAGAGATGTCCAACAGTATGAATGCACAGCCTAGGCCATTGCATATAGGATGAATGCATGCCTTAATGCAAACATTAACATTCAAGACCAAGTATGAAAACAAACAGCTAATTTCTGACTAGTTGTACTCATCCAACTATTCTTTCTTTGTAAAACATATCATACAAATTGAAAAGTCAATGTCAGAGTGTTTAAAGAAGATGCCCTTAGCTTAAACTGTCCATTACAACATGTCTAATACATTCATCACACTGTGATGCAATAAAAAAGAAAAAAACTAAACATTGGTGGTCGCCTCCGGGTAGTTATAGTTAGGTTTGCATTTCTATAGAAATGCCTTTTTGCTTTGCTATGACGTTTGTGCAATTGTACAAAATATTTCAACAAATGCACTTTTTTAACCAGTTTCGGGGTGATCCGTCAAGTGGGGCCGTGAGAAAGAGAGGGACCCAAAACGCAAAACCCCCATGCATTTTCAATATAATGTTTTTAACAGGGCTACCACAAAAACTGCTGAATGGATATTTGGCAGGAAGCGAGATCTTAGTCCAGAAAGAGTGCATTTTGTGATTTAGTGTAAATCCATTCAGTAGTTTTTGAGAAATTTGGGATAAAAAATATTTATATTTTTGGACAGTTGGGTTTAAGGGATTTCTGTTGAGAGTACCTCAAACCCAATTAAAAAAATAGAGCATTCTGATTCGCCTAGGGGGATTTTTTTCCCTTGGGCCAGCTTGCTCCCACTGGAGTAAGGCTTTCATGGAAGCGAGTGCTCTGATTATGCCACAACATAAAAGGAAATGTTAGAGGCAGCCATTTCAGAACTCAAGGACTTAGTCTCCTGTCATGAGGTTGTTTCAGAAAAACGATATATGGGGGCAGGGTAAGGATACCCTGCCCCTAGCTCTTCTGGGGGGAGTTCCTCTGACAAAATAAAATATATATACCATGATGCATGGGGAGAGCCAGCAGGGCAGTGGGGGCCTGAGACTCCCTCACATCCCACAACACAATGTTATGTGGTCACTGGGGCTCGACAAAATGCTCCAGGCAATGGGGTCCCCGGGGTCACAACTGGTTCATGGAAGGTGCCTACCTCCCCTCAAAAAAATGAAAGGCACCAGGGATGGGGACCCCAGGGAACTAGTGGCTCAGGGAGGGGCCCCACGTTCACCCCTCTCTCTAAGAAAAAGAAAGGCCCCAGGGGATGGGGTCCCTGCGGTCATAACATTTCAGGGAAGGGAATACAGACCACCCTCCCCAGTAATAAAAAAAAGGGTGTCCTGGGTGGGGACCGGGACAACAAAATTAATATTAAATGAGTGGCAAGAGCTGATATTTTATTATTCACTGCTCTTTCAAGGAGTGCCAAATAATGCCCTGCTAGGCTTTTTTGTTCAGAATGTTTTTGAACTTGGTGGTGCCCCTCAAATGGAGAGGGGCACCACCAAGCCTTTTTTAAATGTTGTGGGGGCTGCAAGGAGTGTAGCAGTCCCCCAGCAACATAGAAAAACCTGCAAGTCTCTTGGGTCCTTAAAACCATGAACCCAGGAGAACTTAACATATTTTTTCAAGCACTCCCAGCTGGAGCTCTATGCTCTTTGGCTGCAGAACAAGGCCCTCTTGTGGATGTTTTTATGATTGTATTTTGTGGCGTGTTTTACCCTCCACCTTTTGCTTAATTGTTTTGGTGGCCTTAGGACTCTGTGCAATTTACCACTGCTACCCAGTGCTAAAGTGCTTGTGCTCACTCCCCTCAAACATAGTTACATTAGCTTATACTCAATTGGCATATTTCATTTACTTGTCATTCCCTTGTAGAGTGGCAAACCATATCATATCATATATAGCTTTATTCAGAGTCATAAAAAGCATCCATAAAAGCAATTGTACAACATTCATCAATTTCATTTCATTACATCAGATAAAATACAAATAAGTACATTAAAAAGCAATATAAACATGAGATCAGATTATTAAAACATGTAGCTGCCAGATTTTTCATTAAACGTTTCTACAGGTATATTCCTAAAATTATTAAAATACAGTTGTGCAATGTTTTTCATATTAGTTTCCGATTTCTCTTGTTCCCGTGGCCCTTACTGCCTGTGCCCCTCGAGTATATACTCTTTTTGCCGTGTTCTAGGTAGTAACTAATGCCATGTTCTTCCTAGCATAAAAAACAGCCCATAAAAATGATGACATTCCACAACAAATTTCTAACGTTGGCAATGATTGCAAAAACAAATATGCAGGACGACATTGTGTGAAACATAACTGTCTTATCATCGGAAAGATATACTGCTTCCTATATTGGGTATAAAATTTGCAAAAAAGAACCACATACATAGGGGCCGATTCCGATCTCGGCCGGTAGTACTCCGAATCGGATTTGGATTTCCCGGATCCGATTCGGAGCCCTGTTTCCCGACCGAATCGTACGCGGGTCCAGCCGAGCGAGTACGATGCAAGCACCCGCGAAATCGCCGACCGACTCGTACGCGGCTTCAACACGCTCCGACCGACTCACATGGACACGACTCGCACCGCGCTATGGAGACGTTTCCCGGCCGGGTAAGTACGATGCGCGCCGCGATCAGTCCGACCGACTCGCGCCGTCCGGCTCGAAAAAGCTGTCGGAGCCGGACTTTGGGGGTCCGCGTCGGACCCCCTGTATGCGTAGGCGCGCGAGTCGCACACAGGGGGACCCATGGGTCCCCCTACCTGTGCATGTACGCCACGATGCGCATGGACGCGTACCCGCTGTAGGGGGCGCCCTTGTTCGCCTCGCACCCATTGAGTCAATGGGAGCCTGCGTACGCGTCGTACGACCGGCTCCCATTGACTTCAATGGGAGTCCGACCGAATCGAGTCCGATAGCATGCGAATGCATCGTACTCGTCCGGTCGGACTGCTAGGGTCCGATTCGGTCGGAATTCTCTCCGGGTCCGGCTCGGTCGGAGAGATTTCCGGCCGGAATCGGAATCGGCCCCATAGTGTTCTGGGGCATTCTGTCATCGCAGGGACAGTTTATCAGTTTTGTGGACCAATCATTCATAGTGGGGAAACTACATAATCGGAGGAATATGTCCAGTCTTAAACGTGTAAGAACAAACCTGTGCCGTGAGTTTAAAACAGTTTTGAGATAAGGCTGCATATTAAAAGTAGTTAATATCAATTGATTTTTTAAAACACTAGGTTTTGGGAGTTCAATTATCAGTTTGACATTTTCCAAATGTGTCATAGCGTCCCTTTTCAATGTTTTTCTGCTAATAGTAAATAGCAGTTCCGGTTTCTCAAAATATTCAGGGTGGGCCATGTCACAAAAGAACCGCTGGACATACGCAAATCATGCAATGCACGAATATGAAGTTGATTTAAGACAATCACCTATTATTGCTCGGTTGAGGTCTGTGTATTCTGAGGTCCAGATTTTATGCCACAGCAAAATTGGTTCTAACTTAATTAAGTTTGTAAGAAAAGGGGCACCAAGTTCGGTATGGGATACATATACTGAAGTACTTTTGGGGGTTGCTAGAAGGTGTCTAAATAATTCATTTTCTATTAATTGCACCTCTGCACTTTTCTTGTGTCCCCATATGCCCGCCCCATAAAGTGCTATGCTATGGCATTTCGCTTTGTATATCTTCATCATCATCTCAGGTGGGTTGGTGCCCAATCGTCTTGCAAAGCTTCTGAGAGCCCAACAAGCCTTGCTAAAAAGAATCTGTCTATTATCAATGGCCTTATTCCACAAACCATCCCTGTCGAATAGGACTCCAAGATAAGAGAAAGTGTCGGTGAAGCCAATCTTTGTTCCGTTTGTTACTATGTCTCTGCATTTCTTACTATTCTTCCCGCACTTCATAATAAGAGTTTTAGATTGGTTAACCAGTTCCTTCATGTATTCGACAAAGTTGGTGAGCAATGACTGTAAAGCAAATGGGGTGTGAGCAATGAGAACTGCGTTATCGGCATAGAGGAGGGCCGGGACAGGGCGCATACCTATTTGTGGAAGATCTTTAGAAGCTGCCACAACTCCTCCCCCACACTGTTTATGTATAATGAAAACAGGAAAGGGGCCAGGACGCACCCCTGTCTCACCCCTCTCTCCACGCCGAAAACTTCAGTGCATTCTCCACTGGCACCATATCTAACCTTGGCTCTACATCCCGAATATAAGTCTCTCAGAAAGCTAATGATTGGCAACTCCACCCCCATGTCTTTCAGTTTTGACCAAAGCTTGGCATGTGCTACGTAGTGAAAGGTTGATGAAAGATCGACGAAGGCTAGGTAGATCTTCCCCTTTTTAATGTTAGCATATTTCCCAATTAACATAATTAGATTGAGACTCTGGTCTATCGTCCCAATCCCGGGACGAAAGCCGTATTGCAGGTCTGACAGTTTACCATGGAATTCAGCCCAATGCCGTAATCTTTCCAAGATTATGCATCCTGCTCTCTTTGCTAGGGAGTCAATCAAGGAGATTGGCCTATAACACGCTGGGTTTAGGCGATCTCCTTTTTTGTATATGGGTACAATGATTGATTCTCCCCATGATGGCAGAAAACCTGCTGTACAACTGGCCCTCAATACTTGGGTCAACAAGGGTCCACAAAAGTCAATGTTATCTTTGTACAATTCAGCTGGGATTGTTTCTGGTCCTGGCGCTTTGCTGCTTTTACTTGCTTGGATCGCGTTGCTAACTCCCTCCAAAGAAAAAGGAGCAATGGAGGAAGTTTGAAAAGCGATTATATTCTCATTTTCAGTTTGTCCCTGCTCCTGTGAATTTGTTGTAGCAGGTGCAGAATAGATACTGACGAAATGCCTAATCCATTCTTCCTCCAAAATTTCAAGCTCGATCCTAGGGGCCACGTCTGTACTCCATGGTGAGGAGTTAATTACCCTCCAGAAAGTTCTGTCATCATTGCTAGCACTAGCCTCCTGTAAGGACTCCCAGGCAGTCTCTCTTAGGTGTAGTTTCCTCCTCTTCAGAGCCTGTTTGTAATCTACTCTACGTTGGTGAACCTCGCTGGTGCTCCTAGGTGTTTTATGTAATGCCTCCTTTAAGCATTTGTGGGCTTTACTACTTAAGGCATCAAACCACCCCTTTCCCCCCTTTTTATCTTCCCTCTACTGACAAAGAGACTCTCCCTTACGCCCTGTGAAATAGCCAGAAAGGCTGCAATGATTTCATTGGGATGAGTGATGTCATTTAAACATAGCTCAAAGTCTTCTTTATTTTTAGATATTAGCTGTTTATGAAAATCTTCCGGAGTGATCTGTGTCCAACTCAAGGTGTAACCATTGCGCCATGCTAGTTCAATCCCCTCTGCCTGTGGAATGATTTTATCGTGCCCTTGTTTAAAAAAAGGTACAAACGATAGTTGCAGGCTCAGTGGAAAGTGATCACTTAGTGAAATCAAGTGTGTACAGAAGTTAAAAGTAAAGCCAGCGCAATGGTTTGATAATAGGACATGGTCAATAATACTGTTGTTAGTTCTCCCATTAAAAGTTTTCTTACAAATAGAATAGGGTGTAGAAATTTCATTTGCAAATGTCAAATCAAATTTGAGTATCAATTCATTAATCTTATCGCCATATATGCTATGTATAAAGTGGGGCTGTTCTACATCCTCTATATATGTCATTCTGCACGTTTTACCCGACTGAGCATTACACTGACGCTTATTAAAATCGCCCCCCATAAAATCGTGATGTATTTTTTGTTGCCAGCGTCAATACGCTCCAAGTGAATATTTATTTCCTGTACAACCTCGGTTATTACTCTTGTGGTAGCATTATTATAGAAGTTGATTATTACTAATCTGGCAAAGCCTTTCGAGTTACATACCATTAATTGATAGTGTGGGTTATCTGTAACAAACACAATGGGGCTGATTACGATGGTGGAAGGATCGTCACCACAAGCCCGGCGGTGGCGATCCTTCCGTCAATTGACAGCAATTTTCCCACCGCCAAATTACGATGGCGGTGGGAATCGCTTGAGGACCGCAGCGGTCGCAAAGACCGTCCGCCACGTAACCGCCACAGGCAATCGTTACGATTGCCTGGCGAAGCGGCCAGCATGCTTAAAATGGTGGCGGAGCCTAGCAGGCTCCATCCGCCGAATTACGATGCTGGCGGAAGCCAGCCTTTCCGTGGCGGGTAAACCGCCATTGAAAGGCTGGCAGGGATTGGTTTCGGGGGCCCGTTGCGGGCCCCCCTTGTGTTGGGGGGAGGTGTATGTGCACTGGGGGGTACCCATGGTATCCTCCTGCATTTCAGTGCACTAAGTGGCAGGCACCGTGTGGTGCCTGCCACCAGTAGCGGCTCGTGGAGGGAGTGATGCGGGGCGGTGGGGCGGGGCTGGGGAGGAGCTGGGTGGGCGGTAGTAAACTACGGCATATGGCCGAACAGAGGTAAGTAAACAAATAAATAAATAAAATGAATTTCGTTGCGCGCGCTGCATCGCATTTGGCAAGGCAGCGCGCGCAATGAAATTTGTTTTATTTATTTATTTGTTTACTTACCTCTGTTCGGCCGTATGCCGTAGTTCACTACCCCCACCCTGCTCCTCCCCCGCCCCGCCGCCCCGCAGCACTTCCTCCACGAGCCGCTACTGCCTGCCTTGTAGTGCAGTGAAATGCACAACACGCATTTTCAACATTGAGGCGGGTGCTGCTGTCAGCAGCAACCACCGCAATGTTAATATGCAAGATGCGTCCGCCACAGTGGCGGTCGCATCCTAATTTGGTGCGGACTCCAGTCCGTCTGCCATCGTAATCGGCCCCAATGTTAGTAAATTGTAAAGTGTTTAATACATAAGTGCACAGACCCCCCTTTGCCCTACCTTGCCTTGATGGAATCGCCTATGTAAAGTTTGTCCTATACCAGTTTATATGAATAATTTATGTGAGCCATGTCTCTTGTAGACAAATAATTTGATAGTTGCCTATGAAGTCTAGCCATTTGTGCTCTGTATTTTACTCCGTAAACCTGCCACATTCCAAAACAGGCATCCAAAAAGTTCAGTTTTAACTTGTGTTACATTTTGTGTATGGGTTCCTATCGGGGAGACTAGCACATTACTGTTAGCTGATTGGGGGACTCTTTCTTGTCTCCGTGAGGTCTCCTCATACTTTGTCGTGGAAATAATGCCGTCAGGAGGGCTCTCAGTGACAAGACTTTTCTGAGCGTTCTCCTCTCCAGTTAATCAAGCCACCCCCTTATGTTGATCCAGTCCATCCAACGAGGATAGACATTGAAACCTATTATGAGTTGGGATTGTAAAACTTGGAAACCTCGGTCTCTGTTGAAAACTAGGCTGTGGTCATAAGTTATTCCTTGGGTATACGGGGTGGTAAACGTTGCCCAGAGGGCGGGAGGAAATTCCGTTCCCATAAATGTTGGTGGACCCAGTCCTATTCAGGACTGCCTCCACCAACTGGGGAGTTCTAAAGGTCAATACCACACAATCGCCACTCTGGTTTTTATTCCGTCTCCCTACCCATTTGACTCTCCTTACCATCTTGAAGTCATTAAATAGATGGTCAATTAAATCCGTTCTGACCCCCAGCCAATTTAGGGACTTATTTCTCAGCGAAATCCAATTCTCCTAACTGTTTGTGGGCAAAGGGGGAACATTGGTCAAGACTACCATGTATGGGGCTGCTGCTGGTGGGAGGTCCAAGTGATCAGGTATATGTTCTGCTGGCTCTTCAGATTGATTCCTAATGACTGGAGTAGCTACTACTAGTCTGGTGTCACTAGTATTCCTGTCCCGGTCTCCTAGATTTAACCTATCCCCCGTCCCTCTCATATTTTTGATGCCTGTATTATTAGGGGGGGCATATAGTGGGTCCTATTGATGCAATGCAATGTTGTTAGTTATGCTCTCAGTTGGGGCTTCGGTTGGAGCTTCAGATACAGGGAAGGAATCTGTTTTCTTTGGGATCTTAGCCTTTTGCCCTGTAGAGAAAATAGTCAAGAGTTCCAGGCAGGAATTAGTTCTTATTTCTACTTTCGTTAATCTGAATTGTATTGTCCCCATGATGTAATTCACGTGCTGGTCAAGAATTTTAAACATCTCTGTTAAGGCGTCTAGTTTTCCAATAATTATGTTATAATTCAGGTCTGGGTGAGTTTTTGCTGTGCTTATTTCTATTCGGGCCGATCCCTGTATTTGGGTATTTCCCTTCTTTTTCCGCATTAAATCTCCACTGGGGAGGGTGCCTACACAATGGGGTCAAGGTTTTTTAACCCGTTTGGGTGGCGGCGAGTTGGATTTAGATGGGGACACACAATCAGGATGATATTGTATACAACCATTTACCTAATTAGCCCCTTCCCCTTTGTTCTCCCTCCTAGAGTCCTTCCCTGTTATTGTGTCTCCAAGGGTATCAGTGTCATTGACATGTATTCCACCATTTGCCTTATTAGCCTTGTTAGCCCCTTCCCCTTCATTCTCCCTTCTAAGATCCTTCCCTATTGTTGTGCCTCCAAGGGTATCAGGGCCATTAGCAAGGACGTGGGCTGTTGTTACCACAGCCTTTTTGCTCCCCCATTTATTAGCAAAGATCGACTGTTGAAATTTGTTTCTCGATGGCTACCATCGTTCCCATGATAAACTTTAATAGCGACGTTTGCGACTTATCTGGGGAAGGTATTTTTCCCTCTGTGGCTAAATGCTTTCTTTTACCCATGTTTAACGACAACTATAACAAATATAGCAAATGTACAGTTATTCTAAGAATAAGTTCAGGGTAATAAACTCCATATTGGGTAAGACGTCTGGGGGGAGAAATACAATTTTGGTGTAATCACAATATTGCTCAAATGTAAAACTACCTACCCACCTGTGGGATATTTCCCAGGTATTGCTGCCCTTATCCCCCCTTCACTTCACATACAGTATCTAGATGAACAATAGATGGCCGCTGTGAGGCCGGGAGAGTCTATTAATTAATGACTATCGATATAGCACGACGTGCCTCCCATACGTGTTACTACCACATAAGAGAGAAGACAGTTGGGGGCAGAGTCAGCTTGTTTAAAATAAAAATCAATAAAAGTACCTTGATTCTAAAAGGTCCCAATGCCACAGGTTACTTATATGTCCAGACCAGAGCTCCACAACTTGGACAAAGCAAACAACTCCCATCTGCTGTTATATTCAAATATTGCTAGTGAGTGTTACTACACGACCTCTTTTACTCACTTGGAGACAAGGAAGCAAAAAGGATGCACGGTCCTTGATGGTGCCCTTAATTTTCAGAAAATCAAGGGGGATGGCTCCGCCCCGCCTCCTCCTGTTGCCAAACGTTGGATTAGCTGCACAGATAACATAATGAGAGGTCAGAATACAGCTGTTGAATGGCCAACATTGGTATCCATTATGTCATTTGTTGTAATCTGTCTTGATACAGTACATATGTTCTATGTTTCAATCCATTATGTAATCTGTTATAATCTGCCTTGGATATAGTCCATATGCTTTATGTTGTGGGCAATAGTCTGAATGACATGTTTCTCAAAATATTGTTGCTGTAACATATACCTGCTATAATCTTTTGTTTGAAATGAGTCCATTGACCATCATATGAACTATTGCCTGTTAATAACATATCCACTGACATATTCCTACATAATACGTTTGTACCTTTTATAACCTATCAATTGTCATGATCCTATTGATCAGTCATAATAACCATGACTGGATATAAATATACTAGGCACACTAACATCCATGATTAACAACATGGGTTATTACAAAAGCGAAATGTCCGCTAAGAGTCTAGTCCACAGAAAGAAGAATACTGACTAAACATCTGTAACTGTTCTCTTTTCTACATTGTGTACTGTGATTCCTCTTAGATCAGGAAACTGTTGCTAACTATTAATGAACTTTCTACATGATTCCGTATGAGTTTTCTAACATAGTATGAAGAACGTTGTGTTTGAAAACTGAAATTAAAAAACAAATGTAATGTACAGAAATATTCAAGAAAAAGTATCTGTTCGAGAACATTCCATAAGTTATTCATTTAAGTGAAAACACTGTTGCACCCAATTTATAAATTGCTTCTGCTTTCTTGTATTCTCTTTCTTCCCTCCTGTTTTGGTATTCTTAATATGGTTGCAAACACGCACAAATATCAGGGTAATTTCAAATATATAATATCGTTGGGAGGCGACTATTAAAATAAATAGAACCCTTGGCATACGTATTGCACATACTAACTCTTTAACTAATAACAGAGACCTTGTATATATAAAATGAGTCCTTCTAAGATGGTTTTCGCTGTTCTTTGCATTTTACTATAACTTTGATTCACTACGCACCCACGCGGTGACGTCAGACAATCCAGAAGCATAAAATGCCTACCTGTCATGGTTCTCATAAGCGAGACCCGATTTGTGATGGTTTTCCGATTAGGCGAAAGTACATCTAAAGACTAAGTAAGTACCAGCTAGCTGCTGTGTAGTTTGACATAAGGAGAAATATGGGTCATGTGGATCCCTCTCCTAAAATTACCTGTATTTTTTCTCTAGAGCATTTGAATAGCCCGCCTTGACACCATGCTTAAGATTTTTCTAGTGGGGGTGTCACATAGCGCATCGAATGATATAGCTGTGGCGAGCGCTACTTATATACCAAATTAGGTGAGTTGTTTTCACCTTTCAATAAAACTCATTAAACCATATGTATATATATGAAATTTACTATTTCAAATCATATAAGCAAAACCACCTTATAACCAAATAAAGTACTAGTACTGGTTCTATAGTTGGTTTTCCGTTTAGTTACGATAATCCAGTAATGAATTTTGATCACCAGCTATGCCTGACGGAATCGGTTCAGAAACATGATTACGAACTGTTTTACTGAAAATTGACAGTCTATATCCCAACCATCTGGTATTAAAACCAGGCACTATTCAACTTCGATGAATGTATTTAAGGGTCTCCAATGTAGATATTTGGAGTATGTCTGCTTAAAATTGCCAACATGCCGAATTGATTCGGATTGCGATAAATTTGCTCCTTTAACTTACTATATGTTAGATTATCAAACACGATTGTGTCTTGGAAGTTTAGTTATAAAATTGTTAATTTATTTAGTTTATTTCAGCAGATTGGATGAAGTCATCTGCTTCAGATTTTTATAATACCATAAGAATTGTGTTTATTCAATAATCCAGTAAGTCTTCTTTGAACATTGAGTTATCTTCTTTTCCGGTGCAAACTATCGCCCTGGATCACATCTTTTCAACTTTACACGAAGGCTGGTGGATGTCTCTTTTTAGTTCTGAAGATCAGGACTAAGAACCGTCTTAAAAACCTACCATTAAGTTTCTGTTTAGACTCACTTTTAGTTTGCCCTGATTGAAATTCGGTGGCTACATCTTCTTTTATTCTCTTATTTCTTTTCACGGCTGTATATCTCTTTTGATTGATAGTACTCATTGGACACACATAATTTATTAGATTATTCATCTGATTTAGGGGTCCTCAGTTCACACTATGAACATTCCGTCCTGAAGATGGTCTTATAGATGAGAACAAATAGACCGAAATGTCGACAACCTCACCCAATTTCATGCTCAAAGAAACCTTGTCGCAATGTTCATTGTAGTTTCAATTATGTTCTCCTTGTTGCAAAATGTATGAAATGGGTTACAACAAGAGTTTTTATGAGAAATTAGCTGCTGTATAAACAATCTATCTCAATCACTTTTGTATATGTAATTTGCTTTTTGTACCCTAATCTTTAAATGAATTTTTCTACATAAATTTGTATTTTTCTAAAAAAGTATACACCTGTCTTCTTTTTCTTTGCTGATGCATTCACTTTGAAGTAATAGGATTGATTCTGTAAATGTTGTTTTTTGAAGTCACTATTTAGGGCTTCGTAGATATAGTTCTCTGAACTAATAATACTTTGTATAAATAAATTCCCTAGTTAGGCACACTTACCTGATCATGATTTAGATTTACCCAAACCTTCAAGGGTTTATTGGGTTGCCCAATTTTGTCTTAGTACTTTTAGAAAGTTGGCATTTTCCTGCCTTTAGCCCTTTGGTGCCTGTAGCCTGCTTTGGGTCACTGACTGGGTGTAACTGACAGACTTAGTGAATTCCTCCCAGACAGTCAAACAATAGCAAGATTAGGTGTGCCTGAATGGGCCATCTGCTGGCAGGATGGGGGGGCAGAGTTGAGCACAGCCCCACTTAATATTAAATAGCCTGTGCTCTGCTTTCACACAAAGGGGCTAACAACCTCACATTGTCACTGTAGCCAGCTTGGAGCCAGGGCAGGGTAGACAGGAAATTCCATGCACTTCAAAGCCACCGTCAAGAAGCGTCTTCCACCTTCTAGAACGAGTGTACCTAGGTATAAAAAGGGGACCTCAGACACCAATTCTTTGATCTTTTAGGCTCTAGTTTTCCCTAAAAACTTTACAAATTCATAATTCCAGATCTACTGAGTGTGTTTTTGTTGTGAAATAATTTTATTCAAATTTACTCTATGTTTCTAAATTGGTGTGGGATTTTTCTTGTGTTGTGTCAACTTATTATTGTTTGTGTACTGCATAAATACTATACACATTGCCCTAAAAGCCTGACTGCTTTTTGTGCCACACTATCCAGGGTTAAGCACAGGTCAATTTACTGACTCTTTGCGGTTCATCCTGCAAAGGATTGTGGCTGTCACTTCACCAGGGCTTGCACCATAGCCAACCAACAACCCAATTTCTAGCAATATATTTCTAAGTCTTTCCTTCAAAATGTTTCAGCCCACAAAATTCAGTATTAGAAAGTATGTTAAAAGAAAGACTCACAGACATGTTTTATTTAAACTTTATAAATTGTTTTTATAATAATTATTATTATACATTGCATTGTGTGAATTACTGAAATATACATTAGCTTAAAAGTATTGGTGATTTTTTTAGAAAGATGATAGATCTGCCTTATATATATTGATATGCTCACCTCTTGAGAAAGCCAATAGGCCCACTTTTTATATTTTGGTGTTGTCACTCTTTGACAAAGTCAGTAAGTCTGAATGAGTGCAGCCAGGACCTGCGAGACCACCCGGAAGCGGCGATTTACAGAAGGCCACATGTGTGACGTGGGGTTTGATGCTCACAAGGTGTTGGACACTGAGCAGAGCATGATGTGGGGTTGCTTGCCTGCGAGGGGTTGGTTGGATGCAGGGCCTGGCTGCTGGGGAGGCCCTGCGACCAACTCCACGCTGCGCACGCACAGAGACCATGGGGGTTGGCTGCCCACGGGGGGGGTGGGTAAGACGCAGGGCCTGGCGGCATGCTAGACCCTGTGGCCAGCCAAACGCAGCTGTGCACAGTAAGAGTTGGATTTATGTATGGTAAAAATATATAACTTTATGTAAAAAAAAAACAACCTAGAAATTAAATGAAAAAATCAAAGGTTAAACTGACGTTATAGCTAGGTCAAAATTACAGTGACAACGTAACCCTTTAAACTAAAAAATGCACTGAAATTCGCCAGTTATACTTATGTCTAGTACCTATAACTCATGTCCTAAAATACCTATAACTTCAACCTTCGTTATGCAAAGCTAATTACCGCAAATATTACCCTGATGCTCCACAATCGATGAGAGCTAAGGTAGTAAGTTGTAGGATGGCCACCATTTGATCCAGATTTACCATGATTTTGCATCCGGGTTGCTTCACTTTTGAGGCGCAGCTCCGATGCAAAATCCCTTTTTGACATTTATTAAGCCTTTAATTTGTGTCATTTTGCTTGGTTTAGTAAGTAAAAAGTAACTCAACGCATAGCACTGCCTTGCGTTATTTTGCATTGAATAGGCAGTACATGGGTGGAGAATGGGTGAAGAATGGGTGCTCCCATGCATTCACCCATGTATTTTGACATAAACCCAGGTTTACAAAGACTTGTAAACCTGGCTGTGTGCCGAAATGGTGCGCCTACCTGACAGAGGCATAATGAGGAGAAATATCTTTATTATTTTAATATGAAGCTGCCATGTGCATTTTGTCGCCGCAAAATTCGACGCACTGGGAGCAAATCTGACATAAAGATGGTTAGTGGCCCTCCACATGACGCTAACCACCCTATCGTCACTTTTCAGTGCATCAAGCATCAATTAACATATAAAAATTTCAGCTTTGACAAATAAAACATTGCCATACTTCACATAAGGCAGTCATGGAGCAGGGAGAACAGAGCAGTATCCAGGACAACAACACCAGCAACCAGGATATCCAGACCGACTCGCAGGGGAAGAGGAAGTGCACCTTCAGTGAGGAGGAGAATTAAATATTGACCACTGAGGTGACAGGCACCAACATCAGTTATATGTCAAATCAAAATTGCCGTTAGGAAGTGGCCAGATCAACAGTGTGGGATAAACCAAGAGAACTGTCACTGACTGCAAAAATTGCTGCCATGATTGTAAACAGAGAATGAAGGAGAAACTGGCTAGCAACCTGAAGGCAGCCATGCAGACCGGAGGTGGAATCCCGGTGCCCCTGGAGAAGCTGGATGCCTTGGAGGAGTGGGTGGCACCTGTCATCCCAGAGGAGTTGGTGGCAGGAGTTCCAGGACAATACAGTGCAGCCCACAAGGAGCAACAAACCCTACAGCGTAGTGCTACAAGGGGAAATGTAGGCTAAAAGGTCATGTTGCACAGCACAGCGAGCTAGGTCCCAGCTCTCCACTGCACCATGTGCTGGGCAAACAGCAGAATTCTGGCTCGTGTACTGTTAAATATCACATAATTGTAAGGTTCACCTTTGCAGACTGGCCCTTGCAGTGGAATGTACAACATGACTCACCAGAATTACAAGTTCTCCAATACAAAGCAAAAAACATGAACTGGAACAACACATCATGCATGAACAGATCAATCCTGCCCAACCTGACTGTTACAATGCAGCCCACTTTGCACCATGAGGCCACTGTGTCTCACTTGGGCCCATGCACACAAACATGGGCTCAAAAAAAATAGAATGGAATGGTCTTGTCAGATTCGAAACTGCACACCTCAGAGAGGGGTTAGGTGTGAGGCATGTGAAGGATTAACACATAGGAACATGCCAAGAGTCACATGTATAGTAAACTGCGTGAAACTACATTGCATTCAACTTGTCCAGATGCGTGGAGTGAGAGCACACAGGGGTCAGCTTAGGACCTGCCAAACTCCTGTCATTAACTAAATCAGACTGGGTGTCGGGGTGAATGTAAGTGATGGGTACCAGAGGACCACATGTGTTGAACTAAAAGATGGTGTGTGGCCCTGGTGGAGCCCTGTTTACGCAGAGCATTGTAGGTGCTGGCTGAGCATGTTGAACTGCCACAGTGTCTGAATGGGGAGACATTGTATAGCAAGGACGTGAGAGGGGATATGTATCCTGCAAGCTAGGCTGACCAAGACACATACACTGCTGTGTTTAACAGTGTCACAATTGTGTCACAACTGGGAAGGGATGACAGAGAAGAGAGCATTGTGGAAGCACATCCTATATGTGGTGTGGCCCTGGGTAAAGATGTAGCACGTGGCAGGAGGAAGTCTGAGGGAAACATGTCTCACCCTGCCATATATGTCAAACTCGGAGGATGTGAAACAGGGATCTGCCAAGGTATAGGAGGAACTAGTTTGCCACCACAAAGGGCAGGAGTCAGGGATGGTGTGAGGCTGAGGCGGATTGGCCCAGTTATGTTGAAAACTTGGGTAGGTATATATCACCAATTCCATCAATACTACCATGTGAGCTACAGCTCATCCCTTAGCCCTAAAAAGCAGCCAGCCATGGGGCATGTCCAAGATAGTGGCGGTGTAGGACGTACACCTCGGAGCTCCACCGGATTTCTAGGCCCAGCTGCAACACAGCGAGGGACGTGGGCGACTAGAATCGACAGAAGAGACCGCTCGCCCGCGGACCCCTGGCAGAAGCGAATTAGAGGGCCAGCTGCGGCGAAGGAGCATAGGTGGTCATGAATCCGGCAGCCGGAGTGAGATCAGGTCGCTGCAGGCAGCAGTCTTGGGCTTGGGACTGCTCGGAGCGGGACGGGCCGCACCTGGCCCCGCTGAGCTGAGGATCATGCCCTGGCAGTGCGGTGATGGACCGGTGGCCCCCTTGGGATGACGTCGACCACGGTGAGTGAAACACTGGGGCTGGGGGGTGGGGGAGCGGTCCACCAATCATCGCGGCGCAGGAGTGTGTCTGCATCTAATGCCGCTTTCTCCCCCTGGCCCACGACTAAAGCCCAGACTCAGGTGAGCAGGGGGCCTTAGACATTGCTGCCTCATCAACTCGTGTGAGCCGCTGCCCCCTTGTCTACTGGCTGCAGCGGGGTCTCGCGCTGATACCTCCTGGGCCTCGGGACTAGAGTTGGAGGCAAGGGTGCTGGCTGGCGGCCTTCTGCTGCCCGCTGGTGCGGGCCGGCTTGCCTCACTCTGCTCCAATGAGTCATTGCGCCCCACCTTCCTTTTCCACTAGGGTCTGTGATCCTGTGAGGGACACCAGTTTGAGCGGGCCTCTTGGTGGTGTTTGCGTGGCGGGGGTGCCTCGGGCCTCGGGTGCTGCCTCTGCGGGGGTGGCCAACGGGGACCTACTGGGGCCTGTACCACGTGGACCAGTCAGCTGCGCCAAGGTGGGTGGCGGTGGGCCCTGATGGTGCATCTGGGCCCCCCCTCCCCACATGTTTAGAGGTGTGCTCTGAGGCCTGCATCAGCCCATCCCCAGAGGCTGCAACATTAGAATTGGAGGCGAGGGCCCTGGATCGCGGCCTTCTGCGTCCCACTGGTGGTGGACCGGCCCGCCACACTCGAATCGAGCCCTAACTTTGAGAACTACCCCCCCTTTCCTGCTGGGGTCTGTGGACCCGAAAGCTGCTTTGACCCGAGTCAAATTACCCAGAGGTGTCTACAAGGGGCGGCCCTCGGGAGGGTAAGCCAACTGATACACAGCGGGGGAGCTACACTCCTGCAAGAATGTCTAACCATCGTCAATTGAAGAAAGACCCCTCAGTAAAGGACATGTTTGTCCGGTCAAACACGAAAAAGACAGACGCAGTGCGGTTGGTTGAGGATCAAGGGGGGCCTTTGGATAAGGCCAGTGGTGACGATGGAAGCGGAGAAGAGTCCCTACTTACACAAGCATTCATGGAGCACCTGTTTGGCACCCTCCGCGAGGATTTCGCGGAGCTCAAATGTGACATTGCCGCAGACATTAAGGGAATCAGGCAAGACGTCGCCGTCCTCAATTAAAGGTTGGAGTCAGTGGAGCAGAACCAGAACGCCCGAGAGGAGGAGTTGGAGGGCCACCGCCGGGAGCTCCTGGAGCTATGGGACCAGCACTCAGAACTGCGATACTGCTGGAAGATTCCTGTCACACTGCCTGCTGATGAGCCTGATGCAAATATGTGCAGGACAGCCATGAGCTTCACCTGTGGAGAGATGTTAGTGGCCCTAGAAGTTCATGCCTGGAGCCTTGGCGCCATCTGGTGTAGCAGTAGGACGATGGACTCCCTCCTGAGCCAGTAGTAAGTGATGACCTCATCCTCCCTGAGATCAATTATGGTAGTCCGCTGGCAATAAATGCGTTCCTTTCACCTGTGCTGCCTTTGTGGTGGTGAGGGAGGGAATAGGTGGTTGGGATGGTGGTGGTCATCTCCTTGCGACTCCCAGCTGCAAAATGAGCACCCCCATGATGTAGTTGTGGTCTCTGGCTTCTTTTTATATACCAATATCAATGCATCATTTCCTATGCTTGGGTTTCACAGGCACAGGAATTTTGATGCTATTGGGCCTCTGCGCAACTCAAGAAAGCAATGCATCAAATTTGTTAAAACTCACAAATATCCATGCGTCTGTTTTATGGTGGTAATTACGTTTCATGTTTTTTTTTTCCAACTTTGTTCCACATGGATCTATGCAATGACCTTTTTCTTGGAGGTGTGCAAAGTGTATCACTAAAATTTAGTAAAGTTAAATGGCATAGAATAATGTGTACGAAAATCATGATACTCAACTGTAACGTTCAAAATAATAATTTGACATATTTAAAAAGATTTAAAAAGCGTAACGTGCATAGGTCTGCTATAAACAAAATTATTTCACAGCAGCATTACCCAAAAAACAGCAGATTGTATCCAGCATACATCCATTAGGGACTGAGCATTGCAACTTCCTCCTACACTTTTTATTACCAGGCTATACGTTTCACTCGGTTTCAGTGTCAAAAGTTATAAATGATCTTGCGCAATGCATTACTCCAACCGGCTGGCAAGTTTATTCTGCCCATTACCGAATGCACAATATCCTATCTGCTGTTTGTATGTACCATTACAGTATTCACATTCCAGCTATCATCATTACGTTTTGACATTCTGCATCACTGTGGCGAAATGCAGGATGAACTAAGACATCTATCTTTATTTTACAACTCCATCATAATTTATTTGAATGCAAATGGTGAAGGAGAAAGACATGTATACACTGTGTAGTACATAATGATTGCTGAAAGATGGAAGTAAGGAGATCAGCAATAATGGAAGGTACCCCTTTCAAACTCATTTGCTAGTTAAAGTTAAGTTTCATCTATTCTTCTAAGCACATAACATGGTCCAGCTGAATGCAAGCTAGGGGTTACCTTCTGTCCTTTCGATGTACATCACAAAATGGTAGCAAGGATCTGAAGGACAGAATGAAATGGAAAAGTGTGGTTTTCTTTGTGAACCAGTGGTATGCAAATAGAATGCAGTGCAAACGTTCCTCCTTACACAATGTATATTTATGAGTATGAAATAATACAGACATTGGCCTGTTCAGGGAACACGCACAAAGAAGAATTTAAGAAAAATGGATATTACACTTAGAAACTATGGGGCATATTTACAAGCCCCTTGCGCCACTTTTGCGCCGCCGTTGCGTCACGCATGTGACGCAGCGGCGACGCAAACCATGCGCCGCGTTGCGCTATATTTACAACGTGACGCATCTAGGGAGATGCGTCACGTAGTAAACCCCTGCGCCACATGAAACCTGCGTCAGGTTTCATGTGGGCGTACCGGCGCAGGAGGGGCGTTCCGGCGCAGGAACGCCTCGGAAAGTGACGTAGTGAAATCTACAAGATTTCACGCAGTCACTTTTCCGACGTTGAGTGCGTCAAATCCTTACGCCTGCTTCAAGCAGGCGTAAGGATTGACGCACCATGTTAGGGATAGGGAAGGTTGGAACAGTGCTGGAGTTGCGTCGCGCTTGCGACACAACTTCAGCACTGCGCCAACCTTCCGCCGGCAGATGCGTCACGCATCTGCTTATCCTTGCGCCACGATGCGCCGCATTGTAAATGCGGGGCATCGGACGTGGCGCAAGGATAAACTTGCGTGACGCATTTTCCCTGGCGCATCCCTGCTGATATGCAGGGATGCGCCAGGGAACGTAAATATGCCCATAGTAACATTAGTAAAATATGGATGCTAAAATAAAGAGAGCAAAGAATCCCATAAGACTAAAAAATAGAGGCTAAGAAAAATCATAGTTCATTAAAATAAAACTTAAACCATGGTCTCTTAAACTAAGGTCTTGTTTGAGGTCACTGTGTTTCAGTGTCAAATTCCTCAACTCATAAACATGTTTGCCATTGAATATTCAGGAATTGGTATTCATGGAATATTTAGATGTTAACAGTGTCTATTAAAGTGCACTTCCTCTTCTGGCTTCTGCTTCAGATGGATAGATATGTTGATGCTTAGCTAAATTAATGTTTATTAAAAGATTGAAATCTATTAAATATGATGCTCATAAATTTGCCAAACCGAGCTATCTCAGACGTAATGCGGGTATTAAACCCTCTGAGAAATATCCCATTTTTGTTTTTTTAGAAACATTGGTTTAAGGATAGTTTGCGTGCTAACATGAATTCTGGGCAACGGCACAGTAGGAGCAAGATGGATTAGCTTCTATAGTTGCAGAATCTAAAATGATGGGTTGCAATGGCATTGTTCCTTCAACCATAAGTAGTGTGAAGCAAGATGTCTCAGCGAGTTAAACACTTGACTCAGTCTTCCATCCTTCAGGTGTCGCTACAAAAACTACCATTAAATAGGGGAAGCAACAGAGATAAGGAGTGGTTACACATGGCAGAAATGCATTATCTATCGCTATATTAAAGATATCAGTCATTACATCTTCGCTGTGGCCACATCAGAACTAGCCAAATTAGTAAGAAACTGTTGTCAAATGTTTGAAAATAGAAATCAGGAGCCTGCCTGGGTGCACTTAAGGACCTGGAGTGATAGTTAACAAACCCTGCATTTTTCGTTAGTACGGTGAACTTCATGCTCAAGGGCACGACTTACCTCTGGCATGCAAAGGGAATTACAGGTTTTAACAGATGCAGGATAGAAGGCCCTTTCAGTATCACTATATCGTAGAATTAATCTTTTGGGAACAAAGGCAGGTCAGAAATGTCAGAAGAGGTTTACAAGCGGTGGGTCTGGTGCAGCAAGGGATTGTACGCATGTATATTACATTGGTCAGTGGTCTGACAACTACTAGCTCTATACAGGAAGCAGGTTAATCTTTGGACTATAGCATTACTACGCGAATTAAACAATACTTGTTACCCAACATTTGAAAACTGCAGATATGCAAATTATACTCCTCTCCCATTAACGTGTTTGCATAAAGAATACTCTGCCACTAAGAGCACGGAGAGTGAGGCTGCACTGACAGAAGCGAAACCCCGAAAGCTTATCAAGCGTGTCGGAAAAGACAGAATAACAGAGACAGTCTGGACTTCAAGCACCAAAGCGAACGCGTTCACAGAATGTCACCCGTCCTTACCAGACAGCGAGAGAGCACTTCTAGCCAGAGGAAACATGACTGCACAGAGAGCAGGGACACCGAGTGAAAAAACAAAATGGCCACTATCCTCAACCGGAACTTCCGGCAGCGGAAAACAGGCTGCAGTGGAAAGCGCCGGGTCCCGCCTTCCAATCTGGCAGCTCTGTTGGAAACACGGAGATACTGGTGCAGGGAAAGGAAAACAAACGAGTCGTATGTCTCCGAAGGTCAAGCTAAGAACAGGGACTGGTTGAAAGGAACCTGGTGAGAACCACGGGCCGCCTGCGGGTACTTGTTCTGTTACTGGCGGGGGTTGGAACAGATGACTGGGGAAGGAGTTACTGCAAAGTGGCTTGGCCGCAGAATGAGCCTGGTCCCTCTTCGTGCCGCCACCTTACCTGAGGCTGGTAGTGGCTGCCCCCTAATTGAGCGAGTGATGGGCTGCACTGCTCCGAGGCCTGAGGCACCTTTCTCCCCCTGGGTGCCAGGCGCGTGGCCTGCAACTGGGAGCGGTGTGCCAGATCTAGGCGGCCCGTGAGTGACAGGCCACGTCTATGGAGTGGCAGTGAGTTTCCTGGGAGTGAGAGTTGGCGGGCGGCTCCTCGGGCAGCGCGCTCGGCACACGCCGCTGCCTGCTCCCAACAAGCGGTTGCAATTGTTCCCACATATTTCAAAGTGAAACCGCGCACATCGCGCTCAATGTAAACTAGAAAGTCTCGTGAGACCCTGGCAAGATTGGTTTGCGGAACGAATGTCTCAGCGACACATTTTATGTGCGAACACTGGTATGTTGCATGACTTCTCACAGCGCTCACATAAAAAAACAAGTGGGCGGGGTGGGGGGAGTGCGGCCGAGAGCACACACAGCGTTTCCCTTGCGGGAGCGAGCAGGGGCACCATCTGGTTGCAAGTTAATTACAACCAGATGGTTTCAAAGCTCGCTCCCGCAAGGGAATCGCCAAACGTGCACGCGTTGCCATTGAAAGCAATGCAATGCGTGCACGTTTTTAAGCGAAAAACCGAATCGATTTCAAGAGGTCTCCTCCTATGCAGCGCATGCGCGCTGCGTAGGCGAGACCTAAAAACTAGGAGAAATAAAGATATTTCTGCTCATTACACCTCACCTGGCGAGGTGTAGCATCTAGATGCATTACCAGGTCTGCCAGTAATGGTAAATCTGGAAATGATCCAAAATCGGTGGGTGGCTGCCTGGGAACTCCCACGCTCCACCCATGGAACACCTCCCTGGGGCAGAGTAACGCGATGCAGCAATCTGTGCTGCAATCTGTTATTCCAGATTCATCAAGCCATGCAGGGACACACAAGGTGGCCATGTGTGGATTGATAAATGTGGCTTTGTTGTTGCATCGCCCTTGTGCCCCCTTGCGTGGCGCAAGGGCGACGCAAAAAGAATGATAAATATGCCTTTAGAGACTAGTGGGCCATCATGTTTCAATGAATGTAGACCCTGTTTGCCATGGTAATGGAAAGCTGCGTCTGACAGCCCAGTGGAGAAAGGGCAGTCAGAGTAAACCCCTCACACCTCCCACTCTATTTAGAGTGGACAGATTGATGTTTTTTTCTGTCCATCACCACAGGCACGCAAAAAAAATTAAGGAAACCCACATCCTTGGAGCAAATTCACAGGACATAGGGGTTATTCCTTTTAGTTTTTCAAAAAGAAACTCCCACTTTTAAAATGTGGTTTTGAAAAATAAAGGTTTTGAAAAAAAGGTTGTTGAAAAGCGGTCCAAACCTGCAGCAGACGCCCAAACGTTTCATAACTTGACAGAAACTACCCTGATGGCTGTTCCAGTCAAGGTACAGAGATCACCAGGGAAAGATCCTAAGAAAGTGGAGTCTTTAAGACCGATCTTGCTTTTAAACTGTGACTACAAAATCTTTGCTGGAACTGTTGCCCAAAGATTATCAAAGGTCATCCATACAGTGATCAGAGCAGATCAAAAAGGCTTTATTCTTGGGAGACATCTTCATGAGCTAACTCACTTGCTCATAGGGTCTATTGATTTGGCCGAAACTTTAAACTCCCTGTTAACAGTGGCCACAGAAGATGCAACGAAGGCTTTCGACCGAGTTAATTGGACCTATCTGTGGAGACCTTAAAGGCCTTTGGGGGTCACTTTAAATCTAGTGAAGACCTTACAGTCATTATATAAGGCTCCCACCGCTAGGGTCTTGGTTAATGGAGAGCTTTTGCTACCTTTTTCGATTATGAGGGGTAATCGACAGGGGTGCCTGCTTTCACAGTTGTTGTTCAATTTTTATATAATGCCCCTAGCTCAGGCAATCAGAGGTGATCAATCTATGTTTTCCCATTATATACCAAGGCTTTTCTGTCAAGGTCGCTCTGGAAGCAGACCATCATGCCTTGTATACTGCCAACCCAGAGCATTCAATCTGTAAATTAGAATACCATGCTGAAAGATTCGGTGAGCTATCTGGATACTTAATTATCCAGATAACTCACTGAGGCAGGCAGGAGTTTGTTTTTTTGCTTAAAGGATCACATCAGATACCTGGGGGTTCAAATTACACATAGTCTCAATGAGCTCTCTGGGGAAAAACGTGGCTAAAATTGCAAAGGAAGAGCGTATTGAGAAGGTGGGAGAATTTGCCATTAAGTATTTATGGTAGAGTGAACATTGTAAAGATGATGATCCTCTGGAAAGTGACTTTTCTTTTTGACTCTATTCCGTTGCGTTTCCCTGAAAAGCAGATCCGGAAGTTGCAAGCCAGGATAGCCAGATTTATATGGGTGTCCAGGGGTGCCACGATTGCCTGGAAGAAACTAGAGGGGAGGTTAAAACAGGCGGGGTGGCCCTTCCAGATTTCCAAAAGTATTGCTATGCCTTTCAGATTAAAAACATTCACATTTTATTGGGGACTCTGGGGATACCCTTTTGGGTAGGCTATACATAGCCATGCTCACTGATCTTGGCCCGTTGGTATAAGTTTGGTGATCCTAAATTCTTTAAACAAGATCGCTTGAAGGTTCTCCAGTCAGCCCTCAGAGGCTGGGTCTCTAGAAGGAAAATAGTGGGGCTTCACTATTTTTCAGATCTGGCTCCGATCTGGGACTCCCCTGCGACTCTGGAGCTTTAGCCTCACATTAGAGAGGGCACATTTTTGCTGTTGAGGGGATTTCAGAGATGGGGAAACCCCGATTACTTGGCAAGAGTTTTCAGAGAGGACCGTGGGAGAATTGGCAATGTTTAAATTCCTTCAGTTTTCTCATGGTGGGCTGCACAGGGTTTGGCTCAGGGGGTCAACTGGGAACATGAGGTTCCGCTAGGGAAGGTTAAAAGTAGCAAAAAGGAAGTTTCGCTGTGCTACTGGGACAAGGTAGCTGCTGAAGGTGAAAACCGAGTGGATCCATGGGAGATTTGGAAGAAGGACTTGCCAGAGCTCCCTTTCCAGGATTTAAGGCAAGTACCCTTTGATTTTCTATACAAGAAAGTGAAGCTGGCTCCGTTAAAGTGAAACCATCTTTTTACACTCCACAGGGCTTTCTGGACCCCCCTAAAGATGGCCAAGATGGCACAATGAGAATCAACGTGTAAGTGGTGCGGCGTGGCCAACGACAAGCACATGTTTGTGGAGTGTCAAGATGTTTTTGGAGTGTCAATATCTAGCCTTCTATTGAAGCAAGGTTAGTGGGGCATTGTCTGAAATCTTGGGCACTGAAGCAAAGCTAAGCCACCTTCTGATATTATTTGGGATCAATACAGCACTAAACCTTCAGAATATATGGCAAAGGGGACTGCTGTATCTTTTGTTATTGATAGCCAGGAGAGAAATCTGTAAGAACTGGATATCACAAGACCCACCACCAAGGCGAAGACTGGGTAAATAGAGCATGTTATATCTGTAAAAGCAACTTAGCCTGTGACAAGAGAGGGGTTGAGAGCAGGTAGTCACTGTTTATGGACTGGTACAATAGGGAGATAAGTGCAATGACGTTCCAATGATTATTCCATTGCTATGCTGAGAAGGGTTTAGCCACTGTAGGAACACCATTCAGCAAAAAACGTGAACGTTTTGTCTGGGAACAGCATTGAGTTTCCACCTCTCTCTCTCAGGAGAGGATAGTGAATAAACTGGCAGTGGAATGAGGACAAAAAAAGAAAAGGTACAGAGCCACCGGTGGTCTCTAAGTTTGGCAGACAGTAGACATAGTGTCTTCTGCCAGCCTGACAGATGGAATAACATCTGTCAGACTTTAAATCTGGCCCTGAGTAAGCATAGGGCTAAATGAGATAATGAACACAAATGACTCAAAGCCATCCAACTTCCACCCATGCTTTTCGCATTATTCAACAGTGGGGTATAATATGTTCTTAAAGGACCCAAAATTCTTAGGCCTGATTTAATACCCTCCCTCCAATAGCATAAACACATGGGCACAAATTTACTAACATTTGGTGCAACACAACTCAGCCAGACAACTTCCTGCACCGCACCAAATGGAGAGAGAAGGAATGCGCCATATTTACTAAGATGCGGCACATTCCTGCTCTCTCTGTCCTAGCTCACTCAGTGCTGCCTAGCACCAACACAGGCACCCTTGCGCCATTGTGCAAGGATGCCTGAATTACAGGCAGGATTGTTTTTGTGCAGTAAGGGACACCTTCCTGCACATAAACAATCCTCAGAGGCATTTTCCTCTTTCTATTTGTGCTGCAGAATGCATCATATGTAGAAAGAGGATATATCAAGGTGAAATAAACATATTTCTCCTCGTTACACCTCTGTTGGGATGGCATAGCATTTTGACGCATTCCCATGCTTACTATTTTCAGTAAATCTGGAAATGCACCAAAATTCATGGGTGGTTGCATGGGGACACCCACACTCATTGAAAGCCTTCCCAGAGCAGAGTAATGCAAGGTAGCGAGTTGCGCCTTGAATTTCTCTAGATTTACTAAGCCATGCAGAGCGGCACACAGCGGCTTTGAGTGGCTAGTAAATCCAATTTAAGGGCTTGCGTTGCTTTGCGTTACCTTGTGTGACACAATGGCAATACAAGCCTGTGTAAATATGTGCCTCTATTTAGTATCTGAGGTGAATATATAACACTGACATGATCCATGTGTCTCGTGTAATGGCATCCCTTATTATCCCAGCCCCCGCTGCCTCATGCCTTCTACCATTGGCTTTCCCACCACTTTGGTTGACGTCATCTGGTGAAGTGGTTGGAGCTTCATTGACACGATGCTTATTGTCATTGTTTGCATACAGAGTCAATCCATACATGAAACCACTTTGGGACAATGTGATATGGATGATCAGAAGATCGTGGATCAGGTGTCGTTGTCATTCCTCTCTGGAGCACCATTCAACTTTCATCCAATGTTACAAGCTTCTGGGGTGGTGGCTTGGAGAGGACCAGGGAGATGCGAGGATTGCAGAGATAATCACATATAGAGGCAGCGCTGTGCATGGCCCCATTGTGTCTCATACTTCAATGTCAGCAGAACAGTGGACTCAGGATGACATCCCTGAGGGGTGACTAGCTGCTGCTGTGGGTCCCCTACCAATGTACTAAAAAACCATGGGTACTTTTTAGAATAAAAGGGAGTACATTGCCAACTTATGTCCTCCCTTCTCCATGATTCCCCTGAAAGCTGCTATGAGGTAGCCAATAATTTAGTAATTTAGAAAGATCTGCTTCACACTGTAGCAAACACCTACTATAAATAATCAGCACATTAATATACATAATTTATATATACTTTTACTGTGTGAACTGTTATTTTGAAATTAAACTTATGTAACTGGTATACTACTGCCCTCACTGCCTGGAGCACTTGAATCATCATGGAAAAACCTCCACAGATACTAGATGACCATCGCATGGCAGAAGTCAGATCGGATGAAGAAAGAGATGTCCCCTGCTTGGAGCTTGGGCAACATCCTGATATATAAGTTGCTGAAGAATAATGTTCCCCCATATAGGATCAGGATGGCAAGATGGCCGCCGAGCTGGAGCTCACCTAAGAAGCTCCGGGGCTGGGGATCCCTATTTCTGTGAATATCCCTGTTTATGCCCCCATCCACCCTACGACACGACATACCCCCACGGAGTATTTCTTTGGGAACTCAACGATCTGTATTACACACGGCGAAGAAGAATTCTGGGATAGAAACCTACCTGGGGTCCTTTCTGAGACGACGGTGCTCCCTGATGACTTGGAGCCGATGCCTGGAGTTGCTGCTGGCCCGATCAACTCTGCAGCATTGCATTGCCCTCGTCCCGGAGCGTTGCTGGAACCGAATGCCCGGGCCCCCGGTGATGCTGCTGTAAGTGCTGAAGTCGGAGACGCTGCCTGCCACCGCACTGGGAGCTGGGACCCGTGCTTCTAGGAGCCCTGCTGCCGTGGGGGAGACTGCCTTGCTGCAGCACGTGGATTTGTTCCCGTGGCTCCTGGATGCTGCGGGGGAGACCGTGGCCGGTGGGGATTCTCGAGCCTGGAGCTGGATCGGGAGCTCGGGGATCCGATCTGCCTGCGGCGCTGAAGAGGACCTGGAGGAGGGAGATTGGCCAGCGGAGTCACCGTGGTCTACATCGCGAGCCGGCCCCCAGCAGCGGGATGCTGCCATCATATAAGCCGCCTATGACCGGGATTTCCCCCCCGCCTGTGAGGAATAACAAGAGTACCGCCTCTATAGGAGAGGTCAGGAGCGTTGCTCGGGGCCTCATGGACCCAGTGAGCTCACAACTGAAGGATGGCCTCATAGAGTGCCGGGCGCCCGGCTGCAGCTACACAGGTAGCATTGAGGATCCCCACCGGCGCGGTGAGAAGCTTCGGGACACACGTGGAGGACCGATGCCTGATTCCAGCATGGCAGCTGCTCTAAACTCGATCAAACCACTTTTGAGCAGGTAACGGCTGGGCTGGTGGTTGGCTTCAAGGACACCAAAGGGGCGCATAGTGGCTTAGGGAGAGGTTCATTGCTGATTGTTTGAGGCATTTGGGTGCACCGGAGGAGGGACTCCTTGTCATCTGTATGCCTGACCTCAACATGGCCGCCGCACCCTGGGCATGAAACACAACCACAGACACGCTGAAACTCACAAGAGGAACATGCTGACGTCAGCTGATTGATGAGGAGGGATGCGCACGCTGGGATTGAACTCCTGGGGTCACACTGGTTCCCTCCTGCTGCTTCTGCTTCAGGGAAATAGAAATGAGCTTTCTCCACACTATGCAATCCATGGAAAGAGAAATGAGCTTGCTCCATGCTCTGTAATCCATGGTAAGAGAAAGAGCTTGCTCCACTCATAACTTTTGGTGGCCATCTTGGAGTGATCCTGTTCACCTTTTTCCCCCACACCTAGCACCTGAGTTTCAGTTTCAGTATCTTATTTAACGGTTCGAAATATCTCTACCAGGTCCCCCTACCAATTTGGGCTACCTCCCAACCTTTTGGGCTCCTTTAATCACTGCCTACTACGCTCCCCAGTTAACATGGCACACAATACTTATCTCGCCTCTAACCCCTTTGTCCAATCTGGCGTAAACTCAGTGAAGATTATCTATCCCCCAACCTATCATTAAAGGCTAAGAAGACTTTTAAGCACAATATCCTCAAGAGATGGCCCAAAACACTGATATCGGACACATATATCTCAAATAAGGGCACTATAGTGACGGATCTCATCTTCTACACCAACAGAAGAGCGCAGTGGAGAAAGACCCTCACCTCTATGCTGCGTTACAAATTGACCAAAACTCCACATGGTTTTCGTTTAACCACGCTTCCATCCCCGGCCCTTATGGCGGAGCTGACTATCTCCCTTTACAATAATGGTAATGTCCTTATCCAAGCTTCGGACCTGAACCTCAAGCGATTCAATTATGCCTTTTTGAAGTTCAAGAACACTCTAACTAACCCCAACACTTCTACCGACAGTCAAAATGTTCCACTCACTGGCTCGGATCCTGAGGCAATGGACGGCCCCTCCTCCCTACTGCCCACGCTCCTGTCTGTCAACACGCTTCCCACAGCTCGACCCAACCTAACAGATACCATCCCAAACCCCCACACTACGAACCTGGAAAACACACGTCTGTCTCGTGCTGAGGAAGGTTTAACTGACCTGAGTACCTCCCACCTTATGACTATCCACTCCAATTCCCCTCCTCGACCTGGCCTCACCTCCTATCCTCAATCCCCTATATCACACACTATTTATTCCAATAAAGGGAGTGATGACCACCCTACTAACCCTAAAAATCAGGTAGTTTTGGATACTCGCCCCTTAGGCCCTGTATCCTCCAATCTCAGGGCCAGGAACCTTGTTGGTGCCGCCGGTACATTGACCAATAACAGACAATCACCCACACTATCACAACATGCCTCACCACCCACTACTCCTCCTAATTCCACTCCGTCTCTCCCTATTCCCACTCCAAGCTCTGATCCCCATCTCGAGTTTGACCCTATCTCCCTATGTAACTGTGCCAATGGTCCTACCCAAACCTCTAGTAACCCTACAAAAGTGGATCCTATCCCACCAGAGTGGGCTACTCCGGCGAATAACTGCCTGAACAATCATGGCTTTGAGAAGAAGATTGATGACCTCAAGCGTGATATCTCCGTAGTCAAAGAGTTGGTGCAAAGCATTCTGCAGCTCTCCTTGAAGATGGGGAAGCGTTGGGTTTCACCCCCCACGATGAGGAATGATATCCACAATCCACGGAAGATTTACTCTACCAAAGGCATTACCTCCTTCTGCTCCTATCTTAGCTCTAGCTGGAGCTCGAGGCCTCTACCTAACCACCACTCTCGGCCCCACAGACCCTCACCTCAGTTATCTGATGAAGACATCCTCACCCTACTTGGGTCCTACTCTGACTCTAAAATGGTCTCCCAACCCAACTCTACTCTCAACATACCCTCAATCGTTGCTGACCCTGACAGGGAACCAAGCCTTAATCTCAGAAAGTTGAACATAGAGAACCTACGTCATATAAACACGTCGACTCAAGAAGTGGTCACTTCCAACCTGCACATCAACTCGATGCTTCTCAATTGTAGATCAGCTGTGAAACATGCAGCTGATATTTCTGATCTCATCATTGCACGTAACTTGGACCTTCTGATCATCACTGAAACCTGGCTCAATGATACTTCCTCCCCAATTCTTGACATCTTAATACCTCCCGACTACTCTATACTCAGAAGTGATAGACTGGACAAAACAGGAGGGAGCATTGCCTGCATTCATCGCTCCAACCTCACAGTAAAACAATCCTCTAGTACTGTCTTATCCTCCTGTGAACAGCTAGTCTCTGAAATCTGGAACAAAGACAAGAAGGTTTGTGTGCTACACTCGATCTACCACCCTCCTGGTGACAATCTTGTCTTCACAGAGCAAATCATGGAGGTCATTAGCTCGAGCTCGGATCAACCCTGCCATATATTCCTCGGAGACTTCAACCTTCATTGGAATGACACAAATGATCCAGTTGTCTATTCCTTTAAGACTTTCCTCTCTGACCTCAATTTCTTGCAGCTCTGTAAAGGCCCTATTCACAATAAAGGCGCCACTCTAGACCTCATCATTGCCAAAGACAACTTCATACAAATAGGAGAAATCCTACCCTGTGACTGGTCTGACCATTTTCAAATTCCCTTCCTCATCTTAGACAAGGGACTGGGTAGACAGGGTCAACCCCTTAAAGCGAAACAAATGACTCGCAATATGAGAGACCTCAACATTAATTTGATAACCTCAATCACTAAAAATAGACTACAGCCCCCCTAATTTAACCAACCTTGATGATCTTTCGGAGCATTACATTAACACTTTTTCTAACATTCTTGACTCGGTTGCTCCGAAACAACTCAAAAGGATCCCAGTCAAACTTTCTAAACCATGGTTTAATGGTGCCCTAAATGATGAACGGCGCAATCTAAGACTCTCGGAGAAACTCTGGAGAAACTCCCCTTCCACCACAAATCTCTCTCGACTGAGGAAAATGAGAAGCGTTTACAACAAACACATACGCTTGGCGAAAATCGATCATTTCAGACTTCAACTGGATGGAGCCAAAAACAGACCACAAAAACTCTTCGAAATCATTAAGGAACAATCTAACCAATCCTCTAACCAGAGCTCGACTCCGTTATCCCTGCTCCCTAATGGTGATGATTTAACAGCTCACTTCGCTGAAAAAACTATGAAAATAGAGCTGGAGCTATTACACACTACCCCAACTTTGATATCCAAGATACCGCCGGCAGGATTAGGGGAGGTGGCAGAATCCACGAGTATACACTCGCCTTTGGACCTCAAAAACAACGCCTCTTGGAGCAGTTTTCTCCTACCAGACGGCACTGAGTTACTTCGCAACATGGCATCCATCAAACCCTCAAACCATTTTGGTGATCCTCTCCCCGCCAAGCTCTATAAAGATTTAATCTCGGCCGTTCTCCCTCTTTGGTCCAGGATCATTCATGAATCCCTCTTACAGGGAAAGATTCCGGACTGCCTAAAAGTTGGGCAAGTTACTCCCATTCCCAAGAAGCCCAATGTGGACTTATCAGATCCAAACAACTTCCGACCTATCACCAGCAGCATGACTCTAACAAAATTGCTTGAAAAATGCGTTCACTCACAGCTCTGCAAACATATTGAGAAATATCAACTCCTGGATTCCCATCAGTCAGGATTCAGAGCAGGGCACAGCACCGAAACGGCACTAACTCACATTGTTGATGACGCCGTGAGAGCCCTCGACCAAAATGTCCCTTGTCTCCTGATCCTTCTAGACTTGTCCTCAGCCTTCGATACCATCAAACACAAAAACTTGATTGATCTCCTACAACATAGGATGGGATTGTCGGGCCCGGTCCTAAACTGGTTTGCCTCCTTCCTTCACAACCGCACGCAAAGGATCAAAGTTAATCATGCCCTCGCTTCCAGTACCCCTGTCCTGATTGGAGTCCCACAAGGTTCTACGCTCTCGCCCACTCTCTTCAACCTATTTATGGAACCTCTTGCTGTCATTTTGAACAGAGCCAACATCCAATACCACATGTATGTGGATGACACGCAATTGTACCTGAAGATCTCCTCGCAAGAGGACATAAAAATTTTAAACACTGCACTTGCCCAAACTCAACAATGGCTAGCTCAGAACCATCTCCTTCTAAATACTCTCAAAACGGAATTTCTGTTGATCACCCCACCTAATCACTCAGCTCCTACCCTAGACTGGATTAAACACCTAACTGCTCTGAACTGCACTCCTCACGTTGTAGACTCTGCCAAATCTTTAGGCATCACCTTGGATAAACACCTAAACATGCAGGCACACATCAGTGCTACTACTAGGGGAGCCAATCTCCAACTCAACACACTGAAGAAAACCAAACCATTCCTCCCCCCGCAGATCTCAGACCGGCGGTTCAATCCCTGATTATCCCTAATCCCTATATTGGAATACGGGCTGGTGACCCTCGCAGGACTTCCCAAAGCTAGCCTGGTTCCTCTCCGAGCTACATTGAATGCATCAGCCAGGCTTTTAACGGGTTCTAGGAAATTTGATCACATTTCACCCGACCTTTTGCAGCTAAACTGGCTATCTATTGAAGCAAGAATCCGACTCAAGATAGCCTGTCTGACTCATAAAGCCATACACTACAAAACCCCATACCATCTAGCTAATAAACTTGAACTATCGGGCTCTAACAGGAACCTCAGAAGTACGTCCACCCTTCTCCTGAAACCTCCAAGATTCAAAAAGAAAAGATCGTACAAACGTGCGTTCTCCGGTCTTGCTCCAAGAATTTGGAACTCCTTGCCATCAGAGATCAGATCAAATCCTTCCACTACTTCCTTTAAAAAATTGGTCAAAATTCTACTAATGAACGAACGTTAAGCGTGCTGATCATGTTAGTGTGTTCTGTTAATAACCAAAATCTTGAAATATTTCTCACTGATGTTCTATGACATATTTTTCCCTTCTTTTTGTTCTAGTCCTAGATAGCTCCTTTAACTGCATCAACTGTTGATATTTGCTCGCTCCCTTTTAAAAAAACTTTTTTAGTAATATTCCTTGATCGTATATCTTGGTTCTTTCTATCTGTAAGATGTTTTACTCGAAGCGCTAGATTGCACCACTGATACTAATGTATTACCTTCTTTATGTTCTGTATAATTGCTGATGACAACGCTGTACAGCGCTCTGATACCCCCTTGGGTCTTGTTCGCGCTCTATAAAACTTTCAAAATAAAAAAATAAATAAATAAATAAAAATAAAATAGGTAAGAGCTGCCTATGGGGCCTCAGAAGTAAATGTCTGAGCTCAAATTGATTCTTGGCCACAGAGTGGAATGCAAACTGTATGAGATTTGAATCCTGCTTTTAAATATTAAATAGGCCACCCATATGTAGGTCCTGTAGCCCACATGGTAGGTTGCCTAATACTTGAAAGTAGACATTTAAACATCTAATGTTGGAATGCTACTACAGTGACTAGCCACCAAAAGCTATTTTGAGTGGAGAAGGCTGTAGCTGATTCTAGGGATTCTATGAGAAAAAATAAAGTGCAATTAAAATACTATTTTTGATCATTTTAATTTGGGATAAGCTGCAGAAATGATTCACCTACTTCTGAATATTTATTAAATGTCAATTCAATGGAGAAGCTGAACGGTTGATAAATATTAGTGAAAAGAATTTTGTAAAAGGTTTGACTTTGCTGGCCCAAAGGTCCAGTAGCTAATTAGCATTAGCCTCCGTGCAATTTGCGTATCAGTGCTGCCTTTGATGAGGTTGGAAAGACTGCTCTCAGTGCGGAGACAGTAGCTTGGGCCTGACATGATGAGTGGAGTCGAGCAATATTACACAGCTTAAAACAAGAATGAACGTTTAGGTTGGTCCATGAACTTCCTTACCTTGATAGGGATCAGTAGGACTTTTATGGGGTGGGTGTCGAACTCCGCTCCGACAGCAGAGTTTGCAGAGTTTTCTCAAATCCGCGCTCCGCTGAGAGCGCAAAGTTTCCCAAAAAACTGCTACCCACCCGTTAGCAAGACAAACCCTGCCCCTGCCCGAGTCCTCCTTACCTGGATCTCGGCGTGACATTCTCCGGGCCCAGGCTGCCTCCTTGGTGCAGGATTCTTCTTTCAGTCCTGGGCTGTGAAACTCCACCAGCTCTGCCCACCCCTGGTACTTTTACAGTTTAGTGGTAAGGAAAGATTGGAGAAGAGGGATCTTTTGATCCCTGGATACATTTTAGCACTGCTGGTTTCAGTCTCAGTGGAGGATGGAGATTACCCCAGAACAAGTTGAGTGGTTGAGTGTCAGTGGACTGCTCATTACCTCAGTGTGGCACAAGATCCCTACAGGGACAGAGGATTCTGTCATGTTTAATTTTATTAAAATTTACAAAAAGTGAAGGATTGAATGCTGGAATTAATCTCAGCCACTGGTAATTACTCAGGTCAGCATCCCAATCCATCATTATTTTGCACACCATGCCACCTCAGTTTGGACCCAGCTCTATGCAAATCAGTCTTAACCCTGCTCCAGTGGGAGCAGTCCAGCCCGAATTGGCAAGCAAGGTCCTCCTTGAACAAGAACACAAGCAACCAAGGACTGGTTTCACCATTGTTTTGGACTCATCAGCCGGGCTTAGCTTGCTTCCAGTGACACAATGTGCACAGGACCCACGTCTAGGCATACCCATCTCACTTAGGGCGACATACTAAAGTATACAAAAAGTGATGGATGGAATGCTTGAATTGATCTCAGCCACTGGACGAAAGCGGCCCTGGGTTGCTTGTGTTCCAGTTCAGGGGAGACCTGGCTTAGCAATTTGGGCTGAACTGTTCCGATTAGAGCAGGGTCAAGACTGAAAAAAAACTTGGTGTATGTAGATGCCTCGGCCACCTTTTAACAGTGTGTTTATACACTTGCCCAAGACATGGCTGTGTTATCCACAATACAGCCTGAAGTACTGGCCAAGGGACAATATCCATGTCACATACTATTATTTCAAATGCAGTAATGGCTAGACATCATGTTTAATACATGTTTGGACATGTTCAAAACTGTTTACATGCAAGACATGAGTTTGAATCTCATGAAACACTTGATGAAAGGGCAGGTTGGAAATATTTTTTAGGGCAGAAGTCATCAGTGACAACTACAACAGCAGTAAGGTTACAAATACAATGTTGGCATTGTGTGTCACTTATTGTTTGACATGTATATTACTGTGCCATAAATGTGACAAATATCATGTGCATCTTATTACATTTACTAGTGGATTATATGCAATTTCATGTGTAATCAGGTGGACAGGAAATCTGTGAAATTTGTGATGGAGTAGCTGACCAGCAAACTCCAAGGTACGTATTTAAAGTTTAGCGGACAGGTTTCTCCATCACAAATGAGGCAGATGTTCCATCCGCCATATTACAAGTGCCTTATAGCCTATGGCACTTGTTATATGGCAGATGGGATATCCCCCAATTTTGAAGGAGTATCCTGTTTGCCAACCTGTCAATAAGTGCCTAAATCTGGGGCAATGTCTAATATATCATATAGTCCTTGTAATAGGAACTTGTTTTGAACCTTAGCAACTGTGACATTAATTTGCAACTTGAAAGAATTGTTAAGAACAAAAATATATATTTGTTCTGATGAGTATTCCTACTCCCTTGTTGCTGCTCCATGACCTTCACCTTCCCATGGAAGTTGGGGTAGACCACTGGCAGAATGGAAAGCATCATGCGTGGCTAATGACCACTGTACCCACTTTTTTGCTTGGAGAACCTTCCCAGTTTTTTCAGCATGATAGGTGGGTCCACCACCAAAGATCCACCCACCAATCTCTGCAGTGGATGTCGTGGCATTTGAAGAAACCCTGCTGGTGTACTTGCCTGGCAATTGCTTGTGAGATCATTTTCTTGCTGCAGGCACTGACCTACAAAGAGTAAGATAAGAAATCAAAAGCACAAAGGGCCTCATTTACAATAGTTTGGTGTAGGGCAGTGCAGCAAGGCTTCTTGCTGCACTGCGTCAAAATAACAGGGCAGGAATGCACCGTATTTATGAGATACAGCGTATTCCTCTCCTCTTTCACAGCCCTGGCGCACAAATGGCTGCCATGCGCCAACGTAGGCACCCTTGCACCATGGTGCAAGGGTGCCTGCATTTAAATCGGGTTGTGTTTGTGTAGGAAGGGACACTTTCCTTCACAAAAACAACCGATGCAACTGCCCTGAGCAGGCGCACGGTTTTGAGGCATTCCCAGATTTATGCTATATTGTTAATCTGGGTATGTGTGAAAAACCATTGGCGTTGAGTAGAAACACCCACCGCAATGCCCATGGCACTCCTCACCCACGGAGTTTGAGGCAACGCAGTGACTTGCGCTGTGTTGCCTCACACCATATCTACAAGGCCATGACAAGCCAATTCAGGGTGGCTTTCTGTGGCTTCGTAGATATGGGTAAGCCCGGTGCGCCGCCAGAACATCAAGAAAAGTGACGTTTCGGCGGAACAGTGGGCTTGTAAATAAGCCCCAAAATGCATGAATAATCATTGACATTTTGGCTCCTAGGTCTTTTCGCCTTAGAATGCCAAGTCTTTGTTTTTGCTATTTGGGCTACTTTGTGCTAATGCCTTCATAACTTTTTCCCTTATAAGGTATCTATGCCAAATTTGTGACCTTTTACCCAGCATCATTGGGATTTTAAGAGTATGCAGGGTTTTTTGAATTCCCAAGATTGGACTGAGAAAATAGCCAGAATATGGCTAAACTTTCTTTTTGGGGGGGAAATGGGGAAAAAGTGCAGCACAAGAAAGTGTATGGGTTTTCCTAAAAAATGTATCAATGAAAGGTTTGCTGGGCTAAAACCACCATCTTCCCAGCATACAGCAACTGAATCAAAAAATATTTTTTAACCAGAATCTTGGTATTTTAATAAGAGGAAGCCCATTTTTCCTAATTTTTGTTCTTTGAATCTACTTCCAGGTGTGGGTGTTGCCAGAAAGCTATACATTTCTGAAAAGTAGACAACACCTTGAATTCAGCAAGGGGTCATTTGTGTAGATTCTTCAAGGTTTCCCCAAATATACTAACTGTTGGAATAGAAAAGTACTGAAAATTTGTTTGACAAAACAGCCATTAGTGACACCATTTTAATCTGTATCATCTTGTCACAAAGGCCAATTTACAAAAGCAATGTACCATTACATCTGCTAGGCCCTTCTGGTTGAGAGGATATAAAGGGTTTGTAGGTTTTCCAAGAACCCAAGGTACCTAGAGCCAACTGAGTTGCAACTTACAGAAGTTTCTTCTTCTGCACAGCAATTCAGTTGGTAAAATATAGCAAGTGAAAAATGGGTATGAAGTCAATCTATGTATTTCAGAAATGTACACAAGATACTTGGCAACAGTAGTTATTTGGACATGTCTGAATTTGTGGTTACCTATACTAACATGTGATTCAGAGGGCATTTTGCAAAATGTCTTGTTTCTTGCACACTGGCTTACATTTCAAAGGCACAAACGCAGATACATCAAGTTGGTAATAACAAATGTTCCACTATCTGTTTTCCCGCATGTCTCATGATAAAAATAGTACCCCAGTTGTGTGGCTGGGTCTAGCGCCTATGATACTCCAAACCCTGACCTGGAGAAATGATATTTCACCCAGCTGAATCCATTTTTTTTACAATGTGGCTAGCTGCATATTTTGTGCCCTCGCTCAGCCGCCACCCAGGAAAACCTACCAAACCCAAACATTTTGGAAAGCTAAACATCCAGTAATGTCCAGGGTGGTGTGACTTATGTGGTTCTAATTCGTTTTTATACCCAGAAGACTTTGTTAGCCTTTTCTGCAATGTTGGTGACTGCTGAATTTTGGCCCTAGTTCACTCAGGGAAACCTACGACACCTAAACATTTCTAAAAACTAGACACCTGGGGGAGTTCAGGGTAGAGTGACTTGCATTACTCTCATCAGGATTTGGACCCAGAAGCCCTTGCAAACCTCAAGCCTTGTCTGAAAACATGTATTTTCTTCGCATTTCTGTGACAGAAAGTTCTAGAATCTGTGGGGAGCCACATATTTCTTACAAGCCAGCATTTCCCCACGACCCCTCATAAAAATGATACTTCACTTGTGTGGATGAGCATAGTGCCCATGTCAGGAAAGGGCCCGAAATGGAACCTGGACATTTTCCACTGAAAACAGACCATTTATTTGCAATTTGGGTAGCTATGGATTTTGGACCCTGGCTCAGCTGGAACCCAGGGAAACCTACCAAATCTGCAAATGTCTAAAAACTAGATACCGAGGAAGTCAAGGGTGGCATAACCATTGTGGCTTTTGGCAGGTTTTTTTCACCCAGAAGCCTTTTAAGACCACAAGCTTTGATTAAAAACACACAGTTTCCTCACTCATGTGTGACAGCAAGTTCTAAAATCTGTGGGGAGCAACAAATTCAGACCAGCCAGCATTCCCTCACGTATCTCAAGTCTTCTGATTAAAATGGTACCTCACGTGGGTGGGCCTAGTGGCTGCGACAAGAGATGACCCAAAAAAGGAACATAGACACATAAATATTTTTCACGGAAAACCAATGTTTATTTGCTATTTGGTAAGTTGTGGATTTTAGGCCCTAGCTCAGCCAGCACCTAGGTAAACCTGCATAACCTGCACAGTCCTGAAAACCAGACAACCAGGGGAGTCCAGGGTGGCGTGAATTTGTTGGCTCTCACAGGTGTGCCTTGCATGGATTCTACAAAGTTCTCTTGAGCACAATGCCCTGTAAATCTCAAACTTTGCCTGAAATTGAGAATTTTCCATTCTTTTCTGTGAGATAAACTTCTGGAATGGGCAGTGATCTACAAAATTCCTACCATCCAGTGTTCCCCCACTTGTCCCAATAAAAATGCAATCCAACTTGTGTGTCTGGGCCTGGTGCTCAGAAAAGGAAAATCTCCAAAAGATACATTCAGAGGTCTCATTTTAATGCATAAACTGAGAATTTTGGCCTGGGTTCGGCCTCCACCTCTGGAAACCAACCAAACCTTGTGTGGATCCCACAACATTTTCTTATGCACAATGCCTTGCAAAACTCAAACCTTGGCTACACTGATGCCCTTGTAGCCTTTTTCTGTGAAGGATAGTTACAGACTCTGTGTGGGATTCACAAATTAGTAAGCACCCAACAGAGATCTCACAATTAAAAGACTTAGCAATCAGGAACAAAGAAGTGACTCACTTAATGCCATGCACAAGTTACATTCAAACAGGTTGATTTAGCACAAGAAAAAATGTTGGGTCCAAAATATGAAAGTATCAATACCATGGGCCAAAAGGAGTTCAACACAACACTGTTGCAGTAGCGGGTGGACCCTGACAAAGAAAGAGGAGTACTAACATGAAGCATACTATAAACGGCAACTATATACCTTGAACACCCAGACTAAAAAGACCAACATTTATTTAAAAATATATGAAATAAAATTATTATTCACTCAAAAATCATACCAACAAATTACAAAGTAGGGACCTAGCAGTTATTCGCTGCAGCAGTTACAAACACATTACCAACAAATTCAATGTTCACTCATACACAATCATGTCATTCAACAGCTCTCATCAATCTCTAACATCACAATTGCTTGCCACTCGCAGCACAACTCGCTTATCAGACATATCCACACACAACACACTACACTCCTATGCAAGTAAACAACAATTACATCGAAAATCATTCACCATTGCTATCTACAAATACTCAACACTTACATCTATAAAGGACACTCTTCCTTGTGACCATTTCACTACACACCTGCACTTTTTGCAATTTACTTATTTTCTGCATTTACAAAGTATACAGATCTATCCTCATTCTCACGTCCTGAGTCACATATGCCATTTCCATCCCACTCATTCACAAAAACTCACGAAACGTCATACCCCCATCCTCAGCTACACAGCATTCAAATCTATATTTATTCTCACATCCAAAGTCAGACATGCCATTGCCATCACACTCATCCACTAAAAGTTGCAAAGCATCACACCCGTATAACAGTGGCGACCGGCACAGGTAAGAGTGGTGGGGTGGGGTGCGGGCGGTGGCAAGCGAGGTTGGGTGGGGGAAGTCAACAGACGATGCGATAGGTACATTTAAATAAAAAACTAAATAAAACGACATATCTTGCACTCGCCGCATCGCCAACTCAGCAATGCGGCGAGCGCAAGGTAAGTGGTTCTATTTAGTTTTTTATTTAATTTTACCTATCTTGTCATCTGTCAAATCCCCCCAACTCACCCCCCCGCCCCACCACCCCACTACTCTTACCTGTGCCAGCTGCCACTGTTGTATACTCCGCGACACAGCATCCAGATCTGTGCTCATTCTTACATTACTCAAGTCACACTTGCCATTCCAAACAAATTCGTTCACAACAAAAGCAAAACTTAATACCACATCACACATTCACAAAGAGGGGTATTCACTAATTCAAAATTGTAACAATCAATGGAAAATATGCTACAAACGTAACTTCTGGTCAAAGGAAAGTCAGCTAGCATTTAAGGCTGTTCTCAATATTTTAACACTGTAAGGTACAGCCAATATTAAGATGACAGAAAAAGGCCAGGCTATGAGGGACACTCACGGCAGCAATAACAGCTCTATGTAGCCCTTTTGAGTCCAAACTTGGCATCACCAAGCTGTAAATGATTTTTTAGTTGTTGGAAGAAAGCAATCTGCGAAGTTGCAGTCGCAGTCTAACAACATCCTCCTACACACCAATTCTCGGGTCAACCACAGGAGCATCTGCAGCAATAAGGCTGTCTGATGAAGACATTATAAAATCCAGGAACCTCATTTTCGTCTCTAGAGAGGTGGCTTGGCACTCCACAAAAGCATCCACCATAAAAATATACATGCAGCCACAAAATTAATTCCCTGGTTTCTAGTGGGTTAATTGGCTACCCTATGATAAGGGTCGATGTGATCTGCCCCCAGGGAAGACAATTTCTTCTTGGGGGTAGTGGAAGTTACCCCTCTTGCCTGGGGGGGCTGCTCATACAACACCTTCTGGGAAAATCAATAATAAAAAATATATGCAGTCACAAAAATAAATCACTGGTGTCTTGTGGGTTAATTAGCTCCCCTGGGGTACAGATCAATGTGATCTGCCCCCAGGGGAGCAAATTTCTTCTTGGGGTTAGGGGTAGCTGGCCCCCATGCCTGGGGGGTCCTGCTTCCACTAAGCATTCTACTACAATCAAAAATACATATATGTATACAGCTGAAAACATAAATCCTTGGTGTCTTACTTAAGCCACAAATGTTATTTAACATACTTATGCCTAAACATTTTTACTTTTTAGTATCATATATTAGTGCAGTTTGACATTTGGCTTGACGTTAGAGTCACAACTGTGACAGAAATATCGTCCACCTTATTCAAAATATGTAGTATACAATGTAATCAGATGGATTAAAATTTCAATCAATTTACAAATTGAGTAATGTTTTATCTTAATATTTTGAAAACTATCTTACTTTTACTATGGCCATCACTCAATGCTATGTGATTCCACTAAGATCCATATTCAGGGGCATGTTTTTAATTTTTTAGGACAAATTACTCCATGATAATGTGATGGATGGGCTATCAATTGTAGTACAATAGCTTTACATAGTATAATATGTCTAATTATGGGTATGTCCTATATGTCGCTTTGGGATGGAGTAGACATTCTGCCAAAACGTAACTCAATGCTGTTCTGTTGTATGTAGAGGTTTCTTATTTCAAAATGTCAGTAAATGTCTAGCCGACAGAAAACGCATTTCATGTGATTGCTTAATTGTTTGAATGACACTGACACAAGTACACCACGTGTTGACAGGCTTTATTACAGTAAGCACTTCAACAACAGCAACGAAGCGTGAACCACCATCGCCAGCCAAACTCCAACTGACGCTGGTAGAACTACGCGACTACAACATTCCAAACAGTTGGAATACTGGGGCCGGACGCAACCAAGCCCAGAGAACGAACTAAGCCCATTACAACACCCCCCCTCCCTTCTAACCAAAAGACGAAACGAAAGTACAAAACAGATAATGGAATAAGAAAAAACATGAAAGATTGTGAAAACACAAATCAGGAAAATAAAAACGAAATATCAGGTGAGTACGTAATCAGCCAAATAGCAAGGCGGTCTGCACAACCGGCAAGGGCGGGAAGACTCAGGCCCCAAAGGAGGGGAAGAACTACAGGGAAGCGAACAAGGAGCAACCCCTGAGCTACCCCCAGAGACACCCTCGCAACTCCCAACCAAGTCGTTGCCCCTGTGATCAACATCACTCAATAGCCAAAAGTCATTAGCACTTTTGTCAGAACTATAGCCAAGGGGCCCAGCTGCTTTTGCTCCCAAGTCACTTCCTTTGCGATACAACGCAACCTTGCGCTTGTTCCACTTGTTGCCATTGTCAAGCACAACATAGTTACTGAAAGTTTGTTTCACTCTAAAGGGCCCCCAGAACTTGGATAGTCCCTTGCCAGGTCTTCTGTGTTTGATTTTGACCCAGTCACCAGTGCATACACCCTTCGCGTCTGGACTGACTCCATTCCCATTATCAGCTGCAGACTTGGGCAAAACAAGCCAAGTGGGTAAAAGTTTGGTGCCAGGCTTCCTTCCATGCATCTTCTCAAAGGGAGAGATACCAGTCACACTGTGCGCAATAGTGCGATGCGCCCAAACCATCTCATCAACCAATACTCTGACACTTTTCCCACTCTGAATGGCCATGGAAATAGTGCACTTAACCAATTGATTAGCACGTTCCACCATGCCGTTAGCCTGTGGTTTGTAAAGGGCCATGCGGTAATGAGTGATACCACACTTAACAAGAAAATCCCTCATTTCGTGCGAAACAAGTTGGGTGCCATTATCCGTGACAAGGATGCGGGGAAGGCCCTCCTCTTGAAACACAACTTTGAGCTGCTCAATGGTCTTGCGAGTAGTAACATCAGACATAAAGCGTCCAATCAGCCATTTGGAGTGAACATCAACCATCACCAATGCTTCCTTAACCTCTCTTCCACACCATGCAAGTGCCCAATGAAGTCTAAACAGACAGTACTCCAGGGCAGCCCAGGATCTTCAATGTTCCCAAAAGAGGCCTGATCACCGGTCTTGAGCCTTTTATCACTCTCCAAGCACACCTCACAATTAACAATCCAAGAGGTAATCTGCTCATCCATGCACGGCCACCAGAAATTCTCATGCACCCGCTTCTTGGTCATGGTTTGACCAAGATGTCCCTCATGAGCAAGCCCGATAATTTTGCGCCTTAAACCACAAGGAGGTACGAATTTGTCATTCCTCATCAAAACTTTAGACTCACTAACACTCAATTCATCCAAGATCTTAATGAAAGGTCTTACAGAGGGGGTCACAGTGCTTTCTCATCTGCCACCCAAGACCAACATGCGTTTAACATCCTTTAGTGTGGAGTCTTGATCCATACAAAAATACCACTCATCCGCTGACAAGGCCCCGCCGACACACTCCTCCACATCACCCAAAGAGGCTACAGCTCCTCCCTGTTCCCAAATAGTACCTTCACTCTGACCACCCTTGCTCCTCAAAGACAAGCGAGACAAGCAGTCTGCTTGTGCATTTTTCCACCCCGGGATGTGAGACACCCGGTACCTGTATTCTCGGAGCCGGTAAGCAAGTCTGGCTAATCTGGCTGATCCCTTACCCGCGCTTCCTGGGCTTAACATCTTAACCAAGGGCTTGTTGTCGGTGCGAATGCCGAATTCAAGGCCCCACAAGAAGGTCCTGAAATGCTCAACCGACCAAGCAGCTGCCAGCGCTTCACGCTCGATGACCGAGTAGTTACACTCACACTCGGACAAAGAGCGGGAGGCAAATGCCACAGTTCTCTCACGCCCGCATGGACTTGAGACAAGACAGCCCCCAGCCCACAAGCACTGGTGTCGACAGTGAGAAAAGTTGAAAGGTGGGTGTCAAAGGATGCAAAAACACCAGTTTCACAAATGTCCTTCCTAATAAGGTAAAAGGCACACTGTTGTGCATCCCCCCAAGCAAAGGAACACCCCTTCCTCAACAACAACCTGAGTGCCTCAGTTTTAGTAGCAAAACAGTTGACAAACTTGGCATAATACTCTATTAAGCCCATGAACGACCATAACTGGTCCTTGTCGAGAGGAACAGGAGCATCACAGATTGCTTCAATCAAGTCGGCTTTTGGGCAGACACCCTGCCCTGAGATAGTAGGCCAAGGCACTCGATCTCTACCAAAAACTTGCACTTGTCTTTCCTCAGGGTAAGACCAGCCTCCCTCAATCTGGGACTTCTCTCAAAATTTTGTTGTGCATCTGAACAGACTCCCCAAACACAAGAATGTCGTCCTGAAAAAAGTTTACATGCTCAAGACCCCTCAACACCTCAGACATAACTCGCTGAAAAACACTGGCAGAGGAAGACAACCCAAAAGGCAGCCTTTTAAATCTAAAGGTGCCCTCCATGATAATAAACGTTGTGAGGTCTTTTGACTCTTCATGTAACTTAATTTGGTGATAAGCACTTTTCAAATCAAGTTTTGAAAAGTACTTACCACCCCTAAGCAACAGTAACAGCTCATTAATGTTGGGGAGGGGAAAAGTATCGGTAACAACATGCTGGTTCAAACTGCAGAGGTCCACGCAGAACCTGAGCTTGCCATCACTCTTCTTGGTGATAACCACTGGAGAGACCCACTCGCTCGCCTCAACTGGTTCTATGACTCCATCTTTGAGCATGTCATTCAGCAATTTCTTGACTTCATCACTCACAATGACTGGAACCCTCCTCAACTTATGCTTGATTGGGATGGTACCTTCCTTTAAGATGATCTTATGAGTATACCCCTTCAACTCACCAAGCCCCTCTCCAAAAACATTATCCATCTCTCTCAAAACTTCTTCAGTGGATGCATCAGCCAAGCACAATATTTGACCCTCAGCATGGGGATCGATGACGATGTGAAGGTCAAATTGATGGCCCCAACCCAGGATAGGAGGCCCATCCTCCACAACATAAACTTTACCCACCACTTGTCTTGACTTAAAAACAATGGGAGTAGTGAAGAAACCCAGCACATCAATAGACTTGCCCTGGTACCCCCTTGGATTGATGTCCCTAGGCAGGAGTGTGACCTGCGGCCACTCTTTCTTCCACATCCACTTTGGCACGATGGTGTACAGTGAACCACAGTCCACCATCAGTTCCACTTGTTTTCCCAAGATTCCGAAGAAAGCCTTTGGTCGCCGCCTTTTCCTGTCAGTTCCGCTGCCAGGAAGCACCATGAGCACCCGATCTTCGCCATCCCCATCGATACTCGAGTCCTTAGCGACTGCAACTCTGGACCAGTCGGAAGCTTTGCACATCCGGGTGTAGTGTCCCCTGCGTCCGCACTTCCTGTAGTCTTGTTTGGACGCAAAACACCCCTTGGAATCACTCACATGGAAAGAACTGCCACACCTAAAACAGCCCCTTGACTTTGCACCTCTCAGGAGCCTTGGATTAGGCTTTTCAGCTGAATACTTTGTTGCTAAATCTTTTTTTCCAACAGCAGCCACCTCATCCATTGCACAGTCTTTTTTGCTCATGACAAGCATGCACAGCTCGGACTCTTCAACCACTTTTGCAATAGAGATGGCATCCTTCAAAGTGGGGTTCTTTGCAGCCCAAAGACGTTCTTGCGCCTTCTTACTATGGCAATGAACAATCAACTGATCTCGTATGAGTTCATCTGCCATTTGACCAAATTTGCACTTAATTGACAATTCGCGTAATGCAGAGACAAACTCATCCATGGACTCGTCAGCCCTTTGTGGTCTGGTATAGAATTTGTACCATGACAACACAATGTTCTCCTCTTTTGAAAATCTCATCTCAAGGCGTTGCTTGGCTTCCACAAACACATCCTCTACGGGTTGATTGTTACTCCCAAGCATCTGAGGTAAATACTTGAAAATACGATGTGCCTCTTTACCAATCGTTCCCAGCAGGAGTGCTTTATTCCTTTCAGGAGAAAACTCAAGAACATCTAGAGCAACAATGTAGTTCTCAAAAAGGTCAATCCACTCCTCCCACGGCATGGACAGTTGACCAGGCTGGGCACGGAAGAACGGAGGAATTACTATAAATGAGACAGCCATGCTGAAAAGGAAGGTACAACCAAAAGCACAGGAGTCAAGGGAATAAAACAACACCAACGAGGAATCAAAAACTTAAAGAGCTGTGCCAAAATAAAGTTGCCTAGCTGGGGCCAAAGCAGAAACACAGCAGCCTTAGTTATGAGCACACAAAAAAAAATCAATTTCCAGACGTGTAATTGTAACAGCAGCCAGCAGGAGGCTCACACGACTTCAAGAGCCTTTCCTCTAATGAGTCACATGACTGTCACCAGATCCACATTAAACACAGAAGAGACAGTGAAGAGCTGCATTGAGGTGCACACCCAAACAATCCTTCCAAAGGCACAGGTGAGGTCTGCACACACAACGTACATTCAGCGCGCTGTCTTGTTTGTCCCTCAAGGATAAATCTCGCCGAAAACACTGCGTGCATAAAGAACACAGGCTCCACCACTGCGCCTCACTTCGAGGTATTTAGCGAGCGTGTGCTCCACTGACACAGGAGGCACGCTCAACACTTCCAGTCACTTTAATCTTGCCCCGGCTCCCCACCACACCTCACCTCACTCATTAAGTGTGTGAAAACTCAGCAAGAACACGACTCATGCAGTCCAACCGCTCCCTTTTTTCAACGGTCTGCGCTCCACCATATGCGCTCTTCCTGCTGCATGACAAACGCGGCTCTTAAAAGCGATGATCAGCGCTCGACGGTGTGCGCTTTATGTACTGCATGTCAGGGGACCCATTTTGAAGAGGGCTCCTCGCTGTGAGATACAACGGGGCAGCCTCGCTCCGCCAACTTCCACGCTTTCGTTCTGCCCAGGTGTCACTACATTTGGCTGGCGTTCGTCGCCAAGAAATGTAGTAATGACACTGACACAAGTACACCACGTTTTGACAGGCTTTATTACAGTAAGCACTTCAACTGCAGCAACACAGCGTGAACCACCATCGCCAGCCAAACTCCAACTGACGCTGGTGGAACTACGCAACTACAACATTCCAAACAGTTAGAATACTGGGGCCGGACGCAGCCAAGCCCAGAGAACGAACTAAGCCCATTACAACAGTATGCAAACCATGCACCAATCTGGATACCATGCAGGAAAGGCATTTCATGAAAAATTACAAGCTGAATCCTACCACCATTGAGACATTGCCATAACAATTTCAATCCACATCTTTGCTTGACTTAAGAATTTAGATATACATCCCACCAATTGTGAAGATGATGGTAGTATAAAATTTCAGTGCAGCTAGCTCCTTCCCATAGAGCTAGTTACTTCAATGGGATGTCACTCACAGCCATCTTTTTCTGCGGTCCTAGACCAGTTCTTCTTAATCCTTCCTAGGTAATGCCATCCTATCATCTGCTGAGGCACTAGCAAATCTTAGGTGGATATTTTGAGGTATTGCACATATACTGATTATGGAATGGCCTGCATTTCTAGTTGCCTAACCATGGCAGAATGTTTCTGAGAAACAGTGGTACAATTTCTCTCAGTCATGGAGTGATGACAATGTAACTGAGTTCCATGTAAGGTGCTTAACACATGTTGTTTGTGTGTCAAAGTCTAGAACTCTGACTTGATGAAGCCAGCTGGAACATATCTGTAGAAAATGTGAGTAGTTAATGACTATGGGGCAGATATACAAGCCCCTTGCGCCTCCTTATGTCGCCATTGCGTCACTTTTTTTGACGCAACGGTGGCATAATGAATGCGGCCAATTTACAACGTGATGCATGTAGGGAGATGCGTCATGTTGTAAAGCCCTGAGACACATTATACCTGCACCAGGTATAATGTATGCAGGGTGGGCATTCCCACGCAAAAAGCCATGTAGAACTGATGCAGTGAAATATACAACATTTCACTGCGTCAAAATCCCTATGCCTGCTCAGACCAGGCGTAAGGAATGACGCAGGGCTTTTTGTATGGGACTTACCTATCTGTTGTGACACATTGCTGGAGTTGCGTCACTTTCATGAGCAACTCCAGCAATGCCTCACTTTTGTGCCAACAGGTGCGTCAGTATTTCTGACGCATCTGTTAATCCTTGTGCCATGGAGCACTGTATTGTAAATACAGCGCATCCATGGTGGCGCAAGGACATTTGGCACTGGTGCAAGGAAACTGACGCATCTATGCAGATGCGTCAGTTCCTTGTAAATCTGCCCCTAGGTCTGGACATAATATCTGTGTAAAACAAGATGACACACCAGTGTGTGGCTGATTAATCCAATTTATGTTGCTAATATATTTGGAGGAACAGTTGCTAATAAAATGTAACACTGACTTTGTATCTTCACAACAGGTAGATTTACTATGCTTTGCAATGGAAAAATCATACATTATTTTTCATTATGTCTAATAATCTTATTTTTTGATTCTATTATTCTTAAATGTGTGTCATCTCTGCATGGTTCCTATGTAGACAAGTGCTTATACACATTACTTATCTATACTTCTCCCTTGTTGGGTTTGATGGTGTGTAAAGTTTTCTATTAAACTGGAAATGTAACAAACCACTATAGATGTAGTTGAACATATTGAAATGACAATAATTTTAAATTTGTGTTTTGTTGAAATGTGTATTGTGTGTAAACGTTGCTGGTATTATGTATTTGGCTCACCATTTAAATGCAGGGTGTTCTTATCAAACATTAATATTGGTGGAGTACATTAGGCACTAAATACAGGAGTTAAACAATTATTAACAAGATCTAATGGAATGTGCAAGTCATACATATTTCTACACACAATATATCTGTGTTTTCGATCAGTCATTGGCTCTGTTTCTCTGCTGTCTTTGGCAAAGTTATGGTCAATCTAGTCAGTAAAATTAAGGTAAAAATAAAATCTTTTTTTTCAGTCTTACTAATTGACTATAGATTTAATCCATTTTGTCGAGCACTCACCTGGTCCCAAGTACGGAGATGACGCTGGAGCCGATGCAGGACTCCTATTCCTCTCAGAGCTGTGCAAGACCAAGGGACTAAACTCCTGAGATCATGCATGGCTCCCGGGGGTAGGGGGATTGGGATAAAATAAGAAAAGAGAGACTTACGGAATTGGATCTGCTCAGTGACTGTGTAACAGGATCTGTCACTTTTGAGACCTTCCACATTTGTGAGGTAGATGTGCACTAGACCAGAGCCTAGGTTTTACGATGATGCAATGCACTGGAAATAATAAGAGGAGGCAGATACCATCAGTATACTAACAGATCCCCACATACAATGACCATGCATTAGCTTCAGTGACATATATTTACAGGTTTCATCAGTACCACGGCATGAGAGCAGAACAACCAAAATCACAGATTGGAGTATGTAACTCCCAGGGATAAGCTTAGAACACACATTAGAGTTACTTGCACTCCCAAGGATAAACTCGGAACAAAGATTGAAGTTACATGCACTCCCAAGGATACACTTGGCACACAATCTGGAGTTACTTGTACTCCCAAGGATAAACTCGGAACAAAGGTTGGAGTTACCTGAGCTCCCAAGGATGCACTCAGAACACAGGTTGGGGTACATGGTTCATGCATATATCAAAGGCTGTGAAGTGCTTTCTCTTGGCACTACTGTTTATCAGAAAAACACAAAGCTAAGTCTTTAATCCTTGCGCAGTCACAGTTCTAGCACCAAGGTTGCAGGAAGGGTCCTGAATATAAACACACAAGAAGCGCTGGAGTAAATCACAGAGAGGGCATGACAGAAAAGTCTATAGTCTTTGAAGATGCTGATACCCGGTCCTGCTTGCTACTATAGGAGGATTAGTGCACACCAACCTTATATCAAATAGGTTGCCTAGTTCTGCCACTTGACTGCAGTTCAAAGAAGATCTCGAGGATTTGACTCAGGGAGTCACAGGGGTCCAGAGTAGCTGTGCAGAATGAAGCGAGGAGGAAGATGTCAAGGGAGCTCGAGCCACAGAAACAACTGATTCACTTATACTTGGAGGTGACTGGAGCACATCTTGGTTGTGGCTGTATTTTTCAGGTGAGTGGGCAGGGTGAAGCTTGTTCTGCAGAGAGCCGGGCCAAGCTACGACTCGGGTTTGGGCGAGGTTTATATACCGTCTCAAAGACTCAATGGATGTAGCTAGATCACATGTGGCATGTAGGGCACATGGCCATCTGGAAGGTTTTCGAACCTCGAAGAAAGCACTTGTTAGTACACTTGCTTTGACCTTACAGAATAGGCAGGTGCAACTTGATGATCGGAACCAAATAACAGGAAACAAATGTTTTGTTTTTGCTTGAACGTTCATAGTAGAAAAACAACGCCAAGGCCCCAGTAACAGTGAAAGCAAGGTTTGCCATTGGCTCACGGGATTCTGGGGGAAGCTTGTAGGGATTCAATGGAAAACAACACCAAGGTCCTAGTAACAGCAAGGGCAGATAATCTATTAGTTTACAGGTTCTGGGGGATGCTTGCAGGTATTCAATTGCAATGGAATTATGAGTCTTGGGCAACATCAGTCATGGTATCATAATGCGCCATAAAGCGCCACATGGGTAAAGCAACTTGAGCCCTACGCACTAGACCACTATGCATGGGGCACAGGAAGGGGTTGTGACAGAGACGGTGTGGGGGGTCGTGACACATTTCATGTGTGGGGCTTACCTGGCTCTCTGCTGGCCAATATAGCCGGCTGTAGTAGGTCAGGGTCCCCTCCGCAAGCACATTCAATGCCTCAAGTGTGAAGTTGGGGAGCCTGCCACCTGTTCATTCAGCTACAGTGGATCTCAGCAAAAACCAAGAAGCAGCAGCTGTTGAGGAGGTCTGGTACATCTGATAGGAAGGAGGCAAGTGACCTAAAGGCTTTAAAAAATGTGTAGACCAAAGTGCTGTTAATTCCGCCACTGGATGCTTACACGGCGGACGACAAATTCCATCAATCATATACCATTATAACCAATGTGAAACTGCAGATGCTGGAAAAGGTAGGAACAGACTGCAATTAGTAGTTCTTTGTCAATGACGGATCCATCATGCAACTCTGCCATTTTTGGGGTGCCTGACAATATTGCAGTCCAGTAGTGCGTCATTAACAGCAGCAATCATTATATGCGACGTTGCTTTCGTCAATATCAACTAGAACACCCACAATACAAAAAATAGTTAGACACCATCCACCATGTGATCAATGTCACCTTGATGGCGTATTCAGCAACAAATATGAAAAACAAAATTACATATACCATACGTACATTACTGGAAATAATTTTAAAAAATGTATTTTTAAAATTTTTGTTGATTTTTTTTACTAATTGTTGTATTGACAATAAGGGGGTAATTATGATGTTGTGCTGAATCACTTCCGCCCAACACCGATTTGGTCATGGAACCGACCGACACCCGGTCGGCGGTCTCGACTGCCTCATGAGAATGCGACTGAACACTGTTTGGTCACATTCCTACATTTTACGATGGGAGCATGCATTACGGCCATAAACCGGCTGTAATGCATGCTCCTATAGTGAAATGGGAGGTGCGGTTCATCCCTGCATCCTGTGGCAGGCACCTCGAGGTGCCTGGCACAAGGTGCAGGGATTAACAGGGGGAGACAATAGGTTTCCCCCGGCCTCCAACTGGAGGCCGTGCACCAAAGGAGGCCCTGCTGTGGTCCCCAAAAACGCTTCCCGACTTGGATTCCATGTCAGAGAGACAAACATAGAAACCATGTTGGAAACCGTCATCCTAATCTCAAGGGTGGAAAGGCCCGCCCTTGAGATTACTGGCCGCATTCTGACTGGCGGACAGGCTCTCCGAGCCCGTCGGTAGCCAGCCGAAATGACGAGCCAGTTTCCTTTCTGACCGCCTCTATCGTAATGAGGCGGTTGGAAAGGAAACCAAGTGGCCCATTATGCTGTGGCCATAAAGGGTCCGACCGTACGGTCGGAGCCTTTACGGGCGCATCTTAATCAGCCCCTTAATGTATATTATGGCACCAAAAATTTTAGACAATTGATTCACCAACTTGAAATCTTATCTTTGTTTATAATTTTACATGGAAAAAATTAAAAATAATTGTAATATGTCAAACAACCGTGTGTGAGTATTCAACACTGACACCTTTCCACTCATATTTTGCAGATATGCTTATCCACCACCCCAGGGAAGATAGCGAAGTATACGTCAATGAAATTAACGGGTATGTAAACCATGTACCAATCTGGAAACCATGCAGGAAAGGCACATCATGAAGAATTGCACAAGCTGACTCATACCACCATTGAGTCATCACCATAACAATTTCAATCCGAACCTTTGATTGAATTAAGAATTTAGATATGCATCCCACCAGTTGTGAAGATTATGGTAGTGTGACATTTCTGTGCAGCTAGCTCCTTCCCCTAGAGCGAGTGACTTCAATGGGATGTCACTGCCAACTTTTTCTGCTGTCCTCAACCAGATGGCAGACCGTGCACCAAGGAGGCAGTGGCTTGGCAGCAAGCATAAAATATTGGGTTGATGTGATATTTTTCTGCAAGTTGTGGCTTTCCAAACATAATTTCACTCATGTTTTCTTTTATGATTATATGTTTATGGGGACTCAACTTACCCTAGTTGTACTTGGCTTTTAACACCACTGAAAAACTCAACAACTCCAGGTGAAGTTTGCTTTAATGAGGCACACGTGTGAATAAGGGGTCCTGTGGAGATGGCTTTTGGGCTCCTGAAGGTGCAGTTCAGATTCCTGAACAAGATTTTAGGAGCCCTCCTCTACTCTCCTGGGAAGATCAAGATAGATGTTTTTTGTTGTATGTTTCACAACATTGACAAGAAAAGAAATATACCATTCATTCCTGGTGATGATAGTGGGAAACCCAGGGTGATGTTGGTGAGATGCATCAACAAGTTCACAGTGATGAGGTGAAGGTAGTAACCTTAATTGTGAACTAATTGAAAAACATCTTTGCCTAAAAGTAAGTGATATTAAGGAAAATTTTATTTTATTTAATTCCCTATGGACATATCCTTTTTTACGATGTATTCTACTAACTCGTTAAAAAGAAATCGGATTTTTGTCATTATATTCAAAATGTGTTTGTTTTTTAAATATGTTTGAAAGTACAATAATATATTGCCAAAACCTTACATATGAAAGATAGAAGAAATGATGCAGCGGAATAGATCTATGAATATTTTATGTTGGAAGGACACTCATATTGATCCTTCTCCTGGAATATATATCCAAAAGATTTCTTTATATATTCAAAAAACCATATACCAGTATGTGGTCCAAAGTTATGTTTATATTTGTATCTATATATATGTTTTGAAAAAAGTCAATATATAACATATATACACAAAAATTCAATATGCAAAAACACTCACAAAACAATCACAAATACATCTGTACATAAATATATACAATTCCTATTTACCCTAACTACTATTGTAGATGCAAAACACAATTTTGTGAAACACAATAATTATCCTTTGCTATCCAAATTAGTGAAGATAGCCCATCCACATTAACACAACAAGAGGGAAAGTTCCTGAACCCTCTTAACTCATTAGGTTGTGCTGAACAATTCCTTTTACGTGTGTCTCTGCATGGTTTCTATGTAGTCATGTGTTTATATGAATTGCTTATGCATACTTCATCCCAAGTTGGGTTTTATGGTGTATAAAACTTTCTGTTAAACTGAAAATGTAACAATCCACTATAGATGTATTTGGACATATTGAGATGACAATAATTTTAAATTTGTGTGTTGTTGAAATGTGTATTGTGTGCAAATGTTTAGAAAATATTTGTAATTTTTCAAGTGGTATGCATGTTTTTATAACACATCAATGTAACATTTAATTTATTTTATGTAAAGAGAGTCGCATCATGCAATATTTGTATTATTTTTTTAAATTAATTTATAAAACAGAACACAAATTCAAATTTCAGATTCCCTGAAAATCAGCTAATTTATATGTTGGATGAGTAATTAAAGATTAGGCAACAATTGCTTAGATAAGGGGGAAAAGGTAAATAGTAAAGTTGCTCACATTAAGACTTCACTTTTTTTGCCTCATGGTGGTAGAGTCCTGGGTGTTATCCTCAACCAGGCCAGGTGAATGACCTTTCCTAAGGGCCACTGAAGCAGTTTGAAGGTCAAAAGGGGGGTGGGGTGACAGGTGTCTCCATGTGCAACAGTGTCCTTCCTACCGTGGAGTTTCCAGCTAAATATGTTTTTGGAACCAAGTTGGTAGTAAATGGTGCTTGACCACAGTTAGCAGCTGCAAAATGAGATATTGATTCAGATAATGTTTTAAAGTCATCCTGCGGCATCCCAGAATGTAAAGTGTGAACACTCAGGTGACATTCCTTTGGATCACTGTGGGCCTTAATGAAATTGTTCTGGGCCCTGAGAAGTTCAATAATCTAGCCCATTGGTTCCTCCTGACACGTAGCTGCACCCATCAGGCCTCTATTTATGGTGCTGACAGTGGTGGCTGCACCCTGAGCCTCCCTTTCTGCAGCAGGTCCTGCCTCACGTCTTTCCAGTCTGCCATGTGACTTTGAGTGGGTTGCCACAGATTTAGTGTTTCGTGTCTCTAGAGAAAATATTCTGGATGTTGTCACAGAAGCCAAGACAGTTGTTTTTGGTGTGGGGCTACAGTGGGTTTTTGGGGGCAATGATGTGCATAATGGAGAGGATGATGGAAGGTCCATGAGGTCTGCTTCCTTTCTGGGTAGACCCCCAATTCCTGTCATGCTGGTATAAAAACGAATAAAACTAATGTTGTCCACCCTTATCATTCTTTTCATTCCTAGATCTGAGAGACTGTCAAGTCATTCAGATAACAACCTAAAAAAACACCTGATGTATCACCAACTCTAGTACAAGTGTTCAGTTATCATAATGTCAAGGTCATCCAAAGAATATCCATAGATAAATCATCAAAAGGGTGTAGTGCAAACTGACATCCCTTTATCTCCCATTTCCTTAAAAATGTGTCTAGAAAATTTCTTCTGGAGCCCGTAAACTGTATCCAACATTCCTGAAACTGTGTCAGAGTTTTTCATTCCTGATAATTTAGTATTTAAGGACCACCACTCCTCACCTTAAGTTGAGAGAAACTATACCCAGGTCACAGATACAAATCCAGATGAGCACAGCACAAGATTCCAGCTAGACAGAAGAAACCTGCAGCAAGACTCCCCAAGGCTCTGCGAAGCATTCCATTCTGCCTTCCTGAACTGGTGCCATGATTGTGTTCTCACACAGATGCAATCTCCTAGCTCTTTGCCTTGTGCTCAAAATAGCTGACAAGCTATTCCAAAAAGACAACAAACTCAGTTGTCCAGGTATGTGCAGCACCTCCGAAACTTAGACGTATTATTTATTCATCTGCTCGAAGTAGCACAGTGCTTAGAGAGGCTTTAAGGACTATTAAATTGTGATGTTATGATTATTCCCTGCATTCACTGTTATTGAAAAGCTTAACTGCTTTTTATTATCTTCTTTGATGGTATCAATATTTTGTGCAGTAGATCTCTGCATTTTAAAATAACTGTTTTAATATGTTGAGATACACATTCCAATTCTAGTGATCTTGAGTGTGTAATTCATTAAAGATTATTTGGACCATAGGTCATACAAATTACTTTTATAGGATTAGTTCCTATTGGACCTGCACAATATGTGCACACATGCAATACATGCTATACATACTATACATGTTTATGTAATTAATCGATAAACAGCGCTTCAGGCTACTTCCGCAGAAGTGACAGTTCACTAGAATCTTGAAAGAACATCTGGTGGTTAATTTAACTTAACCATATACAGATTGATGTGGGCATACCGCACAAAATTAAAGCAACATTCTGGCCACAATTATCTGATGGTTGTGACTAGGCCTGGGCGGAAAACTACGCTACACTCGCGTAGTTTGCGTAGTTTGCGCAACTACGCGCTACGTGAATTGCACGTAGCACAGTACAAAAACGCGTAGCGGGCATTTTTTGCTTGCTCGCGGTCCTCAACGTCAAGTTGGCGACCACGAGCGAGCAAAATGACATCCCGGCGAGACGTTTTCCTCGTTCGCGATCAGCAACATCAAGCTGCCGATCGCGAGCGTGGAAAATAAACCTCCTGGGGAGATTCTCAACGCGGGGAGGTCAGGTTTCTCATTGCGAGTGGTCGCGTATGCTCGCGACCGCTCGCGATGAGAAACTACCAGTCCGCGTTGAGAAAACTGCCGCTCGAGTACAAATCTACTCGAGGTGCAGAAAACGACCGCTTGCACTGTGCAAGATGCCGTTTGCAATGACTGCACAGTGCGGACAAGCATCCGGCACTGTGCAATCATTGCGAACAGCATTTCCTACCGTACTACGCAGTTCGCGTAGTGCTACGCGTAGCTCGCGTAGTGCGAAGTGCACTCCACGTAGCTACGCCTAGCGCTACTACGCAAACTACGCCCAGGGTTAGTTGTGACATCCTTTTTTGATATAATCTTTTGCAGAGGTTGACTGGCTTCCAGGCTTTACAAAGAGATGCACTTCAAATTGAGGAGGGAATAATATTGCCATTTTGTCCTTCTTAGTACCTGATATAGGGGCTATCTCTGACACTTTCCTGGGAACAGCCTTCTTTACCGATGCCAGGCATGCCAGATTATGAAGACTCATACTTTGCTTCTACAGAAACCGGAGGCTTTGGTGCGAGACTGGTCACAGCTCTAGGGACATACAGTAAGCTGGACACTTGACCATTTTCTTTTTAGTGGTCCTCCTGCTTGTGAACATAATTTTTGTAGTTCCTTCTCTCATCTCATTTTCTCTAGGCAGGAACATTGGGCATCATACCATGGTCTCGGATTTGCCTGGAGCGCATGGTTACACCATATTCTGGCCAATTGACTCCCAGCTCAAGAGGATTATGAGAGGATGATTCCAGTATCTGTGTTAGTCCAACAAGAACTTCTTTGGTGATTGACCCCTCCATCTCTGGAGATGGGTACTCCCCTTGTCCTTCCAGAACCTAAGATCTTAATGACCAATGCCAGTAGTTTAACTTGGGGTGCACTTGTGGAGGGCCAGACTGCTTAGAGTCTCTCAACTTTAGCAGAAAGAAAATACTCCTTGAATTGGAAGGAGTTGAGAGTGGATTGGGATGCTCTTCGTTTATTTTCAGCCGTCCTGAAGGACCATTCTAAGGTGGTTTGTATCGACAACTGTATAGCAAAGTTGTATGTGAATCACCAATTCGGCACAGGTGCCTCTTCTCGCAACAGGTTAGCTCTCCTTATCTGCTCCTGGGCGGAGAACAATCTTCAAAGTTGGAGATCCATACACATTCAAGGGACTCTGATCTCTCAGGCAGACCACTTAAGCCAGGCTTTTCCTTCCTCTCAGGAGGTTGTCTTAACTGCCCAGGTGTTCCACCAGATCTGCAACAAATGGAGGGTTCCTGTAGTGGTCCTCTTTGCATCCCCCCTGAATGCCAGAGTTCCTCAATTCTTCTCAAGGTTCCAATATCAGGGGGCATGGGTCACTGACGCTCTGATGAATCCCAAGCCTCCAGGTTTCTGGCATGACTTCTGTGAGAATTGGCAGAGGTAATCATGATTCTTCCTCTTTGGGTCAGGAAACCTTAGTTCGCTCTGCAAAAAGAACAATTGATGAACAGAATGCAGAACAATGTCATACATTCACCCCAGTACAGAGATCTGGGCCTAAATCCATCGTTTTTTTGCTCACCATGCCATTCCAGTTTGGACCAAGCCATATGCAAATCAGTCTTGACCCTGCGCCCATGGGAACAGTCTAGCCCGAACTGCCAGGCCATGTCCTCCCTGGACTGGAATCAAGCATCCTAGGACCGGTTTCGGGCTTTCAGCCCTCATCAGCCACAATAGCTTGACTCCAGTGGCATGGAGAGCACGGGACCAACGTCTGGGCATACCCGTCCCACTCGGGGTGACAAATGCAAAAAGAACAATTGATGGACAGAATGCAGAACAATGTCATACATTCACCCCAGTACAGAGATCTGGGCCTAAATCCATCGTTTTTTTGCTCACCATGCCATTCCAGTTTGGACCCAGCCATATGTAAATCAGTCTTGACCCTGCGCCCAATGGGAACAGTCCAGCCCGAACTGCCAGGCCAGGTCCTCCCTGGACTGGAATCAAGCATCCTAGGACTGGTTTGGGGCTTTCAGCCCTCATCAGTCAGGATAGCTTGACTCCAGTGGCATGGAGAGCACGGGACCCACATCTGGGCATACCCGTCCCACTCGGGGTGACAAATGCAAAAAGAACAATTGATGGACAGAATGCAGAACAATGTCATACATTCACCGCAGTACAGAGATATGGGCCTAAATCCATCGTTTTATTGCTCACCATGCCATTTCAGTTTGGACCCAGCCATATGCAAATCAGTCTTGACCCTGCGCCCAATGGGAACAGTCCAGCCCGAACTGCCAGGCCAGGTCCTCCCTGGACTGGAATCAAGCATCCTAGGACCGGTTTCGGGCTTTCAGCCCTCATCAGCCAGGATAGCTTGACTCCAGAGGCATGGAGAGCACAGGACCAACGTCTGGGCATACCCGTCCCACTCGGAGTGACAAATGCAAAAAGAACAATTGATGGACAAAATGCAGAACAATGTCATACATTCACCCCAGTACAGAGATCCTGGCCTAAATCCATCATTTGTTTTCTCACCATGCCATTCCAGTTTCGACCCAGCCATATGCAAATCAGTCTTGACCCTGCGCCCAATGGGAACAGTCCAGCCCGAACTGCCAGGCCAGGTCCTCCTTGGACTGGAATCGCGCATCCTAGGACCGGTTTCGGGCTTTCAGCCCTCATGAGCCAGGATAGCTTGACTCCAGTGGCATGGAGAGCACGGGACCCACCTCTGGGTATACCCGTCCCACTCGGGGTGACGAATGCAAAAAGAACAATTGATGGACAGAATGCAGAATAATGTCTTACATTCACCCCAGTACAAAGATCTGGGCCTCAATCCATTGTTTTTTTGCTCACCATGCCATTCCAGTTTGGACCCAGCCATATGCAAATCAGTCTTGACCCTGCGCCCAATGCGAACAGTCCAGCCCAAACTACCAGGCCAGGTCCTCCCTGGACTGGAATCAAGCATCCTAGGACCGGTTTTGGGCTTTCAGCCCTCATCAGCCAGGATAGCTTGACTCCAGTGGCATGTAGAGCACTGGACCCACGTCTGGGCATACCCGTCCCACTCGGGGTGACAAATGAAAAAAGAACAATTGATGGACAGAATGCAGAACAATGTCATACATTCACCACAGTACAGAGATCTGGGCCTAAATCCATCGTTTTTTTGCTCACCTTGCCATTCCAGTTTGGACCCAGCCATAAGCAAATCAGCCTTGACCCTGCGCCCAATGGGAACAGTCCAGCCCGAACTGCCAGGCCAGGTCCTCCCTGGACTGGAATCAAGCATCCTAGGACCCGTTTCGGGCTTTCAGCCATCATCAGCCAGGATAGCTTGACTCCAGTGGCAAGGAGAGCACGGGACCCACATCTGGGCATACCCGTCCCATTCGGGGTGACAAATGCAAAAAGAACAATTGATGGACAGAACGCAGAACACTGTCATACATTCACCACAGTACAGAGATCTGGGCCTAAATCCATCGTTTGTTTGCTCACCATGCCATTCCAGTTTGTACCCAGCCATATGCAAATCAGTCTTGACACTGCGCCCAATGGGAACAGTCCAGCCCGAACTGCCAGGCCAGGTCCTCCCTGGACTGGAATCAAGCATCCTAGGACCGGATTCGGGCTTTCAGCCCTCATCAGCCAGGATAGCTTGACTCCAGTGGCATGGAGAGCACGGGACCAACGTCTGGGCATACTCGTCCCACTTGGAGTGACAAATGCAAAAAGAACAATTGATGGACAAAATGCAGAACAATGTCATACATTCACCCCAGTACAGAGATCTGGGCCTAAATCCATTGTTTGTTTGCTCACCATGCCATTCAAGATTCGACCCAAACATAAGCATATCAGTCTTGACCTTGCGCCCAATGGGAACAGTCCAGCCCGAACTGCCAGGTCAGGTCCTCCTTGGACTGGAATCACGCACCCTAGGACCGGTTTCGGGCTTTCAGCCCTCATCAGCCAGGATAGCTTGACTCCAGTGGCATGGAGAGCACAGGACCCACGTCTGGGTATACCCTTCCCACTCGGGGTGACGAATGCAAAAAGAACAATTGATGGACAGAATGCAGAATAATGTCTTACATTCACCCCAGTACAAATATCTGGGCCTAAATCCATTGTTTTTTTGCTCACCATGCCATTCCAGTTTGGAACCAGCCATATGCCAATCAGTCTTGACCTTGCGCCCAACGGGAACAGTCCAGCCCGAACTGCCAGGCCAGGTCATCCCTGGACTGGAATCAAGCATCCTAGGACTGGTTTCGGGCTTTCAGCCCTCATCAGCCAGGATAGCTTGACTCCAGAGGCATGGAGAGCACAGGACCCACGTCTGGGCATACCCGTCCCACTCGGGGTGACAAATGCAAAAAGAACAATTGATGGACAGAATGCAGAACAATGTCATACATTCACCCCAGTACAGAGAACTGGGCCTAAATCCATCGTTTTTTTGCTCACCATGCCATTCCAGTTTGGACCCAGCCATATGCAAATCAGTCTTGACCCTACGCCCAATGGGAACAGTCCAGCCCAAACTACCAGGCCAGGTCCTCCCTTGACTGGAATCAAGCATCCTAGGACCGGTTTCGGGCTTTCAGCCCTCATCAGCCAGGATAGCTTGACTCCAGTGGCATGTAGAGCACTGGACCCACGTCTGGGCATACCCGTCCCACTCGGGGTGACAAATGAAAAAAGAACAATTGATGGACAGAATGTAGAACAATGTCATACATTCACCACAGTACAGAGATCTGGGCCTATATCCATCGTTTTTTTGCTCACCTTGCCATTCCAGTTTGGAGCCAGCCATAAACAAATCAGTCTTGACCATGCGCCCAATGGGAACAGTACAGCCCGAACTGCCAGGCCAGGTCCTCCCTGGACTGGAATCAAGCATCCTAGGACCGGTTTCGGGCTTTCAGCCCTCATCAGCCAGGATAGCTTGACTCCAGTGGCAAAGAGAGCACGGGACCCACGTCTGGGCATACCCGTCCCACTCGGGGTGACAAATGCAAAAACAATTGATGGAAAGAACGCAGAACAATGTCATACATACACCACAGTACAGAGATCTGGGCCTAAATCCATCGTTTTTTTGCTCACCTTGCCATTCCAGTTTGGACCCAGCCATAAGCAAATCAGCCTTGACCCTGCGCCCAATGGGAACAGTCCAGCCCGAACTGACAGGCCAGGTCAGGTCCTCCCTGGACTGGAATCAAGCATCCTAGGACCGGTTTCGGACTTTCAGCCCTCATCAGCCTGGATAGCTTGACTCCAGTGGCATGAAGAGCTACGGGACCCATGTCTGGGCATACCCGTCCCACTCGGGGTGACAAATGCAAAAAGAACAATTGATGGACAGAATGCAGAACAATGTCATACATTCACCCCAGTACAGAGATCTGGGCCTAAATCCATCGTTTTTTTGCTCACCATGCCATTCCAGTTTGTACCCAGCCATATGCAAATCAGTCTTGACCATGCACCCAATGGGAACAGTCCAGCCCGAACTGCCAGGCCAGGTCCTCCGTGGACTGGAATCAAGCATCCTGGGACTGGTTTCGGGCTTCCAGCCCTCATCAGCCAGGATAGCTTGACTCCAGTGGCATGGAGAGCACGGGACCCACGTCTGGGCATACCCATCCCACTCGAGTGACAAATGCAAAAAGAACAATTGATGGACAGAATGCAGAACAATGTCATACATTCACCCCAGTACAGAGATCTGGGCCTAAATCCATCGTTTTTTTGCTAACCATGCCATTCCAGTTTGGACGCAGCCGTATGCAAATCAGTCTTGACCCTGCGCCCAATGGGAACAGTCCAGCCCGAACTGCAGGCCAGGTCCTCCCTGGACTGGAATCAAGCATCCTAAGACCGGATTCGGGCTTTCAGCCCTCATCAGCCAGGATAGCTTGACTCCAGTGGCATGGAGAGCACGGGACCCACGTCTGGGCATACCCATCCCACTCGGGTGACAAATGCAAAAAGAACAATTTATGGACAGAATGCAGAACAATGTCATACATTCACCACAGTACAGAGTTCTGGGCCTCAATCCATCGTTTTTTTGCTCACCTTGCCATTCCAGTTTGGACCCAGCCATAAGCAAATCAGTCTTGACCCTGCGCCCAATGGGAACAGTCCAGCCTGAATTGCCAGGCCAGGTCCTCCCTGGACTGGAATCAAGCATCCTAGGACCGGTTTCGGGCTTTCAGCCCTCATCAGCCAGGATAGCTTGACTCCAGTGGCATGGAGAGCACGGGACCAACGTCTGGGCATACCCGTCCCACTCGGGGTGACAAATGCAAAAAGAACAATTGATGGACAAAATGCAGAACAATGTCATACATTCACCCCAGTACAGAGATCTGGGCCTAAATCCATCGTTTTTTTGCTCACCATGCCAATCCAGTTTGGATCCAGCCATATGCAAGTCAGACTCTACGCCCAATGGGAACAGTCCAGCCCGAACTGCCAGGCCAGGTCAGGTCCTCCCTGGACTGGAATCAAGCATCCTTGGAACGGTTTCGGACATTCAGCCCTCATCAGCCAGGATAGCTTGACTCCAGTGGCATAAAGAGCTACGGGACCCATGTCTGGGCATACCCGTTCCACTCGGAGTGACAAATGCAAAAAGAACAATTGATGGACAGAATGCAGAACAATGTCATACATTCACCACAGTACAGAGATCTGGGCCTAAATCCGTCGTTTTGTTGCTCACCATGCCATTCCAGTTTGTACACAGCCATATGAAAAACAGTCTTGACCATGCGCCCAATGGGAACAGTCCAGCCCGAACTGCCAGGTCATGTCCTCCCTGGACTGGAATGAAGCATCCTGGGACTGGTTTCGGGCTTCCAGCCCTCATCAGCCAGGATAGCTTGACTCCAGACGCATGGAAAGCACGGGACCCACATCTGGGCATACCCGTCCCACTCGGGGTGACAAATGCAAAAAGAACAATTGATGGATAGAATGCAGAAAAATGTCATACATTCACCCCAGTACAGAGATCTGGGCTTAAATTCATCCTTTTTTGCTCACCATGCCATTCTAGTTTGGACCCAGACATATACAAATCAGTCTTGACCCTGCGCCCAATGGGAACAGTCCAGCCCGAACTGCCAGGCCATGTCCTCTCTGGACTAGAATCAAGCATCCTGGGACCGTTTTTGGGCTTTCAGCCATCATCAGCCAGGATAGCTTGACTCCAGTGGCATGGAGAGCACGGGACCCACGTCTGGGTATACCCGTCCCACTCGGGGTGACGAATGCAAATAGAACAATTGATGGACAGAATGCAGAACAATGTCATACATTCACCCCAGTACAGAGATCTGGGCCTAAATCCATCGTTTGTTTGCTCACCATGCCATTCCAGTTTCGACCCAGCCATATGCAATTCAGTCTTGACCCTGCGCCCAATGGGAACAGTCCAGCCCGAACTGCCAGGCCAGGTCCTCACTGGACTGGAATCCCGCATCCTAGGACCGGTTTCGGGCTTTCAGTCCTCATCAGCCAGGATAGCTTGACTCCAGTGGCATGGAGAGTACGGGACCCACGTCTGGGTAGACCCGTCCCACTCGGGGTGATGAATGCAAAAAGAACAATTGATGGACAGAATGCAGAACAATGTCTTACATTCACCCCAGTACAGAGATCTGGGCCTAAAGCCATTGTTTTTTTGCTCACCATGCCATTCCAGTTTGGACCCAGCCATATGCAAATCAGTCTTGACCCTGCGCCCAACGGGAACAGTCCAGCCCGAACTACCAGGACAGGTCATCCCTGAACTGGAATCAAGCATCCTGGGACTGTTTTCGGGCTTTCAGCCCTCATCAGCCAGGATAGCTTGACTCCAGTGGCATGGAGAGCACGGGACCCACGTCTGGGCATACCCGTCCCACTCGGGTGACAAATGCAAAAAGAACAATTGATGGACAGAATGCAGAACAATGTCATACATTCACCCCAGTACAGAGAACTGGGCCTAAATCCATCGTTTTTTGCTCACCATGCCATTCCAGTTTGGACCCAGCCATATGCAAATCAGTCTTGACCCTGCGCCCAATGGGAACAGTCCAGCCCAAACTACCAGGCCAGGTCCTCCCTGGACTGGAATCAAGCATCCTAGGACAGGTTTCGGGCTTTCAGCCCTCATCAGCCAGGATAGCTTGACTCCAGTGGCATGTAGAGCACTGGACCCAAGTCTGGGCATACCCGTCCCACTCGGGGTGACAAATGCAAAAAAAACAATTGATGGACAGAATGCAGAACAATGTCATACATTCACCACAGTACAGAGTTCTGGGCCTCAATCCATCGTTTTTTTGCTCACCTTGCCATTCCAGTTTGGACCCAGCCATAAGCAAATCAGTCTTGACCCTGCGCCCAATGGGAACAGTCCAGCCCGAATTGCCAGGCCAGGTCCTCCCTGGACTGGAATCAAGCATCCTAGGACCGGTTTCGGGCTTTCAGCCCTCATCAGCCAGGATAGCTTGACTCCAGTGGCATGGAGAGCACGGGACCAACGTCTGGGCATACCCGTCCCACTCGGGGTGACAAATGCAAAAAGAACAATTGATGGACAAAATGCAGAACAATGTCATACATTCACCCCAGTACAGAGATCTGGGCCTAAATCCATCGTTTTTTTGCTCACCATGCCAATCCAGTTTGGACCCAGCCATATGCAAGTCAGACTCTACGCCCAATGGGAACAGTCCAGCCCGAACTGCCAGGCCAGGTCAGGTCCTCCCTGGACTGGAATCAAGCATCCTTGGACCGGTTTCGGACATTCAGCCCTCATCAGCCAGGATAGCTTGACTCCAGTGGCATAAAGAGCTACGGGACCCATGTCTGGGCATACCCGTCCCACTCGGAGTGACAAATGCAAAAAGAACAATTGATGGACAGAATGCAGAACAATGTCATACATTCACCACAGTACAGAGATCTGGGCCTAAATCCGTCGTTTTTTTGATCACCATGCCATTCCAGTTTGTACACAGCCATATGAAAAACAGTCTTGACCATGCGCCCAATGGGAACAGTCCAGCCCGAACTGCCAGGTCATGTCCTCCCCTTGACTGGAATGAAGCATCCTGGGACTGGTTTCGGGCTTCCAGCCCTCATCAGCCAGGATTGCTTGACTCCAGTCGCATGGAAAGCACGGGACCCACATCTGGGCATACCCGTCCCACTCGGGGTGACAAATGCAAAAAGAACAATTGATGGATAGAATGCAGAAAAATGTCATACATTCACCCCAGTACAGAGATCTGGGCTTAAATTCATCCTTTTTTTGCTCACCATGCCATTCTAGTTTGGACCCAGACATATACAAATCAGTCTTGACCCTGCGCCCAATGGGAACAGTCCAGCCCGAACTGCCAGGCCATGTCCTCTCTGGACTAGAATCAAGCATCCTGGGACCGGTTTTGGGCTTTCAGCCATCATCAGCCAGGATAGCTTGACTCCAGTGGCATGGAGAGCACGGGACCCACGTCTGGGTATACCCGTCCCACTCGGGGTGACGAATGCAAATAGAACAATTGATGGACAGAATGCAGAACAATGTCATACATTCACCCCAGTACAGAGATCTGGGCCTAAATCCATCGTTTGTTTGCTCACCATGCCATTCCAGTTTCGACCCAGCCATATGCAATTCAGTCTTGACCCTGCGCCCAATGGGAACAGTCCAGCCCGAACTGCCAGGCCAGGTCCTCACTGGACTGGAATCCCGCATCCTAGGACCGGTTTCGGGCTTTCAGCCCTCATCAGCCAGGATAGCTTGACTCCAGTGGCATGGAGAACACGGGACCCACGTCTGGGTAGACCCGTCCCACTCGGGGTGACGAATGCAAAAAGAACAATTGATGGACAGAATGCAGAACAATGTCTTACATTCACCCCAGTACAGAGATCTGGGCCTAAATCCATTGTTTTTTTGATCACCATGCCATTCCAGTTTGGACCCAGCCATATGCAAATCAGTCTTGACCCTGCGCCCAACGGGAACAGTCCAGCCCGAACTGCCAGGACAGGTCATCCCTGAACTGGAATCAAGCATCCCGGGACTGTTTTCGGGCTTTCAGCCCTCATCAGCCAGGATAGCTTGACTCCAGTGGCATGGAGAGCACGGGACCCACGTCTGGGCATACCCGTCCCACTCGGGTGACAAATGCAAAAAGAACAATTGATGGACAGAATGCAGAACAATGTCATACATTCACCCCAGTACAGAGAACTGGGCCTAAATCCATCGTTTTTGCTCACCATGCCATTCCAGTTTGGACCCAGCCATATGCAAATCAGTCTTGACCCTGCGCCCAATGGGAACAGTCCAGCCCAAACTACCAGGCCAGGTTCTCCCTGGACTGGAATCAAGCATCCTGGGACTGGTTTCGGGCTTTCAGCCCTCATCAGCCAGGATAGCTTGACTCCAGTGGCATGGAGAGCACGGGACCCAGGTCTGGGCATACTTGTCCCACTAGGGGTGACAAATGCAAAAAGAACAATTGATGGACAGAATGCAACACAATGTCATACATTCACCCCAATACAGAGAACTGGGCCTAAATCCATCGTTTTTTGCTCATCATGCCATTCCAGTTTGGACCCAGACATATGCAAATCAGTCTTGACCCTGCTCCCAATGGGAACAGTCCAGCCCATACTGCCAGGCCAGGTCCTCCCTGGACTGGAATCAAGCATCCTAGGACTGGTTTCGTGCTTTCAACCCTCATCAGCCAGGATAGCTTGCCTCCAGTGGCATGTAGAGCACTGGACCCACGTCTGGGCATACCCGTCCCACTCGGGGTGACAAATGCAAAAAAAACAATTGATGGACAGAATGCAGAACAATGTCATACATTCACCACAGTACAGAGATCTGGGCCTAAATCCATCGTTTTTTTGCTCACCTTCCCATTCCAGTTTGGACCCAGCCATAAGCAAATCAGTCTTGACCCTGCGCCCAATGGGAACAGTACAGCCCGAACTGCAAGGCCAGATCCTCCCTGGACTGTAATCAAGCATCCTAGGACCCGTTTCGGGCTTTCAGCCCTCATCAGCCAGGATAGCTTGACTCCAGTGGCATGGAGAGCACGGGACCCACATCTGGGCTTACCCGTCCCACTCGGGGTGACAAATGCAAAAAGAACAACTGATGGACAAAATGCAGAACAATGTCGTACATTCACCCCAGTACAGAGATCTGGGCCTAAATCCATCGTTTTTTTGCTCACCATGCCAATCCAGTTTGGACCCAGCCATATGCAAGTCAGTCTTGACTCTACGCCCAATGGGAACAGTCCAGCCCGAACTGCCAGGCCATGTCAGGTCCTCCCTCGACTGGGATCAAGCATCCTAGGACCGGTTTCGGACTTTCAGCCCTCATCAGCCAGGATAGCTTGACTCCAGTGGCATGAAGAGCTATGGGACCCATGTCTAGGCATACCCGTCCCACTCGGGGTGACAAATGCAAAAAAAACAATTGATGGACAGAATGCAGAACAATGTCATACATTCACCCCAGTACAGAGATCTGGGCCTAAATCCATCTTTTTTTTGCTCACCATGCCATTCCAGTTTGTACCCAGCCATATGCAAATCAGTCTTGACCATGCGCCCAATGGGAGCAGTCCAGCCAGAACTGCCAGGCCATGTCCTCCCTGGACTGGAATCAAGCATCCTGGGACCGGTTTTGGGCTTTCAGCCCTCATCAGCCAGGATAGCTTGACTCCAGTGGCATGGAGAGCACGGGACCCATGTCTGGGCATACCCGTCCCTCTCGGGGTGACAAATGCAAAAAGAACAATTGATGGACAGAATGCAGAACAATGTCATACATTCACCCCAGTACAGAGATCTGGGCCTAAATCCATCGTTTTTTTGCTCACCATGCCATTCCAGTTTGGACCCAGCCATATGCAAATCAGTCTTGACCCTGCACCCAACGGGATCAGTCCATCCCGACCTGCCAGGCCAGGTCCTCCCTGGACTGGAATCAAGCATCCTGGGACTGGTTTCGGGCTTTCAGCCCTCATCAGCCAGGATAGCTTGACTCCAGTGGCATGGAGAGCACGGGACCCAGGACTGGGCATACTTGTCCCACTAGGGGTGACAAATGCAAAAAGAACAATTGATGGACAGAATGCAACACAATGTCATACATTCACCCCAATACAGAGAACTGGGCCTAAATCCATCGTTTTTTTGCTCATCATGCCATTCCAGTTTGGACCCAGACATATGCAAATCAGTCTTGACCCTGCTCCCAATGGGAACAGTCCAGCCCATACTGCCAGGCCAGGTCCTCCCTGGACTGGAATCAAGCATCCTAGGACTGGTTTCGTGCTTTCAACCCTCATCAGCCAGGATAGCTTGCCTCCAGTGGCATGTAGAGCACTGGACCCACGTCTGGGCATACCCGTCCCACTCTGGGTGACAAATGCAAAAAGAACAATTTATGGACAGAATGCAGAACAATGTCATACATTCACCCCAGTACAGAGATCTGGGCCTAAATCCATCGTTTTTTTGCTCACCATGCCATTCCAGTTTGGACCCAGCCATATGCAAATCAGTCTTGACCCTGCGCCCAACGGGATCAGTCCATCCCGACCTGCCAGGCCAGGTCCTCCCTGGACTGGAATCAAGCATCCTGGGACTGGTTTCGGGCTTTCAGCCCTCATCAGCCAGGATAGCTTGACTCCAGTGGCATGGAGAGCACAGGACCCAGGTCTGGGCATACTAGTCCCACTAGGGGTGACAATTGCAAAAAGAACAATTGATGGACAGAATGCAGAACAATGTCATACATTCACCACAGTACAGAGATCTGGGCCTAAATCCATCGTTTTTTTGCTCACCTTGCCATTCCAGTTTGGACCCAGCCATAAGCAAATCAGTCTTGACCCTGCGCCCAATGGGAACAGTCCAGCCCGAACTGCCAGGCCAGGTCCTCCCTGGACTGGAATCAAGCATCCTAGGACCCGTTTCGGGCTTTCTGCCCTCATCAGCCAGGATACCTTGACTCCAGTGGCATGGAGAGCACGGGACCCACATCTGGGCATACCTGTCCCACTCGGGGTGACAAATGCAAAAAGAACAATTGATGGACAGAATGCAGAACAATGTCATACATTCACCCCAGTTCAGAGATCTGGGCCTAAATCCATCGTTTTTTTGCTCACCATGCCAATCCAGTTTGGACCCAGCCATATGCAAGTCAGTCTTGACTCTACGCCCAATGGAACAGTCCAGCCCGAACTGCCAGGCCAGGTCAGGTCCTCCCTGGACTGGAATCAAGCATCCTAGGACCGGTTTCGGACTTTCAGCCCTCATCAGCCAGGATAGCTTGACTCCAGTGGCATGAAGAGCTACGGGACCCATGGCTGGGCATACCCGTCCCACTCGGGCTGACAAATGCAGAAAAAACAATTGATGGACAGAATGCAGAATAATGTCATACATTCACCCCAGTACAGAGATCTGGGCCTAAATCCATCGTTTTTTTGCTCACCATGCCATTCCAGTTTGTACCCAGCCATATGCAAATCAGTCTTGACCATGCGCCCAATGGGAACAAACCAGCCCGAACTGCCAGGCCTGGTCCTCCCTGGACTGGAATCAAGCATCCTGGGACTGGTTTCGGGCTTCCAGCCCTCATCAGCCAGGATAGCTTGACTCCAGTGGCATGGAAAGCACGGGACCCACATCTGGGCATACCCGTCCCACACGTGGTGACAAATGCAAAAAGAACAATTGATGGATAGAATGCAGAACAATGTCAAACATTCACCCCAGTACAGAGATCTGGGCCTAAATTCATCCTTTTTTTGCTCACCATGCCATTCCAGTTTGGACCCAGCCATATGCAAATCAGTCTTGACCCTGCGCCCAATGGGAACAGTCCAGCCAGAACTGCCAGGCCATGTCCTCCCTGGACTGGAATCAAGCATCCTGGGACCGGTTTTGGGCTTTCAGCCCTCATCAGCCAGGATAGCTTGACTCCAGTGGCATGGAGAGCACGGGACCCACGTCTGGGCATACCCGTCCCTCTTGGGGTGACAAATGCAAAAAGAACAATTGATGGACAGAATGCAGAACAATGTCATACATTCACCCCAGTACAGAGATCTGGGCCTAAATCCATCGTTTGTTTTCTCACCATGCCATTCCAGTTTGGACCCAGTCATATGCAAATCAGTCTTAACCCTGCGCCCAATGGGAACAGTCCAGCCCGAACTGCCAGGCCAGGTCCTCCCTGGGCTGGAATCAAGCATCCTGGAACCGGTTTCGTGCTTTCAGCCCTCATCAGCCAGGATAGCTTGACTCCAGTGGCATGTAGAGCACTGGACCCACGTCTGGGCATACCCGTCCCACTCGGGGTTACAAATGCAAAAAGAACAACAGATAGACAGAATGCAGAACAATGTCATACATTCACCCCAGTATAGAGAACTGGGCCTAAATCCATCGTTTTTTTGCTCACCATGCCATTCCAGTTTGGACCAAGCCATATGCAAATCAGTCTTGACCCTGCGCCCAATGGGAACAGTCCAGCCCGAACTGCCAGGCCAGGTCCTCCCTGGACTGGAATCAAGCATCCTAGCTCCGGTTTCGGGCTTTCAGTCCTCATCAGCCAAGATAGCTTGACTCCAGTGACATGGAGAGCACAGGACCCACATCTGGGCATTCCCGTCCCACTTGTGGTGACAAATGCAAAAAGAACAATTGATGGACAGAATGCAGAACAATGTCATACATTCACCCCAGTACAGAGATCTGGGCCTAAATCCATCGTTTTTTTGCTCACCATGCCATTCCAGTTTGGACCCAGCCCTATGCAAATCAGTCTTGACTCTGCGCCCAATGGGAACAGTCCAGCCCGAACTGCCAGGCCAGGTCCTCCCTGGACTGTAATCAAGCATCCTAGGACCGGTTTCGGGCTTTCAGCCCTCATCAGCCAGGATAGCTTGACTCCAGTGGCATGGAGAGCACTGGACCTACGTCTGGGCATACCCTTCCCACTCGGAGTGACAAATGGAAAAAGAACAATTGATGGACAGAATGCAGAACAATGTCATACATTCACCCCAGTACAGAGATCTGGGCCTAAATCCATCTTTTTTTTGCTCACCATGCCATTCCAGTTTGGACCCAGCCATATGCAAATCAGTCTTAACCCTGTGCCCAATGGGAACAGTCCAGCCCGAACTGCCAGGCCAGGTCCTCCCTGGGCTGGAATCAAGCATCCTGGAACCGGTTTTGGGCTTTCAGCCCTCATCAGCCAGGATAGCTTGACTCCAGTGGCATGGAGAGCACAGGACCCACGTCTGGGCATACCCGTCCCACTCGGGGTGACAAATGCAAAAAGAACAACTGATGGACAGAATGCAGAACAATGTCATACATTCACCCCAGTACAGAGAACTGGGCCTAAATCCATCGTTTTTTTGCTCACCATGCCATTGCAGTTTGGACCCAGCCATATGCAAATCAGTCTTGACCCTGCGCCCAATGGGAACAGTCCAGCCCAAACTGCCAGGCCAGGTCCTACCTGGACTGGAATCAAGCATCCTAGGACCGGTTTCGGGCTCTCAGCCCTCATCAGCCAGGATAGCTTGACTCCAGTGGCATGTAGAGCACTGGACCCACGTCTGGGCATACCTGTCCCACTCGGGGTGACAAATGCAAAAAGAACAATTGATGGACAGATTGCAGAACAATCTCATACATTCATGCCAGCACAGAGATCTGGGCCTAAATCCATCGTTTTTTTGCTCACCATGCCATTCCAGTTTGGACCCAGCCATGTGCAAATCAGTCTTGACCCTGCGCCCAATGGGAACAGTCCAGCCCGAACTGCCAGGCCAGGTCCTCCCTGGACTGGAATCAAGCATCCTGGGACTGGTTTCGGGCTTTCAGCCCTCATCAGCCAGGATAGCTTGACTCCAGTGGCATGGAAAGCGTGGGACCCACATCTGGGCATACCCGTCCCACTCGGGGTGACACATGTAAAAAGAACAATTGATGGACAGAATGCAGAACAATCTCATACATTCACCCCAGTACAGAGATCTGCGCCTAAATTCATCGGTTTTTTGCTCACCATGCCATTCCAGTTTGGACCCAGCCATATGCAAATCAGTCTTGACCCTGTGCCCAATGGGAACAGTTCAGCCCGAACTGCCAGGCCAGGTCCTCCCTGGACTTAAATCAAGCATCCTGGGACCGGTTTCGTGCTTTCAGCCCTCATCAGCCAGGATAGCTTGACTCCACTGGCATGTAGAGCACTGGACCCACGTCTGGGCATCAACGTCCCACTCGGGGTGACAAATGCAAAAAGAACAATTGATGGACAGAATGCAGAACTATGTCATACATTCACCCCAGTACAGAGATCTGGAGCTAAATCCATCGTTTGTTTGCTCACCATGCCATTCCAGTTTTGACCCAGCCATATGCAAATCAGTCTTGACCCTGCGCCCAATGGGAACAGTCCAGCCCGAACTGCCAGGCCAGGTCCTCCCTGGACTGGAATCACGCATCCTAGGTCCGGTTTCGGGCTTTCAGCCCTCATCAGCCAGGATAGCTTGACTCCAGTGGCATGGAGAGCATGGGACCCACGTCTGGGCATACCCGTCCCACTCGGGGTGACTAATGCAAAAAGAACAATTGATGGACAGAATGCAGAACAATGTCATACATTTACCGCAGTACAGAGATCTGGGCCTAAATCCATCGTTTTTTTGCTCACCATGCCATTCCAGTTTGGACCCAGCCATATGCAAATCAGTCTTGACCCTGCACCCAACGGGAACAGTCCAGCCCGAACTGCCAGGCCAGGTCCTCCCTGGACTGGAATCAAGCATCCTGGGACTGGTTTCGGGCTTTCAGTCCTCATCAGCCAAGATAGCTTGACTCCAGTGACATGGAGAGCACGGGACCCACATCTGGGCATACCCGTCCCACTCGTGGTGAGAAATGCAAAAAGAACAATTGATGGACAGAATGCAGAACAATGTCATACATTCACCCCAGTACAGAGATCTGGGCATAAATCCATCGTTTTTTGCTCACCATGCCATTCCAGTTTGGACCCAGCCATATGCAAATCAGTCTTGACTTTGCGCCCAATGGGAACAGTCCAGCCCGAACTGCCAGGCCAGGTCCTCCCTGGACTGGTATCAAGCATCCTAGGACCGGTTTCGGGCTTTCAGCCCTCATCAGCCAGGATAGCTTGACTCCAGTGGCATGGAGAGCACGGGACCCTCGTCTGGGCATACCCGTCCCACTCGGGGTGACAAATGCAAAAAGAACAATTGATGGACAGAATGCAGAACAATGTCATACATTCACCCCAGTACAGAGATCTGGGCCTAAATCCATCGTTTGTTTGCTCACCATGCCATTCCAGTTTCGACCCAGCCATATGCAAATCAGTCTTGACCCTGCGCCCAACGGGATCAGTCCATCCCGACCTGCCAGGCCAGGTCCTCCCTGGACTGGAATCAAGCATCCTAGGACCGGTTTTGGGCTTTGAGCCCTCATCAGCCAGGATAGCTTGACTCCAGTGGCATGGAGAGCACGGGACCCACGTCTGGGCATACCCGTCCCACTCGGGTGATGAATGCAAATAGAACAATTGATGGACAGAATGCAGAACAATGTCATACATTCACCCCAGTACAGAGATCTGGGCCTAAATCCATTGTTTTTTGCTCACCATGCCATTCCAGTTTGGACCCAGCTATATGCAAATCAGTCTTGACCCTGCGCCCAATGGGAACAGTCCAGCCCGAACTGCCAGGCCAGGTCCTCCCTGGACTGGAATCAAGCATCCTAGGACCAGTTTCGGGCTTTCAGCCCTCATCAGCCAGGATAGCTTGGCTCCAGTGACATGGAGAGCACGGGACCCACCTATGGGCATATCAGTCCCACTCGGGGTGACAAATGCAAAAAGAACAATTGATGGACAGAATGCAGAACAATGTCATACATTCACCCCAGTACAGAGATCTGGGCCTAAATCCATCGTTTTTTTGCTCACCATGCCATTCCAGTTTGGACCAAGCCATATGCAAATCAGTCTTGACCCTGCGCCCAATGGGAACAGTCCAGCCCGAACTGCCAGGCCAGGTCCTCCCTGGACTGGAATCAAGCATCCTGAGACCGGTTTCGGGCTTTCAGCCCTCATCAGCCAGGATAGCTTGACTCCAGTGGCATGGAGAGCACAGGACCCACGTCTGGGCATACCCGTCCCACTCGGGGTGACAAATGCAAAAAGAACAATTGATGGACAGAATGAAGAACAATGTCATACATTCACCCCAGTACAGAGAAGTGGGCCTAAATCCATCGTTTTTTGCTCACCATGCCTTTCCAGTTTGGACCCAGCCATATGCAAATCAGTCTTGACCCTGCGCCCATTGGGAACAGTCCAGCCCGAACTGCCAGGCCAGGTCCTCTTTAGACTGGAATCAAGCATCCTAGGACCGGTTAAGGGCTTTCAGCCCTCATCAGCCAGGATAGCTTGACCCCAGTGGCATGGAGAGCACAGGACCCACGTCTGGGCATACCCGTCCCACTCGGGGTGACAAATGCAAAAAGAACAATTGATGGACAGAATGCAGAACAATGTCATACATTCACCCCAGTTCAGAGATCTGGGCCTAAATCCATCGTTTTTTTGCTCACCATGCCAATCCAGTTTGGACCCAGCCATATGCGAGTCAGTCTTGACTCTACGCCCAATGGAACAGTCCAGCCCGAACTGCCAGGCCAGGTCAGGTCCTCCCTGGACTGGAATCAAGCATCCTAGGACCGGATTCGGACTTTCAGCCCTCATCAGCCAGGTTAGCTTGACTCCAGTGGCATGGAGAGCACGGGACCCACGTCTGGGCATACCCGTCCCACTTGGGGTGACAAATGCAAAAAGAACAATTGATGGACAGAATGCAGAACAATGTCATACATTCACCCCAGTACAGAGTTCTGGGCCTAAATCCATCGTTTTTTTGCTCACCATACCATTCCAGTTTGGACCCAGCCATATGCAAATCAGTCTTCACCCTGCACCCAATGGGAACAGTCCAGCCAGAACTTCCAGGCCAGGTCCTCCCTGGACTGGAATCAAGCATCCTGGGACCGGTTTCGGGCTTTCAGCCCTCATCAGCCAGGATAGCTTGACTCCAGTGGCATGGAGAGCACGGGACCCACGTCTGGGCATACCCGTCCCACTCGGGGTGACAAATGCAAAAAGAACAATTGATGGACAGAATTCAGATCAATGTCATACATTCACCCCAGTACAGAGATCTGGGCCTAAATCCATCATTTTTTTGCTCACCATGCCATTCCAGTTTTGACCCAGCTATATGCAAATCAGTCTTGACCCTGCGCCCAATGGGAACAGTCCAGCCCGAACTGCCAAGCCAGGTCCTCCCTGGACTGGAATCAAGCATCCTGGGACCGGTTTCGGGCTTTCAGCCCTCATCAGCTAGGATAGCTTGACTCCAGTGGCATGGAGAGCACGGGACCCACGTCTGGGCATACCCGTCCCACTCGGGGTGACAAATGCAAAAAGAACAATTGATGGACAGAATGCAGAACAATGTCATACATTCACCCCAGTACAGATATCTGGGCCTAAATCCATTGTGTTTTTGCTCACCATGCCATTCCAGTTTGGACCCAGCCATATGCAAATCAGTCTTGACCCTGTGCCCAATGGGAACAGTCCAGCCCGAACTGCCAGGCCAGGTCCTCCCTGGACTGGAATCAAGCATCCTAGGACTGGTTTCGGGCTTTCAGCACTCATCAGCCAGGATAGCTTGACTTCAGTGGCATGGAGAGCACGGGACCTACGTCTGGGCATACCCGTCCACTCGGGGTGAGAAATGCAAAAAGAACAATTGATGGACAGAATGCAGAACAATGTCACACATTCACCCCAGTACAGAGATCTGGGCCTAAATCCATCGTTTTTTGCTCACCATGCCATTCCAGTTTGGACCCAGCCATATGCAAATCAGTCTTAACCCTGTGCCCAATGGGAACAGTCCAGCCCGAACTGCCAGGCCAGGTCCTCCCTGGGCTGGAATCAAGCATCCTGGAACCGGTTTCGGGCTTTCAGCCCTCATCAGCCAGGATAGCTTGACTCCAGTGGCATGGAGAGCACAGGACCCACGTCTGGGCATACCCGTCCCACTCGGGGTGACAAATGCAAAAAGAACAACTGATGGACAGAATGCAGAACAATGTCATACATTCACCCCAGTACAGAGAACTGGGCCTAAAATTAATCCATCGTTTTTTTGCTCACCATGCCATTGCAGTTTGGACCCAGCCATATGCAAATCAGTCTTGACCCTGCGCCCAATGGGAACAGTCCAGCCCAAACTGCCAGGCCAGGTCCTACCTGGACTGGAATCAAGCATCCTAGGACCGGTTTCGGGCTCTCAGCCCTCATCAGCCAGGATAGCTTGACTCCAGTGGCATGTAGAGCACTGGACCCACGTCTGGGCATACCTGTCCCACTCGGGGTGACAAATGCAAAAAGAACAATTGATGGACAGATTGCAGAACAATCTCATACATTCATGCCAGCACAGAGATCTGGGCCTAAATCCATCGTTTTTTTGCTCACCATGCCATTCCAGTTTGGACCCAGCCATATGCAAATCAGTCTTGACCCTGCACCCAACGGGAACAGTCCAGCCCGAACTGCCAGGCCAGGTCCTCCCTGGACTGGAATCAAGCATCCTGGGACTGGTTTCGGGCTTTCAGTCCTCATCAGCCAAGATAGCTTGACTCCAGTGACATGGAGAGCACGGGACCCACATCTGGGCATACCCGTCCCACTCGTGGTGAGAAATGCAAAAAGAACAATTGATGGACAGAATGCAGAACAATGTCATACATTCACCCCAGTACAGAGATCTGGGCATAAATCCATCGTTTTTTTGCTCACCATGCCATTCCAGTTTGGACCCAGCCATATGCAAATCAGTCTTGACTTTGCGCCCAATGGGAACAGTCCAGCCCGAACTGCCAGGCCAGGTCCTCCCTGGACTGGTATCAAGCATCCTAGGACCGGTTTCGGGCTTTCAGCCCTCATCAGCCAGGATAGCTTGACTCCAGTGGCATGGAGAGCACGGGACCCTCGTCTGGGCATACCCGTCCCACTCGGGGTGACAAATGCAAAAAGAACAATTGATGGACAGAATGCAGAACAATGTCATACATTCACCCCAGTACAGAGATCTGGGCCTAAATCCATCGTTTGTTTGCTCACCATGCCATTCCAGTTTCGACCCAGCCATATGCAAATCAGTCTTGACCCTGCGCCCAACGGGATCAGTCCATCCCGACCTGCCAGGCCAGGTCCTCCCTGGACTGGAATCAAGCATCCTAGGACCGGTTTTGGGCTTTGAGCCCTCATCAGCCAGGATAGCTTGACTCCAGTGGCATGGAGAGCACGGGACCCACGTCTGGGCATACCCGTCCCACTCGGGTGATGAATGCAAATAGAACAATTGATGGACAGAATGCAGAACAATGTCATACATTCACCCCAGTACAGAGATCTGGGCCTAAATCCATTGTTTTTTTGCTCACCATGCCATTCCAGTTTGGACCCAGCTATATGCAAATCAGTCTTGACCCTGCGCCCAATGGGAACAGTCCAGCCCGAACTGCCAGGCCAGGTCCTCCCTGGACTGGAATCAAGCATCCTAGGACCAGTTTCGGGCTTTCAGCCCTCATCAGCCAGGATAGCTTGGCTCCAGTGACATGGAGAGCACGGGACCCACCTATGGGCATATCAGTCCCACTCGGGGTGACAAATGCAAAAAGAACAATTGATGGACAGAATGCAGAACAATGTCATACATTCACCCCAGTACAGAGATCTGGGCCTAAATCCATCGTTTTTTGCTCACCATGCCATTCCAGTTTGGACCAAGCCATATGCAAATCAGTCTTGACCCTGCGCCCAATGGGAACAGTCCAGCCCGAACTGCCAGGCCAGGTCCTCCCTGGACTGGAATCAAGCATCCTGAGACCGGTTTCGGGCTTTCAGCCCTCATCAGCCAGGATAGCTTGACTCCAGTGGCATGGAGAGCACAGGACCCACGTCTGGGCATACCCGTCCCACTCGGGGTGACAAATGCAAAAAGAACAATTGATGGACAGAATGAAGAACAATGTCATACATTCACCCCAGTACAGAGAAGTGGGCCTAAATCCATCGTTTTTTTGCTCACCATGCCTTTCCAGTTTGGACCCAGCCATATGCAAATCAGTCTTGACCCTGCGCCCATTGGGAACAGTCCAGCCCGAACTGCCAGGCCAGGTCCTCTTTAGACTGGAATCAAGCATCCTAGGACCGGTTAAGGGCTTTCAGCCCTCATCAGCCAGGATAGCTTGACCCCAGTGGCATGGAGAGCACAGGACCCACGTCTGGGCATACCCGTCCCACTCGGGGTGACAAATGCAAAAAGAACAATTGATGGACAGAATGCAGAACAATGTCATACATTCACCCCAGTTCAGAGATCTGGGCCTAAATCCATCGTTTTTTGCTCACCATGCCAATCCAGTTTGGACCCAGCCATATGCGAGTCAGTCTTGACTCTACGCCCAATGGAACAGTCCAGCCCGAACTGCCAGGCCAGGTCAGGTCCTCCCTGGACTGGAATCAAGCATCCTAGGACCGGATTCGGACTTTCAGCCCTCATCAGCCAGGTTAGCTTGACTCCAGTGGCATGGAGAGCACGGGACCCACGTCTGGGCATACCCGTCCCACTTGGGGTGACAAATGCAAAAAGAACAATTGATGGACAGAATGCAGAACAATGTCATACATTCACCCCAGTACAGAGTTCTGGGCCTAAATCCATCGTTTTTTGCTCACCATACCATTCCAGTTTGGACCCAGCCATATGCAAATCAGTCTTCACCCTGCACCCAATGGGAACAGTCCAGCCAGAACTTCCAGGCCAGGTCCTCCCTGGACTGGAATCAAGCATCCTGGGACCGGTTTCGGGCTTTCAGCCCTCATCAGCCAGGATAGCTTGACTCCAGTGGCATGGAGAGCACGGGACCCACGTCTGGGCATACCCGTCCCACTCGGGGTGACAAATGCAAAAAGAACAATTGATGGACAGAATTCAGATCAATGTCATACATTCACCCCAGTACAGAGATCTGGGCCTAAATCCATCATTTTTTTGCTCACCATGCCATTCCAGTTTTGACCCAGCTATATGCAAATCAGTCTTGACCCTGCGCCCAATGGGAACAGTCCAGCCCGAACTGCCAAGCCAGGTCCTCCCTGGACTGGAATCAAGCATCCTGGGACCGGTTTCGGGCTTTCAGCCCTCATCAGCTAGGATAGCTTGACTCCAGTGGCATGGAGAGCACGGGACCCACGTCTGGGCATACCCGTCCCACTCGGGGTGACAAATGCAAAAAGAACAATTGATGGACAGAATGCAGAACAATGTCATACATTCACCCCAGTACAGATATCTGGGCCTAAATCCATTGTGTTTTTGCTCACCATGCCATTCCAGTTTGGACCCAGCCATATGCAAATCAGTCTTGACCCTGTGCCCAATGGGAACAGTCCAGCCCGAACTGCCAGGCCAGGTCCTCCCTGGACTGGAATCAAGCATCCTAGGACTGGTTTCGGGCTTTCAGCACTCATCAGCCAGGATAGCTTGACTTCAGTGGCATGGAGAGCACGGGACCTACGTCTGGGCATACCCGTCCACTCGGGGTGAGAAATGCAAAAAGAACAATTGATGGACAGAATGCAGAACAATGTCACACATTCACCCCAGTACAGAGATCTGGGCCTAAATCCATCGTTTTTTTGCTCACCATGCCATTCCAGTTTGGACCCAGCCATATGCAAATCAGTCTTAACCCTGTGCCCAATGGGAACAGTCCAGCCCGAACTGCCAGGCCAGGTCCTCCCTGGGCTGGAATCAAGCATCCTGGAACCGGTTTCGGGCTTTCAGCCCTCATCAGCCAGGATAGCTTGACTCCAGTGGCATGGAGAGCACAGGACCCACGTCTGGGCATACCCGTCCCACTCGGGGTGACAAATGCAAAAAGAACAACTGATGGACAGAATGCAGAACAATGTCATACATTCACCCCAGTACAGAGAACTGGGCCTAAAATTAATCCATCGTTTTTTGCTCACCATGCCATTGCAGTTTGGACCCAGCCATATGCAAATCAGTCTTGACCCTGCGCCCAATGGGAACAGTCCAGCCCAAACTGCCAGGCCAGGTCCTACCTGGACTGGAATCAAGCATCCTAGGACCGGTTTCGGGCTCTCAGCCCTCATCAGCCAGGATAGCTTGACTCCAGTGGCATGTAGAGCACTGGACCCACGTCTGGGCATACCTGTCCCACTCGGGGTGACAAATGCAAAAAGAACAATTGATGGACAGATTGCAGAACAATCTCATACATTCATGCCAGCACAGAGATCTGGGCCTAAATCCATTGTTTTTTGCTCACCATGCCATTCCAGTTTGGACCCAGCCATGTGCAAATCAGTCTTGACCCTGCGCCCAATGGGAACAGTCCAGCCCGAACTGCCAGGCCAGGTCCTCCCTGGACTGGAATCAAGCATCCTGGGACTGGTTTCGGGCTTTCAGCCCTCATCAGCCAGGATAGCTTGACTCCAGTGGCATGGAAAGCGCGGGACCCACATCTGGGCATACCCGTCCCACTCGGGGTGACACATGCAAAAAGAACAATTGATGGACAGAATGCAGAACAATGTCATACATTCACCCCAGTACAAAGAACTGGGCCTAAACCCATCAGTTGTTTGCTCACCGTGCCATTCCAGTTTGGACCCAGCCATATGCAAATCAGTCTTGACCCTGCGCCCAATGGGAACAGTCCAGCCCAAACTGCCTGGCCAGGTCCTCCATGGACTGGAATCAAGCATCCGAGGACCGGTTTCGTGCTTTCAGCCCTCATCAGCCAGGATAGCTTGACTCCACTGGCATGTAGAGCACTGGACCCACGTCTGGGCATACCCGTCCCACTCGGGGTGACAAATGCAAAAAGAACAATTGATGGACAGAATGCAGAACTATGTCATACATTCACCCCAGTACAGAGATCTGGAGCTAAATCCATCGTTTGTTTGCTCACCATGCCATTCCAGTTTCGACCCAGCCATATGCAAATCAGTCTTGACCCTGCGCCCAATGGGAACAGTCCAGCCCGAACTGCCAGGCCAGGTCCTCCCTGGACTGGAATCACGCATCCTAGGTCCGGTTTCGGGCTTTCAGCCCTCATCAGCCAGGATAGCTTGACTCCAGTGGCATGGAGAGCATGGGACCCACGTCTGGGCATACCCGTCCCACTCGGGGTGACTAATGCAAAAAGAACAATTGATGGACAGAATGCAGAACAATGTCATACATTCACCCCAGTACAGAGATCTGGGCCTAAATCCATCGTTTGTTTTCTCACCATGCCATTCCAGTTTGGACCCAGCCATATGCAAATCAGTCTTGACCCTGCACCCAACGGGAACAGTCCAGCCCGAACTGCCAGGCCAGGTCCTCCCTGGACTGGAATCAAGCATCCTGGGACTGGTTTCGGGCTTTCAGTCCTCATCAGCCAAGATAGCTTGACTCCAGTGACATGGAGAGCACGGGACCCACATCTGGGCATACCCGTCCCACTCGTGGTGAGAAATGCAAAAAGAACAATTGATGGACAGAATGCAGAACAATGTCATACATTCACCCCAGTACAGAGATCTGGGCATAAATCCATCGTTTTTTGCTCACCATGCCATTCCAGTTTGGACCCAGCCATATGCAAATCAGTCTTGACTTTGCGCCCAATGGGAACAGTCCAGCCCGAACTGCCAGGCCAGGTCCTCCCTGGACTGGTATCAAGCATCCTAGGACCGGTTTCGGGCTTTCAGCCCTCATCAGCCAGGATAGCTTGACTCCAGTGGCATGGAGAGCACGGGACCCTCGTCTGGGCAAACCCGTCCCACTCGGGGTGACAAATGCAAAAAGAACAATTGATGGACAGAATGCAGAACAATGTCATACATTCACCCCAGTACAGAGATCTGGGCCTAAATCCATCGTTTGTTTGCTCACCATGCCATTCCAGTTTCGACCCAGCCATATGCAAATCAGTCTAGACCCTGCGCCCAATGGGAACAGTCCAGCCTGAACTGCCAGGCCAGGTCCTCCCTGGACTGGAATCAAGCATCCTAGGACCGGTTTTGGTCTTTGAGCCCTCATCAGCCAGGATAGCTTGACTCCAGTGGCATGGAGAGCACGGGACCCACGTCTGGGTATACCCGTCCCACTCGGGTGATGAATGCAAATAGAACAATTGATGGACAGAATGCAGAACAATGTCATACATTCACCCCAGTACAGAGATCTGGGCCTAAATCCATTGTTTTTTTGCTCATCATGCCATTCCAGTTTGGACCCAGCTATATGCAAATCAGTCTTGACCCTGCGCCCAATGGGAACAGTCCAGCCCGAACTGCCAGGCCAGGTCCTCCCTGGACTGGAATCAAGCATCCTAGGACCAGTTTCGGGCTTTCAGCCCTCATCAGCCAGGATAGCTTGACTCCAGTGACATGGAGAGCACGGGACCCACCTATGGGCATATCAGTCCCACTCGGGGTGACAAATGCAAAAAGAACAATTGATGGACAGAATGCAGAACAATGTCATACATTCACCCCAGTACAGAGATCTGGGCCTAAATCCATCGTTTTTTTGCTCACCATGCCATTCCAGTTTGGACCAAGCCATATGCAAATCAGTCTTGACCCTGCGCCCAATGGGAACAGTCCAGCCCGAACTGCCAGGCCAGGTCCTCCCTGGACTGGAATCAAGCATCCTGAGACCGGTTTCGGGCTTTCAGCCCTCATCAGCCAGGATAGCTTGACTCCAGTGGCATGCAGAGCACAGGACCCACGTCTGGGCATACCCGTCCCACTCGGGGTGACAAATGCAAAAAGAACAATTGATGGACAGAATGAAGAACAATGTCATACATTCACCCCAGTACAGAGAAGTGGGCCTAAATCCATCGTTTTTTTGCTCACCATGCCTTTCCAGTTAGGACCCAGCCATATGCAAATCAGTCTTGACCCTGCGCCCATTGGGAACAGTCCAGCCCGAACTGCCAGGCCACGTCCTCTTTAGACTGGAATCAAGCATCCTAGGACCGGTTAAGGGCTTTCAGCCCTCATCAGCCAGGATAGCTTGACCCCAGTGGCATGGAGAGCACAGGACCCACGTCTGGGCATAGCCGTCCCACTCGGGGTGACAAATGCAAAAAGAACAATTGATGGACAGAATGCAGAACAATGTCATACATTCACCCCAGTTCAGAGATCTGGGCCTAAATCCATCGTTTTTTTGCTCACCATGCCAATCCAGTTTGGACCCAGCCATATGCGAGTCAGTCTTGACTCTACGCCCAATGGAACAGTCCAGCCCGAACTGCCAGGCCAGGTCAGGTCCTCCCTGGACTGGAATCAAGCATCCTAGGACCGGTTTCGGACTTTCAGCCCTCATCAGCCAGGATAGCTTGACTCCAGTGGCATGGAGAGCACGGGACCCACGTCTGGGCATACCCGTCCCACTTGGGGTGACAAATGCAAAAAGAACAATTGATGGACAGAATGCAGAACAATGTCATACATTCACCCCAGTACAGAGTTCTGGGCCTAAATCCATCGTTTTTTTGCTCACCATGCCATTCCAGTTTGGACCCAGCCATATGCAAATCAGTCTTCACCCTGCGCCCAATGGGAACAGTCCAGCCCGAACTTCCAGGCCAGGTCCTCCCTGGACTGGAATCAAGCATCCTGGGACCGGTTTCGGGCTTTCAGCCCTCATCAGCCAGGATAGTTTGACTCCAGTGGCATGGAGAGCACGGGACCCACGTCTGGGCATACCCGTCCCACTCGGGGTGACAAATGCAAAAAGAACAATTGATGGACAGAATGCAGAACAATGTCATACATTCACCCCAGTACAGATATCTGGGCCTAAATCCATTGTGTTTTTGCTCACCATGCCATTCCAGTTTGGACCCAGCCATATGCAAATCAGTCTTGACCCTGTGCCCAATGGGAACAGTCCAGCCCGAACTGCCAGGCCAGGTCCTCCCTGGACTGGAATCAAGCATCCTAGGACTGGTTTCGGGCTTTCAGCACTCATCAGCCAGGATAGCTTGACTTCAGTGGCATGGAGAGCACGGGACCTACGTCTGGGCATACCCGTCCACTCGGGGTGAGAAATGCAAAAAGAACAATTGATGGACAGAATGCAGAACAATGTCACACATTCACCCCAGTACAGAGATCTGGGCCTAAATCCATCGTTTTTTGCTCACCATGCCATTCCAGTTTGGACCCAGCCATATGCAAATCAGTCTTAACCCTGTGCCCAATGGGAACAGTCCAGCCCGAACTGCCAGGCCAGGTCCTCCCTGGGCTGGAATCAAGCATCCTGGAACCGGTTTCGGCTTTCAGCCCTCATCAGCCAGGATAGCTTGACTCCAGTGGCATGGAGAGCACAGGACCCACGTCTGGGCATACCCGTCCCACTCGGGGTGACAAATGCAAAAAGAACAACTGATGGACAGAATGCAGAACAATGTCATACATTCACCCCAGTACAGAGAACTGGGCCTAAAATTAATCCATCGTTTTTTTGCTCACCATGCCATTGCAGTTTGGACCCAGCCATATGCAAATCAGTCTTGACCCTGCGCCCAATGGGAACAGTCCAGCCCAAACTGCCAGGCCAGGTCCTACCTGGACTGGAATCAAGCATCCTAGGACCGGTTTCGGGCTCTCAGCCCTCATCAGCCAGGATAGCTTGACTCCAGTGGCATGTAGAGCACTGGACCCACGTCTGGGCATACCTGTCCCACTCGGGGTGACAAATGCAAAAAGAACAATTGATGGACAGATTGCAGAACAATCTCATACATTCATGCCAGCACAGAGATCTGGGCCTAAATCCATTGTTTTTTTGCTCACCATGCCATTCCAGTTTGGACCCAGCCATGTGCAAATCAGTCTTGACCCTGCGCCCAATGGGAACAGTCCAGCCCGAACTGCCAGGCCAGGTCCTCCCTGGACTGGAATCAAGCATCCTGGGACTGGTTTCGGGCTTTCAGCCCTCATCAGCCAGGATAGCTTGACTCCAGTGGCATGGAAAGCGCGGGACCCACATCTGGGCATACCCGTCCCACTCGGGGTGACACATGCAAAAAGAACAATTGATGGACAGAATGCAGAACAATGTCATACATTCACCCCAGTACAAAGAACTGGGCCTAAACCCATCAGTTGTTTGCTCACCGTGCCATTCCAGTTTGGACCCAGCCATATGCAAATCAGTCTTGACCCTGCGCCCAATGGGAACAGTCCAGCCCAAACTGCCTGGCCAGGTCCTCCATGGACTGGAATCAAGCATCCGAGGACCGGTTTCGTGCTTTCAGCCCTCATCAGCCAGGATAGCTTGACTCCACTGGCATGTAGAGCACTGGACCCACGTCTGGGCATACCCGTCCCACTCGGGGTGACAAATGCAAAAAGAACAATTGATGGACAGAATGCAGAACTATGTCATACATTCACCCCAGTACAGAGATCTGGAGCTAAATCCATCGTTTGTTTGCTCACCATGCCATTCCAGTTTCGACCCAGCCATATGCAAATCAGTCTTGACCCTGCGCCCATCGGGAACAGTCTAGCCCGAACTGCCAGGCCAGGTCCTCCCTGGACTGGAATCACGCATCCTAGGTCCGGTTTCGGGCTTTCAGCCCTCATCAGCCAGGATAGCTTGACTCCAGTGGCATGGAGAGCATGGGACCCACGTCTGGGCATACCCGTCCCACTCGGGGTGACTAATGCAAAAAGAACAATTGATGGACAGAATGCAGAACAATGTCATACATTCACCCCAGTACAGAGATCTGGGCCTAAATCCATCGTTTGTTTTCTCACCATGCCATTCCAGTTTGGACCCAGCCATATGCAAATCAGTCTTGACCCTGCACCCAACGGGAACAGTCCAGCCCGAACTGCCAGGCCAGGTCCTCCCTGGACTGGAATCAAGCATCCTGGGACTGGTTTCGGGCTTTCAGTCCTCATCAGCCAAGATAGCTTGACTCCAGTGACATGGAGAGCACGGGACCCACATCTGGGCATACCCGTCCCACTCGTGGTGAGAAATGCAAAAAGAACAATTGATGGACAGAATGCAGAACAATGTCATACATTCACCCCAGTACAGAGATCTGGTCATAAATCCATCGTTTTTTTGCTCACCATGCCATTCCAGTTTGGACCCAGCCATATGCAAATCAGTCTTGACTTTGCGCCCAATGGGAACAGTCCAGCCCGAACTGCCAGGCCAGGTCCTCCCTGGACTGGTATCAAGCATCCTAGGACCGGTTTCGGGCTTTCAGCCCTCATCAGCCAGGATAGCTTGACTCCAGTGGCATGGAGAGCACGGGACCCTCGTCTGGGCAAACCCGTCCCACTCGGGGTGACAAATGCAAAAAGAACAATTGATGGACAGAATGCAGAACAATGTCATACATTCACCCCAGTACAGAGATCTGGGCCTAAATCCATCGTTTGTTTGCTCACCATGCCATTCCAGTTTCGACCCAGCCATATGCAAATCAGTCTAGACCCTGCGCCCAATGGGAACAGTCCAGCCTGAACTGCCAGGCCAGGTCCTCCCTGGACTGGAATCAAGCATCCTAGGACCGGTTTTGGTCTTTGAGCCCTCATCAGCCAGGATAGCTTGACTCCAGTGGCATGGAGAGCACGGGACCCACGTCTGGGCATACCCGTCCCACTCGGGTGATGAATGCAAATAGAACAATTGATGGACAGAATGCAGAACAATGTCATACATTCACCCCAGTACAGAGATCTGGGCCTAAATCCATTGTTTTTTTGCTCATCATGCCATTCCAGTTTGGACCCAGCTATATGCAAATCAGTCTTGACCCTGCGCCCAATGGGAACAGTCCAGCCCGAACTGCCAGGCCAGGTCCTCCCTGGACTGGAATCAAGCATCCTAGGACCAGTTTCGGGCTTTCAGCCCTCATCAGCCAGGATAGCTTGACTCCAGTGACATGGAGAGCACGGGACCCACCTATGGGCATATCAGTCCCACTCGGGGTGACAAATGCAAAAAGAACAATTGATGGACAGAATGCAGAACAATGTCATACATTCACCCCAGTACAGAGATCTGGGCCTAAATCCATCGTTTTTTGCTCACCATGCCATTCCAGTTTGGACCAAGCCATATGCAAATCAGTCTTGACCCTGCGCCCAATGGGAACAGTCCAGCCCGAACTGCCAGGCCAGGTCCTCCCTGGACTGGAATCAAGCATCCTGAGACCGGTTTCGGGCTTTCAGCCCTCATCAGCCAGGATAGCTTGACTCCAGTGACATGCAGAGCACAGGACCCACATCTGGGCATACCCGTCCCACTCGGGGTGACAAATGCAAAAAGAACAATTGATGGACAGAATGAAGAACAATGTCATACATTCACCCCAGTACAGAGAAGTGGGCCTAAATCCATCGTTTTTTTGCTCACCATGCCTTTCCAGTTAGGACCCAGCCATATGCAAATCAGTCTTGACCCTGCGCCCATTGGGAACAGTCCAGCCCGAACTGCCAGGCCACGTCCTCTTTAGACTGGAATCAAGCATCCTAGGACCGGTTAAGGGCTTTCAGCCCTCATCAGCCAGGATAGCTTGACCCCAGTGGCATGGAGAGCACAGGACCCACGTCTGGGCATAGCCGTCCCACTCGGGGTGACAAATGCAAAAAGAACAATTGATGGACAGAATGCAGAACAATGTCATACATTCACCCCAGTTCAGAGATCTGGGCCTAAATCCATCGTTTTTTGCTCACCATGCCAATCCAGTTTGGACCCAGCCATATGCGAGTCAGTCTTGACTCTACGCCCAATGGAACAGTCCAGCCCGAACTGCCAGGCCAGGTCAGGTCCTCCCTGGACTGGAATCAAGCATCCTAGGACTGGTTTCGGACTTTCAGCCCTCATCAGCCAGGATAGCTTGACTCCAGTGGCATGGAGAGCACGGGACCCACGTCTGGGCATACCCGTCCCACTTGGGGTGACAAATGCAAAAAGAACAATTGATGGACAGAATGCAGAACAATGTCATACATTCACCCCAGTACAGAGTTCTGGGCCTAAATCCATCGTTTTTTGCTCACCATGCCATTCCAGTTTGGACCCAGCCATATGCAAATCAGTCTTCACCCTGCGCCCAATGGGAACAGTCCAGCCCGAACTTCCAGGCCAGGTCCTCCCTGGACTGGAATCAAGCATCCTGGGACCGGTTTCGGGCTTTCAGCCCTCATCAGCCAGGATAGTTTGACTCCAGTGGCATGGAGAGCACGGGACCCACGTCTGGGCATACCCGTCCCACTCGGGGTGACAAATGCAAAAAGAACAATTGATGGACAGAATTCAGATCAATGTCATACATTCACCCCAGTACAGAGATCTGGGCCTAAATCCATCATTTTTTGCTCACCATGCCATTCCAGTTTTGACCCAGCTATATGCAAATCAGTCTTGACCCTGCGCCCAATGGGAACAGTCCAGCCCGAACTGCCAAGCCAGGTCCTCCCTGGACTGGAATCAAGCATCCTGGGACCGGTTTCGGGCTTTCAGCCCTCATCAGCTAGGATAGCTTGACACCAGTGGCATGGAGAGCACGGGACCCACGTCTGGGCATACCCGTCCCACTCGGGGTGACAAATGCAAAAAGAACAATTGATGGACAGAATGCAGAACAATGTCATACATTCACCCCAGTACAGATATCTGGGCCTAAATCCATTGTGTTTTTGCTCACCATGCCATTCCAGTTTGGACCCAGCCATATGCAAATCAGTCTTGACCCTGTGCCCAATGGGAACAGTCCAGCCCGAACTGCCAGGCCAGGTCCTCCCTGGACTGGAATCAAGCATCCTAGGACCGGTTTCGGGCTTTCAGCACTCATCAGCCAGGATAGCTTGACTTCAGTGGCATGGAGAGCACGGGACCTACGTCTGGGCATACCTGTCCACTCGGGGTGAGAAATGCAAAAAGAACAATTGATGGACAGAATGCAGAACAATGTCACACATTCACCCCAGTACAGAGATCTGGGCCTAAATCCATCGTTTTTTGCTCACCATGCCATTCCAGTTTGGACCCAGCCATATGCAAATCAGTCTTAACCCTGTGCCCAATGGGAACAGTCCAGCCCGAACTGCCAGGCCAGGTCCTCCCTGGGCTGGAATCAAGCATCCTGGAACCGGTTTCGGGCTTTCAGCCCTCATCAGCCAGGATAGCTTGACTCCAGTGGCATGGAGAGCACAGGACCCACGTCTGGGCATACCCGTCCCACTCGGGGTGACAAATGCAAAAAGAACAACTGATGGACAGAATGCAGAACAATGTAATACATTCACCCCAGTACAGAGAACTGGGCCTAAAATTAATCCATCGTTTTTTTGCTCACCATGCCATTGCAGTTTGGACCCAGCCATATGCAAATCAGTCTTGACCCTGCGCCCAATGGGAACAGTCCAGCCCAAACTGCCAGGCCAGGTCCTACCTGGACTGGAATCAAGCATCCTAGGACCGGTTTCGGGCTCTCAGCCCTCATCAGCCAGGATAGCTTGACTCCAGTGGCATGTAGAGCACTGGACCCACGTCTGGGCATACCTGTCCCACTCGGGGTGACAAATGCAAAAGAACAATTGATGGACAGATTGCAGAACAATCTCATACATTCATGCCAGCACAGAGATCTGGGCCTAAATCCATCGTTTTTTTGCTCACCATGCCATTCCAGTTTGGACCCAGCCATGTGCAAATCAGTCTTGACCCTGCGCCCAATGGGAACAGTCCAGCCCGAACTGCCAGGCCAGGTCCTCCCTGGACTGGAATCAAGCATCCTGGGACTGGTTTCGGGCTTTCAGCCCTCATCAGCCAGGATAGCTTGACTCCAGTGGCATGGAAAGCGCGGGACCCACATCTGGGCATACCCGTCCCACTCGGGGTGACACATGCAAAAAGAACAATTGATGGACAGAATGCAGAACAATCTCATACATTCACCCCAGTACAGAGATCTGCGCCTAAATTCATCGGTTTTTTGCTCACCATGCCATTCCAGTTTGGACCCAGCCATATGCAAATCAGTCTTGACCCTGTGACCAATGGGAACAGTTCAGCCCGAACTGCCAGGCCAGGTCCTCCCTGGACTGAAATCAAGCATCCTGGGACCGGTTTTGGGCTTTCAGCCCTCATCAGCCAGGATAGCTTGACTCCAGTGGCATGGAGAGCACAGGACCCACGTCTGGGTATAACCGTACCACTCGGGGTGACAAATGCAAAAAGAACAATTGATGGACAGAATGCAGAACAATGTCATACATTCACCCCAGTACAAAGAACTGGGCCTAAATCCATCGGTTTTTTGCTCACCGTGCCATTCCAGTTTGGACCCAGCCATATGCAAATCAGTCTTGACCCTGCGCCCAATGGGAACAGTCCAGCCCAAACTGCCTGGCCAGGTCCTCCGTGGACTGGAATCAAGCATCTGAGGACCGGTTTCGTGCTTTCAGCCCTCATCAGCCAGGATAGCTTGACTCCACTGGCATGTAGAGCACTGGACCCACGTCTGGGCATACCCGTCCCACTCGGGGTGACAAATGCAAAAAGAACAATTGATGGACAGAATGCAGAACTATGTCATACATTCACCCCAGTACAGAGATCTGGAGCTAAATCCATCGTTTGTTTGCTCACCATGCCATTCCAGTTTCGACCCAGCCATATGCAAATCAGTCTTGACCCTGCGCCCAATGGGAACAGTCCAGCCCGAACTGCCAGGCCAGGTCCTCCCTGGACTGGAATCACGCATCCTAGGTCCAGTTTCGGGCTTTCAGCCCTCATCAGCCAGGATAGCTTGACTCCAGTGGCATGGAGAGCATGGGACCCACGTCTGGGCATACCCGTCCCACTCGGGGTGACTAATGCAAAAAGAACAATTGATGGACAGAATGCAGAACAATGTCATACATTCACCCCAGTACAGAGATCTGGGCCTAAATCCATCGTTTGTTTTCTCACCATGCCATTCCAGTTTGGACCCAGCCATATGCAAATCAGTCTTGACCCTGCACCCAACGGGAACAGTCCAGCCCGAACTGCCAGGCCAGGTCCTCCCTGGACTGGAATCAAGCATCCTGGGACTGGTTTCGGGCTTTCAGTCCTCATCAGCCAAGATAGCTTGACTCCAGTGACATGGAGAGCACGGGACCCACATCTGGGCATACCCGTCCCACTCGTGGTGAGAAATGCAAAAAGAACAATTGATGGACAGAATGCAGAACAATGTCATACATTCACCCCAGTACAGAGATCTGGGCATAAATCCATCGTTTGTTTGCTCACCATGCCATTCCAGTTTCGACCCAGCCATATGCAAATCAGTCTTGACCCTGCGCCCAATGGGAACAGTCCAGCCTGAACTGCCAGCCCAGGTCCTCCCTGGACTGGAATCAAGCATCCTAGGACCGGTTTTGGGCTTTGAGCCCTCATCAGCCAGGATAGCTTGACTCCAGTGGCATGGAGAGCACGGGACCCACGTCTGGGCATACCCGTCCCACTCGGGTGATGAATGCAAATAGAACAATTGATGGACAGAATGCAGAACAATGTCATACATTCACCCCAGTACAGAGATCTGGGCCTAAATCCATTGTTTTTTTGCTCACCATGCCATTCCAGTTTGGACCCAGCTATATGCAAATCAGTCTTGACCCTGCGCCCAATGGGAACAGTCCAGCCCGAACTGCCAGGCCAGGTCCTCCCTGGACTGGAATCAAGCATCCTAGGACCAGTTTCGGGCTTTCAGCCCTCATCAGCCAGGATAGCTTGACTCCAGTGACATGGAGAGCACGGGACCCACCTATGGGCATATCAGTCCCACTCGGGGTGACAAATGCAAAAAGAACAATTGATGGACAGAATGCAGAACAATGTCATACATTCACCCCAGTACAGAGATCTGGGCCTAAATCCATCGTTTTTTTGCTCACCATGCCATTCCAGTTTGGACCAAGCCATATGCAAATCAGTCTTGACCCTGCGCCCAATGGGAACAGTCCAGCCCGAACTGCCAGGCCAGGTCCTCTTTAGACTGGAATCAAGCATCCTAGGACCGGTTAAGGGCTTTCAGCCCTCATCAGCCAGGATAGCTTGACCCCAGTGCCATGGAGAGCACAGGACCCACGTCTGGGCATACCCGTCCCACTCGGGGTGACAAATGCAAAAAGAACAATTGATGGACAGAATGCAGAACAATGTCATACATTCACCCCAGTTCAGAGATCTGGGCCTAAATCCATCGTTTTTTTGCTCACCATGCCAATCCAGTTTGGACCCAGCCATATGCGAGTCAGTCTTGACTCTACGCCCAATGGAACAGTCCAGCCCGAACTGCCAGGCCAGGTCAGGTCCTCCCTGGACTGGAATCAAGCATCCTAGGACCGGTTTCGGACTTTCAGCCCTCATCAGCCAGGATAGCTTGACTCCAGTGGCATGGAGAGCACGGGACCCACGTCTGGGCATACCCGTCCCACTTGGGGTGACAAATGCAAAAAGAACAATTGATGGACAGAATGCAGAACAATGTCATACATTCACCCCAGTACAGAGTTCTGGGCCTAAATCCATCGTTTTTTGCTCACCATGCCATTCCAGTTTGGACCCAGCCATATGCAAATCAGTCTTCACCCTGCGCCCAATGGGAACAGTCCAGCCCGAACTTCCAGGCCAGGTCCTCCCTGGACTGGAATCAAGCATCCTGGGACCGGTTTCGGGCTTTCAGCCCTCATCAGCCAGGATAGCTTGACTCCAGTGGCATGGAGAGCACGGGACCCACGTCTGGACATACCCGTCCCACTCGGGGTGACAAATGCAAAAAGAACAATTGATGGACAGAATTCAGATCAATGTCATACATTCACCCCAGTACAGAGATCTGGGCCTAAATCCATCATTTTTTTGCTCACCATGCCATTCCAGTTTTGACCCAGCTATATGCAAATCAGTCTTGACCCTGCGCCCAATGGGAACAGTCCAGCCCGAACTGCCAAGCCAGGTCCTCCCTGGACTGGAATCAAGCATCCTGGGACCGGTTTCGGGCTTTCAGCACTCATCAGCCAGGATAGCTTGACTTCAGTGGCATGGAGAGCACGGGACCTACGTCTGGGCATACCCGTCCACTCGGGTTGAGAAATGCAAAAAGAACAATTGATGGACAGAATGCAGAACAATGTCACACATTCACCCCAGTACAGAGATCTGGGCCTAAATCCATCGTTTTTTTGCTCACCATCCCATTTCAGTTTGGACCCAGCCATATAATCAACATCTCCTTCGAGACAGCAACCTTCCCGGAAAGCTGGAAGCACGCCGAGATCACCGCCTTACTCAAGAAACCCAAGGCAGACCCCAAGGACCTCAAGAACTTCCGACCCATCTCTCTGCTCCCGTTCCCCGCGAAGGTCACCGAGAAAATCGTCAACAAACAACTGACCCGCTACCTCGAGGAGAACAACATCCTGGACCCTTCCCAGTCCGGCTTCCGCAGCAACCACAGCACCGAAACCGCCCTCATCGCCGCCACCGATGACATCAGGACCCTGCTAGACAACGGAGAAACAGCAGCCCTCATCCTCCTGGACCTATCAGCCGCCTTCAACACGGTCTGCCACCACACACTACGAACACGCCTTCACGACGCCGGGATCCAAGAGAAGGCCCTGGACTGGACCACATCCTTCCTTTCCGGCAGAACACAAAGCGTCCGCCTCGCCCCTTCCGATCCAAGGCCACCAAGATCATCTGCGGCGTACCCCAAGGCTCCTCCCTCAGCCCAACGCTGTTCAACATCTACATGGCACCCCTCGCCCACGTCGCCCGACAGCACAACCTCAACATCATCTCCTACGCCGACGACACCCAGCTGATCCTCTCCCTCACCAAAGACCCTCACACCGCCAAAGCCCACCTCCACGAAGGAATGAAGGCCGTCGCCGAATGGATGAGGACCAGCCGCCTGAAGCTGAACTCGGACAAGACGGAGGTCCTCATCCTTGGTTCCAACCCTTCAGCCTGGGACGACTCCTGGTGGCCAACATCACTGGGAACAGCCCCGCCACCCACCGACCACGTACGCAACCTAGGGGTCATCCTCGACCCCACCCTCTCCATGACTAAGCAGGTCAACACCGTTTCCTCATCCTGCTTCAACATCCTCCGAATGCTCCGCAGGATCTTCAAGTGGATCCCCACCGAAACAAGAAAAACAGTCACCCAGGCCCTCGTCACCAGCAGGCTGGACTACGGAAACGCCCTCTACGCAGGAACGACGGCTAAGCTCCTGAGACGGCTGCAACACATCCAGAACGCCTCTGCACATCTTATCCTCGACATCCCCCGACGCAGCCACATCACACCCCACCTGAGAGACCTGCACTGGCTCCCTGTCAACAAGAGGATAACCTTCAAGCTCCTCACCCACGCACACAAAGCCCTCCACAACTCCGGACCAGCCTACCTCAACAGACGACTCAGCTTCTACACCCCCACCCGCCAGCTCCGCTCGACCAGCCTCGCCCTTGCCACAGTCCCCCGCATCCGGAAAACGACCGCCGGCGGCAGATCCTTCTCCCACCTCGCCGCCAAGACCTGGAACACCCTCCCCACCAACCTCCGACAGACCCAAGACCTACTGGCCTTCAGAAGACTCCTCAAGACCTGGCTCTTCGATCAGTAGCAGCACCACCCCCCTCTTCCCCCAGCGCCTTGAGTCCCTCGCGGGTATGTAGTGCGCTTTATAAGTGACATGATTGATTGATTGATTGATGCAAATCAGACTTGACCCTGCACCGAATGGGAACAGTCCAGCCCGAACTGCCAGGCCAGGTCCTCCCTGGACTGGAATCAAGCATCCTAGGACCGGTTTCGGGCTTTCAGCCCTCATAAACCAGGATAGCTTGACTCCAGTGGCATGGAGAGCACTGGACCCACGTCTGGGCATACTCGTCCCACTCAGGGTGACAAATGCAAAAAGAACAATTGATGAACAGAATGCAGAACAATGTCATACATTCACCTCAGAACAGAGAACTGGGCCTAAATCTCTCGTTTTTTTGCTCACCATGCCATTCCAGTTTGGACCCAGCCATATGCAAATCAGTCTTGACCCAGCGCCCAATGGGAACAGTCCAGCCCGAACTGCCAAGACTGGTCAAGGGTCAAGACTGATTTGCATATAGCTGGGTCTGAACTGAGGTGCCGAAGTGAGCTAAAGAATGATGATGGATTCAACCCAGATCTGTGACTGTGGGTGAGTGTCTGAAAAGTTTCAGCGCTCCGTCCATCATCTCCTTGTGTTTGCTGTGTCCGACCTTAGTTCCCTCTTCTAAAACTTTGTCATTTTAGAAGGAATGGCTGCTCTCTTTGACTCCATCTCCCCTGAGTGACCCTGTCCTTCCAGTGCAGACATTGGCCAAGTAAAAACTCTCGGTTTGGAGGTTGAGAGCGAAAGGCTCCTGATTAAAGGACTTCCTATATCAGTTTACCATTCTCCTCAATCTTCCATGACGTCCTCTATTACTAAGTCATATGATTACCATTATGATTCTTTTGACAGATGGTGTAGGGTGAGGTTTTTGTCACCTGTTTCTGCTCCCACTAGTGAGATTTTTCACTTTCTTCAGGACAAGTTTGAGAAGTGTCTTTCAGTTTCCACGCTTAAGCTTCAGTGGTTCTCCAGCAAGACAGTTTGAACACCTTGGGAAAATGTATCTTCCGTTGAACAATTGGCATCTAAATTGTTTAAGCATTTTCAAATTTTGAGAACAAGTGTCTGTACGTCTTTTCCTTCATGGGATCTTCCCTTGCTCTTCCCACACCTTCAGACAGACCCATATGAACACTTAGAGGATGTTCCTCTCAAGTTTATCATATTAAAAGTGATCTTTTTGATGACTATCACCTCTGCAAGGCGGTCAGGTGAACTAAACAATCTATTATACCTTCACCCTTATTTGAAAGTGTTTGACGATAGAGGGTTCTGTCTTCTTGATCCTAAGTTCAATTCTGCTTTTCACCAAGTCCAGGAGATAGTTCTGACTATACTACAGCAGGATGCTTCTTACCCTGATCTTTTGGTTTGCCTTTTAGATGTGGTAAGGGCCCTGAAGATATACCACACAAGATGAGCTGAAATTTAGGCTTTCTGAAAGCCTTTTCTTAATTTCTGGTCTTGTGAAAAAAGGTGAAAAGCTGTCTTCCTCTACCGTGACCACATAGGTTAAAATGCTTATCTTCTCTGCTGATCTGGCGCAAGGTAAGGACATATCTGGTGGGATCAAGGCTCATTCTACCAGAAGTATGGCGGCTTCATGGGCTGTGTGGTCTGGTGTCTCTATCAGGGACATATGAAGGGCTGGAACATGGTCCTCTCCTTCCACTTTTATTTCTCATTATAGGTTAAATGTTGTGCATGGCTCAGAATGTTTTTTTGACTTTCTGATCATAAAGGCCTCTTTGACTGCTTATGGGCCTTACTTCTTGCTGAAATTACCAATTTTTCTTTGATTAGGAGGTTTGATAAGTAGGAACTGAAAACGTGGTGATTTTGCATTGTTATAATTGGAGAGGGTTGAATGAAAATAAAATGTCTTCTTTCTATTTTTGTGTTCTGGTGTATTCTTTATGGGGCTGCTGAAAGATTTTTGTTGGTTTGTACCAGTATGGATTGGGACAAGGTCAGGATGAAGAGGAGGTGATGCTCAGGTTCATTTACTGGTAATCTTCATTACTCCAGTCCTTCCTTTTTCGTCCCGTTCTTTACTTTCCTCCCATCCCACCCTGTTCCTTCATGAGCCCTTTCTTCTGGCCTAATGTGACACATGAAGGGTTAGAGAAAGGGGGGCTTATTGAACTTTATTGACCCTTTCATAGAAAGGGAAAACAGGTTTACAGTTGTGACTTCTGGGAGTAAATGGGCACACTCACTCCATCAGTAATGAGTGGGATGAGTAAGGAAAAATCAGAGTAATAAAGATTACCAGTAAGTAATCTGAGCAGTTTCTTACATTGCGGTTCAGTGGTGGGATTCAGTAGCTGTGTTTGTACAGTGCCACTCAGTACATTGTGTAAAACCAAGCATACCTTTATAATCTGACATCAAAATTAATTTTCAAATTCTACTTGATTTTTAATCGGGTAATCTTTTCCTTTTTGCTAAATTTATTCCCTATTTTGCACCTGTGAACGCTTCACTGCTGCTCCACTGAAAAAGTCTTGTCTTAAGAGAGAGGGCTGAAGCTAGCAAAAACTTGAAGAAGCTGGAGTACCAGCTAACTTTCAGAGCCTGAGAAAAGGTCTACATGTTACAGTCTACATCACAGGAGCAGGAAGTTGATGATGATGAAGAAGGAGAGGATGAAGTGGCAAAGGATGGAGAAAATATCCTGTCCATGGCCCGAGAGTCAGAGGAGAGAGGAAGGCCCACAAGATGGAGGTCCCTTGCCAGGAGCAGTGTATCCTTCCACAGCATGACCCCATTAGATTTGTAGGGCGGGAGTTCTGAAAGAGAGCTGAGGCTGCAACTGACCTCTCTAGCCATAAAGAAGAAAAAACTGGCCATTGAGGAAGCAGCTGCAGCCAGGGCCCTGGAGGAAAAAAAGACTGAAGCTCAGAGGTCCCTGGAGGAGAAAAAGGCAGAGGATGAGAGGGCCTTGGAGGAAAAAGGCTAACCCTGGAGGGGAAGACGATTCTGCTGGCCCATGAGATGACCCAAAAAGAACTGAACCTGAAAACCACAAGCATCACAGCGTCCAGTGAAGACAGTGGCTGTGTCACAAAGATGCCCTGAGGAGGCAAAAGGGTCCACATTCCCAAAGATCTGGTCCCTAGCCTGGGTGAGTCTCTGGAAGCATAAACCCACTTCTAGGGGTGGGGGTACCCTGCTGGCACTAGGGAAGGGTGACAGGATGAAGTATACCCTCATGAAGGAAGCCCTTGTTGTTCAATATGGTTTGGCCCCCAATAAATACAGCTTACAGTTTATAGACAGTCAAAAACTGCCTAACTAGTCTTTAGTAGATTTCTTGGATTACCCCACAAAGGCACTAGACGGTTGGGTGAAGGACTGCAAGGTAAGTGACTATGATGGGCTGTACAGTATATTTTTGAGAGCACACATGTTCAGTAATTGCTTTGCAGAGCTGAGCCAACACCTGATTGGTTCAAATCTCACAGTGCCCAGCGAGCTTGCGAAGGAAGCTGAGCACTGGATTAGTACCAGGATGTCAAAAAAAGGTGCCCGAGGGGATCACCAGAAGGAGAGTGTGGCAAACGGGGACAAAGAAAAAACAAAGACGTTCTCTAAAGACCCCTAAGAGAGTTTTTGGTGGAAGGAATCCCAGTCCAAACATGAGCAGAGGAACAGTGACATTAATGGGCAGAAGTGCCCAGGCTACATCTGGCTTAAGCGCCATGAATGCTACCCGTATGGGCACTTAAAGTATGGATGTGACCTGACCCCACAGGAAATAGCCCTCTTTTGGTGGCCCTACCCCTGCAATGTAGTGATTCAGGAAGAAGTTGCTTTAGTTAGTGTTGGGGGGTTACAGAGGTTACCCGAGTGCTCCTGGGTAACAAAGAGATGGTGCCAAGTGCTCATATGCCTGAAAATACCAAGATGCATAGGGAGTGGGTTTCCATCAATAGGCAGAGGGTGAAGGCTCTGAGAGACACAGGAGCCAGTCTGACTACTGTTTGGTGTCATTTGGTGTCCTCAGTTAAGGTAGTACTTGACGAAGTCCAGCAGGTTGCAAAAGCAGACAACCAGATGAGCCACTATGCAATGGCTTTAGTTCGCTTTGAATGGGGGAGGGTCTCAGGTTCCTTAAAGGTAGCTGTGAATACCATGCCTGTTGCCTGTAATGGAATGACCTAGAGCATACCGTCTGGAAAGAAGCGGAGCCCAGGTCTTACATGGAGATGTTGCTTGAACAATGGAGCTTTGAAAAATGGCTCAGTTACCTGCCAAGAAAAGTAAGCCCAGGTGTAAAACTCCGCTCCGCTCAGGGAGTTTCCGGAATTATGGCAACTCCGTGTTCATCGTAGAACGTGGAATTACCAAAAACTCCGCACTCCGCACCGGAGCGGAGTTTTTTTGTGTTTGCGCGCTCAAAATGCATTTTCGTGCGCGCTGGAGTGACTTACCGGGATACCTGCGATCGCCCACGAGATTTCCCATCCATTCGCGAGCGCTATGAGATTTGGTAGCCAGCCGCACGGTCCCACAAGAGTGTGCGATTGCGAACACGTCATTCGGGTGCGCCATCGGACTTCCGGCAGAAGTTTTGTGAAGATCGGGAACCCGAACACGTAAAATTTGCAATCTGGAGAAGAATATCTCTTGAGCAGCATCAAAACCGTCTCGAAATGATGATTTGGATTAAAAAAACTCCTCAGATTGACATTTGGCTGTACTTTTTTGTGCAAAAAGTCCTTTTTCTTTTTTTACTTTTTTTTTTAAGTGGAAGGAAGTGCCCCAGTGTCTCCCAGTTCATGTTCCTGTCCAGCAGGCTCGTCCCTGTGCTTTGTCCATCTCCTGTTCACTTTTCATTTGGATTTGGAGCTCGAAGGTTCCCTTTTCTTGTCTGCTGCATCATATATCATTGGATTTGAGGACTGTTGGATTTGAGATTTCACAAGTAAGTTGGAAAATTGGTGTTGTTTGTTTGATTGGGGCATTGCACCTACATTTTTTTGTACTTTTCATTGTTTTTTTAAAATGTATTGTGGTGGGTGGCCTGTAGTTTCAGTAGGGGCCTAGTTGTTTTTTTGTATGTAATTTTTCTTCTAGTTTTCTTTTATGAAGGAAACATGTTGCAAAGTTCACTACATTTTCTCCAACTTTTGAAATCAATTTACAATAATTATTTAATTCACTAGCCCAGTAGTCTGCCAATAGGGCTTTCAGCCAGAAGGCCCAGAGCTATTCATGGGTGCATGAAACAACTGTTTCCGTAGTGTCTGTTGAATTTAAACATCATTTAGGGCATGGATGGCATTGGATTGAAATGCAAAATGTGTGTTTTTGTTTTTTTTTCACTTTTTTGATGTGTGTTAAATAAATGCCTTTGTTGGATGTGTGTGGTTGTTGTGTAACTTGACATTGCAATTTGAAAACCTATTTTAGCCCTGTGTATTTTCGTTTTTGGCATTGTTGTCAAGCTGTATGGTTTAGCATGCCTCCTTTGTCTGGCCAGTGTGTGAGTGTGTTTGTTTGTAATAGTGGGCCAGCATTTGCCTTGGCTGAGCCTCTCTGTGTGGCTAGAGGCCATTTTGCAAAGTCTGTGTCCATGATAGGCCTGCTTGAGTTCATTGTTTTCCAGGCCTCCTGCTTGTTATTGTTGTTGTGAGTGACCATGTGGCTGGTAGCCATTTTGTGGTGGTGGTAGTAGTGCTTTTGCCATAGACCTGCATGTCTTTTTTCCTTTGTCCCTCTTGGCTTATTGCTTCTTGTTGTGGCTTGCCTGGCCATGTGGCTGGTGGCCATTTTGTGAAGGCAGCCAGTGTGCACTGCTTTTGCCATAGGCCTACATTGTCTGTCTTCCCTTTCTTCTTGTTGTGGCCTGCCTGGCCATGTGGCTGGCGGCCATTTTGTGAAGGCAACCAGTGTGCCTTTGCCATAGGACTGCATTGTCTGTCTTCACTATCTTGTTGTTGTGGCCTGCCTGGCCATGTGGCTGGCGGCCATTTAGTTAAAGCAGCCAGTGGGCTTTTGCCATGGGCCTGCATTGTCTGTCTTCCCTTTCTTGTTGTTGTGGCCTGGCCATGTGGCTGGCGGCCATTTTGTGAAGGGGCAGCGAGTGTGCTTCTGCATTAGGCCTGCAAACCTTCTTTGTGGTGGCCATGCCTTCTTGCTGGTTGTTGTTTTGCAAAATTTGCATGCAATTTTTTCTTCTTTTATGTTTTATCCAGCAAAAAATCTAGCACAGTTCACTACATTTTCTAATAAATTTGCAATATCATGGATTTCATTTGATTCACTACGTGGCCTAGTCTGCCAATGGGTTTTCCAACCAATAGGCCCAGGCCAGAGCTACTCATGGGTGCATGAAATAACTATTTCTGTGGCGTCTGTTGAATTTAAACATCATTTAGGGCATGGATGGCATTGGATTGAAATGCAAAATGTTTTTTGGGGGGTTTTTCACTTTTTTTCATGTGTGTTAAATAAATGCCTTTGTTGGATGTGTGTGGTGGCTGTTGTGTAACTTGCATTGCAATTTGCAAACCTTTTTTAGCCCTGTGGATTTTCATTTTTGGCATTGTTGTCAAGCTGAGTTGTTTGGCATGCCTCCTTTGTCTGGCCAGTGTGTGAGTGAGTTTGTTTGTAATAGTGGGTCAGCATTTGTCTTGGCTGAACCTCTCCGTGTGGCCAGAGGCCATTTTGTAAAGTCTGTGTCCATAATAGGCCTGCTTGAGTTCATTGTTTTCAAGGCCTCCTGCTTGTTGTTGTTGTTGTTGTTGTGAGTGACCATGTGGCTGGTGGTCATTTTGTGGTGGTGGTAGTAGTGCTTTTGCCATATACCAGCATGTCTTCTTTCCTTTGTTCCTCTTGCCTTATTCATTGCTTCTTGTTGTGGCCTGCCTGGCCATGTGGCTGGTGCCCATTTTGTGAAGGCGGCCAGTGTGCTTTTGCCATAGGCCTACATTGTCTGTGTTCCCTTTCTTGTTGTTGTGGCCTGGCTATGTGGCTGGCGGCCATTTTGTGAAGGCAGCTAGTGTGCTTCTGCATTAGGCCTGCAGGTCTTTCTCTTTCCTTACTTCCTCTTGGCTGATTGCTTCTATCCATTGTCATCTACAGCTCCCTGAATGCTGAATGCTGAATCCCACGTGATGCACAATGCCAAACAGGGTCCGTTACATTTCTATTTTTGTTGCTGTTCTTCTTCTTTCCTACCCTTCCTCAGTGTACTGTACAGTACACTAGTAGTAGTGCACCAACCATGAAAGCCCTTTTTTTTGTCAGTCTCACAAATGTTTACACACTGTATTGTTATGTTTTTTTAAATAACTGAGGTAATACATTTAATAATAATATTAATAAGTGTGACCGCACACAAAGTTATATATTATGTTTTTTTGTTTGTACTAGTAGTAATTGAACCACAACAATGAATACCACGTTGACGTTTCACTGATGTTCTTCTTGCTTCTTTGCTTTTAGGTGCACAAAAGAGGAGGAGGCATCATCAGCCATTGTACTGCCAGACAGAAGTCCTGCTGCGCACGATGTCACGTGACGTGTGACCGCAGACATCTCTTCAACTTGTGCCACTGCGTGCTGCTGACATCTGAAGAAGATGGCCCCAAAGAAAAATACCAGGTCCTCCAGTACCAAGTAAGTTGCCAGTGAGAAGAAGGAACTGCCACTTACCAAGACTGGTGTGCCTCCCAAGATCTGTTTTGGGAAAACAAAAATTGTGCCTGCAGCAGCGGTGTCCAGGGAGCAAGCTGGGAGCAGCACCCCGCATCAGTGGACCAACCCCACCAACCTAGGCCCAAGCCCATGTCTGTCACAGAGGCAGCCAGTCTAATCACAACAATGCCGATGAGCAGTGATGTTGAAATTGACTTATCGTTATCGTAAAGTAGTACCCAATCAATGCAGGGAACTCAGATAAGTGGGCAACAGCCGCAACCGCCCCCAGTAGTAGTTGTTCCTCCCGAAGTAGGGGCAGTTCAGGAGATAGAGCTTCCTGCAGAGGAAGAAGAGCAAGCCACTCTTTCAGAAGATCCATTGTCTTCCAGATCCACAGCAAGGAAAAGGAGGGTTAGTCCATCAACTTCTACAAGCCCCCCTTCTGATGATCTAGATGCCACTTGGATCCCACCACCTCAGTCTGAGAGTGAGACACACCACGGGACAAGGCTAGGGAAAAGGAAGGTTCCAGAAAGCCTTAAAGTTATGGAGGTAGATGTAGAAGAGGAGGATAATTACGAGCAAGTCATCATCATGGACATTAGTCCCGCCCCAGTGTGGAGACCGACATTACCCCATCTCAAATTGGTGTGTGGGATGTGGCACGGATACCACCAACACAGATCATACCACCAACACCACCTCCAGTTTCCATATTTCGCTGGCAGCCACGTACATCCACCACAAGTACCACATCAGTAGAAGTAGGTACTGCAGAGAGTCAAACTTCACGCCCACCTACCAGTTCATCCGGCATTGCAAGTGGCACCAGCAGCAGCGCCAGAAAGTTGACCTCCCCAGTTTGGGACTTCTTTTCTGTTAGTACGAAGGAGGGAAACATTGCTATGTGCTCCATTTGTGGACAAGGTGTTAGTCGGGGTAAGCTTGGTACAAACTATGGTACCGGAGGCCAAACAACCCATCTGAAAAAACAACACTTGATCCAGTGGGAGGCGCACCTTAGCGGCCAAAAACCTGCACCCATTGCTGTTGGTGGGGATGAAGAAGTAGAAGATACGAGAGTGGTGGAAGGTGAACAAGAGGGAGACATTTTCTCTGGTATACAAAGTAGCCCTGTCCCCAGCAGTGCAGTGGTACCGCCCACATCCTCATCAGCAACATCGGAGTGGCGCAAGAGTAAGAGTCAAACTGAGACACCAAGGGGTCCCAGGCAAGAGAGTACTGCAACGAAAAAGCATGCAGCGTTGAGCCTAACAACATCTGGCGTCAAGAAGTCACCTGCATCAGTGGCACCAGAAAAGAAAACAATCCTGCATGTTTAGGTCGGAGGGGCAGTATGAACGCAACCACCCAATGGCACGTTTGTACAATGCGAAGCTGGCTAAAATGTTAGTGCTGGACCTCCTCCCTTTTTCTTTTGTGGAAGGGGTAGGTTTTCTTGAATTTGTGACAGCCATTTGCCCAAAGTGGAAGGTTCCCAGCCGGTCCTATTTCATCAGCGTTGCTGTTCCAGCACTACATCACGATGTGCTGGAATTGCTTGGACAAGCTTTGCAGCAGAGTGCTGTAAACACTATCCACCTGACAACAGACATGTGGACCAGTTGCCAAGCCATTGATTACATGTGCATCACTGCACACTGGATCTCTTTTGTGGGGGTTAGAGAAAAGATGTCTGCAGCAGGTGTTGTTGACACTGCTGAGATTTTTAATGCCACTCGGAAACATGCAACTGTAACCATGTTCGCCATGGAGAAATCTCATACTGCTGCAAACATTTTGGAAGACTTTGACAGCAAGGTCTTTGAATGTCTGTGCCCAAGAGGGCTTAACATTGGTTTTGTTGCCACGGACAATGTCAGTAATATAGTTAAGGCCATGTTCGATGGTGGCTATTTCAGGGTCCTGTGTTTGGCGCACTGCATTAACATCATTGTTCAAGACTTTCTGAAAAAAGAAGACCCAGTCAGCAACTTACTGACCACCTGCAGAAGAATCTGCACACATTTCAGCCATTCCATTAAAGCCCAGAAGCAGCTGAGGATCATTCAACGTGAGCATAGAATGCCAGTTAAAGCAGTCATCCAGGAGGTGCCAACACGTTTGAGCTCAACTTATTACATGCTTGAACGTCTGTTTGAGCAGTACAGACCAATCAATGAATATGTCATGCAACGAGGGGATGCTACTGTGAAAGGCATGATCATTGAGATGGACCAATTGGGCCTAGATAAATGCCTGACAGAGATGCTACTTCCTTTCAAGCTCTTCACACGTGAAGTCAGCAAGGAGGACTGTACTATGGGCTGAACTATCCCATTGTTTCACATGCTACGGGAACAGCTGAAGGATATGTCTGCAATGTATGCAGGTGTGGAGGAAAAAAAAGAAGCATATGAGTTAGTGGAGAGCTTAACCCTTCGCTTATCTGAAAATACAAGGGTGCAAACAGGCATTGTGTCATCCAACCATTACATTTCTGCCACAATTCTGGATCCACGGTACAAACAAGTACTGAACACATTGATTGCTTTTTTAGAAGGGGATGTTGCCAAGTACAAAACTTGGATAGCTGCGGAAGCCAGTCCCTTAGAACAAGAACGGCTGGGAATTAGAGGCCTGCTACTCCAGGCCACAACAAGTACTGCGGTGCAGCCGGTGTCAAGTTCAACTTTAGAGCCTGAGGGCAGTGAGGTTGGCTCACAGCAGTCAAAACCACCAACAACACCAAGAACAACATCAACAACAACAAGAACAGGAGCATCAGCCCCACCAAAATCGGCACAGGAATGGCTTCTACAGCAAGGGCTTGTTAGGTCCAGTGTTGAGGCAAAGGCAAAAGAGGCCGAGCAAAGGGGAGCACCCCTGAGCATTGAGCGGAGGGTCCAGGCCTATCTGGATGACCCAACAGAGGTCTTCATTGATCAAAACCCATTGCTGTATTGGTATGGGAAAAGGCACCAATGGCCAGAGCTCAGCAGGCTGGCGATAAACTATCTGGCTTGCCCTGTCGCAAGTGTCTCTTCTAAGCGTGTTTTCAATGCCTCTTTTGCCGTTCTGACAGTGAGAAGGACCAGTCTCTCGCCCCAAAACGTGGAGAGATTAACCATGATCAAAATGAATCAGCACTTTATACCACCGGATTACACCATACCTGAAGTAGCACAGCAGGAAGATGATGACGGCGACTTAGGTCATGGAAGTAGTGTGTTAGATGACCTACTTCTGGGTGAACCACCAGAGTTTGAGGACGAGCTCTACTTCCCTGACTACAACTAGGCTTTCGACTTGTTACTTTCTTTCTTGCTCATTTACTTTTATTATTTGTTTGTGTCTCTGTCTTTCTGGTTCGAATCACAACAAATCCATCACCACCGTCTTACTCTTTTATTGCTGGATTGGAGTTGCAACTGTGTGCAGTCAGTGAAGAAGTAAGTCCACTCCTCCGAGTCCTGCTCCAGTCCACTCCTGAGTCCTGACTCACCCTAAATCCATTTCCCTCAAGCCAGACATTGGATGGAGAATACTAGTACAAGAAAAGTCATGTGTGCCTGCCTCGTCGAGTCCCTCCAAAGAACCTGACTATAGCTATCCTTGTTTCCGAGCCGAGACGGACTGCCCCGTAAGAACAGGTAAATGATGGCATGCATTGGACGCTGACTCTGAGTGATTGGTGTTTGTGTTGTTGTTGTGCATGATGTCTACTAGTATTTAATCTACGCACAAAAAGGTGACTCAAGTCAATGTGTCCCTTCTTGTTGTTCAATAACAAAATTGTACTACTGCAGTCCGATCCATTGCATTTTTGATTCTGGACTCACTCGGTACACTACACAGTTGCACACCATGATGACCATACCATACTCGTAGTCAGTCAGTAGGATCGGAGATGTTTGATGGAATAACTCGGGCGTTTCATGAAGTGGCCTTAAAGGTAAACAAGTCAACAACAACCACACCAGACCTACATGTCTGTGTAGTGGTGGAGGCGAGTGTAGTGGTATGACTGACAGCGGTGCATTGATTTAGTTACTTAATTAGGAAAATGCTATCTTGCTGTGTATGTGTGCTCAGTGCTGTCTGGCTCAAAAAATCTAAGCTCAGTAGAGGTTGGGTGGGTGCCGCGGGCCTGCTCTGTCCTGTTGTTGTTGTAGGTTAATGCTGGAAACAGAGTAGACATGCTTTAGCCATGCCGCCTCTGAAAGTGTTCTTATTGCACTCCTCCTTAATTTATGCATTCTTACTTTTCTCCTTGATTTTTCAATATCCCTTTTGTTTTTCCATGTACACTTACAGGCCAGCCTTTACCCTGTGATATACTGGGAAAAACAGCTCACACTTACCTTACCAATCCGCTTCTGCCAGGCAGGCAGTGGCACCCAAGATTGACGGACGGAGCGTCCATGGAAGGAAGGACCAAGAGGAATGCCGAGATGCAACTCTCAATTTGACCATTGTTGGAAAGTGGGTTATTGGTAGGGGCAAATGTAGGTCTGCCACTAGTAATAAGACCACAAACACTTGATAGGACCCAGCATAGGTCTTAGAAATATAATCCTATGCTCAACCCTTGGTAGCTTGGCTGCGAGCAGGCAGGCTTAACTTCAAGGACAGGTATGTAAAGCATTTAAAAACACCAATTCAGTAAATAATTAAGACACAACTCATAATAAAAATCCAACACCAATTTATAAAAATAGGAAATATTTTTATCTTTAAAATGACACCAAAACGACAAAAATCCAATGTAGGGAACCGGAGATATGAATTTTCAAAGTTTAAATAAAATATAGCACTTAGAAGCATATAGCACCATATTGGGACATAGGCTCGCGATAGACCGGGCCAAAGTCAAAGTTTCAGGCCAACCGCGATGGAGCCCTGAGCGGCTACCACCCTCGGAAGGTACCGGTTAAAGTTTTTACCTTCACACTTAGAAACGTTTCTGGAGCTTTTTCTCGCGAGGCCCCTCGAAGCTCCCAGCCAGTCCGGATCGGGTGAGGGTTCGCCGGCTTGACTTGTGATGAGCTCCCGGTAAACTTCCCTGGAGCGGACTTAGAAAATTTCTCAAGATCGCTTCAGCGGGGCAATCCAGAAATCCAGGCCGACACGCGAGTGAAGACAGGCGGCTTGGCTCTCGCGGTTGCTCCCGGTCGGCTTTTCTACGAGCGGACTTAGAAGCTTTTCTGGAGCTTTTTCTCGCGGGGTCTCTCGATGCTCCTCATGTAGCCGGATCCGGTGAGGGTTTGCCGGCTTCAGATTTTCTCTAGTCCCGGTCAATCTCTGGAAGTCGATGCGATGGAGCTTTTAGCGGGACGAACCTGGTGGGCTTGGCCGGCTCGCGGTTGAAGGCAGGCGGCTTGGCTGACCAGGATGAGTCGGTCCCCCTATGGAGCTTTTTTTCAAAGTTCCTCCAAAGTTCCCCAAACTTCTTGAACTTCTTCCTGAAGTTCCTCAAAGGGTCCCAAAGTGTCTCAAACTTACTCCAAGGGTCTGGAAGCTCCAAGATGGTCCTTGGAAGTTGAGGACTTCAATTCCCACAATGCACTGGACGTCACCCTTACAAATCCACTGGTAGCTCCCCAGGTTGATGATTCTTGGTGGTGAGGGTCCAGATGAGCTCTGTTAACCTGTAGCTTGCAGGGAGTCCACTCTTGGCTTCTTTTACTCAGCACAGTTAGTCCACAAAGCTGTAGTTTCAGGTGGTGCAGTCTCCAGAGGTCAGGCCTTAGAAGTCTTTGCACAGCAGAACTTTTCAGCAGGGCCAGTCTTGATTGCTTCAGTTTCAAGCAGCAGATCTGAGGGGCTGGGCCTCTCGCAGATACTTATTCCACAGTCTCTGGGTCATCCATGAGGTCAAGCTTCACCAATAGGAGTAGGGTAACTTCCCATTGAGTGACTCCTTCCTGCAGAGTGTGGCATTATTCTATCCCAGAGTGCAACAAAGCTTCCAAATCCATAATGGCTGATTTTCCAGCAAGGAGGTAAGAGCTGGCTAAACACTCCCACTGAGTTGGCTAATTAACCTAGCCTCTCCTCCCTACATCTGCACATATCTTCCTTAATCCTGCCATCTGGCTGAGGTGGGGGTTCAAAGTTGTAATTGACACTGCTCTGGGCTCTGCCCCTTTGAAGCTCATTGTTTACGATCCCTCCCCTGGCCTGGCATTCTTGCAGAACAGCTCACTGCCCTCCCAGTCCATCTGGCTGGCCCCAGGGGATCTTTATCACCTCTTCAGGCAGGCTGGCTAATCCCCTTAACTCTGACCAATCAGGGCAGAGCACTGGAAGGCTGGATTTGGAACTAAAACTAAGAAAGTGTTATAACTTCTTGTCTGTTCACTTTGGGAAAAATTCAATAACATCATATTGTAAAATTTATCAATACCATTCTAGTGAGTCTTTGAATGGAATCTCTATCCCTCTCCTATCAGAAGTTATTGTTTAATAACTTTCCCCATGTTAACCTATGGGGCATGGGGTTTGCAATGGGAAAAATGACATGGGCCATTTTTCCAGCACCAGGACTTACAAAAACATATTTTATAAGTACTTGGCTTATTTTCACAGGACCCCACCCCATAGGTCACCTAGGGGAGACCCTAGGGGTGCTGAATCTGTAAAAATATTGCAGATCCTCCATGCCCAGTGCCCCCAGCATCAAAGTCGAATTTGGGCAGCACTTTACACAATGGGGAGAGTGAAATGTGAATTTCACTTAACCCAGGGCATATATAAACTCATTTTATAAGGGTCTACCTTATAGATACCTGACCCCCCACCCCTGGGATACCTAGGGGGAGACCCTGGGGGTCATTAATATGCCAAAACATTGTAGGTTGACCAGTTTTAAGTGCCCAAATCCCCAAAGTCTAGTTTGCCCACATTTTACATGTTTAAGAGCAATCCTGGCGCACAGAGCTGTTTTTAAACTGACCACAGGCTTCAGCAGTGTACACATGCAAGTGCAAAAAGGCTGCTGGCCTCTAAACTGCCATGCCCCAGGATACTGGGGACTTCCAGGTAGTTTCAATCCCCTGCCGTATTATATACTAGGGGCTTATGGGGTAGGTCATGCCAATTACAGGGGTACCCCACCATCCCATAGCGTACCCTAGTGTATGTTGGGTGTCTTAACTGTATTCTAATGTGTTCCTTTCAGCTTGGCACTGGCCCTGGGCCTAGTTAGACAGAGCCCAGGGTCAGTCAGAGTCAGTTACCACCAGTTCCAGTCAGCAAAAAGTTGTGGGGTGCCCAGGGCACAGGATGACTTTACAACATAGCCCCCCCCAAATGAAAGGTGAGGGGTTACTAACCTACACCCTGGTAGTCCTCCTCAGCTAAGTGGAAAAACCTGGAAAGTCCATCTGCATTTGCATGGGCAACCCCAGGTTTGTGTTCCACTGTAAAGTCCATTCCCTGTAGGGAAATGGACCACCTTAACAGCTTGGGATTCTCCCCTCTCATCTGCATGAGCCATCTGAGAGGCCTGTGATCAGTTTGAACACGAAAGTGAGTCCCAAACAAATATGGTCTCAACTTTTTCAGTGACCACACCACAGCAAAAGCCTCTCTCTCAATGGCACTCCATCTCTGCTCTCTGGGAAGAAGCCTCCTGCTAATAAAGGCAACTGGCTGATCAAGGCCCCCTTCATTTAGCTGTGACAACACTGCCCCAATCCCTTGCTCTGAAGCATCTGTCTGAACTACAAATTCTTTTGTGTAGTCAGGGGCCAGTAACGCTGGTGCTGAACACATAGCAGCTTTCAGAGTGTCAAAAGCCTTCTGACACTCTGGGGTCCAAATCACCTTCTTGGGCCTCTTTTTAGAAGTCAGTTCTGTTAGGGGCCCCACAATGGTTCCATAATTTTGAACAAACCTTCTATAGTACCCTGTCAGTCCAAGGAATACCCTTACCTGAGTCTGGGTAACAGGTGCTGTCCAATCCAAAATAGTTTGGATTTTAGCTTGGAGAGGCTGTACATGGCCCCCACCTACCAGGTGGCCCAGGTACACCACAGAACTCTGCCCTATTTGGCACTTGCTTGCCTTAATAGTCAGGCCTGCCTGCTGCATGGCCTGAAGCACTTCCCTTAGGTGGCTTAAGTGATCCCCCCAGGTAGAACTGTATACAGCTATATCATCCAGGTAAGCTGCACTGAACTGTTCCAACCCAGACAAGACCCTGTTCACCAACCTTTGGAAGGTGGCAGGTGCATTCTTTAATCCAAAGGGCATTACCTTGAACTGATAATGTCCCTCTGGTGTGGAGAATGCTGACCTCTCCTTGGCTCCATCAGTGAGGGCAATCTGCCAGTAACCTGAAGTCAAATAAAAATTACTCAGGTACTTAGCAGCCCCTAACCTATCAATGAGCTCATCAGCTCTAGGTATAGGGTGAGTGTCAGTCTTTGTGACTGCATTCAATACTCTGTAGTCCACACAGAACCTTAACTCTTTGGGTCCCCCCTGAGGATTAGGTTTGGGTACCAGCACCACTGGACTGGCCCATGGACTCTCAGACGGTTCAATTACCCCCAATTCCAGCATCTTTGCGACCTCAGCTTTAATGCTGGCTCTGACATGGTCAGACAACCTGTACAGTTTATTTTTGACAGGTAGGCTGTCACCAGTGTCAATGTGGTGCACACACCACTCAGTGATGCCTGGGGTCAAACAGAACAGGCCAGCAAACTGCTCCAGCACTTGCTTACAGTCTCTGTGCTGCTGGTCTGTCAACTTGGGAGAGAGTATCACCCCTCCACTGACCCATCTTGCACATTAGTGGAGAGGAGGTCGGGCACAGGCTCCGTTTCCTCCTCCACACCCTCATCAGTGACCAGTAACATGGTCATGTCTGCCCTGTCATGGTGGGGTTTCAATCTATTCACATGCAGGACCCTATGAGGGTTCCTGGGGGTGCCAAGGTCAACCAAATAGGTAACCTCCCCCTTCTTTTCTAAGATTGGATAGGGCCCACTCCCCTTGTCATGAGGGCCCTGGGAGCCACAGGCTCCAACACCCACACCAATTGTCCTGGAGTATACTCAGGCATAGTAGCCTTCTGATCATACCAGTGCTTCATGAGCTCCTGGCTGGCCTCCAGTTTCCTGTTTGCCTTTTACATGTACTCTGCCATTCTAGATCTCAGGCCTAGCACATAGTCCAGCACATTGTCCTTTGCTTCTTTAAGAGGCTTCTCTAAAGACTCTCTCAGCAGGCTCAATGGCCCCCTCACAGGGTGTCCAAACACCAACTCAAAGGGACTGAAACCAACCCCCTTCTGTGGCACCTCCCTGTAGGCAAACAGTAAGCATGGGAGGAGAACATCCCATCTCCTCCTGAGTTTCTCTGACAACCCATTTACCATGCCCTTCAGGGTTTTGTTGAATCTCTCAACAAGACCATTTGCTTTTTTTGGGTGATAGGGGGTGGTGAACTTGTAGTTGACACCACACTCATCCCACATAGCAGTCAGATAGCTGGACAGGAAGTTTGTGCCCCTATCTGACAACACCTCTTTCGGAAAACCAACTCTGGGGAACACACCAAGTAGTGCTCTAGCCACTGCAGGAGCATCAATGGTTCTCAGAGGGATTGCCTCAGGGTATCTAGTGGCATGGTCAACTACCACTAAGATATACCTATTCCCTGATGCAGTAGGTGGGTCTAGGGGACCAACAATGTCCATCCCCACCCTCTCAAAAGGAACCCCAACCACTGGCAATGGTATAAGGGGAGCCTTTGTCTTGCCCCCTGCCTTGCCACTATCCTGACAGGTGACACAGGAGCTACAAAACTCCTTTACCTTTTCAGACATATGGGGCCAGTAAAAATGGTTCACCAACCGGTTCCAAGTCTTTGTCTGTCCCAAATGTCCTGCCAAGGGGATATCATGACCCAAAGTCAGGATGAACTCTCTGTACTTCTGGGGCACCACCAACCTCCTGGTGGCCCCCTCCTTGAGGTCTCTGGCCTCAGTATACAGCAGTCCATCTTCCCAGTAGATTCTGTGAAACCCACTGTGATCCCCTTCTCTTGCTTAGAGGCAATCCGCCTCAAGCTCTCAAGGGTGGGACAGTCTCTCTGTCCCTGACTGAACTCCTCTCTGGAGGGTCCACCTGCTCCTGTCAGTTCTGCCAAATCTGACAGCTCTGGCAGGGATGGAGTCCCTCTCTCAGAATCCAGATCCTCCCCATCAGGGTTAGATTCCTCCTGCACCTCTGGAGTTCCCTGGGCTGGCTCACCAGGCCAAGTACCCTTGTCCATGGATGCTTGGCCCTTTGTTCCAGGGTCCAAGTGTCCAGCCCCTCTCTTCTGGCTAGTCTGTGACCTAGTCACAGCACATACCCACTCAGGGAGCTCCAATATTTTCATATGGAGTCCTCTCTCCACCTCTGACCACGCAGAGGCTTCAAGGTCGTTGCCCAGTAAACACTGGACTGGGAGCACCTTTGACACAGCTACCTTCATAGGGCCTGTCACACCTCCCCATTCCAAATCCACCACAGCCATGGGATGGATTTTGGTAGTGGTGTCTGCATAAGTCACCTGGTGAAACTCACCAGGTATCACCCTCTCTGGCGGCACCAGCTCAGCCAGGACCATAGTTACACTAGCCCCAGTGTCTCTGATAGCCTCAACCTCAGTCCCATTCACTTTAGGTCTCTGCCTGTACTTATCCATGTTTGGAGGTAAGGCATCAAGGGTTGCAATATTCACCCCACCCAGGGACACTAAGGTTGCTGCCACTACTAGAATACCCCCCTCTGGTGTACCACTCTCCACCCCTACACTCACACTGGCAATCCCTGTGGATGGCCCCTTAGGGGGGAGCTTCTTAGCGCAGACAGCATCTCCCTGATTGTGCCCTGGCTGGTTACAGTCAAAGCACTTACCCACCTTTACGGGATCAAAGAACCTACCAGGCTTTCCCTGATACCCCCTCCCTTTGAATTTGGGTTGGCTCGGGGCCCCCTCCTTGTGCAGGTTTTTGTGGGTCTTTAGAGGACTCTTTCTGATTTTGACCTTCTTTCCCTTGGGCTTTCCCCTGGGGAGGGACCTGTCCTCCTTTCTTCTGGTCACCCCCCTGGTGCTGTATGGAAACCCGGGTTCTCACCCACTCATCAGCTGCTTCCCCCAGCTCTCTGGGGTCTGTCAGCTTAGAGTCCACTAGATACTGGTGTAACTTCTCTTCTGCACAATGAGTCAAAATGTGTTCTTTCAAAAACAAATTATACAATCCCTCATAATCACTTTGTTACCACAAATCCAGCCTTCTAGTGCCTTCACTGAAACATCCACAAAGTCTATCCAAGACTTGGAACTCAATTTCTGGGTGTTCCTAAACTTCACCCTGTACTGCTCTGGAGTCAGACCAAACCTCTTGACTAAGCAGGCTTTCATCTGCTGGTATGATTCTGCCTCCTCTCCCTTCAGGGTCAGGAGCCTATCCCTCCCAGCTACTGGAATCAACTCCCACAGGAGTGCACCCCAATACCTAGAGTGGACCCTACTCATCTTAAGGGCCCTCTCAAAAGCTGCAAGCCATTTGTCAATGTCATCCCCCTCAGTGTACTTGGGCACAATACCCTTGGGAAGTTTGTGATCAGGACCACCCCTGGACATTTCAAAATCTTCATCGTTGTCGCTGCCACCATTTCTTCTCAACTCCTCCCTCTCCCATGTTCTCTTAGCTAGTTCCAATTTCTCCTTTTCTAGGACAATCAACTCTAATTGCGCCTTAAGCTTCTCTCTGCAAGGGATGCAGGGATGGTACCTGAGTAAGGGACCCTTCCCCACTCCCACCATCAGGATTCTGTTGGCTTACACTAGTTATAATGGAAGAGGCATCATCCTCCTCTCCTGGGATGATGTTGGGGGGGACACCCTCTACCCCCCCTTGATTCTCCTCAGCTGCCTGGTCATGGGCTTGTATAAACTGAAACAACCCTGCCTTCCAATACCTCTTGGAAGCAGGCAGCCCCCTAAGCCTACACTGTTCTCTAAGCTCAGCCAACTTAAACTGGGACAGTTTAGCCAGGTTCAACTCCATGGTTCCCTAGTTTTGGGTCACAAAACTAGGCACAATAGACTTAGAACAATTTGGAAAAATCAAAACAATGGATTAAAAACAGTTTAGTCCAAATTCCAAAAATCAAACTCAAAAGTTTTGTTCAAAGGCAATTTAGAGGATTTTTATAATCTTAATTCATTCACTGAAAGGTGTACTTTTTAAACACAAGTCCACATCCACACCGCTGAGCACCAAATGTTGGAAAGTGGGTTATTGGTAGGGGCAAATGTAGGTCTGCCACTAGTAATAAGACCATAAACACTTGATAGGACCCAGCATAGGTCTTAGAAATATAATCCTATGCTCAACCCTTGGTAGCTTGGCTGCGAGCAGGCAGGCTTAACTTCAAAGACAGGTATGTAAAGCATTTAAAAACACCGCTTCTTTTCTTGTTTATTTTTGTTGTATGTATTGTATTTTGTTAATATCTGTTTTGTATGGCTTTTTGCTAGTGATTGTTGGTTCTTTTGTATGTGGTGGTTGGGGTGGTTTCATGTATATTTACTCATAGGTACCCCATTACATTATGATGCTGGGCTTCTGTCTTGTTTTTATTGAATTTTGTGTGATGTTTTTTGCATCTCATATGTAAATGAAGAAAAATACATATGATATCATGAAGCAAATATATTTTGATAAATAAATGATTTAAAAAAAACTTTTTTCTATAAATATATTTTTTGGTCTGTGGGTTTTCTTAAACTATGGACTTATGGCCAATATTAGATGTATATGTGTGAGGGAAGGCTCATGTGTTTTTGCAGTAACTATTTCCCTGGTTCCTTCCTCACCTATTGAACTTTTTCAGGGTCCCTTTCTTGTTTATTGTTGATGTAAAGCATTTAAAAACACCAATTCAGTAAATAATTAAGACACAACTCATAATAAAAATCCAACACCAATTTATAAAAATAGGAAATATTTGTATCTTTAAAATGACACCAAAACGACAAAAATCCAATGTAGGGAACCGGAGATATGAATTTTCAAAGTTTAAATAAAATATAGCACTTAGAAGCATATAGCACCATATTGGGACATAGGCTCGCGATAGACCGGGCCAAAGTCAAAGTTTCAGGCCGACCGCGATGGAGCCCTGAGCGGCTACCACCCTCGGAAGGTACCGGTTAAAGTTTTTACCTTCACACTTAGAAACTTTTCTGGAGCTTTTTCTCGCGAGGCCCCTCGAAGCTCCCAGCCAGTCCGGATCGGGTGAGGGTTCGCCGGCTTGACTTGTGACGAGGTCCCGGTAAACTTCCCTGGAGCGGACTTAGAAAATTTCTCAAGATTGCTTCAGCGGGGCAATCCAGAAATCCAGGCCGACACGCGAGTGAAGACAGGCGGCTTGGCTCTCACGGTTGCTCCCGGTCGGCTTTTCTACGAGCGGACTTAGAAGCTTTTCTGGAGCTTTTTCTCGCGGGGTCTCTCGATGCTCCTCATGTAGCCGGATCCGGTGAGGGTTCGCCGGCTTCAGATTTTCTCTAGTGCCGGTCAATCTCTGGAAGTCGATGCAATGGAGCTTTTAGCGGGACGAACCTGGTGGGCTTGGCCGGCTCGCGGTTGAAGGCAGGCGGCTTGGCTGACCAGGATGAGTCGGTCCCCTATGGAGCTTTTTTTCAAAGTTCCCCAAACTTCTTGAACTTCTTCCTGAAGTTCCTCAAAGGGTCCCAAAGTGTCTCAAACTTACTCCAAGGGTCTGGAAGCTCCAAGATGGTCCTTGAAAGTTGAGGACTTCAATTCCCACAATGCACTGGACGTCACCCTTACAAATCCACTGGTAGCTCCCCAGGTTGATGATTCTTGGTGGTGAGGGTCCAGATGAGCTCTGTTAACCTGTAGCTTGCAGGGAGTCCACTCTTGGCTTCTTTTACTCAGCACAGTTAGTCCACAAAGCTGTAGTTTCAGGTGGTGCAGTCTCCAGAGGTCAGGCCTTAGAAGTCTTTGCACAGCAGAACTTTACAGCAGGGTCAGTCTTGCTTTCTTCAGTTTCAAGCAGCAGATCTGAGGGGCTGGGCCTCTCTCAGATACTTATTCCACAGTCTCTGGGTCATCCAGGAGGTCAAGCTTCACCAATAGGAGTAGGGTAACTTCCCACTTGAGTGACTCCTTCCTGCAGAGTGTGGCATTATTCTATCCCAGAGTGCAACAAAGCTTCCAAATCCATAATGGCTGATTTTCCAGCAAGGAGGTAAGAGCTGGCTAAACACTCCCACTGAGTTGGCTAATTAACCTAACCTCTCCTCCCTACATCTGCACATATCTTCCTTAATCCTGCCATCTGGCTGAGGTGGGGGTTCAAAGTTGTAAATGACACTGCTCTGGGCTCTGCCCCTTTGAAGCTCATTGTTTACGACCCCTCCCCCTGGCCTGGCATTCTTGCAGAACAGCTCACTGCCCTCCCAGTCCATCTGGCTGGCCCCAGGGGATCTTTATCACCTCTTCAGGTAGGCTGGTTAATCCCCTTAACTCTGACCAATCAGGGCAGAGCACTGGAAGGCTGGATTTGGAACTAAAACTAAGAAAGTGTTATAACTTCTTGTCTGTTCACTTTGGGAAAAATTCAATAACATCATATTGTAGGATTTATCAATACCATTCTAGTGAGTCTTTGAATGGAATCTCTATCCCTCTCCTATCAGAAGTTATTGTTTAATAACTTTCCCCCATGTTAACCTATGGGGCATGGGGTTTGCAATGGGAAAAATGACATGGGCCATTTTTCCAGCACCAGGACTTACAAAAACATATTTTATAAGTACTTGGCTTATTTTCACAGGACCCCCACCTCATAGGTCACCTAGGGGAGACCCTAGGAGTGCTGAATCTGTAAAAATATTGCAGATCCTCCATGCCCAGTGCCCCCAGCATCAAAGTCGAATTTGGGCAGCACTTTACACAATGGGGAGAGTGAAATGTGAATTTCACTTAACCCAGGGCATATATAAACTCATTTTATAAGGGTCTACCTTATAGATACCTGACCCCCCACCCCTGGGATACCTAGGGGGAGACCCTGGGGGTCATTAATATGCCAAAACATTGTAGGTTGACCAGTTTTAAGTGCCCCAAACCCCAAAGTCGAGTTTGGCCACAATTTACATGTTTAAGAGCAATCCTGGCGCACAGAGCTGCTTTTAAACTGACCACAGGCTTCAGCAGTGCACACATGCAAGTGCAAAAGGCTGCTGGCCTCTAAACTGCCATGCCCCAGGATACTGGGGACTTCTAGGTAGTTTCAATCCCCTGCCCTATTATATACTAGGGGCTTATGGGGTAGGTCATGCCAATTACAGGGGTACCCCACCATCCCATAGTGTACCCTAGTGTATGTTGGGTGTCTTAACTGTATTCTAATGTGTTCCTTTCAGCTTGGCACTGGCCCTGGGCCTAGTTAGACAGAGCCCAGGGTCAGTCAGAGTCAGTTACCACCAGTTCCAGTCAGCAAAAAGTTGGGGGGTGCCCAGGGCACAGGATGACTTTACAACAACCATAACATATAGTATCATCTTTTATTTTTCATTTGACTCATGTTTTGTCTTCAATCATTACGACTGTGTGTTGTTGTTTATTATGTTTGCTTATATATTTGACCCCTACAGCTATTTTTAATTTTATTTGTTAGCTTTAAAACTTAAGGAAGCCTGGTACAGCAGAACATAAAATGTATGTAATTTGGGTCTCTTGACTCTCTCTGGGGGCAGACAGGCAAGGCAATTGCATAATAATAATAATTAATAATATACTGCCGCCCTGTACTACTAGTCTAGTACTATTCATCATCATCAAGTCATCATCATCATGCATGCATTTCCTTTTTCTCCCTTAACAGATTTATTATGGTCGTCTGCCAAGATTGTGTGTTGTCCATGTTGTAGTGTTTGTCTTTGTCAAACCTTTCCCTAAAATACCCCTTCCCAACCCTTCATCAAACCCTAACCCTCTTCCCCCGGGCTGTGTGATTTATAATATTGAGGTGTGACTAAATTAAATTTACACAAATAATTGATCACACATTTGCTGGGGCGGATATGGTGAAAGCAACACTAACTCAAGGCAGGGGGAGGATCTTCTTCTGCTGTAAGTTATATATATATATATATATATATATATATATATATATATATATATTATCTACTGGCGGTCGCCAGTAGATAGTTATAGTTACAACCTATTTTCCATAGGAAATCCGCGACATTCTATTTGAAATAACTCTCTTGCCGGTTGACGTATCTTCGCAAAATGTTCAAACTTTGTGGGGCGCTCCGGTCCGCTCCTACCCTGAACGTCTCGGGGGGATTCGTCAAGCGGGGGCCGAGAAAAAGGGGGTCCCAAAACGCGTTTTCCCCATTCATTTTTCCATAGGAAACTTTAGACACGGCTACAGCCCGAACTGCTGAACGGAATTACACCAAATTTGGCAAAGAGGTAGTTCTTGGTTCAGAAAGAACCCTTTTTGTTAAATGGTGTAAATCCGTTCAGTAGTTGCTGAGAAAATCAAAAGTAAAAGTACATATATATCTATGGGCACGGAGGATCCGCGCACCCTCCCGATCACGAGCTGCATGCTAATTGGCTGTCAACACTCCAAATCAGGAAGTGTTGGCAGCCATTTTGTCCCTCGGTAGAACCGAGGGACAGAAACAAGTGTGCAAAACGCAAAAAGGGGGCAGGGTAGAAACACCCTGACCCCCTAGGTCTGCTCAGGGGGTCCCACAAGGACCCCCTGGGCAAAAAAAAAAAACATTAAAAAAAAAAAAAAATCGGCAGGATGCGCTCCTGGCAAATCCTGCCGAAAAAAAAAAAAATCGAAGCGCGGTCTCCCGCGCTTCGATGTTAATTGGCCCCCGGGTGGGCCAAGTCCCGGGGGCATGCTGGGGGAGGGTTAATTTTATGTGTGGGGGGCCTCTAAGGGCCCCCCAAGCCCCGGGGACCACCACCCCCCGGGGCTTTATGTATAATGGTGCGGGAGGGCTCTGAGCCCTCCCGCAGCCCCGGGGACCGCCACCTCCCCGGGGCTTCTTTTATTTAAATTAAAAAACTGTGTGGGGGGGGCTCCAGCCCCCCCCACACGCCCCGGGGACCACCACCTCCCCGGGGCACTAAGAAAAATTAAAATGGGGGTCCGTTTTGGACCTCCAAGACCCGGGGACCACCACCTCCCCGGGGCTTTCAAAATGTAGGGAGGGGGGCCGCGCGGCCCCCCTCCTGGAGCCTGTGATGGCCCTGGGGACCGCCACCCCCCAGGGCCGGCTCCTGCAGTGTCCCGGGGTGCCTACCCCGGGACACTGCTGTTTGCAATGACAGGACGGGAGCCTCGCGGCTCCCGTCCTGTCATTGCAAACTTGCTTTGGATATTGGAAGAGAGAGCAGGAAACCTGCTCTCTCTTCCAATATCCAAAGCCGATAGCTTTCCACATGGGGAGCAGCATGTTAGCTGCTCCCCATGTGTAAAGCAATGCCGGCTCCCGTAGGACACGGGGAGCCGGCGGGACTGTGGGGGTTTGGGGACCCCCACAGTCCCCAACGAGAGGCCAGACCCCGGGGATGGGGTCCCCGGGGCCATAAGAGGCCACGGAGGGGGCCACGCAGCCCCCTCCCCAAAGTAACAAAAATTTTAAAAAAAAAAAAAAAGGTGCAAGGCCGGCCCCGGGGATGGGGTCCCCGGGGCCTTAAATGGCCTGAGGAGGGGGCCACGCAGCCCCCTCCAAATAAAAAAAAAGAGGCCATGCCCCGGGGATGGGGTTCCCGGGGCCAATACAGGCCCAGGGAAGGGGGGCCACGCGGCCCTCTTCCCGTTTTTTTTTTAATTTTAATTAAAAAAAGGGAAAGGCCCAGGGGGATGGGGTCCCCAGGGCCCAAAAACAGGAAAAAGGAAGGGGGGCCACACAGCCCCCCTTCAGGGGACAAAAAAACGATCAGGCCCGCAGGCCCCGCCCCTTCCTTCACCACTCTGCAAACGCGCCCCTGGCGCGTTTGCAGAGGGAGAACGAATTCCCCTTGAATACTGGGGTCCCTGGGGCCAACTAGCCCACCAGGAACCTCCAGTATGCGCCAGGGGCTGCCTTGCAGAGAGGTGTACAGAGGCCACGCCCTTTTACACCTCTCTGCAACGCAGCTCTGTGGCGCTTTTGGAGGTATATGGTGGGCTAGTTGCACCCCAGGGACCCTCAGGATTCAAGGGGAGTTAATCCCCCGACTTAAAACGCGCCACGGGGCGCGTTTGCACAGTGGTGAAGGGAGGGGGCGGGGCTTCAGGTGACATGTGTGCAAACAGGCCCCGTGGCGCGTTTTAAGATGGGGAATTAAATCCCCTTCAATCCTGAGGGTCCCTGGGGGCCAACTAGCCCAACAGGTACGTCCAGAAAGCGCCACAGAGCTGCGTTGCAGAGAGGTGTAAAAAGGGGTGTGGCCTCTCTACACGTCTCTGCAACGCAGCCCCCTGGCGCATACTGGAGGTTCCTGGTGGGCTAGTTGGCCCCTAGGGACCCTCATGATTCAAGGGGACTTAATCCCCCAACTTAAAACGCACCACGGGGCGCGTTTGCACAGATGTCACCTCAGGTCCCGCCCCCTCCCTTCACCATTGTGCAAATATTCCTCTAAAATCTGCCGAACTACGAATTCCGATTTACTCACCTGTTATCAGGAGAGACCTCAGTGCTGCATCTTTCAGCCCAGTACTAATCCTGAAAAGTAATTTTAACCGTACTTACCAGTAACTTGAATTTCCTTCCATAGGATATCATTGCCTGCTTTTTGCTGAAAAAGTTTCTAAGTGTTGATTTTTGAAACATACAAATATTCCTCTAAAATCAGCCGAAATACGAATTCCGATTTACTCACCTGTTATAAGGAGAGACCTCAGTGCTGTATCTTTCAGCCCAGTACTGGTCCTGAAAAGTAATTTTAACCGTACTTACCAGTAACTTGAATTTCCTTCCATAGGCTAACATTGACTGGTTTCACTTGGAAATTCTTCTAAGTGTGGAGTTTTGGAACTTTAAAATATTCCTCTAAAATCAGCCGAAATACGAATTCCGATTTACTCACCTGTTATCAGGAGAGACCTCAGTGCTGTATCTTTCAGCCCAGTACTGGTCCTGAAAAGTAATTTTAACCGTACTTACCAGTAACTTGAATTTCCTTCCATAGGCTAACATTAACTGGTTTCTCTTGGAAATTCTTCTAAGTGTGGAGTTTTGGAACTTTAAAATATTCCTCTAAAATCAGCCGAAATACGAATTCCGATTTACTAACCTGTTATCAGGAGAGACCTCAGTGCTGTATCTTTCAGCCCAGTACTGGTCCTGAAAAGTAATTTTAACCGTACTTACCAGTAACTTGAATTTCCTTCCATAGGCTAACATTGACTGGTTTCACTTGAAAATTCTTCTAAGTGTGGAGTTTTGGAACTTTAAAATATTCCTCTAAAATCAGCCGAAATACGAATTCCGATTTACTCACCTGTTATCAGGAGAGACCTCAGTGCTGCATCTTTCAGCCCAGTACTGATCCTCAAAAGTAATTTTAACCGTACTGACCAGTAACTTGAATTTCCTTCCATAGGATATCATTGCCTGCTTTTTGCTGAAAAAGTTTCTATGTGTTGATTTTTGAAACATACAAATATTCCTCTAAAATCAGCCGAAATCCGAATTCTGATTTACTCACCTGTTATCAGGAGAGACCTCAGTGCTGCATCTTTCAGCCCAGTACTGGTCCTGAAAAGTAATTTTAACCGTACTTACCAGTAACTTGAATTTCCTTCATAGGCTAACATTGACTGGTTTCACTTGGAAATTCTTCTAAGTGTGGAGTTTTGGAACTTTATAATATTCCTCTAAAATCAACCAAAGTACGAATTCCAATTTACTCACCTGTTATCAGGAGAGAACCCAGTGCTGCATCTTTTAGCCCAGCACTGACCCTGAAAAGTAATTTTAACCGTACTTACCAGTAACTTATATTTTCTTCCATAGGAATCCATTGTCTGGTTTTCAGCAGAAAAGTTTCAAAGTGTCAATTTTCACAAACTACAAATATTCCTTAAAAATCGCCTGTATGACTTAAACGCATTCTTTCAACTGTTTACAGGAGATGCACCAGTGCTGGATCCAGGATCCAACACTGAGTAAGAAAAAGTAACGATAACACTACTTACCTGCTAAGTGAATTTCCTCCCATAGGATAACATTGGTGATTCTATGTGAAAAAGTTTCCAAGTGTCAACTTTTAAAATACAATAATATTCCTTAAAAATCACGACTGTAACCAAAACGCTTTTACTCAACTGTTTACAGGAGATGTACCAGGACTGAATCTAGGATCCAGTCCTGTGGTTAGAAAAGTAATCCATAAAGTAACTAATTGCATTTAACTAGAAATTCACATTGTGCTGAATGTTGCATTGTGTTTGAAAATGTGTTGCCCATTGCAACAACTGTAACTACTGTACTTAAAAGTCTATTGCTATGTGCAAAGTATTTAAACTAAAGTAATTCATTCTGAGAAAGTATTTTTGTAATGTAATGTATAATGTAATTACAATGTAATTTAAAAAATAAAATATGTAAAAAAAAATTGTCTAAAAATGTAGTAAATCAGTATGAAAAAAATTAATATAACAATTAATACATTTAAAAATTGTCATTTACAAAACCTTTGAAATTCACTGAAAAAACCGTAGGTTTCAGACATGTTATAGTTAGAAATTAGCATTTAAAAAACCTTTGAAATTCACTGAAAAAACCATAGGTTTTAGGGACAGTTATAGTTAGTTGGACATTGCACTCGTACAAAACCATAGAAATTCCCCCGTTATAGTTAGTTCAGGTAACTATAACTCGCGCCCCCGCAATGCACTGCTGATGACGTCACATATTACAATCACACACTCTCACTTATAGCCATTTATATACTCCAACACACATATATACTGCCTTTCACATATGTAGTTACTCACACATGTACCACTGAGATATACATTCAATCACTAACACACCCATACACACAGTCACCCACCCATACAGTCCATCACAGACGCACTCTTGAAACCATGCACCCAGTGAATCACCCACTCACACATCTATGCACAGAGTCACACACACCCCACCCACACAAACACAGGCACCCATACAGATACTCAGAGAACCAATCCATAACCCATATAGACACTCATTTAGCTAGTCAGAAACCCATGCAGCTGCTTACACAACAACAGACAGATGGATACAGACATTCACACAGTTTAGTCACTCACCCATGCATCCAGTAAGATACGTTTAATCACTCACTTATAGACTCAGTCACGCACCTACTAAATCATCCATTCAGGCGCTTCTACACCCACTCATTCTTCAATACGCCTTTCCCTATATATATTAAACATATTTAAACTTTACAGAAACACACAGTCACTGGATGATGTCATCAGTGATGTCATCAGTGATGTCACTGACCATGTCATGAGTGATGTAATATGTGACGTCATCAGCAGTGCATTGCGGGGCGCGAGTTATAGTTACCTGAACTAACTATAACGGGGAATTTCTATGGTTTTGTACGAGTGCAATGTCCAACTAACTATAACTGTCCCTAAAACCTATGGTTTTTTCAGTGAATATATATATATATATTATCTACTGGCGGTCGCCAGTAGATAGTTATAGTTAGGACCTATTTTCCATAGGAAATCCGCGACATTCTATTTGAAATAGCTCTTGCGTCGGTTGACGAATCTTCGCGAGATTTTCAAACTTTATGGCCCGCTCCGGTCCGCTCCTACCCTGACAGTTTCGGGGTGATTCGTCAAGCGGGGGCCGAGAAAAAAGGGGGGTCCCAAAATGTGTTTTCCCCATTCATTTTCCCATAGGAAACTTTAGACACGGCTACAGCCCGAACTGCTGAACGGAATTACACAAAATTTGGCAAAGAGGTAGTTCTTGGTTCAGAAAGAACCCTTTTGTTAAATGGTGTAAATCCGTTCAGTAGTTGCGGAGAAATTAAAAAATAAGAGTCAGAAAATCAATTTCCCATAGGAAACTTTATGCAAGGCTACAGCCCGAACTGCTGAACGGAATTACACCAAATTTGGCAAAGAGGTAGTTCTTGGTTCAGAAAGAACCCTTTTGTTAAATGGTGTAAATCCGTTCAGTAGTTGCTGAGAAAATCAAAAGTAAAAACACATATATATCTGGGCGGAGCCTAACCACACATGTCATCGTGAGATCTGATTGGCTGTCAGCACTTCATCCTGGAATTGCTGGCAGCCATCTTGGGACCAATATAAATGATAGTACCCCATTGAAATGCATTGTAGTGAATCAAAGATTTTGAGGGTTACCAAAAGGAGAACTATAAAGGGTGATAACAGACTTTAGTTACATTAGAATTCATTTGTTGATGGTACCATACTAATTTCAGGAATTGTGGTGTGTTCTAAGGTGATTTTACCCTGTAAAAACCTTCTGCTGGGATATCATGAATCATGTTTGAGAGAAAACTATTTTCACATGCTTGTGCCATACAGTTTTGGAAGGTGCTCCAGAAGCTAAAATGAGAGCATATTTTCTGTAAATTCACATTATCTTTCTCAGTCATGTGAGAATGAAGTCTGACATTCTCAGTAAAACATGTACATCCAACAAGGGCAGAGACTGTCAGTTGATTCCTTTGTGTTCTACTGCAGCTTCCCAGAGTGTTCTAAAGAACAACTAGAGTGCTAACAGCCTTACTTATGACAAAAGTATGGCACACCTGAAGCCATCTTGATTGGAATAAACTGGTAACACTTAAAACATTTAATTTAAAAAGGAACAAAATGATGGGGTTCATCTTGTCATAGAAATTATGGTTAGTGCTGTAGATAGAAAAATTAGGACATGTTTTAAGTGAGATCTCAAATATCTTCCTGTTATATTTCAACAGGAGCAGCCTGTCAGTTGATGCCTTTGTGTTCTACTGCAGCTTCCCAGAGTGTTCTAAAGAACAACTAGAGTGCTAACAGCCTTACTTATGACAAAAGTATGGCACACCTGAAGCCATCTTGATTGGAATAAACTGGTAACACTTAAAACATTTAATTTAAAAAGGAACAAAATGAGGGGGTTCATTTTGCCATAGAAATTATGGTTAGTGCTGCAAAAAGAAAATTTAGTGCATGTTTTAAGTGAGATCTCAAATCCTCTTCTATTTCATTAGAAAATTCTGACATGCAGACTGAAACAATCACTTTCAATACCAGCAGTAGACTTCCAGTTAACTCCTTGGTGAGCAATAGCTTTACTACAGTGATCTAATGAACAACTAGAGTGCTAACATTCTGAATTTATGGCAAATGTGTGACACATCTGAATGCCTTCTTGATGGAATCAAAGTAAAAAACTGAAAGCATTTCCTACTGAGGAGACTGCAGTAAATGAGGAAATTAGGAAACTTAGTAACAAAGAAGTCTTCCAAGATGGCCACCAGTGAAAAAAGAGCCCAAATGTAGCACAAATATTACCCAGATGTAGCCCACATATAGCCCAATGACAAAAGTGTGAAAAACACTTTTTATTTTTAGTTTTTTTGCAGTTTTATGTAGTGCAGACTGGTCAGGTATTGGAGCGTTGCATCTTAAAACATGACCCCCTACACTACAAAAACACCACTGCACTACCCTAAACCCAAAAACACAACCCCAGCACGACCCCCTACACTACACAAGCACCACTGCACTATCCTAAACCATAAAACACTACCCCCAGCATGACCCCCTACACTACACAAACACCACTGCACTACCCTAAACCCTAAAACACTACCCCAACACCACTGCACTAACCTAAATCCTAAAACACTACCCCCAGCACGACCCCCTACACTACCCAAACACCACTGCACTACCCTAAAACATGACCCCCTACACTACACAAACACCACTGCACTACCCTAAACCCTAAAACACTACCCCCAGCATGACCCCCTACACTACACAAGCACCACTGCACTACCCTATACCCTAAAACACTACCCCCAGCACGACCCCCTACACTACACAAACACCACTGCACTACCTTAAACCCTAAAACACTACCCCCAGCACGACCCCCTACACTACCCAAACATCACTGCACTAACCTAAATCCTAAAACACTACCCCCAGCACGACCCCCTACACTACCCAAACACCACTGCACTACCCTAAAACATGACCCCTACACTACACAAACACCACTGCACTACCCTAAACCCTAAAACACTACCCCCAGCACGACCCCCTACACTACACAAGCACCACTGCACTACCCTAAACCCTAAAACACTACCCCCAGCACGACCCCCTACACTGCCCGAACACCACTGCACTGCCCTAAACCCTGAAACACCAGCCCCTGCACGACCCCCTACACTGCCTGAACACCACTGCACTGCCCTAAACCCTGAAACACCAACCCTAGCATGACCCCCTACACTGCCCGAACACCACTGCACTGCCCTAAACCCTGAAACACCACCCCCTTCACGACCCCCTACACTGCCCAAACACCACTGCACTGCCCTAAACCCTGAAACACCACCCCCAGCACGCCCCCTACACTGCCCGAACACCACTGCACTGCCCTAAACCCTGAAACACTACCCCCAGCAAGACCTCCTACACTGCCCGAACACCACTGCACTGCCCTAAACCCTGAAACATCACCCCCAGCAAGACCCCCTACACTGCCCGAACACCACTGCCCTAAACCCTGAAACACCACCCCCAGCACGACCCCCTACACTGCCCGAACACCACTGCACTGCACTGCCCTAAACCCTGAAACACCACCCCCAGCACGACCCCCTACACTGCCCGAACACCACTGCACTGCCCTAAACCATGAAACACCAGCCCCAGCACGACCCCCTACACTGCCCGAACACCACTGCACTGCCCTAAACCCTGAAACACCACCCCCAGCACGACCCCCTACACTGCCCGAACACCAGTGCACTGCCCTAAACCCTGAAACACCAGCCCCAGCACAACCCCGTACACTGCCCGAACACCACTGCACTGCCCTAAACCCTGAAACAGCAGCCCCAGCACGACCCCCTACACTGCCCGAACACCACTGCACTACCCTAAACCCTCAAACACCAGCCCCAGCACGACCCCCTACACTGCCAGAACACCACTGCACTGCCCTAAACCCTGAAACGCCAGCCCCAGCAAGACCCCCTACACTGCCCGAACACCACTGCACTGCCCTAAACCCTGAAACACCACCCCCAGCAAGACCCCCTACACTGCCCGAACACCACTGCACTAAAGCCTGAAACACCACCCCCAGCAAGACCACCTACACTGGCCGAACACCACTGCACTGCCCTAAACCCTGAAACACCACCCCCTGCACGACCCCCTACACTGCCCAAACACCACTGCACTGCCCTAAACCCTGAAACACCACCCCCTGCACCACCCCCTACACTGCCCGAACACCACTGCACTGCCCTAAACCCTGAAACACCAACCCCAGCAAGACCCCCTACACTGCCCGAACACCACTGCACTGCCCTAAACCCTGAAACACCACCCCCAGCACGACCCCCTACACTGCCCGAACACCACTGCACTGCCCTAAACCATGAAACACCAGCCCCAGCACGACCCCCTACACTGCCCGAACACCACTGCACTGCCCTAAACCCTGAAACACCACCCCCAGCACGACCCCCTACACTGCCCGAACACCAGTGCACTGCCCTAAACCCTGAAACACCAGCCCCAGCACAACCCCGTACACTGCCCAAACACCACTGCACTGCACTAAACCCTGAAACAGCAGCCCCAGCATGACCCCCTACACTGCCCGAACACCACTGCACTACCCTAAACCCTCAAACACCAGCCCCAGCACGACCCCCTACACTGCCAGAACACCACTGCACTGCCCTAAACCCTGAAACGCCAGCCCCAGCAAGACCCCCTACACTGCCCGAACACCACTGCACTGCCCTAAACCCTGAAACACCACCCCCAGCAAGACCCCCTACACTGCCCGAACACCACTGCACTAAAGCCTGAAACACCACCCCCAGCAAGACCACCTACACTGGCCGAACACCACTGCACTGCCCTAAACCCTGAAACACCACCCCCTGCACGACCCCCTACACTGCCCAAACACCACTGCACTGCCCTAAACCCTGAAACACCACCCCCTGCACCACCCCCTACACTGCCCGAACACCACTGCACTGCCCTAAACCCTGAAACACCACCCCTCAGCACGACACCCTACACTGCCCGAACACCACTGCACTGCCTTAAACCCTGAAACACCACCCCCAGCACGACCCCCTACACTGCCCGAACACCACTGCACTGCCCTAAACCCTGAAACACCACCCCCTGCACGACCTCCTACACTGCCGGAACACCACTGCACTGCCCTAAACCCTAAAACACCACGCCCAGCACGACCCCCTACACTGCCCGAACACCACTGCACTGCCCTAAACCCTGAAACATCAACCCCAGCAAGACCCTCTACACTGCCTGAACACCACTGCCCTAAACCCTGAAACACCACCCCCTACACTGCACGAACACCACTGCACTGCCCTAAACCCTGAAACACCACCTCCAGCAAAACCCCCTACACTGCCTGAACACCATTGCTCTGCCCTAAATCCTGAAACACTAGCCCCAGCTTGACCCCTACACTGCCCGAACACCACTGCACTGCCCTAAACCCTGAAACACCACCCCCAGCACGACCCCCTACACTGCCCGAACACCACTGCACTGCCCTAAACCCTGAAACACCAGCCCCAGCAAGACCCCCTACACTGCCCGAACACCACTGCACTGCCCTAAACCGTGAAACACCAGCCCCAGCATGACCCCCTACACTGCCCGAACACCACTGCACTGCCCTAAACCCTGAAACACCAGCCCCAGCACGACCACCTACACTGCCCGAACACCACTGCACTGCCCTAAACCCTGAAACACCACCCCCAGCACGACCCCCTTTACTGCTCGAACTCCACTGCACTGCCCCAAACCCTGAAACACCACCACCAGCACGACCCCCTACACTGACCAAACACCACTGCCCTAAACCCTGAAACACCACCCCCTGCACGACCCCCTACACTGCCCGAACACCACTGCACTGCCCTAAACCCTGAAACACCACCCCCTACACTGCCCAAACACCACTGCACTGCCCTAGACCCTGAAACACCACCCCCAGCACGACCCCCTACACTGCCCGAACACCACTGCACTGCCCTAAATCCTAAAACACCACCCCCAGCATTACCCCCTATACTGCCCAAACACCACTGCACTGCCCTAAACCCTAGAACACTACCCCCAGCATGACCCCCTACACTACCCGAACACCACTGCACTACCCTAAACCCTAAAATACTACCCCCAGCACAACCCCCTACACTACCCGAACACGACTGCACTGCCCTAAACCCTCAAACACTCCCCCCAGCACGACCCCCTACACTACCCAAACACCACTGCACTGCCCTAAACCCTAAAACACTCTCCCCAGCACGACCCCCTACACTACCCAAACACCACTGCACTGCCCTAAACCCTAAAACACTACCCCCTGCATGACCCCTACACTACCCAAACACCAATGCACTACCCTAATCCCTAAAACACTACCCCCGCATGACCCCCTACACTACCCTAAACCCTAAAACTCTACCCCCCGCACGACTCCCTACACTACCCAAAGACCACTGCACTACCCTAAACCCTAAAACACGACCTCCTACACTACACAAACACCACTGCACTACCCTAAACCCTAAAACACTACCCCCTACACTACACAAACACCACGGCACTACCCTAAACCCTAAAAAACTACCCCCAGCACGAACCACTACACTATCCAAACACCACTGCACTACCCTAAACCCTAAAAAACTACCCCCAGCAGTACCCCTACACTACCCAAACACCACTGCACTACCCTAAACCCTAAAACACTACCCCCAGCAGTACCCCCTACATTACCCAAACACTACTGCACTACCCTAAATCACTACCCCCAGCACGACCCCCTACACTACCCAAACACCACTGCACTACCCTAAAACACTACCCCCAGCACGACCCCCTACACTACCCAAACACCACTGCACTACTCTAAACCCTAAAACACTCCCCCCAGCACAACTCCCTACACTACCCAAACACCACTGCACTACCCTAAAACCTAAATCTACCCCCAGCATGACCCCCTACACTACACAAACACCACTGCACTACCCTAAACCCTAAAACACTACCCCCAGCACGACCCTCTTCACTACCTAAACACAACTGCACCATTTGTTACAGGCGTTGCAACGTAGGCCTGTGGTGCTTACTGGAAGTACCTAGTGGGCTAGTTGGGCCCCAGGGACCCTCAGGATTCAAGGTGACCTAATCCCCCAACTTAAAACGCACCACGGGGCGCGTTTGCACAGTGGTGAAGGGAGGGGGCGGGGCCTGAGGTGACATGTGCGCAAACACGCCCTGTGGTGCGTTTTAAGTTGGGGAATTAATTCCCTTTGAATCCTGAGGGACCCTGGGGGCCAACTAGCCCACCAAGTACCTTCAGTAACCACAACAGAGTTGCGTTGCAGAGAGGTGAAAAAAGGTGCGTGGCCTCGGAACGCCTCTCTGCAACTCAGCTCTGTGGTCCTAACTCTAGGTACCTGGAGGGCTAGTTGGGCCCCAGGGACCCTCAGAATTCAAGGGGACTTAATCCCGCAACTTAAAACGCGCCACGGGGTGCGTTTGCACACATGTCACCTCAGGCCCCCCCTCCCTTCACCACTGAGCAAACGCGCCCTGTAGCGCGTTTTAAGAGGTAGTTTTAATCCCCCTGCCCTATTATGTACTAGGGACTTGCAGAGGAGGTCATGCTAATCACAGGGGTACCCCAACGCATAGTGTTCCCTAGTGTATGTAGGTGTTTTCACTGTATTCTAAGTGTTTTTTAGCATAGCACTGGCTCTGGTTAGTCAGAGTCAGTTACCACCAGTACCCGTCTGAAAAAGTTGTGGGCACAGGATGATTTTGCAACAAGGCCTCTTTCTGCTCCTCTGTTGGTTCTTTCTGCACATCTTTTGCTTCTTTCTGTGCGTTTTTTCTTCTTTCTTCACATGTCCTACCTCTGTAGGCATAGTTAGAAACTAGCATTTAAAAAAACCTTTGAAATTCACTTAAAAAATCATAGGTTTCAGGCACGTTATAGTTAGAAATTAGCATTTAAAAAACCTTTGAAATTCACTGAAAAAAACATAGGTTTCAGACACGTTATAGTTAGAAATTAGCATTTAAAAAACCTTTGAAATTCACTGAAAAAACCATAGGTTTTAGGGACAGTTATAGTTAGTTGGACATTTCACTCGTACAAAACCATAGAAATTCCCCCGTTATAGTTAGTTCAGCTAACTATAACTCGCGCCCTGCAATGCACTGCTGATGATGTCACATATTACATCACTCATGACATGGTCAGTGACATCACTGATGACATCACTGATGACATCTCAAATGACATCACTGATGACATCATCCATGTGATAATTTCATGCATCTTCTCACACCCTAATATAACTTTTGATACACCCACTCTAAATTACAGACTGCCATTCTCAAAACCATAGACACTCCAACACCAAAAACGACATACCCACTCACTGATTCTTAGGTCTACACACACATCCACTCACTCACCCGTACAGTCACTCATACTTAGTCACTCAGTACAGGACTATCATATGCACTCATACACCTATATAAACACTCACACACCGCCACTCATCCATAGAGGTACTCACACACCTAGTCAGTCATGCAAAAAACTTAATCACACACTCATTTACTCACCTATACAGTTATACACACACCAGCTCACTTACTCATACAAATACTAGCACATTCTTACGCTCTTATACAATCACTGATACAAGTACATACTCATCCATACAGCCACTCTCACAATCACACACTCTCACTTATAGCCATTTATATACTCCAACACACATATATACTGCCTTGCACATATGTAGTTACTCACACATGTACCACTGAGATATACATTCAATCACTAACACACCCATACACACACTCACCCACCCATACAGTCCATCACAGATGCACTCTTGAAACCATGCACCCAGTGAATCACCAACTCACACATCTATGCACAGAGTCACACACACCCCACCCACACAAACACTCAGGCACCCATACAGATACTCAGACAATCAATCAATAACCCATGTAGACACTCATGTAGCTATTCAGAAAGCCATGCAGCCGCTTACAAACCAACAGACAGACGGATACAGACATTCACACAGTTTAGTCACTAACCCATGCATTCAGTAAGATGCATTTAATCACTCACTTGTAGAGTCAGTCACTCACGTACTAAATCATCCATTCAGACACTTATACACCCACTCATTCTTCAATACGCCTTTCCCTAAATATTTTAAACATATTTAAACTTTACAGAAACACACAGTCACTGGATGATGTCATCAGTGATGTCATCAGTGATGTCATTTGAGATGTCATCAGTGATGTCATCAGTGATGTCATCAGTGATGTCACTGACCATGTCATGAGTGATGTAATATGTGACGTCATCAGCAGTGCATTGCAGGGGCGCGAGTTATAGTTAGCTGAACTAACTATAACGGGGGAATTTCTATGGTTTTGTACGAGTGAAATGTCCAACTAACTATAACTGTCCCTAAAACCTATGGTTTTTTCAGTGAATATATATATATATATATATATATATATATATATATATATGTTATATATATAAGCTATATTTATATATCGGCCACACTAGATTAGATTGCCCACCCATGCTCAGTATTCGCTATTCAAATTTTTTTCCAGAGGAACATAATTAACCCATCATAATTATCAATTGCCGGCATCGATTTATCATCCTTCCAGCACCAAAGGTTACGCTTGTCCACTTCATAGGTCGAGTCAACTTCAGTTTGTAACTTGTACTAGGCTATCCCTACCACCATTATGTTTTTTTTTACTTTAGCATTGCTTATCATTCATCATCATGGTTTCTTGTTTGGCAGTCATCTTCTTGAGTACTGTACTTCTACTACTCATTCCCTAGTCTCCCACAGGTGACTGACTGTCTCATTTTCTTTTTTTGCAAATGCAACTCTCTACTACTGCTACCACCACCCACTATGGCACCTTAGGAAACCAAACCATCGCTATGCAGCCATCGCTTCGCCTAAACATCAATCACAGGTAAGAGAAGAAGTGTGGGGGAGGCAATAATGTATATACTATGGAAATTAATTAATTCACACACCCACATCCTTCCCAGTACATACTACAAAGGGGTTTTAGTTGCAGAATCTATAGACTAGGAGGAGAGACTGACAGTAGTAGGACAAGTGAGGGTACTGCATCTATCTGTTGGTATGTTACACTATTGGCAGATTTCCAAAACTGGCTGCGGCCCTGCAGGCTGCAACAAAAGGAGGAAACAAACAAGGCGACGTAAAAGAGTAACCCCCCCGAAAAGATTTAAATCATATGTATTGTAAAACTATAAATAATGTATTACCCTAACAAATATAAACTATAAGAAGAAACCCACCCCTCTCCCTAACCCCAACCAATGTCCAGTAAATTTATCCATGATTGTCCAAGTCAAGAAGTTCAAGAAAACCCCAACTTTCCCTAACTCCCAACATCCCACCTACCAAAAACAGATTAAACAAGCATTTGCAATGCAATAGGTCTCGCTTTTGCGAGAGTTTGAGCTATTCGCATTATAAATGGCAATGCCTTATATTTATCTGTTTTGAAAACTTGCAAGAGGTGCGTAAACATGCACTCTGTACTTATAGCCTTTGCTTACGAGAAGCAAGGCTGGCAATATCTGCGCCTCTTTTACTGCCAGTCTTGCTTCTCGTAAGCAAGGACTATCTGTACAAAGTGCGTGTTTACGCACCGCTTGCAGGTTTTCAAAACACATAAATAAAAGGCATAGTCATTTACAATGCCAATAGCTCAAACTCTTGCAAATGCGAGACCTATTGCATTGCAAATGCTTGTTTAAATGGGCACCAGGTATACACAGGCGTACAGTTTTAATCATACAAACTACGTATCGCACAAACGGTGTGGGAAACTAGTTTCAGTGAATATTCATCATTTGCACACCACAATGTGTCATGATCAGATCACAATCTTTTACGTCCCTTATCAGAGCTCCAAAGATATGCGTTTCATTTCTGCAGATATATTTTGCAGGTAGTCAAATGTTGTGTGCTAGAACAAACCACTACATCGTACAGCCTTTCCTTTCACACTCCCGGTACCCAGCTAGATCATCACCCTTCACTTTAAAAACTCCCCTCACTTTACAGCCGGAAAGAAAAGCGAGCACCGTCCCAAGGTCGACAGATGAAGCAGCAACGTGTCAGAAGACAGGCCAACATTTGACCTCTGTCCAGCAAGAGGGGGTGTTTCAGGGATCGGTATTACAGTTACTCTGGCTTGCATCGGAGGTCGGTCGGCAACCTTTTGGTGCCATGGCGAAGGGTGGGGTATGGACACAGTCGGGAAGCAGCGGTGCTCATGGGGCAGCGGGGGAAGAGGACTTGAAAGGGCTGGCATAAGGGGACTTGGGCATAAGTTATGCAGTCTTTGTGCCCTTAGTTTTCATCCTTCTGAGGCAGGTTGGATGGGTGGCAATTCCTACGGGTGCCCCGGACACGCGGGGGGGGTTGGGCGCTGTCTGGGGAGGGGTGTCATTACGGTAAAAAATGGTGAGGGAGGACCGGGGGTTGTTGGCGCAGGTGGTGCAGGGCAGACAGTCGCCTGCAAAGGTGACAGGGCATGAAGTGCTGTAGTGAGTTCCTATTTCCCTAATAGGGTCTGCGCATTGGAATAATATAACCTATAGGCTTGACATAGGACTGAGGTCGGTATGTCCCTATCGAGTATATTAAACTTAATTACTTTTGTGCCAGCTAGCTCAGAGGCCACTAGAAACTCCTTGAGAACAAGAAGGGAGTAGTTTCTGGCAACCGCATAAACATGACTACTTTGTTTCCCTTTAGAATCGGAACACGTCTCAGAATCGTGGAAACAATAGATAACAGTTTCACTCAGTCAATCATGCATGCTTAGTTTCTACAGAGTTACACAGAAAGGAAAGACGGGCATTTCAATAAAAAGGTTTTATTGAACAGTCTTGTTTCTCGTGTAAGAGATATGTGCTGTTATGATCACAAGACAGTATGCAAGATAAATGATGTACAGCGTAAGCAGTAGAAATAAATAATACTGTGCTAGCATTATTTTTTAGCATATATTCACGTACATAAATAACATGAGCTAAAAATGCGAGTACTCATACGATGCGTCTCTAAGCTAGTTCTACCCCAATGTACCTAACCTAGTCTAGGTGTAGGGGAAGGTAAGAAATAGGTGGAGTATTCTCTAGTATGGTATACTAAAAGTATGTTAAGTCTAGTATGCCAAGAGTCCCTCTAGGTTCTAGTCAGCCCCATACCTTGAGAATGAGAGAGGTGGGAATCTCCTTCCGGATCTGGAACTCTAACACCCCGCGAAGGGAGTCAGAACACTGGAAGCTGGATTCTTCTGCGAGCAGGAATGACAGTGTCTTCTCAGTGCGTCAGGCCGGGATACGGGCTCCTCTGAAGTCGAGGTCTCCTCTAACTTGCTTGGGCAAGGGAAGGTATATTTATACCTGGTAGGTGTCTTGGAATGTTAGCATTGACGTGAAGTCGGACAGAGGAAGACGTCAGGAATGAACCCTTAAGGTATAACGGTTCATACATAATAGATGAGTTCTTGGAGAAATCAATAATCCTGTGTTAGGGGAACTCCCGAGAGCTTAAGGGTCTGGTTTCTAAGAACTCGTTGTGACGTTAGGGTGGACGGATGTCGGTGACCATGCCTGTATTTGGAGTGCACGGCTAATGCCTAAATAAGGACTGGGATTCTATGCCTATATAAGGGCAATGCGAATTGTGCCTATATAAGGGCATGTTTCGGGAAAACCTATATACGGACACCTAAAGCGGAATACAACACCCACTCCACTTTCGAATGAACGATAATACTAAATGCTAAACATGAAATGCTAAACATTAAATTGAGTACCACATGTCGCTAAAAACATTTCTAAAAGCATATTAAAAGAAGTTTAAAATAAACTGTTGAATGCAATAGGTACTGTACATTTAAAGCATCGTTTTCATTCTAAGCATAGTACCGAAATAAATGCAACACGAATGAATAAACAGAAATATATACATATGATGAAATGGTAGATAAGTTTTCAAAAATCAAAGCCATTGCATATCATGGTATTAAATGAAATGTTAGACAAGTAAGGTGACAATGTGTCCCTGGAAGAATTCAAAGAAGTCCGTTTTATAAGAATAGTTCTACTGTAAGCAGATTGTTTTGCCATGTATTCTCAAAAATTAAAAAGAAAAAGTTCAATTCTGGGAAAAGTTCCAAGTTTGTAAAATATGAAGGCCAAATTTCATTGCTTCCCTGGTACACTGTGAGCCGAATCAAAGTCAGTGTATGGGTCTGGCTTAACCATGAGATCATCTATTTACGTAGCCAAAATATCGTCTACCGAAGTTGGTGACATTTGGAACACCTCGTTCAGAAGGTTAATTGCACAGAGATGAGAAACATCGCCCACACCATGAGATGCCGCAGTAATGTTCGCGTCCGTTGTTACCTGTGTGCCTGTTGATCCATCTCGTACCTCAGCAGCTGCAGGAAGCGTCTGTGAGATCTCAATGAATGCCGTCATCAGGATTGGTAGCCTCTGGGGACAACACAGAGCATGGGCGGTTATCGGGTCCAGCAGAGTATCGATATCCGTTGGCATGACTGATGGGAGTGTTAGACAGGTGTCTAGCACGCATTCTTCACCGCAAAGCAGACAGCGTAGAACAGGTAAGATGCAATCTTGCCAGATTGGCCTGAATGACAGGAACCACGTTGTATTAAGTTCCCGTAGACGAGGCATGCCCAAAAGCTGTACTATTCGCTCACGGCACTTCCGTTCAAGGAGAGCTTTCTCCACATCGCTCGGAGTGATGTTGGCGAATAGGCTTGCCATAGCGTAGTAGTAGGAATAGAAATAGGATTCCTGCAACAAGTGCTAGAATTAATGGCACGCCACCAAACACCGAATGTGCGAAGTTTGGGATGATTCCGAGGACTGCCTGGAAAGATGCTAATAGTCCGGAACAGATGGTCTTAAATACATGTACAATGCCGCTCGTATCAGACATGTTAAAGATACGTCCCATCATTTCTACGAAATGTATAGGGCAGTTTGTACGAATTAAAGCCTGTATCTCAGCCGAAGTCCTTGCAACTTGTAAATCATAGATTTCTTTGGCCGAGGTCAGAGGCACTGTTTGTTGTATAAGCATGGCTTTCATTCTGCTTAAAGTATCAAATCGTATAAAAGAAACATTCAATGAAGGCCACAGAGGCGACTCCCTGACTGTGTCTATTGGGGGGAACAATACTTGAATACAGCAAGTGACCCTGGACTCTACCGTTACTAGATATGGGATGCCTGGCAACATGCCACAGCAACTCTGATCATTCAACATGAGGTAACTCCCGTTAGAAAGTTGGCCAAACGTTGGATTAATCACAGTAGCTGGTGTACCCTGCTGGTGGCAGGACAAATTTGCCACAGAACCATTACAAGCCCCGTGTAAAGAAATGTCCTGGCATAAGAGTGAACCGCTTAGTGCATTTTCACAGTGTGTACCGCTTAGAAACACTTCACGATCCCCACTCAAACATCTGTATGTGTAAGGTAAATTCCAGGATGTCTTAATGTATTCTTTACCCAACCTTTCATATTTGCCTGCTTGCATTTGTTTGAGGCAATAATGAAACTGAAAAGTAGTGACAGGCAGAGTGATTTTGCCATGAATAAGCCATTCTGTAGCTAGTTTTTCTGCCACTGTGAATGGTAATTTTTCCAGTTTTTCAATGCTCAGCACTGTATACTTTGCTCCCCTTTGTGCCAGTTCGATCTGTTTATCAGTTAGATTGTATTCTGCAAACAGAGCCGACGTGTTGATAAAACGCCAAGGCACATAGTCCACACGCAAAGATTGCAGCGTCCAGCTTAATAACATAATAGAACATAACTGAGATTGGCCTTGCTATAACATGGCTAAATCTTGTTCCAGTATGTCAATAGCAGAGGATACAATGTTGTCCAATGAATACATTCTGGATGACAAAGTTGTTAACCCGTTGTCGACCACAGTGAGAGTTTTCTCTAAGTTAATACAATCAAGTTCACGTATTCGTTCTGCGGCCTCTGCCTGTGATACCTTCCATGCTTCATTATAAGCAGCATAGATGCCGGCATATATGAAACGTTTTTGACGCGGTTTTCTTGGTCCAAGCAAGAATTCCCTAAGGTCTGCGTCTTCTTTAAGTAAAGATAAGTGTTGTTTCACATCCTTAAGTGTAGATTTTTGCAGCCAATCAAGGCATAATTTTCCTACACTGTATGTTGTTACTACCCCCGGATGTTGTCTTTGGACGTATCGTGGGTCTGGCCTATGAATAGTAAAGCCCTGTGTTTTGTTCAGGAATCTTTCTTGACAGATGTTTGTGTCTGTGGGCCAGATCAACCATTTTCTCCAATCAGGATTTGTTCTGTTGATTTGTAGTATTGTGTCAACTGTAACCGCTGCCTGTGTATTGTTATTACTGGCAGGTGTTGGTACAGGAGGTGTTTTCATATCTTTGATCTTGGCTAAACCAAGGCAAGACGTTTGTTGCACAGTGTCATTCAAAAACATTATTTGCTGAGGGATGATACATGCTCTAAATAAAGCTTCTAACCCCTGCACTTGCCAATCTTTAGAACCCCAGACAGATTTTGTGTCAATTGTGTCTTTCCACAAGTCGAAACCATGTCTAGACAGTTGGGCAATAAATGCTGCAGAGTAAATCTGTTTTGTATTAGTTAACATAATTTTCAGTCCTGTTTTGTTTACATTTTATAGTAAAATGTTTCTGGATCAAATGTATTGTATCCTGAAAAATATGGAAACTTTTTAGCAAATGTTTTTGAACTACCTTTTGGTGGTGTAGGTCAATGCTCACATTGGTTAAACATAAACACATTTCTAGGTGTTGCAGATTTATGCAAGAAATGATGACCATAGTGTTTATAGCAATTCAGCTGTTCATAGTCTGATGAACCCTCTAAATATTCATTATTAGAAAATGCAGCAGACCTTTCTAGGTCAAACATCATATCATTTACAGTTTCAAAGTCCCAATTATCAGAATAGGTACTGGATGAAACAAAATCACTTAGTGAAATCTTAAATAAATGTGGAATGTTCAAAAGTTCTGTAGGGCCAAAGATATCGAAATCTGTTTTGTCCCACACTATACCATCCTGTATAGGAACGGCTGTGATGTTTACTGCTGACAAGACTCTTGCTTCACGATGGGATGATTTATGTGGTTTTAAAAGTAAGTTCACATTTTTACTTTCAATGTCCAAATGGATGTATCTGCCATTTATAAGCACGCTCATAGTCATAACCAAAGCTAGCCAAAGCAGAAAGAAAAATATTCCAGAAATGATCCATAGTTCAATCCATGGTGAAACCAGATAAGTCTTTCTCAGAAAATGAAAAAAGTCTTGTACTTGCTGTTTGAAAGTTTTTGATGCTGGCGTCGTTTCAGGCTCACTCAGATCCTCAGAAAACGTGTCAAAGTTAATGAAATAGCCAGAAGCAGTTCTGTCAATTATTGGAATTGCATCAGGATTTGTCGAAATCGCTGGAACCAGTTGATCACTTGTTTCATTGGTGTAGACAGGTGTATTTGGACGAACTGTTATTTGAGTTTCAAGAGGGATGAGTTCCATAGCATTATTGCTCAGTCCTTCATCTGTTACTGCTGAATTCTCGATGGTTATCAGTCTTTCAGTCTGAACCTCTTGGATAGTAGCGAGAGGAGTGCATCTGCTACTAGGTCGGAGTCCACGAGGCCTACTATTTAGTATTGCCCACATACTGTGGTTTGATGAGGTCGATTGACACAAATCTTTTCTCCTTTTTTCCAGCAAGGGGCGGCAGAAGTACTGTTCTTGTTCCGTGTACGGCTAGGACAGGTAATGGTTGTCTGTAAGAAGGTCCAAATTCATTCTTGTCCGCAATCTTCTCTCTGACTAGATCCCCGACTTTTGGGATCCAGACAGGCCTTGCTGGGACTGCCGGTTTTTCCCCAGTGGTGGTTGGCTTCAGGAATACGTTGCTTTGTTTCGATCTTAGTTCATTTACATCCTGTAAAACAGCCAAACGATCTTTGATATCAAAGGGTTTATTTTCCACCACTGTGCCTTTACATTCAAGATCAGGAACCCACATTCTCGTCCCAAATAGGACCTCATATGGAGTGACCCCCCTAGATAACTTCTTGGCAAATTATTTAATGAGCGTTGGACCCCATAAAGATGTTTGACCCACCCATCACCCGAACCTAATACCCTAGCTGTTATAGACTGCTTTATGTCCCCGTTTTTCCTTTCCACAACAGAATTTCCCTCAGGATGAAACAGAGAGGAGTACCGCAATGCAACGCCCAAACTGGCCATGGCTTCTTTGTAAGCCCGAGAGCTAGACGCAGGGCCCTGGTCAAAGTGTAGCGTGCCTATTGCGTATGTGCCGATAAAGACTCGCAAATCTTTTATAACAGTTCGAGCGTCAGCCGAGCGCTGAGGCCATATCCATAGGAACCTTGACTTAGTATTTGTGGGATTGCATTTGTCCAAAAGGACGCCTGCGCGTAGATAGTCTAATGTTATCTAACAATGGTGTCTGTACTGGGCAGGCTACTTCGTAGCATGGTGTCTGGTGGCGTTCTGCATCACGCTGTACCTTACAGTCTATGCAGGCATTGATGAAGATGTGAATCTGTGTATTCATTCCAGGCCACCAGTACATCTCTTTTAATGGCAATATTGTTTTAGAGATCCCTTGATGTGACAGACCCTCCCCCAGATGTGCTTCATAAATCAAAGCTGCTCTACGTTCCATGTTTGGAATTACCCTATCCCCCACTCCAGGGATTCGAGCAAAAGGAACGTTGTTCGCATCAATTATATAAGAGTACTTGAGTGGAAACTTTTTTGGTAACGCTGCACCACTGCCTTTGCTCGTAGCATTGACAGCCAACAATATCTCACTGTCTATTCTTGTTTTTGAACGAGTGATCGCAGCTACGGAAGCCGTCTGAACAGCCCCCTTTGCGGCTTCGTCAGCCAATGAATTCCCTGCAACGTGAACGCCATCACGTTGATGACCCAGCATGTGTATCACGTGAGCCTTTGGTAGTTTATTTTTTAACTGAACTACTTGTTCCCAAAGCGTTTTATGCTTATTGTGCCATCTTTTGCATCTTTGAACCCATTTTCAAGCCTTTTTTGTATATATTCATTATACGACTGCACACAGTAGAAAGAATCGCACACTATTAGTGTGGGGAATTCACGATCTGTACTTCCAAGTGCCAGTTTGAATGCTTATAGTTCAGCTCGCTGAGCTGTGCAATCTCCTAGAGATTGAGTTTTAGTGACCATTGGTCTGAAGTTACCATCGCGCATGCGACCTTTAACAATTGCGCACGCTGCACTGTAAACTTGCTTACTCCCTGTAGCGGGTTGTGCGGATCCGTCTGTGTAAATTATGAATTCATACTGATCGAGAGGCAGAATTTCAGTGGGCAGAGGACATTCATGTTCATATTGCAGGAATGCTTGTGTTTTTAAATCAGGATCAAAAACATATTCAACATCTGTTGCAGCAAGAGAATTAACCCATTGTATCCATCTAGGATGTAATGCTTTAGCATTTGGAATGCTCGCTTTAGTTACCGCCTCTAAGGCCGGTACTGGGGTTACGACAATAATGCGTTTCCCTTGGGCTAGAGCTCTTTCTTTTGCTACTGCAGTTTGAACTGCTGTCAGTATTTTTTCAGTTGAAGTGAAGCGCATTTCTGCTTGTGTATACAAATGTGATTTGTATGCCATTGGTATTTTTTAACCCTCATTAAATGTTAAGTAGTTGAATCCGCATTGACCAGAAATTATTCGGATCACTAAGTTGCGTTGACTTACGCGTGTTTGTAAGTGATTTGTTGCTAACATGTTAGCTTGAAGTGAACGCAAGATTTCTGTGTGTTCCTGTGTCCAATTTTTGATTGAAAAATCAGGTTTGATTAATGCGTAGAGAGGTTTAACCCTTTCTGCGTAATTTAGAATGTATGTTCTTCCAAAATTTAGGAAACCCAGGATAGATTGTAAATTTTTCAGCGTTTTGGAGGTTGGAGCAGCGCACACCTTTCTAAAAAGTTGGCTGCCAAGCTCTTGCCTTCACTTGAAAGCTCATATCCTAGAAAAAGGACATTGAGATGGGCAATTCTGGATTTTTTAAAGTTGAACTTATAGCCCTCAGAGGCGAAGCCCAATATAATGGTGCTCACCCTGTTCAAGTGCCTATCTAGGTCATCGTCTGTCAGATAGATGTCATCGACATATGACAATGCCTCATTATCATAAATTTGTAGTAACTCTGTTACCCTCGCTGAGAATAACCCCGAGCAGTTCTTGAAACCTTGTGGGAGTCGACAAAATTGACGCTGGGTCCCCATTATCGAGAAAGCTGTTAAGTACCTGCTTTCAGGTGCTATGTTTTGACAAAAGAAACCATTTGAGATGTCCAATGTGGTTTTATATTTTTTACGCACAATGTTATTCATTAATGCTGTACTATGTGCATTTTGCACTGCAAATGTTTTTGAACAAGTGTTTAAGTGTCTGTAATCCAAAACTAGACAATATGTATTGTCTGGTTTGGAGACAGGAAACAAAGGATTGTTCATTGAGGAGGTGCATGTTTCAATCACCCCTTGGTATTCAAGTTGATCTAAAATCTCCCTGACCTGTTTTTTAGCTTCTTGCTTTATTGGGTACTGCCTTTGTGCAGTAGGTTCATTTTTTAGATGTATTTTGTGGTGAGGTGAGTCCTCATCCCATCCTACATGATTTTTGTATAATGCTGGAGCCTGGGCAACTGCCCATTTCCTGGCATAAGTATATTTTAGGTGAATTGGAATATGGTTGGAGAAGGCAGGCATAATAATGTCCTCGCCATGTGGGCACTCCCTGACAAATTGTGGTGGCCAGTCTTTTTCTGCTAGAAGTATATCATAACCCCTTGAAAGTTTCTCCCAAAAAGTGTTTTCACCTTTCTTGGTATGTCTCCCTCCATTCGGAGTGTTATTTCATATAACTTTTGTGGAGTACTAACCCTGGTGTCTACAGTCTCTACTGTGATGTACTCATTCAAGTCCACTATCTCCAGAAGTTCCTTCAGGTTCTGGCGAGCTATTGTGACTTCTGCCGCACTGTCCAGCATTGTCTGAGCCCATTCTCCGTTCTTGAGTTGTGTTCTCAGTATCCTCGGCATGTCTGATCTTCAGACCTGCTACCTTCTTTTTTGAGAATTGAGGTTTTGATTTATTTTTCGGAACGTGTTTATCGTCTTTCGATTTCACGCGTTCTTCTCTATGTTCTGACCGTCCTCTTCTTTCCGATGTCTGTGATGATATCTGAAAGGTACGAGAGGAACGTGTATCAGTATCTTGATACCTGTCAGGCTTTCTTAAATTATCCCTATTCCTGAGGTTGTACCTCCTTTCAGAGGGCTCCTTTTGAGGAGACCTACCTCGGGATTGAGAACGTTTCTCGTTTGAATTTTGTTTATTGGTTTCCCACTTCTTTTTAGAAGATGTAGGAGTTTGTTTAATAGAGTCCTTCTCAGGACTTTCAGATAGTTTTGGCTTCAATGGTCTTCCACCTAAACTATCTCTGCCTAATTCTGCATTAGATAGTTCTATTATTCTGGGTAGTTCTGTTTGATGTTCTGTAACATCAAATTCCCTTAATCGTTGGCGGATCACCACTGCTGCTGCTTCTCCTTTAATATTAGATAATATTATTGTTGAGACCTGGTCGAAATTTTTTAGTAATTTCATACCTAAATTCAGAGCAGGCTCTGCCCCGTATTCGTTTTGAATTTGTTTCAGGACATCTGGTATTACTGCGATTGACGGAACACCATGTGTTTTAGTATAGATGGCAGTGCAGTCTTCCAGTTGTGGTGTAATCCCCATTGGTAAACAGATTGTTAGGATTCTGTGTTTCTGATAAGGGCTAGTATTAGGAAATACTGCTTCGATTTGAGTAATTTTTTGAGCTATCCAGAATGGAATTTGCTCACGTTTTGTGGGCATTTTACCCATGACTGCGTATAGAGTCTGTGGTGTAATTTTTAGTGTATTCCCCTGTTGAGGGGTTTGATTTGGAATGGTCAATGGTGGTTGGACTGTGAAAGTCCGCATGACATATTGGACTAATTGTCTGTAAATTTTTATTAACTCTGTAAGTTGAGTAAGTAATTCCTCGTCTGACATCTCTTCAATGTCAGGATGAGGTGTGTAGCCGGCTAGAATCGGCCATGTTGCTCCTGGTCTACCTAGTGGACCGAGCCTGGTAATGTTTTTGTGATGTTTTAGGGTGCCTTTAAACCAGAGCTGATGCTCCTGGTACGTTAGTGGAATTTCAATATCCTCGAAAGGAATATATTCCTCTGGTGGTTCATCTTCTTTGTAGAAGTGAAACAGTTTTGTTACTGGATTTGATTCAGGGAATACTATCCATGAATAGAATACCCCTGTCTGAAAGGATTCGTGTGCCTCTATCACGAAAACTGCTCTACCGCCTCTTGGTGGTTGGCCATGTTTTATAAGTTTTAGAGTGATGGCTCTTCTTAAGTTTGGATGGATGTCTATAACACCCTACTCGGTTTCATTTAAACCTGTAAAGTTAAAAACTGTTACGACTGGGTCAGCCGCAGTTACACCGTTCCCGGTGTCATTGTCCCCGCGTGTGGACATTTGTTTTTGGAAAAATGTAGAACAAGTTTCGAGGAAACAAAAGATAAGGTGCACAATATTTTGGAACACTGTATCCTTCAACGTTGAACATACCAAGCAACTAATATATAGTTTTTTTTTGTCCTATTTAGTTTTGGCGGATATTTAACCCAACCCACTCCAGACGTCTTATGGAGTATGTGAGTAGGGGTCTCTGAGAGAAAAGCACGACTGAGTTACTCAGTATCTAGTGTTAAATTACTGCCTTACCAAACGTTTGGGCGCCATGTAGTGTAGTTCCTATTTCCCTAATAGGCTATGCGCATTGGAATAATATAACCTATAGGCTTGACATAGGACTGAGGTCGGTATGTCCCTATCGAGTATATTAAACTTAATTACTTTTGTGCCAGCTAGCTCAGAGGCCACTAGAAACTCCTTGAGAACAGGAAGGAAGTAGTTTCTGGCAACCGCATAAACATGACTACTTTGTTTCCCTTTAGAATCGGAACACGTCTCAGAATCGTGGAAACAATAGATAACAGTTTCACTCAGTCAATCGTGCATGCTTAGTTTCTACAGAGTTACACAGAAAGGAAAGACGGGCGTTTCAATAAAAAGGTTTTATTGAACAGTCTTGTTTCTCGTGTAAGAGATATGTGCTGTTATGATCACAAGACAGTATGCAAGATAAATGATGTACAGCGTAAGCAGTACAAATAAATAATATGCGCTAGCATTATCTTTTAGCATATATTCACGTACATAAATAACATGAGCTAAAAATGCGAGTACTCATACGATGCGTCTCTAAGCTAGTTCTACCCCAATGTACCTAACCTAGTCTAGGTGTAGGGGAAGGTAAGAAATAGGTGGAGTATTCTCTAGCATGGTATACTAAGAGTATGTTAAGTCTAGTATGCCAAGAGTCCCTCTAGGTTCTAGTCAGCCCCATACCTTGAGAATGAGAGCGGTGGGAATCTCCTTCCGGATCTGGAACTCTAACACCCCGCGAAGGGAGTCAGAACACTGGAAGCTGGATTCTTCTGCGAGCAGGAATGACAGCGTCTTCTCAGTGCGTCAGGCCGGGATATGGGCTCCTCTGAAGTCGAGGTCTCCTCTAACTTGCTTGGGCAAGGGAAGGTATATTTATACCTGGTAGGTGTCTTGGAATGTTAGCATTGACGTGAAGTCGGACAGAGGAAGACGTCAGGAATGAACCCTTAAGGTATAACGGTTCATACATAATAGATGAGTTCTTGGAGAAATCAATAATCCTGTGCTAGGGGAACTCCCGAGAGCTTAAGGGTCTGGTTTCTAAGAACTCGCTGTGACGTTAGGGTGGACGGATGTCGGTGACCATGCCTGTATTTGGAGTGCACGGCTAATGCCTAAATAAGGACAGGGATTCTATGCCTATATAAGGGCAATGCGAATTGTGCCTATATAAGGGCATGTTTCGGGAAAACCTATATACGGACACCTAAAGCGGAATACAACAGTGCAGTGTGGGGAGCTGGGGACTCTGGGACAAACAGTATGGGCAGTTCCGCGGAGTGGAGGGTGGGGAGGCACCCGACGCTTGGCACAGGTGCCAGGTGCCATTTGGCGGACAATGCAGCGGCACGCATGGAGGGCAGCATACCTTCCCTTGGTCCCATCCCCCCACCCACCACCCACCATACCCTAGGGTCAGCTGGCAGCAAGAGTGGAACAGCGTGCGGGGGATGGGGGGTCGGTTGCAAAGGGTAGGCACGGTAGGGTTTGAATAAAAATGTGTAGGGTGGCCGTTGTTAACGCAGGTCAGGTTTGGGCGAATGCTGGTGAGCGGGGGGAAGGTCACACGGCACGGGAAGAGAGCAGGAGGTATGGGGACAGGGGTGCCGCTTAGGGAGGGAAATTGTTTCCCGGACTGCGGGAGGCTCACGTTGGAGAGTGCGGATGGCAAGGGGGGATCAGGAGCACGTTGCTGTGGGTAGTGGTGAGCAGAGTTGGGGTCCCGGGGGGAGGCATTGGCTTTGTGTACAAATTGGTTGGCTTTGCGGAGTGGGGAGGGGGTTCCGGTTTCGGGGGGGGGGATCACCATCTGTTGGTCTTGGGGCGCAATAAATGGTCTTCAGAATAGGATGGAAAAGGGGCATTTGTCCAGGGGTGAAGTAACGGGAATACGGAAGCGAACGCATACACACGGAGTAGGGTTTGAGGGAGACAAATGCGTGCCAGGGGAGGGGCAGTGGTGGGGGGGCAAGGGGCACTAACTTAGGCGGCTGGGGAAGAGGCAGCGTCAGGTTCAGTTACAGGGTGAGAGGAGAGATAGGGGGCCGTCCGAGGAAAGGAATTTCTTAGATAAGGAGTACAGGGTGGAGCTGGCTATACCCTATTGGACGGTCTGGCAAAATCTGGTCTGTACCTGGTGGTGGGGGGGGGTTGCTCCACCAGGCACGGCAGGGAGCACCACCTGAATGAAGGGATTGGCGCCATGCGCACATTAGCCGGAGTCCTGTAATAACGGCAATATACATAGCTGCCAAGGTTTCAGAGTGCGTAGGTGACATTTAATAATTTCACTTTAAGTATCAGTGGCATTCAACAGTTATCAGTGACACTTTATCGCAAACAAAAAGCAAGCAGCGAACACAAGGGAAACATTAAGTTCACAAATTACACAAAGTTTAGGAACAATAACTCGAACGCGATCTTACAAATGCTTGAAAGCACCGGAAACCGAGGCCGCCAAACGCTTTCGCTTGCACCGCTACAGGGACAAGTATGTTTGCAACAGGGGAGACTGTTCTTGGACTGCTGGGGGGCTCACGGTGGGGGTTGCGGATGCCAGGGGGAGACCGGGACCACACAAAAGAAAGTGAAAGCGCGCCATGCGCGCCTTGTGCTGAAACGCCGCCAGCCATACGCGTGCACATCTCCTGTCCTCCGTACGCATGTGTGCACATCTCCTGTCCTCCGTACGCATGCGTACACATCTCCTGTCCTCCGTACGCGTTCACATCTCCTGTCCCCCTTCGCAAAAGAAATCGACGACAATAGATCTCGCCAAGGCAAGCAGCGCATGCGCTGCGTCGCTAGGCGAGACCTAAAAAGGGGCAAGGGTCGAAGACTGAGGTCTAGCGATGGGAGTTCCGGCTAGTGCATTCCAGGACCTCCTCCAGCCTGGCCTCTAGGCGCGCCATCCGGAGGAGCATGCGGCCCCGAAAGTTCCTGCAGGAACAACAGAAGTGGGCAGCAGTGGATGATGATGAATGTGATGGGTGGCGGGCGGCTGCCAGAGCACAGCGCCATACCACCGGAGGCACGTAGGGGGCCTGGCTGGGGCTTGGGGCATTGGAGGAAGCTGCAGCTGCTGCCTCCTCTGCCAGGACAACCATCCAGCGATATTCTTGCCGGATGGCCTCCAGCTTCCGTTGCCCGGCCCTGGCTGCTAACTCCTGCCTGTTGGGTTGGGAAGGAGTAGCTATATCAAGAAAGAAAAAAGACAATTGTAACGAATACTCTTAGCAAAACAGTAACACAAAATTAATAATTGCACACATAAAAAGTATAGTGGCACAGTAGCACTAGCAGTTGTGGTATCCTCCTCACTTCCTCTGCCCCTAAGATTTGGATGTGATGATTAGACTTTCAGGCACTAGACACTATGGAGTAGACAAGTATTCTTCTTCTCTCTCTTGTTTAGCACAATTAATCTTGTAGGCATGCCAGTTCAGTCAGCTTGTGCCCTAGACAGACATACTCATGTCGCAGACTCACGTTACTTTACTACTGTCTGCAGGTGGGGCAGCTGTACTACACAATTATCTATTTTTCCATTACGGCCATGCTCTGTTAAATCAATGGCAAATGCTCAATTTCACTTTCACCCTGGCACAACATGAGTTGACATGCTTATGAATGATGATGATATACGGCACAACATCATGTCACTCACATGATGATGATGATGACCTACTGATTTGTAAGTAGTTACCATGCAGTTGATAGGCCACCCATGGCTGACACGGTCAAAATGACATGGGCAGGGAGTGGAGCGGAAGTGGGCCTCGGAGTTGGAGGGAGGCGATTGATGATGGGTGGGTAGGGTACATAATTTATAGTCATGCACAACAATATATATGTTGTGCTTGCAAACTACTGTGAGTCAAGGGAGTATTCCATTCTGAAATACAACCTCAAACCTTTGAATCAAATTAAAAAAACTTGCAAAAACAAAAGTCCTTGTTCTTCCCACGGCTTTATTTTCATTTATAATTGCATTGCTCTTCTAGCATTATTTTATTCTTCACCCTTGGCTTTGGTACTCTGGCACGGTTTAATTTTCTTTTACATTCTCTTCATCCAGTCTGACTCTTCTTCTCACCTACTATGATACCATCCAGGCATCCATCCATCGAAACATGGCTATCATAAATCTTTCACCGACAACATACATTTGTCATAGATATATAACTAACCGACCACCACCCATGCGTCCTTGCTTCCCTTTGAGTTTGAACCCTCCGGAGGATTCCTTTCAACCATACAGTTTTAACCACTCAGGCAGGCATCCTTTCTGCTTTCTTTTCTTTCACCTTTCACCCATCCTTCAACTACCCATGCATCCTATCATCAGCCACCTATATGCATCCCGGGGCCCCTTCCTTCACCCACGCGTCCTTCTCTGCCAGTCATATATTACATGTCGTCTGACTCTTTGTCTTCATCATAAAACTTTCTCTGCTGAGTTGAAGATAGAATCAAATAGGCCATTAGTTACTCAACCCCCGCCGATAATGCTAATGTAAAGTAAAGGGTGTCTTCTTGAGCTGTTCAGTGTTCACAACAACTTAGTATCAGCAGAGGTACATTATACTACTGAGTGTGTACACCCTTGCAGCGAGTGTATTATTCATTCTCAATAAGTAAGGAATATGACTTACCACCGCCCGCCACTGCTGCTGGCTCACCCCCTGCAGCTTCCGCATGCGCTCCCTCTGGAGTGGCATTGCCCTCACCGCTGGCCCCAGCACTGGTGGTCAGTATGCCTGGAAAAAACATTTCACATTTTTTAGATGCCATACGCCTCCCCTATTTATTTTTTTCATTAGCAAGATTGAAAATACATAATTAGTAATACATACACCACGCACATCACTATCTACAATTCGGATACTAGAGTAGAGTAGACAGTATGTCCTATCAAAAATAACAAAATAATATCGGGTTGGGCATTTTGTTGGTGACAATTTTTGAAAAGCCTCTCAATAAGAGGACAACCCAAAGGACTGGACTCAGTGGCTAGAGCTATTGGTGCATCACATTTTTTGAAAAGAAGAAAGAGTGGCCAACTGTGTGGACATGAGGTCTCTCTTAGTTGGAAAATAATGGTGCCGCCCCCCTCCTCATACTTACTTCCTGCCATGGTGCACGGTAATCAGTTGATCAGTGTTCACCATCAACTGCTGATAATAAAAATAAGTACTAGGCCTGGATTACGAAAAGTAAAATACACCACTTTGGGGTGTCCAACGTGAGTGACCACCATTTACTGATTGAGCATGAGACAATAAAAGAAAGCCTTCTCATCTCAAAAACCTGCATAGAATACTTTACTTGGGCATGCAATCTGCACAGCAGATTAGTGCTACTAGTACTAGTAGTAGTAAGTAGTTCTTACTACTACTAGGACTAGTAGTAGCCTAGGACCAATAGGTTCTCTGAGTCTTACAGTACCACTACTAGGCAATCCACATATAAGGGGAGAGGGTAAGCTGAGTGGAAACCCAGAAGAAAGCAAGCTACAGACAGACTAATACAGAGTCAGAGGTTAGTCAGAGGCAGTTTGATTTGATGTAAAAAAACAAACACTAAAAACAATGTTAGTACTAGTAGTAGTAGGTAATGGAGCAAAAACAAGAATTTAGAAACGGATAGATTGAAGAGGATTTTGGAAAAATTAAAATTAGGAAATGGAAATAAGAACAGTAAAAGTTAGGGAAATATTAATATAACAACACCAGGAGGACTTACTGGGGCCGGCAGCAGAGCCATCTGCGCCTGAGGCCGCTTCCTGCTGCTCCTGGGAGGCCCCTCCGGCTCCCGCACCCGCCTCAGCACTGTCAGCAGACCCAGTCTTCTTCTTGCCCCTGGATGCTGATCATGTAAGACATAATTAAAGAGACAAAAAATGATTTGTGTGAAATAAATAAATATAATCGCTCTAAAAATATTTTTAGACAGGAAACGGCAATTGCAATAACATTGACCTATCCTAAATTAGACCGACTAGTAGTAGACTAGTATTGCAGTCACGCACCATCCTATCTTTATTTTTCCACAGTTCAATTCCGATTCCTGAATCCTAAACATACCTAGCCCGTCTATTCCAGACTTTGGAATGAATTGCAAAACAATTATATTTGCTTAAGTTCTGATCTCATTTCTAATCATCTCTCAGTCTCAACTCCAACCCCCTTTGACGGGCCAATTACTAAGTCTGCATTTATTCTTCTTAATACATAGATAGACGCATGCATATTGCATTTTTGCATACACCCAATTGGTTGGTTGCTATTCACTCACTATGTGAACTACAAAAGGTTCTACTAGGACTAAAGTCATATGAGAGGACAAATCACGCAGGCCCCTAATTTACATAATACTAACTAACTATCTACTACCACTATCTTAGTGACAGGACAGGACAGCCTGACAGGACAAAGGAAAGGACTGGAGTCTTTCCTATCTGCAGTACCAAACTTAAATTCTCTAACCTCTCTTACATAACCAGCCCAAGAGAGTGCACAGCTGCAAACAAGTACGATTAGTTAGTAGCGCTGAGCACCTGTCTGGAAGTAACAATCACATAATATAAGATTTTTAAACATAAGTTACCTGCATGCAGCAGCAGCAGGTTAGCTATTTTCGAAAGAAAGTATATTCGCAATAACACAGAACAGAAGAACACAATAGTAATATAATTAGCTACTCACCAAGCCCCGGGACCTCAACACCTAGTAGGTCCAGCAGGTCCTGCTCCCGGTCCAGGATGTCAGACCACCGGTGCGCCAATTAATTATGGGTGCCCGTACCCGGACCCAGGCCTGCCTCCTGCTGCCAGGGTTAAGGGGAGGTGGCACTGCACAAAAAAAACCAGTGCGGCCACCTCCACCTCCGAGAATAAGGCCTGTGGCTGCACCCCTTGTGGGCCCCGCCTTCCGCAAGGAAGGCGGTCGGGGCTCTCACTCCTTGTGGACCTCTTCCCCTGGCACTTAGTCTTTTTAAGACTCTTCGCCATGGTTCTGGGTAGGCGGGGGCGGAAAAGAAAATGTAGGCAGTTAGAAAGTAAGTAAAAACAAATAAAAAAGCAAGTAATAGAAAAAGTGAAAAACGCACTAAAAACACACAAAAAGTAGAAAAAACCACAAAATATACAATCAGGAATAGAGAGGGATAGATAATAAATAAAAAATATTAGAAAAAAGTTTCTAGAAACAAAGGATTGAAAAGATATAGGGAGGATAGAAAAACAGGCCCAGAACCATAGCAAAAAGTGAAAAACAAGATGGCTGCACCCATTGGCGACTGCGTGGTGAAGTTTGCGCGATATTTCCCCCGAGCACGCAATAAGCGTCCCCGAACACGCAATATGCGTTCCTGAACATCAAAAACGCATCGCGAATGGGCGGAACAAGCAACTCCGCGCGCTTGCGGAACTCCATGTAGCGCGCAGAGTTTTTCTGCAACTTCGTGGGATTCCACGTAGCGCGGCTACGCAAACTCAGCCCAGGGTTAAAGAAGAAGAAGGGCAGGGGGCATGGGAATCCAACTCCTGGGGTTCCCACAATCTGGGAGAGGCTGATCCTAAGGGCCACGCCTCAGATTCTAAAGGAGAAGACATTGCTGCCCTGGGAGACATATCTGAGGTATCCAAGTAGCAAACTGAGGGAGCGGCCAACCTAGGCAGAGTTCTTCAAAGCACAGACAAGTGCCCTATTATTGAGAGTCAACGGTGGTCACCTCATTTACTAGGAAAATAGTCTTCTTTATGGTGAGCCTAAAGACACTGAGATTGGGTCAACCCACGTGTTGGTGGTCACCGAGTGTTATCGGGCCTTTCTACTGGAGATGGCTCATGATATCCCTCGGCAGGACATCTGGGATAAGCCAAAACCTTTGACTGACTGGTCACCCACTACTATTGGTACCATATGAGGATGCAGCATGATGCTTTCTGCAAATCTTGCATGATCTACCAAGTCAGTTGGAGTTTAGGGGCAAAGCACAGAGCCCCCTGCTTCCATTTCCTTTAGTGGGAACACCATTTGAGAGAGTGGACATCAACATTGTTGGGCCTCTGGACCCCAAGACTACCTCTGCCACACAGTAACCTCAAGATAGGAACCTTGAGGTTGGTGACTATGACCGCAGTGGCCAGGTCACTGATGGAGATATTTACCCATGTGAGTTTCCTCAATGAGGTTGTGTTTGACAGGGGCACCAACTTCATGTCTACCTACATGAAGTCCATGTGAAATGAATGTGGGGTAACCTACACATTCTCTACTCCATACCCCTCCCATACCAACAGGCTTGTTGAGGTTAAAAAAGACCCTGAAAGGCATGACTATGGGCCTACCAGAACCCCTGAGGTCTAAGTGGGACATCCTCTTACCATGCCTTCTTTTTGATTACAGGGAAGTGCCTCAGAAGGGAGTGGGGTTCAGTCCCTTTGAACTTCTGTTTGGCCAACCTGTGCATGGATCTCTAAGTCTTGTAAAGGAGGGGTGGGAGCAAGATCTCAAGAAATCACTCCAAGATGTAGAGAGCTACAAGTTGGACCTGAGATGAAGCACTCCTGGAAAGAGGTCACTGAGAACCTGGAGGTCTGACAGGAGGTCATGAAGCACTGGTTCAATCAGAAGGCCACTCTGGTGGACTATCAGCCCGGCCAAAAGGTGTGGATGAGGAAGCCTGTGGAGCCCTGGGGGTTGGACAGACCAGTGAGCCAGGCCTTATGAAGTAAAGGAGCAGAAACAGGAGGTCACCTACATAAGTAATGGCAAAACAACTAAGAACCATTTAGGGTTCCTACATGTGAACCGCCCCAAGCCCCACTTTGAAAGGTCTAAAGTAAACATGCTGTTGGTGATAGATGATGGTGAGGAGGCAGAGAGTAAACCCCTCTCTGACCTCCTGTCTTCGAAGGAGCAAGATGAGTCAGTGGAAGGAATTGCCCTCTCACCTACCCTAATCTCAGGGTAACAGAAGAATTGCCACTTGCTGGGGAAATTTTCCGCCCTGTTATCACTTACACCAGGGATCACTGATTGGTGTACCCATGATATAGACAAAGGAGACAGCAAGCCTGTCAAAAACAAGCATTTGCAATGCAATAGGTCTCGCATTAGTTATATTTAGAGTTATTGGAGTTGTAATGTTATTTTTTTTTATTAATGTGTTTGTTGTGTAGTGTAGTGGTTGTATGTGGTGTGTAGTGAAATTATATTAGTTGTATTAGAATGGTTGTTTTAGTGGTGAGGAATTATGTGTTGTGTAGTTTATTTGTGTAGTAGAATATTGGGGTATGGTGAATAGATAGTGGTAACAGTTGTAGAGAAGAGATAGAAAGGAAGAAAGAGTGGTATATGTAGTTTATGGAGATAGTGTTGATATTGAAAGACAGGATGAGAAATATTGTGTGAGAAAAAAAAGGAGTGCGGAGGTAATACTTGTTTAAAGGAGTATTTTTGTTTATTAGAAGATGGATTAATAAGAGGATTAGTGTCAGTGTTTTTTTAGTGATAGTTTGAACATAGTTGTGTACGAAACTGTGTGTAAAGATGTGCAGTTAAGTATTTTATAGATGTTGTAGGAAAGTGGGTTTCTGTTGCAGTAACCCCCCCCACTTTTTGCCAGACTACTGATGCACTTTTTCTTGGTGTGCCCTGGGTCCCTGCCAATCAGGTTCCCAGGGCCTGTGTTCTTTCCCCAAAACTAACCCAATTGGCATCTCTAGCCACAGGTCAGCCCCTGGTAAATGGTACCACAGGTACCAAGGGCACTGTGACCAGGGAAGACCTCTAAGGCTGCAGCACTTATTGTGCCACCCTTAGAGGCCCTGTACCTTTACACACATACACACTGCCTTTGCAGGCTGCGTGTTTTGGTGCAGAACCAAGTAAAGAGTCGACATGGCACACATCCCTGTGTGCCATGCCTACAACCCTCTGCCCTGGCATAGATCAGTCACCCCTCTAGCTTGGTTCCCTATGCCAGTGGTGAGGGTACAGGTGCATGAGCCCTGTACCCCTACAGTGTGTAAGTCCATTCTTAGGCATTGTGAGTGCAGTGCTGCCATTAAGAGTATATGGTGCTGGGAGCTTGTCATTACGAACTCCACAGCACCATAATGGCAACACTGAAAACTGAGAAGTTTGGTATCAAACTTCTCAGCACATTAAACCCACACTGCTGCCAGTGTGGGATTTAATGAGAAATGCACACAGAGGGCATCTTTGAGATGCCCCCTAAAAAACGACCAGCCTCTGGTGGGTTCCCTGACTGGTACACACCAGCCTGCCACCACAAGACATGTTTCTGGACCTCTAGGGTGGGAGCCTACGCTCCCTGAGCCCAGAAACAAAGCCTTTCCTGGGTGGAGGTGTTCACACCTCCCCCAGGCCAGGAAGAGCCATCTGTGGAAGGGGAGCTTCAAAGGCCTGGCAGCCTTTGTAATGTGACCCCCAGCCTCTCCTGCTATCAGGAGCAGGCCCCCTTCCTGTCTCCCCTCCCTTTCGGCGGGAAGAAGGGCGGGAAAAACTAGCCAGCCCACGAGGTGCCAACTCTGCCAACTCCACCCCTCAGGTGGGGAGGCGAGGTGAAACCCACTCTCCAGTGTTCGCCATCTTGCAGATGGCAGGCACTCCCCAATCAGGACTAGGGATTGTGCTCACTCCCCCACGTGGGGTGAGCACACCAAGGGTGTAGTCACCCTAAGGTCAGTAGCCCATTGGCTACTGACCTCAAGACCCCTAAAACGCCCCCTAAATACAGTATTTAGAGGGCCGCCCTGAACCAAGAAGGCAGATTCCCGCAACCTAAGAAGAAAAAGGATGAAAGAAGACGCCCAGCAGAGGAGACTGCAGAGAACAACTGACTTCGCCCCAGCCCTACCGGCCCGTCTGCAGTTTCCAGAGATCCTGCACCAAAAATCATCTTGTCCTGCAGGTAGCGACCTCCAGAACCCCTGGGAGGACTGACTGCCTTCAACAAAGACCGGATCTCCTGTGAACAGCAGCCCTGTTCGAAAGAGACTCCGAAAACAGACTCTGAGCCTGCTGAGGACAAAGAAACCCGACGCCTGGAACTACCACTGCACCCGTCACCTACGGCCCGAGTTCGAGTGGTCCACCGGTCCCAGCGAGGCCCCCAGCGCTCCAGAGTCCTAGTCCACCATGGGTTGACCCCTCCAGGACTCCCCGACGTCGCCTGCAGCCTCTGCACTGAGACCCCCCCAACCGCGAGTGGCCCGGTAAGGTGAAATCCGACCTCAAAAGACACCCCTGCATCCAGCCGCCCTGCGCCCTGGAGAAAAGAACCCGAGGTACACCTACGTCCCCGAGCCCCCCAACTTACCTGCCCAGCTGTTGGTTCCTCCCGGAAGTCTTCCTGGACCGAGCCTGCAGCTGAAAACCAAAACCGAAAATCCCCATTGCAAACAACAGGGCACCCGACGCCAAAACAGCACTCTGCACCCGGCCGCCCCGTGACGCTGAGGGTGCACTTTTTGTGCCTACTTGGTTCCCCATTTGCCCTGACCTAAACCCTAGGAGCTTTGCTCCCACAGCCGTGTGGCCTGCTAGCCAGCAGCCACCAACCGGAGGCCTCCTATCCCCCATTGGATAACATTGGGCCTCAACACTCTGCACCCGGCCGCCCTAGTGCCGCTGAGGGTGAAACAAAAGTGCATCACTGACCCTGGGGGACCCCTGAGTCTAACCCCAGAACCTTAACTCCCACAGCCGTTTACTTACCTGCAAACCGATAACCTGTTTTCCCTCAATAGGATAACATTGACAATTTTTCTTCCAAAAAACGACTGTGTGGAGTTTTGAAAACTAAAGATATTCTTTAAAAATCGTACAAATAACCAAAACGCGTTTTCTCACCTGTTTTCAGGAAATGTCCCAGTGCTGAATCTAGGCATCCAGCACTGAGTTAGAAAAAGTAACATAAAAGTAACTTACCTGCAATTTTTTGAAAAAGCTGATTCATTCCAATGTACTATATTTGCTGAGTGTTGCAATCTACTACAATAACTGTAAATCAAAGCAAGTACAATTTCTACTGCATTTTCGAACTGTATTCAATCAAGTAACTTATTACTGCAAAGTATTTTCATGCTTACCTGTGCCAGGCTTGCTTGGTTCTAGAAATAAAACAACAGTATATTTTTATACAAAAACAATTGGCCTAGAGTTCAGTTCTTGAGTGTGTGAATTCATTTGCTGACTGAGTGTGTACATCAAATGCTTAACACTGTCCTCTGATACTGCCTTACTGCTCGACCAAGCTACCACTATTAGAGAGTATGGTTCTATCTAACTTTAACCTCTGCCTACCTCTGGGGACACTTGGACTCTATACACACTATACCTCACTTTGGTGTAGTATATATAGAGCCAGTTTCTTACAGATGTGGTGATATTGTGTGGGATAGTGAGATAGATGGGTGATAGAGGAGTAGAGAAAGATAAAGGTGTAAGTGAAAGGGGTATTTGGAGGGAGGGTGGAATGTGAGAGGGGTTTTAGTTATAGTGTGAGAAGGTTTAGGAAGGTAGTATATGTTAGTAGGTAGTATAGAAAGGAGATAGGTAATGTGATGGAGGAATGATATGCTGTAGTATATGTTGGTTAGCATTTAATGATGTATTTTCCCAAATAACTAAGTATAAGTAAATAAAAAGGTTTTCTTCTTTTTTTGTTTTTTAGAAAATTTATTTTCTTTTGCAGACAATCAATCAATCAATCAATCACGGCATTTATAGAGCGCGCTACTCACCCGGGAGGGTCTCAAGGCGCTGGGGGAGGGGGTAAGTTACTGCTCGAACAGCCAAGTCTTGAGCAGCTTCCTGAAGGAGAGATGGTCCTGGGTTCGCCGAAGGTGAGTGGGGAGGGAGTTCCAGGTCTTGGCTGCCAGGTAGGAGAAGGATCTTCCTCCGGCGGTGGCTCTGCGGATGCGTGGTACGGTGGCGAGGGCGTGGCTGGTTGATCGTAGCTGGCGGGTGGGCGTGTAGAAGGTCATGCGGTCGTTGAGGTACTTGGGGCCCAGGTCGTGGAGGGCCTTGTGTGCGTGGGTGAGGAGTCTGAACGTGATTCTCTTGCTGACGGGGAGCCAGTGCAGGTCTTTCAGGTGTCCGGTGATGTGGCTGTGTCGGGGGATGTCCAGGATGAGTCGTGCGGAGGCGTTCTGGATGCGCTGGAGTCTTTTTTGAAGTTTGGCTGTGGTTCCGGCATAGAGGGTGTTCCCATAGTCCAGTCGGCTGGTGACGAGTGCCTGGGTGACGGTCTTCCTGGTTTCAGTGGGGATCCATCTGAAGATCTTGCGGAGCATGCGCAGGGTGTTGAAGCACGAAGATGAGACGGCGTTGACTTGTCTGGTCATCGACAGGGAGGAGTCCAGGATGAAGCCCAGGTTGCGTGCGTGGTCCGTTGGCTTGGGCGCGGTGCCCAGGGCCGGGGGCCACCAAGAGTCGTCCCAGGCGGAGGGTGATGAGCCCAGGATGAGGACTTCCGTCTTGTCTGAGTTCAGTTTAAGGTGGCTGTTCCTCATCCAGTCGGCGACGTCTCTCATCCCGTCGTGTAGGTTGGCTCTGGCGGTGGTGGGGTCGTTGGTGAGGGAGAGGATCAGCTGGGTGTCGTCGGCGTAGGAGATGATGTTGAGGTTGTGTTGGCATGCGATGGCTGCGAGGGGGCTCATGTAGACGTTGAAGAGGGTTGGACTGAGTGAAGATCCTTGTGGAACGCCGCAGATGACTTCGGTGGCCTCGGATCTGAACGGGGGAGGCGGACTCTCTGGGTTCTTCCGGCGAGGAACGAGATGATCCATTCCAGTGCTTTCTCTCGGATTCCGATGTTGCTGAGGCGCTTCACTAGGGTGCGGTGGCAGACGGTGTCGAACGCCGCGGAGAGGTCCAAGAGGATGAGGGCTGCTGTTTCCCCGTTGTCGGTTAGGGTTCTGATGTCGTCGGTGGCTGCGATAAGGGCGGTCTCGGTGCTGTGGTTGGCCCGAAACCCGGACTGCGAGGGGTCGAGGGATCCATTCGTCTCGAGGAAGGCAGCAAGCTGTCTGTTGACGGTCTTCTCGATGACTTTGGCCGGAAACGGAAGGAGCTAGATGGGACGGTAGTTCTTGAGGTCGGTGGGGTCCGCCGTTGGTTTCTTCAGGAGGGCGGTAAGCTCGGCGTGCTTCCAGCTCTCCGGGAAGGTGGCGGTGTGGAAGGAGGAGTTGATGATGTTCCGGAGATGGGGTGCGATGGTGGCGTCGGCTTTGTTGAAGACGTGGTGTGGGCAGGGGTCGGTTGGTGATCCGGAGTGGATGGAGTTCATCGTGCGGGTGGTGTCTTCGGTGCTGATCGGGGTCCAGTTGCAGAGGGTGGTGGTGGCGGGCGTTGGTTCGGCGGTAGGGTGCGTGGTCTGTGCGTCGAAGCTGTTATGTATGTCGGTGATCTTGCGGTGGAAGAACGCGGCGAGTGAGTTGCAGAGGTCTTGCGAGGGGTGATGTCGTTGTTTCCGGCGCTGGGGTTGGAGAACTCTTTGACGATGCTGAAAAGTTCCTTGCTGTCGTGGGCGTTGTTGTCCAGTCGTTCTTTGAGTGCCGACTTCTTGGTGGCACGGATCAGCTGGTGGTGTTTGCGGGTGGCGTGCTTGAGGGCGGTCCTGTTGTCTGTGGTCTGGTCGAGTCGCCAGGCTTTCTCGAGAGTGCGGCAGTTCTTCTTGGATTCCTTGAGTTCGTTGGTGAACCAAGGGTTTTCTTGCTTCCGGGTCTGCTGGGAGGGTTTTTTAGTGGTGCGAGGTCGTCGGCGCAGGCGGTCAGCCACTTGGCGAGGTTGCTGGCTGCTTCGTTTGGGTCCGTTGTGTTGGTGGGTGTGTTCTGGCTGAGGGAGGCGGTGAGCTGCTCGGCGGTGATCTTGCTCCAGCTCCGGCGGGGAGCCTGTTGCGGGTGGTGGTGGGTCGCAGTCTTTCTGAAGCTGAAGTGGACGCAGCTGTGGTCGGTCCAGTGGAGTCCGGTGGCGTGGCTGAAGGAGATGTGCTTGCTGGAAGAGAAGACGGGGTCAAGCGTGTGGCCGGCGTAGTGGGTGGGTGTGTTCACCAGTTGCTTGAGTCCGAGGTTGGCGAGGTTGTCCAGCAGGGCGGTGGTGTTTCTGTTGTTGTTGTTCTCCAGGTGGAAGTTGAGGTCCCCTAGGAGGATGTAGTCGGCGGAGGGCATGGCGTGCGGGCTGATGAAGTCTGCGATGTCTTCGCTGAATAGTGTGCATGGTCCCGGGGTCTGTAGATGAGGGTGCCTCGGAGGGTGGTCTTGGGGTCAGTGTGTATCTGGAAGTGTAGGTGTTCGGCGGCGGTGAAGGTCTCGTCGGAGTTAGTCGAGATGCGGATGGTGTTCTTGTGTACGATGGCGATGCCTCCTCCCGTCTGGTTGACGCGGTCCTTCCGGGTGATCTTGTATCCGTCCGGGATGGCTATGGCGATGTCGGGCGCTGAGGAGGCGTTCATCCAGGTTTCGGTGAGGAAGGCGACGTCCGGTGCTGTTGCGTCGAGCAGGTCCCAGAGTTCCACGGCGTGCCTGTGGACGGAGCGGGTGTTCAACAGGATGCATTTCAGGTGGTTGCTGCTGGTGCTCGACTTGGCGGAGGTGGTGCACGTCCGGGGGCAGGTGAATCGGCAGGCGTGGCAGGTGAAGGGTCCGTGGGTGCGTCTCGGTGAGGCTCGGTAGCAGGCAGGGTTCCGGCCTGCATTGAGTGCGGTGAGGGTGGCGGCGTCGTAGGTCCGTCGAGTAGTGTTGCATCGGTGGGATCCAGGGGTCCTGGCGCTGGGCGCGGGCCAGGCGCGGACGGGCGCTGACGGGCTTACCTTTGGCGCACCTTCGGCGCTCCGTCGGTGCTCCCGCTGCGCGGTCGCTCAGGGGGCGTCATAAGTAAGGAGCCTGGAGGGAGGAGCAGCTGGGTGGCGGGAGCGGGGCGGCAAATGGAATCACGGGGGGGCGGGGCCGCAGGGAGGCAGTGGCGGGAAGTCCCAGGAGCAGCGGGCAGCGGGAAAGTCCCAGGAGCAGCGGGAAAGTCCCAGGAGCAGCGGGCAACGGGAAAGTCCCAGGAGCAGCGGGAAAGTCCCAGGAGCAGCGGGCAGCGGGAAAGTCCCAGGAGCAGCGGGCAGCGAGCGAAGGAATCTCCAGGCAGGAGGTGGCAAGGCAGGCAGGAGCGGCAGCAGTGAGTGGGGCGACCAAGCCCTGTGGAGGACACACAAATAGCATTTAAAATGTGTCCCAAATTGTTTAATCGAATAGCCAAAATAGTACCGCTAGTATAAACCTTAAAAGTTCAAATATATAAAGTTGGTATTATGGTGGAAAAGTTATATTGTGAAAAATATTTTTGAGTGAATTTACTACCAGTGTGCGTATTAAAATTATTTTTAAAAAAAACTAAAGTGTGTGTTTTTTCTTATGTAAACTTTGCAGAATTGGGTATGTAATCTTTGGGGTTCTGTAAACTGTGTGTTTTAAGGGTTACATTTGTGAAACCGAAAGTTGAGTTAAGAATATAAAACTGTGGGGGTGATGTGTTTGGAACGCAAACCCAAAAGTGTGACGAAAATAGCCTTGGTAGGCTATGTAATAATTCCAGTGTCACGGCGATGGTGCTTTTGAGTTTGGCAAAAAAAGTGTCAGAAGCTACTACATCTGACCCGTTAGCATATAGCAATTATCATGTGTAAAAGGCTCTGTACCCTTGCAAGATTTCCAAGATATATTTCCACCTCTTAAGAAATATAAATGGAACCCACTCCAAAAAATCAGAGCACTTCCCACAAATAAGCATGCGGGTGCTTGCGTGTGTGGAGGGAGGGTTTTCACAAGTGAGGCCTAATTATGGGAAGTGCTCTGATGTTTTGGAGTGGGTTCCAGTTATATGTCTAAATAGGTGGAGCTATACTTTGTAAAAATTTCAAGGGTACGGAGTGTTTTGAAAATGGTAATTGCTATATGCGATAAACTATGCATTAACTTTAAGACCAAACTTGGGGTGTAAATGTATCCATGATATACGTCTATAAGGGGAGCAGCCTGTTACACCTAGGTTGCCCTTTGGTACCCCCCACTACTTCTTTTCACAGGATTCCTGGCTGAGGGAACATAAAATAAGCAGGGTTTTAAAAAGTTGTTTGTAAATTCCCATGTTATCCTCTCCATGCAACTTAAGAAAATAATAGGAAGCCGATAAGGGGCATATGTTAGAAAAGGATTAATCCAAGGAAACTGCGATAGGCTTCAGGATGGCTCAGTGACTTAATTGTGTTTGCAAAAGACACACTATTGATGGACGGAATGCAAAACAAATCAAAACATTCACCCCCAGTCAAGAGATCTGGGTTGGATCCATCATTCTTTTGCTCACAATGCCACCCCAGTTTAGACCTGGCCATATGCAAATCAGTCTTTACCCTGTGCCTCATGGGAACAGTCCAGCCCGAACTACAAGCCAGGTCCTCCTTGGACCGGAAACAAACATCCTAGGACCGGTTTCGGGGTTTCACCCCTCATCAGCCAGGATAGCTTGAATCCAGTGGCATAGTGAGTCCGGTGACGTGGTGAGCAAAAGAGCAATGGATTAAATCCAGATGTTTGTGACTGGGGGTAAATGTTTGATTTTTCCCGCATTCTGTTCATCATTTGTTTGTCTTTTGTTTTCTTGCCCTAAGTGCGCCGGCTATACCCAGATGTGGGTCCCTTGCTCACTTTGCCACTGGATTCAAGCTAGCCTGGCTGATGAGGGGTGTTACCCCGAAACCGGTCCCAGGCTTGTTTCCGGTTCAGGGAAGACCTGGCTTGGCAGTTCGGGTTGGACTGTTCTCATGAGGCACAGGGTCAAGACTGATTTGCATATAGCTGGGTCTGAACTGAGGTGGCGAAGCGAGCTAAAGAACGATGATGGATTCAACCCAGATCTGTGACTGGGTGTGAGTGTCTGAAAAGTTTCAGCACTCCGTCCATCGTCTCCTTGTGTTTGCTTATTTGCATTTGCGGCAAAAAAATAAAGTGTTTATGGGTTAAAATCTCAAGCTCTGGCAGGGCCTACTTAAAATTCCATCCTCCCTAAGTTACAAACCTTAGAACCACTAAATCTGGTGAAAAGTAATACCTTTTATTTAACGTGCTTTGATTCAACAAACGCGGCATTAAGAAGGCTCGCACCCCACCTGCCTGTAAAAGTAACATACATGTTGCTCCCAATGTCTACCGCTGGGGCACTAACAACAAGTTATCCAATATCCGTTGTGGGTGTGACACATTATTTCAGACTCAAAATGAACCATCACAGATGCAACAATTCTGGCTGGTATGTTTCACTCCAATAACTACAACAGTATGTTTCACTCCAATAACTACAACAGCGTTCGCCGAGGGCCTCCCTATTTAAAAGTGCACACAGGGGTGTGTACATACGACATAAACAGCCTAACTTGTATTCGGATGGCATTGTCTGTTAGCTACAGTTTTTTTTATAAGGGCAGCGCCATCTGTTTAATTATGGCTGCTTCGAATTTTATTACACATGGTAATTGCTATATGCAAAAATCTCGCATTAGTTTTAGTAAATCCATTGGAATTATATAATTTTGCAGCTGTGACGTCTTCAGCATTTCTATGAACTTGCCACATTTGCCAGATAATCCATCAACTGCTGCATAAACTGCAGATTTCATAAAAAAATACGTTTGAAGCAAAAACATATTAAATGTTACTGAAAACAATATTAATTATGTTGCCGCATAGTGGCCGGCCCTTTGAAACATTCACTGATAACTGATATATTGCTTTTGGTTGTGTTTGTGTGTTAAAGTGGTAGTAATAACATAAAACCCTAGTTCAAACACTGCAAAAATGGAAAATCAATAAAGTAATACTATCTCAAAATATGTCACATAACACCGCATAATTTGATTTTTCTTGTCATAAATTTTATGAACCCTGCTGTATAATCTGGTCCTCTCCGCTGATGCATAATTCCAGTGCCCTTGCTTATAACTGCTAACCCTATATAAACAGGTTTGAACAAACCACAATGTACTAGTACTACATTGAGCAAACACCAAATAAACCTGCCTGCTGCTCTGTAGGAGAAAATTGGTTCTATTGGCACCTGGAAGGTGTAAAACATAAATAATTGCAAATTTTTTACCTCAGATCGGGTGCAAATTGAAAATCTTGTGTACACATTTTTTTTAAAAATATGTTAACCGACCTTTCCCCTGCCTAGCTATAAGAAAGGGTAGTGGAAAAAAATAGCTACAATTAAGTTACATTATAATAAAAGTGCCAAATGTAACCATGGTTAATACATGGTATATTGAAAGCGCTACATGTAACATAGAATATTTCCCCCCAAAAAAACACTGGAATATTGATAAAAAATGTAATTAACACAGCGCATACAGTTGGTGCTACATTTTAATGGAAAAAAGTATTTATAATGCTAGATGTATAATAGTACTTAGGATAAAAAAAAATTACCAAAACAAAATGTAAAAAAATACAGCAGAAATAACCTCAATTTGCTTTATACACAGCATAAATCTTACGCTTAATATGTTTGTGAAAAAGTTTGGTTACAATAATATTTTGAGCACTACTTACTATGTAAAAATGTACCAAAGTAAATCTTAACTTATTCCTCACTTGTGTACCATTTCTATAAATATACTACCTTTAGGTGATTGGTGTGTTTACGCAAAAAAGTTTCAGATACTCTAACAAGGCTTTTTGTCACCACCTTTAGAGAGCTTTTGTTGGGAGAAACAGTCAATTAGCAAAGTAAGAAGAGGAAATTAGAAGCAGATGGTAAAAGCAGCTGTAAATCTCCCAAACTGTATAGATTGTTATCATCCTTGTTTGAAGCATGTGTGCATTTTATTACACTGTAACCCACGTGTTTGTGAAAGTACAATACAAAAGACGCATGGGGGTGGGGTGTCGGATGTTGGAGGGTGGGGAAAGGGTGACACAAATACCGTGGTTAAGGCAGAAAGTGCACCAAGCGCTATATATGTTTTACCAACGGTGCTCTAGGGCCAATGTGCCAAGGTCACACACCTTTAAATCGCTGAGTGCTACCCCCACTCGTCCTCTGTACACTTTTGCAGAGGTCTAAGAGACACGCATATGTGGCACTATAAGAATGAATGCAACTTGTGAAGCCACAGAGGCTAATAGGGTTCCTTGGAATGATACAATTCTGCATATTTTGTTGATCACTGCTCCCTAGTACAGCATCTTTTATGCACGGAAAGCAGTTCATTTGTAAAAAGTTACATTTAAACCCAGATGTAGAAGTTCTCCGTTGCCTTCTGGAAACAAATATCCTTTGTTTTAGTGAAAGGCTCTAGCAACAAAATGGGCAGCGAAAAGTACATGACAATTTATTGCTTTCCCCGTTAGGAGAGGGCCCCAGGAGAATTATCTGGGGAAAGATTTAAAGGTCAAAAGGTTTCCTTTCTTAACTATAAATCCTAATAAAGCCCGTTTAAGCCACAAAATTATGTTCAAAACAACAATTGGTTCTGAAAATAAAAACATGGTCCTTTCAACACAAAAAGCCCTTTTAGTCAAGGAGCTGCAAACACATTATGCATATAAAACTACAACTTGTTCACAAACACAAAACAAAATAAAAGCTGTTTCAGGCGGCTGTGGCAGCTAGAGTGGGAGCTCAGCCCTGAGCCAGGCAGAGCCTCTCAGAGGAAGAAGACGAGAGCTGGTCGGGACGCAAAACCAGGGAGGTGGGGGCACGGGGCTGCTGGGATTTAGCTGCCAGCCTGAAATGCCTGCATCTAGACTGTGGTGCTTATAGGGGAACAAACATATCCCAAAAATGTCCGGCAGTCCTTGCAGAAAATTTAAATAAACATTTGCAGGCTGCCTGCGCCTTTAAAAGATTGCTGACTTGGCCTCTCATTAACCACATTCCACAGATACAGCACAGCCTAAACCATTAGCAGAACACCCCTGTTGTAGCAGCCCCAATCAGAGCATAACAGCTGTTTTTTTAGGTCTCGCCTGAGCCAGCGCGCATGCGCTGCCCTGGCGAGACTTTTAGTAAGCGGGTTTTGGAAGTGCAAACAGTGGCTTTTGCTGCGGACTAGCCTGTGTTCACGCGAGCGTGCACGCGCGATCAGGCGCCATATGGCTTCCCTCGCCATCTGGACGCTCGCGTGAACGCAAGCTGGGTTCCAGCAAAAGCCACTGTTTGCACTTCCAAAACCCGCGATTACTTTCACGGCCGCGCGGCCGTGTCAGTTTCGTGGCCAATGCTTGTTCTATTTCTTTACTTTTGCTATAATCGCGGCACCCGCGCTTTACTTTTAATATTAAAGTGCTTTACTTTTAATGTTAAAAGTAAAGCGCGAGTGCTACGATTATAATGCCAATGCTTGTATTAACCGAGATTGTCATGGTGGCATACGCCCTTGTAAAATCCTGAAACCTAAGCTATCATCAACGTCAGCAAAATAATAGATGATTGTTGAAATGGGATCTCCGTGGGTATTCCAATTAGGTCCTTAAACACGTACAACAGAATTGGCTCGAGTTAGTCACTGTCTAATACGAGAAATCCAGTGAGTTCGCTGAGGGTGTGGAAATGACAAATGTCTTACTGCCCTCTAGTGGTAGAAAGCAGAATGGATTGGTATTTAAAACCCTGTGCTGCCCCTGTAATATAACATATTTAATTAATGAAACTAAAAATCGTTTTATTTCTCAAATGGCATTTATTAATTAAAAACTATTCAAATGGGTGTCTGCGACCTCACATTCAATCAGAAGTCACACTGCGATGGCAGCACAGCAGGAGGAACGAGGGGACGGTGGCCTGACATCCTCAAATGTGTGTGTTTAGTAATCTTCCAAGGGATTGAAACAAGCTGCCAAAACGCATTCCGAATTATTTTAAATGTAATATTTGTTTCGACATACATAAGAGTTACATGGGATAATAGGTAACAAACAATTCTTCACTTATATATTAGTGGCAATTAGCTGGTATTTAGGGGTATTCACAGTTGTTTGACAAAAGAGCAGAGGGGCTGCAATGTCAAGCTAGCGGTTTTATTCTGCCCATTCATGAAAATGTAAGCGCAACCGCGAGAACTTAACTTCACATTCTTAAATAGTTTTGTACAACTCCAGAACAGAAGCTCACCATTCGGTGAGCCGTTAACCAGATACGTCGCCGATGTTTGACATCATCATGCCATGGAAGTCGATAACTGTGCTTGAGGTGGAATCAGCCCTGTGCCAAAAAATTGTCATGATTGCTCCTTTTTAGGGCCTTCTATTGTATCCTACACTGACAAAACAAGCATTGGCATAGCCAATAGGTCTCGCCTTTGGGACCTTATAAGTGTTTAGTTATCCAGCACAATATCCTTAGTGCAACAACATCAAGTGTTGCATGGCTAAACACTTATAAGGTCCCAAAGGCGAGACCTATTGGCTATGCCAATGCTTGTTCTGGCTTGAGAGGAGGTGGGAGGGAGGAATGCTGCAATAAAATGCAAACAGCTACAGGCCTGAAGCACCACAGTCTAACAGGAGCAGGGCAGTAAGAAAAGTAATAAAATAGTCCCCCTACTAACAGATAAACACAACCAAACTTACAGCTACTGTACTTAGTCCCTGCTGCCTGGGAGGAACAAAGCTTAAAAGGAGGGACACAGTGGCAGGACTGACCATTAGCAAGCAGGGTTCTTAAAGGACACTGAAACAAACAAATCAAAAGCAGGGGGATGGCTTTTAACACACAGAGAAGTATATTAAAGTATACATGAGGTCGTACACTTACGCTCCACCTAACAACATTTACAGGCTGCCGGACAATGTGAGAGCCAGCTATAAGGATGAGGTATCCAAAATGTTGAATTTAGAGTTGATTGAGCCCTCCTCTCATCCCTGATCAAGTCCTCTTGTAGTACCCAAGGTTGTCCTACCAGGAACCACCTCAGAACTCAGGTTCTGTGTGGATTAAAGGGTCCTCAATTCAGTCTCCAAGACTAATGCCTATCCTAGCCCCAGAGAAGATGAGCTCATTGATCGAGTGTGGGCTGCTAAGTTCTTCAGCACCTTTCAATTCATGTCAGGGTATTGGCAGATTGCCCTAACATATGGTGCCAAGGAGTGGTCAGCATTCTTCACTCCTGAGGGCCGCTTTCAGTTCAGAGTGATGCCCTTTGGATAAAAGAGTGCCCCTGCCACCTTCCAGAGTTTGGCCAACCAGGTCTTAGCTGGACAAGACGACTTTGGTACTGCCACCTCAACAACTTTGATGTTTCAGCTCCAGATAGGAGGACCACCTGCACCACCTCCAGGAAGTGCTTCAAGTACTACAATGGGCAGGCTTGACTATCAAGGTCAGTAAGTGCCAGATAGGGCTGGGTTCTGTGGTGTACTTGGGCCACGCAGTTGGTGGAGGTTCAGTCTCTTCAGTCCAGGATCCGGACGATTATAGCTTGGGAGCCTCCTAAGTCACATACTCTGGTGAGAGCCTAACTACGGGATATTTGCTAAAGAATGTGGCACCACTGCTGTCCCTTGCCCCAATATTGCATATTGTGATTGTCCGTAAGTGTATCTTTCTAATGCTGAAATGTTACATCACCTCTTTTTCAGTGTGTGAAAGAAAAAAGTGAAACTGCAAATACATCCCATAAAAATGATCTAGTGATTGATTATCACAAACTGCTCTGGGTCTGTACTGATGCTCGCTAACTGCTCATGTATTAAGATAACATATATACATGTAGTAAACAGAGCTTAGGAGCATGTCAGGAGGTACCAACACTTTCAGTTCCAGCATCACTTTCAAGGCAGGTCTCAGATCACACTAACTGGAAAGCTGATTAAATGAGCTCTCTCTCAGTCTTGCCTTTTTTGTTTGGAGTTTTTCATGATGAGACATTTACACAAACATCCCTTCCAGTGCTCCCTTGATAACTGATGTTAAAAAAACACAGATGCATGTACACACAAGTGAGTGTTTAAGAAAACTTCAATCTTTGATATAACGTTTGAATTAATACGCCATAATGTTCAAAATGTCGTGCGTGACAATGATTTGTCATCAGTACAGATGCATACTATGTATGCCCACTTTCAAAATCCACAGTCGTGTAAGCTAGTGCAAATATATAACATAAATATGTATAGATGGCTTATATCCTTATCAAACCATATCTACACAGTAGTTCGGAATGCAGAGGTATGCAGCACAAAGTGAGGCAAGACATTTTTTTCGATTAATGTGTACTGTATAAACACCATAAACATGTACATGCATGAGTTCGGTGTAAAATAAATCATAGAACCTGGTTAAATACAGAATAGTGTATTGAAAATGTATAAATCTAGAAATGATGAATTTTTTATCCCTTCTCCTGTTTTTTATGTTTATTTTAGGATTCATGAATTTGTTCATTTTATGACTCAGTCATCTCATTTTTTTATTGTCGCTAAATGTATGGTTTAAGCATTAATTTTTATATAATAGCCTAAGTCCATTGATTTACGTTAAAAGGCAGCAGTGCTTAATTTGTAAAATATTAAGTGCCAGGGCTCTGACCAGGAGGCCACTGCAGCTTGCACCACCCATCGCCCTTGTCATCATTGCCAAAACAACTACTAACCATCTCTCTCACATGTGAATGCGACAGTTCTTATTATCCAGGTCCCCAAAGCTAAAGGAATGGCTGGGGAGGCAGGTATGAGCAATTTTAATGTGTATTGTATTCCTAAACAACCGTTGTTCTGCTCATCTCTAAATTAGATGAGCAGCGCCACCATGTGGCAGAACTGTTCTAAGTAAGGTGCTGACAATTAGGTGCCGGTGCCGAGCACCGGAAACCAATTAAGTTCCGGTGCTGAGCACCGGCTCAAATAAGGCAGTAAAATTGCTAACGTTGAAAAATAGCAAAATCCACAATTTCCATGAACTTTGATTGATCCTAGATTCCAATCCACTGGATTAAACAAGCATTGGCATAGCCAATAGGTCTCGCTTTTGGGACCTTATAAGTATTTAGTTATGCAGGACAATATCCTTGGTGCAACAACATTAACTGTTGCATGGTTAAACACTTATAAGGTCCCAAAGGCTAGACCTATTGGCTATGCCAATGCTTGTTTAAATCTAGAATGAAACAAACAGTTTGCCAAGAGTGGTTTAATTGGATATTTTTGAACAAAGATGGATGTACCTCTCTTCAATTGGAAAGAAACTTCTAGATAGCAGGATGGTCAGGCTGATCAGAACAGATACTCCTATCTATGAGAATTATTGGGTTTGTATTTATCATCATCATGTATGTCAACTGGGCTTTTAAGCGATCAGCAAATCAGACTTTCGGACCAGGTTTTTGCTGGATCAACAACACGTTTTGCGTGCGAGACGGCGTGGGCCTGAGGATTATACAGCTATGGATTATCGCTTCACATACAATATTACCAGGCAGGTGTGTGCAGCAGTTGGTTGCTACACATCTGAAAACAATGATTGATAAAAGAAAAGTTCACCACTGGTGCTCTGTGTCCTTGGTGATGTGACGGCTTCTGCTAACATAATGTCTGGGCGCGCAGATTGGTGGTCTTTCTTGTTTGCACAATGTTAGGTAAATGTTTCTTTTTATGTAGCTCATTTTACGAGGCCTTGTTTGTAACATGGTGTTCCACTGGCAGCCAAGAGCACTGATATGAAGTAATTTGCCCAGGATCACACGGTTACTTTGTTAAAATGTGGAAGCCAAAATCAAAAGTAATGAAATAGAAAAAAACATCTATTTCTTTACTTTTGCTATAATCGCGGCACCCGCGCTTTACTTTTAACATCAAAAGTGAAACGCGGGTGCCGCGATTATAGCAAAAGTAAAGAAATAGATTTTTTTCTATTTCTTTACTTTTGTTATAATCGCGGCACCCGCGCTTCACTTTTAATGTTAAAAGTAAAGCGCGGGTGCCGCGATTATAGCAAAAGTAAAGAAATAGAAAAAAACATCTATTTCTTTACTTTTGCTATAATTCCGGCACCCGCACTTTACTTTTAACATTAAAAGTGAAGCGCTGGTGCCGCGATTATAGCAAAAGTAAACAAATAGATTTTTTTCTATTTCTTTACTTTTGCTATAATCATGCACCCGCGCTTTACTTTTAACATTAAAGTGAAGCGCGGGTGCCGCGATTATAACAAAAGTAAAGAAATAGAAAACAAAACAAAGCCAGCTGATTGAAAGTACTAAAAAACACTCATTGGCCGCGCGCAAAAGTGAAAGGAGCGCGGCGGGGGAGGGGAGGGGCGGAGGAGCGTGAAAGCAATCAAGTGAGAGGAAAGACAGATGGCGCCTGATCGGGCGCTGAAAGCTGGCGGTTGCGCGCGTGCACGGCATCGTGAACGCAAGCTGGTCGCCAGCAAAAGCCACTGCTGTTTGCACTTCCAAAACCCGCTTACTAAAACTCTCGCCGAGAGCAGCGCTAAGTGCTGGCTCAGGCAAGACCTAAAAAGACCCGTTCTGAAATTGCGGAACAACGTCTGCAAAACTGCAGAAGAGGGTTGAGGCATACATATGTTACTCTGTTGTTCTATATGTAACACTCTCAGGATAACAAAACGCACAAATAAAAAAAATAGCATATCGCCCCTGTTCTACTTTATAACAGCTTCGTTTTTCCTTAGATCGAGGACTCATCCTATAATTATAGTTCCTGGTCTTTTAAGGTGATGGTATCCTGTATCCATGAGTTCAATAATAACAAAATCGATTTTTCTAAGAGCTGTTTTTCCGCCATTCCCAACATTTAATCTCCCCTCTTGCCTTCACGTTTTCCTCTGATTTTAGGGAGAGTTTTTCACTTGACTCTTCGACGAAGGCCACACATTGATGGCTGCACGCGTGATCCCCCTTAAGCAAAAAATTCGGGTCGAATCAAAACTCAAAGGTCCAGGAAAGTCATAAAGATTAACGCCTAAGGAGAAAACCTCTCACATACTTTATGATTGTTTTTTTAACTGTTTGAGGTGCTTCAAAGCAAGCGTTCGAGGGTTTTCCGAGGCACCTTTTCCCCAGTGGGTAGTAATTTGTTTTTCGGGACACTGCCACCATTGCAATAAACATAGTGGGCATATTGCGGGCTAGACGGCCACCATCAACCATTCTCTTTTGGGGTGGGGGCTTTCCCTCCCCCCCTGAATACCCCCTCCCCTTTTTCCTTAAAAACACACCTGACAACTGTTGGTCTTCACTGTGTAGTCTTTATTATTTCTTGACATCACGCCTTGCCCTCTGCTTGGCGCGCTCTTATTATTGACCAACTTTATTGTCCTTGATTATACCTCCAATACACATTTCACACTGGGATTACACATTGTTATACTCCAATCACTGATTACAATTATATATTTTCACTTTGGCATCTCCACCTCCACTCCTGATGCATGTTGTGCCAGCAGGCAGCAACACCCATCTCTGCTGCTTGATTTCGTTGGTGTAAAGTTATAAATGCCTGTGATGTACCTACCCCTTAGCCTCAGCCACCCAGGGGTCTGCCTTGCGCCTTACACGTGCACCATGCATCAACAGATTGTTTCTCCAAGCACCGGCATCTCGGGTAGGGCCGGAGAGTCCAGGACCACCAGCAGGACGGCCCCCTCTCCCGCCAGCCCGGAGCCCCATTGACTGACCTCCCTGATCCAGTAGGAGCCAGTCCCCCTAAAAATAGGTAGTCCCCGGGGTTCCTCTTACCGGGACTCCGCCACCTAAAATACCTCCCTATTTCAGGGATGGGTGGGTGGGCAACTCCTTCAGCTGCGTCCGTGAGCTCCTGGGGCGAGAGAACAAAGAGGGCTACTCCTCTCGCCCCAGGGTTTTGTATAAAATCAAGGGGGAGGGGTGTCAGTGTCCGCCAGCCCCTCACTACTCTCACATTCCTCCGGCTGCACCCCTCCCCTTCCTCTCAAATTACTATTCTACCTCAGCCCGGCATGCCCCTAACGGCACCCCTCCCCTAGGCATGGGGGGTGCCTGTTATAGTGGGCATATTGTGGGCTAGACGGCCACCATCAACCATTCTCTTTTGGGGTGGGGGCTTTCCCTCCCCCCCTGAATACCCCCTCCCCTTTTTCCTTAAAAACACACCTGACAACTGTTGGTCTTCACAGTGTAGTCTTTATTATTTCTTGACATCACGCCTTGCCCTCTGCTTGGCGCGCTCTTATTATTGACCAACTTTATTGTCCTTGATTATACCTCCAATACACATTTCACACTGGGATTACACATTGTTATACTCCAATCACTGATTACAATTATATATTTTCACTTTGGTATCTCCTACTCCACTCCTGATGCATGTTGTGCCAGAAGGCAGCAACACCCATCTCTGCTGCTTGATTTCGTTGGTGTAAAGTTATAAATGCCTGTGATGTACCTACCCCTTAGCCTCAGCCACCCAGGGGTCTGCCTTACGCCTTACACGCGCACCATGCATCAACAGATTGTTTCTCCAAGCACCGGCATCTCGGGTAGGGCCGGAGAGTCCAGGACCACCAGCAGGACGGTCCCCTCTCCCGCCAGCCCGGAGCCCCATTGACTGACCTCCCTGATCCAGTAGGAGCCAGTCCCCCTAAAAATAGGTAGTCCCCGGGGTTCCTCTTACCGGGACTCCGCCACAGGGCGGGGAGCCTGCTGGCGCCCCCGCCCCCCCCACCGGCCGCTACCCACTCCAGCTCCGCCTCAACTGCCCCCAGTATGTCTAGCATGAATATCTCTAAGCCCATTTCCGAGAGATTCACCCCGTCCTCGTCATACAATTCCAATTTGGAAGCTTGAATTAAATTATGCGTAATAACTCGTATTGGTGACCCTTTCACCAATTTCTTCACTTCCATGTTCAATTTCCTGACTGATCTGTTCACTGCACCGGGAGGGGCACTATCCCCCCATACTTGGCGTGGGACTACTCCTGACCAAAAGATCATGGTGCTAGGCAATGCTTTCCTCAACCTAGAAAAAACCGGAAACAACGCCTCCTTGACACCCCTCCTACCTGCCGGGATCATGTCATCCCCTCCTGAGTGCAAAACCAATACGTCCGGGTTTGGCATACCCCTATCCAGCTCTCCTTTAACCTGCCCCTCGATATCTCCCAGCGAGTGCCCTTGGATCCCTATCCACCGGTGATCCATTATTTTCCACCCTTGCGCGCATCGGCCTCTGAATTCTTGGAAAAATTGCCCTGCTCTGTGTACCAACGAGCCTCCACACCAGCATACCTGCTTCCGCTGCCCTGCCACCCCTGCATAACGACAAAGAAAGAAACGAAAGAAAGGAGAAGCACTATTAGGCCCCGGCAGACCTCTGTGCGACATGCTACAGGAGTTGTGGCCTTACATAACGTTCAAAACAAGATGACCGCCATCTGCCCACCCTTTTAATGGTTTCGGATGACAAGCCAAGAGTAGCTGCAGTAGTAGCTGCCCCAATTCTAAAAGAATGTGACGTAAAATGTGCTGTATCCTCGCCTACCAAGGCCAGGGAGCGCTTGCATAGTCGTGTGAACTGAAACTTCGTCAATGGTGCTCCATTTGCATGCAGCAACAGCCTACCATCACCCATCCCATGCCTAATGAAAACGAAAGCTGACATCAAAGCTACCGGACAATAACCTGCCCCTTTCATTGCCCCCAAATGTAGCCACACCCCTTTTCCCAAAGGGTCCGTTTTCGACCTCCGCACTCTGACTCGGAGCGAGCTCTGGGATAATACAACATCTTGTAGACGTAACCCCCTTCTTCATCTGCTTTTGATGCTGCCACTAACTCTGATATGCGGAAAGCCCCAAAAAGGCCAACGAGTAGGCTAAACCGAGCAGCTGCACCTCATATGCGGATATGCACACCTGCGGCAAAACCTCCAGTATACTTGCCAACCTACTAGGGTCTATGGGCCTCCTCTGATCTTTGACACCAGGGGCTATACGTTCCCAACCTCTCACTGCACTCCGAACTCTAGGATCTTTAGTAGGGTCCGCTGCCCCCCCCAATCCCACAAAGAATGCAATTGCCGACAATTGCCGCCTCACCAGAGACAATGACCTCCCTTCCTCTCTCTGGGGCACAATGAACAACAACACCCCTTGTGGTGTGAAAGCCTCTACACTCCCTGCCCCTTTCAAAACCTCCGCATATAACCTCCATGTCCTCTCATACATACACTTTGTCTTGGGTGCAATGGAAGCCGCTATCAGGTCTGAAGCAATGGGGCACCAATCCTCCACAGGCTTTCCGGAAAAAACGTCATCTGGTCCTCCGCTTGTGGCCATAATGCTCTGAATTCTGTCAACTTAAAACGAGACAAGGCGTCAGCTACTGTGTTGTCCACGCCTGGGACATGCTTAGCAGTAAAATACACATTACGGCGGAGGCATTCTCGTACCAATTCCTTTAACAGACGTAACACCCACGGACACTTGGCCCTCTGACTGTTGACCGCCATTACCACTGTCATGCTGTCTGACCAGAATACTATGCGTGTGTTTTGCAAGCATTCGCCCCATAAATGCAGCGCCACAATGATAGGAAACAGTTCGAGAAACGTGATGTTGCGCGTCAAGCCCATGCTTGCCCACTCAGTGGGCCACCATTGCATACACCACTGTGGGCCTAGAACCGCCCCAAAACCAACGCTGCCCGCTGCATCTGTGTATAGCTCTATTTCCTTACTCGTCTGTGTTGGCTGTTGCCAAATAACTGTTCCATTGAAGCTGGCCAGAAAGTCTCTCCATGTGGCCAAGTCTTCCTTTACCTCCTTGGATAACCTTGTGTGGTGATGCTTTTCCCTCAAGCCCAACATAGCCCTGGCAATATTGCTGGAAAAAGCCCTGCCCATCGGTATCACCCGCAATGCAAAGTTAAGCTGCCCAATTAGTATTTGAAGCTTGTTTAATGTGACCTTTTTCGCCGTCATGCAATCACCAAGGGACGCCTGAAATGCCGTCACCTTATCCCTAGGGAGTCTGCATACCCCCACCACCGTGTCAATCTCAATGCCCAAGAAAACCAAGCAAGTTGTTGGACCCTCTGTTTTCTCAGCTGCCAGCGGAACACCCAAAGTCCCCGTTATCTTCTGAAACCCCGCCAAGACCTCCCCGCAAACAGGAGATCCGGGTGGACCCATGAAAAGGAAATCATCCAAGTAGTGCACCACATTCTGCGTGGCCACTAGATCTTTCACCGCCCATTCCAAAAGCGACTAAAGGTTTCAAAAACCGCACATGAGATGGAGCAACCCATTGGCATACACAGATCCATAAAGAATTCCCCCTCGAATGTAAAACCCAGCAGTCTGGTATCATCTGGGTGTACCGGGAGCAGTCGAAATGCCGCCTCAATGTCCGATTTAGCCATTAGTGCTCCCGCCCCCAAATTTTGGATTTTTGTAATGGCGGTATCAAATGTGGTGTATCGGACCGCACATAGCTCTGGGTCCAAACCGTCATTGACCGACCACCCCGCGGGGCTGGAGAGGTTGTGAATAAGCCGGTATTTCCCCGCCTCCTTCTTAGGCACTAGGCCCAATGGGGAACACACCAAATCGTCCCTTGGTAAATGTTGAAAAGGACCTGCTACCCTCCCCAATGACACCTCTTTCATGATTTTTCTTCGGGCTTCCCCAGGGTTTTTAATCATCAACCTTTGATTGCGCTGTGGTACTTTTGGTGGTGCCGCAGTGGATGGGATACGGAAGCCAAATTTAAAACCCTGCATTAAGAAGTAAGCCTCCTCCTGTTTGCTATATCTGCTGAGTAGGTGGGCCAACACATGCAAACGAATGGGAGTGGGAGTGGGCGCTGCTCTATGCGGATTGGGGGGGACGCCCTTTGCCCTGGGTACTGGCTGGGGCGGGGGTGTGCTGCTCCTTAGGTTTTCCCTGTTTTTTGTAACATTTTGCCTCTGGGTGTCCTTGCATATCACAGAAAGCACATATGTGCCTGAATTTGCATGCTGCCTCTCTGCTGCACTCATTCTTGTTGAATAGCCAGCACGCTTGTTTTTTGTCGCCAGCCCCTTTACCCCCCCGAAAGGACAACGTAGGTTTGATGACTGGCGCTGCCAAATAGAATTCTGTATGCCATATATTGATATCCCGTTGATCTCAAGCCACTTCCGGCCTCACAGCCTTCATTTGCCTAAATTTGGTGTCATATTGCAGCCACGCTGTGCCTTGGAATTCCGAAGCCGCCCCATGGATCAACGCAATGTATCCTATTAACTGTGCCACCACTGCTGGGAAACGCTCAACCATAATTGCCGCATAAATTGCAAAGCCGGTCACCCAGTTTTTGATTGACCACTCCACCCATGCTTTTTTCTGTGTAAATTCTCCTTCCTTGCTCGTTCTGCTCTTCCCTGGGACCACTCCCGCATTGATGAGGTCAAATACGTCTACATACTCTCCCCTAAAGATCTTTTCTCTGGTTTCCACTGGCACATGCCACGTAATACTCGCGGACGGAGCCACAGCAAGTGAAGCCGAACCATACATCACCGGACTCCGTGCCAATGGTGCTACTGGCGGCACCGGTGCTGCCGGCCCCCCCCGCACCCCCATATTGTGCACCGGCCCTTGTGAGCTAGCCGCCACCACCAACAGAGATTGAGCTACCCCTCCTGACTGCACCCACACCTGCGCCACCCCGCCCCCCTGATGCGCCACTAGAGGGGCCGAAACCGGCATTGTGGTGGGCGTGTTGGTCACCCCTGTCCCTTGCATCGCTGAATCCCATTGTGTATGTCCCGCCACCAGCGTTGGCCATGCTGAGTGAGTGGCAATCTCCGCAACGCTCCCCCCTGCGAGCCCGTGTCCCCCGGGCTGCTTCTCCGGAGCATCTCCTACCCTTCTGCCCCCGTTTGCACCTAAAGGGGCTGGGCCGGCACCACCGCCTCACCTGCTGTGCTTGCCGATGCCACCGCGACCCTCTTGTCCTTGTCCATTTGCGCCTCCTTAAAACGTTCGGGCATTCTCCTGGTGCGTTTTGTTGGCGGAACCTCCGGCTGCGAGCTTGCTCCTGGCCCCTGCGCTAAAGTCTTTAAGGCCCAATCGATGCCACCTTTCTTGGCGACCTCCCACAGTGCCGACAAGGACCTGAATTCCTCCGCTGTCACCGGGGCCTCCTTGCCCCTTTTCGCTCTCTTTGGAGGCATCCTGCCGACTAAGGAAATAAGAAAAAGGATAATTAGCAGACTGACCCCTGCCCCCTCCGTGCAATCTGCCGCCCCTGGGCGCCAAATCCAGTCGCATGCCAAGCCGCTCCATAATCCCCTGCCCTCCGATTTGTGGGATATATCCCATTAATCCCCCTCATGTCACTCCGCCACGTTGCGCTTCCTATCGTGCCACCTTAATCCCCCGGTGAGGACAGTAGCCGTGCCTCCGCGCTGCGCTTTATATTTATTCCCTTTTTTATTTTTTTTATTTTTTTATTTTGTAATTTAATATATATTTTTTTTTTATATGCCTCCGATTTTAAACCTTGTAATTGGTGTAATCGGTGCCATGCAGTCTCCCACCCAAATACTAACTAGGGCCGCTCCTGCTCCGCTTTATGTCTACAGCCCCTTACTGTCCTGTAGTCTCCCATCCAAGTACTAACCAGGGCCGACCCTGCTTAGCTTCAGACACTGTTACCGATCGTGCCTTTCCATGCGCTCGTGAAATGACGCTCTGGGCAGCCGACAGCCACACGCGCTGTACCTTGCCCCGCCCCCCATGCTGCATCCTGCCTGCTGACGCCCGTAACGTCCGGGCAGTCCCAGCGCCAGTCCCGCGGCGTACTCAGCCTACGAACCGCTGCCTCCACCCCAGCGCCAGTACAATGGTGCGTTTAGCCCCCAACCCGCATCGCCTGCCTGACGAAAGGAAAGCGGCCTTCCCGGTGAGTCCGGCGCCGGCCCTCACTTCTCCGCCCGCCCCAGTCCCGCGGTGCGCTTAGCCCACAACCTACATCGCCACAAAGAAAAGCGGCCTTCCCGGTGAGTACTGCGCCGGCCCTCACTTCTCCGCCCGCATTACTACGGGGATCGCCAAACCCCATCCTGTCCTCCACGCACCATCCGTATAAAATTTTTGTAGCATGCTTTATGGCCCTTAACAAGTGGCCCCCCACTGCACGCTGTATGCAGCGATACCTTACCTCTGTGGCTGAATACCGGAAAAGACTACTTGTGAGGCACCCCCACCCCTCGGCCCACCGCAACTCCTTCAGCTGCGTCCGTGAGCTCCTGGGGCAAGAGAACAAAGAGGGCTACTCCCTCTTGCCCCAGGGTTTTGTATAAATTCCCGGGGGAGGGGTGTCAGTGTCCGCCAGCCCCTCACTACTCTCACATTCCTCCGGCTGCACCCCTCCCCTTCCTCTCAAATTACTATTCTACCTCATCCCGGCATGCCCCTAACGGCACCCCTCCCCTAGGCGTGGGGGGTGCCTGTTATTCCCATCGCTCATGAGTGCCACACGCTTCACGACCCATGCATTGCTTTGATCATTGTAGCTTTGGAGATCAGCAAGAAACATTTGTTTATACATTGAAAAATATTTCACATCAGCATTAGCCGTGGAGTAAACTCGAATAATCTCGCACCACTGCACTCAATTTGTCTGCCAGAAGAGGGGTAAATGTTTATGCACATCACGACACTTAAATTGATGTTAAATGGCATGATCCATGTTTAAGTCACTATTAATTGAGAGCTCGTCATCAGTATTTTAACAGCAAAACTAGCCTGGAAAAAAACGTCGCCTACAGCTTTTATTCTTTATTCACGGGCTTACCTAAATGACACAAGGTGATCAGCATGTAAGATGCTGTCTTATGCCACAGGTTCTTATTTATATAGGAAGAATCTGTAGCATAAAACAGCGTTTTACAACTTGAACAACTTGTTTTGCGTGATCCAGTAATGCTGATAGGACTGCAGAGAGCTACTGAACTTTATAGATGCAAAGAAGCCCAGGGTCTCTTGCAATGAGCTCTCGAGGTGCAAAGTACATAATCAAAAGTGGGGGTCAACTAAGATTCACTAACTCTCAAAGTAGTAAACGATCAGTTACAAGCTTTACTGAAGAGAGGGTGGATGAGGCAAGTTATGAAAGGTTCAATAAAGTGTAAAGGGAGGGTGTGTAACCAGCGATTTACATTTTTAAATTTAAAATTTTTCTCGATTGTGAGTCATGGCCCCCTCCTCTCACTCAGTGGTAATCAATAGCATATTTCACTTCTGCTTATATACTATATACGTAAACCCAGAGTGGCTTTCCAAAGTCCGTGGTACAGAGAAAGTGCACCATGAAACTCCTCACCCCATCTTGGAACACCTTTGATAGTCCTTAACTCAGCAGAGTCCATGGGTGATGAAACTCATTGACACATGTTGGGTCTCCTCCATTAGTTCACAGACTTCGTACTGAATTCGAGAAATCCTCAGACTAAAATTAAAAACCATGAACTATCCACACATGTTTCGCCCAGTATAACATTTAAAAACGTATTTAAGGTTTGGGGTAAGATCATATTGCATTTAAGAGATGGCGTTCAAAGGGAATGCAACACTTTTTTGTAAATGTACTGGATCAATGGTGAAGTTAAATTTAATTTATCAAATTGAAAAGTATTCTCATCTTTTCGGCCTATATCACAGCAATGCAAACCACTATTTTCATACCAAGTAAAATGCTTAGGACCTCACAATATTTATATCAATGGGTAACAACACCTACATTATAACCACAATACAAGAGAGGGAGGGACAAGGAGCTGTTAGAAATAGGTCCTGTACCAATGCTCCTAAGGACAACGTAAAACACTATAAATGGTATCAGTTCCTTGAAAAAGAGAAAAGAGGGCGCTCAGCAGCCTTAGTCGGTTGCGAGTGGGAATGTTTGTCTCCGAAACTAGGAATGAGTATGCAAGAGTGGGGAGTGGTACTCCTATGTGTCTCATGCCCTCACACACCCTTGCGAGTGTAAAGCATCATCATTGGGCACTGCTCCTCGTGGGGGTGGTGGTGCAGTCCCTCACGGGCCCTACTAGAGGGCTCTTTGGTGGAGATCTTTTAGGAGTTGCCGCACTTGTGCATGTGGGTATGTGGGCCAAATGATGGGTGTGAGTGAAACTAAAATAACCCGTTGGTACCCTAATAGGTTTATTGGAGGGTCCTCTGGGCTAAGCTAAAATCTAAATGGGGATAGAGATGCATTTTAGGCAAAAATTTGGAGGGGAAAGAAACAATTAAATTCCCGCTGCTCTCAACCCGTAATTCAGTGTAAAGGTGTTATTAAAAGTGAAAGATGGTCGACATGTTTCGCGCCGTCAACGGTCCCTAATGTATCCCTACGCGGTTCATCAGGACCGTGAATCAATGTGGAAGGAATGGGAATCAGGGAAAGACACCCTATATTCCCACCATACCTACAATGAGGTCAAATCAACATTTTACGTTTGAGACACGTCTTATTCGTGTGCTCTGGACCAACCCCGTGGTGGAGTAGGGCCGCATCGGCGTTTACGGTCAGGTGGAGAGTGGAAATTATTCACCCTTCTTCCTGGACCTGAAGACCTGTCAGCCCCCGGCTGACAGGTCTTCAGGTCCAGGAAGGAGGGTGAATAATTTCCACTCTCCACCTGACCGTAAACGCCGATGCGGCCCTACTCCACCACGGGGAGGGTTTGGTCCAGAGCACACGAATAAGACGTGTCTCAAACGTAAAATGTTGATTTGACCTCATTGTAGGTATGGTGGGAATATAGGGTGTCTTTCCCTGATTCCCATTCCTTCCACATTGATTCATGGTCCTGATGAAGCGCGTAGGGATCCATTAGGGACCCGTTGATGGCGCGAAACATGTCGACCATCTTTCACTTTTAATAACACCTTTACACTGAATTACGGGTTGAGAGCAGCGGGAATTTAATTGTTTCTTTCCCCTCCAAATTTTTGCCTAAAGTGCATCTCTATCCCCATTTAGATTTTAGCTTAGCCCAGAGGACCCTCCAATAAACCTATTAGGCTACCAACGGGTTATTTTAGTTTCACTCACACCCATCACTTGGCCCACATACCCACATGCACAAGTGCGGCAACTCCTAAAAGATCTCCACCAAAGAGCCCTCTAGTAGGGCCCGTGAGGGACTGCACCGCCACCCCCACGAGGAGCAGTGCCCAATGATGATGCTTTACACTCGCAAGGGTGTGTGAGGGCACGAGACACATAGGAGTACCACTCCCCACTCTTGCATACTCATTCCGAGTTTCGGAGACAAACATTCCCACTCGCAACCGACTAAGGCTGCTGAGCGCCCTCTTTTCTCTTTTTCAAGGAACTGATACCATTTATAGTGTTTTAACAACACCTACAACCACAACATCATTAAATAACAACACATATTCAAACCAGTAAAAATAACATAGTAATAATCATCTCACTTATAGTGTGACACGTGGCATTGATGAATTCACAGCAAATCTGGCAGATGTTTAGCGGGCATAGCTTACTATTGGTTATGTCCTGGACCTGCAGCCAATCTCTCCAGTGCAAAACCAAAGGCCCTGTGCAGCGTGGGGTAGGTCCCACTGTGAGTTGGAAGCAGAGCCTGGTCACTGGCCCCACTGTGTGGGGCCGAAGGCCGTTCACAGTGTGGGTGGAAAATTAAATGAATCATAAAAAAGTGAAATTTACAGAAAAAATACAGTAAAAACTTGAGTTATGGTTCTGGTTCAAAATCTGTCACACCTCTTAATTTTTTTAGTTCTGGTTATCAAAGCACACAACAGGTGCCATAACTTGCGCCAGCCGCCATAGCTTGAAGGTGGCAGGAGTAGCATTTCTTGATGACTTAACTCAGATGGGGGGATCTCAAAGGGCAACACCCAAAGAACAAAATTAGAAAAAAAGTATATTTTTTCACCCCACATCTGGATTTGTGGACCCCAGGCAAGGTCCATGAACCCTAACCACAGGTCCACAAACTTTTCAGACTTTGAAATAGGTTGAGGAATCCTGCTTCCTGTGTTAGGTGCAATAATGAACCAGGACTCTGCTAAGGTTTGAGAACCCTTGGTTAGTATCCACAAACTCTAAAAATTTATCAAATAAATAAAAATAAATGCATAAAAATATAAAGAGGGCTTAAGGTCAACCTGCCCTGCTCATTGAAGCCTTGGCACACGGTCGAGCTTTAGGCCTCTCCCCACTGCACACACCTCACCATAGGCTAGGCCCTCTGGTCATCCCGCTGAATGCCTTGTACAGAAGGTCTGGTGCCCACAGAGGGTCGGGTTCAGGATCAGGCCCTGTTGACAATTCCCACTGTGCAAGAACAAATTGCCTGTTGTGGTGCAAAAATCCTTCTGATTAAAGACCTATTTGGACGCGGAGAATAGTTTTTGCGTGTCATGTTTATGTAGTCACCATCCACAAATGCCAATGCCTTAGTCAAGATGAGGATTTGGTGAACATTGGTACCAAAGTATAAAAAGAAGAAAGGTCCCATGTTAGATCATTGCCAGGATTGAACCAGCTAACATTTGATGAGTGCAACAAAAAGGTACGTCTAGTGTGTGAAGGATTACAGTAATTTGATAAATTTGTATACTCTTCATCTTGGTCTGTGTCAAGCTTCAGCTGAGTGCATAGATCAACTGATAGTCCCAGCAGTCCCCAATATGTCTGGAAATATTGACAGATCAACTACCTAACAAAGAGAAGGGAAAAATAGTGAAGGGAGATAGAAGGCTCAGGAATGCTTGTGGCTGTGCAGCAGTGATGGTAATACTGGGATTTAATCGTGTATGCTTGAGAATTAATGCTCTGACTTGTGTTCAGGACTTTTTTATGTTACGAAAGCTGATCTGATATGCAAAAGACAGAGACATCAATGTGTAAGCAGTACTCAAAAGTAATAAATGGTGAAAGGCATTCTAAACTACAAAGTCAGTGTGCTAACCAAACCCAGGGTGGAAGGTACACTCATGAGATCATCTAGCTACTAGCTAGCATACCTCCCCTGATCTGCAGGATGCCCAGACTTCAGAACTCACAACATGTCAGAAGGATAAAGTCAACAATGGCAAACAATCATACAAGTACAATTCAAACAGGAAAACTTAGTAAAGGTATGTGATGGAGCTGGGAAGGATGAAAACAAGAAAGGTGATGAAACGCAAGCCAGGTGGTTGAAATGCATAGTGGCAAAGAGCCAATGCAACTATGAATCATTGTCAGGCACTGAGGACTGTGTGCAGCGACAATAAATCTGCTCTACTACTAAAGATCCAGAAGTAAACTCCTGTCTCTGGCAGTTCAAGCCATGATGTAGTTAGCAGTCTAGCCTTTACCAATCTCCACTCCCCTGCTTTCCTGACTCTCTATTTCTTACACTATTACATCCTTGTGACTTCCAGATTATTGTGGGAAATGACACCGCAATGAGCTAAGTATTTACAAGAGGCATGTTGGACTGAAATCTTGACAATCAGTTACAAGTTCCAGAAATGTGTGCATTACTATGAAACAACTGCAATCAAAGAAAAACACAGGAATAAAAGCTTTACGCACTGAAAACGAAGACAGTTTTTAAAGACAGCAAACTCCATCTGTTACCCACACAGCACGTATACAGAGCGATATGTCACTGTATTGCAGCCGTTAATGTTCTTTTAATTTCACTCCTGTCAAGAAATAAAGTTCTCAGAAACACACGTATTTTACCGTTTGCAATAACATTCAAACACTCACATATGCAACAAATACAGTTTCTTTATGATACCTACATCATTCACACACATAAATTACACGTATCTACATACACATGCACATTCATCAGTAACAAACTGCCATACACACACGCACGCACACACACACACACACACACACACACGCACACACACACACACAGAGATATGGGAAATAAGCAACACTCTCAGTAGATTCACAGATAGAGTACAATGCATTTCAGTTAAACCATGCATATGCACATGGGACACACACACATACACAATAGATATATGGCTCACACACATCTCCTTTTTGCCCGTTTTGCACACTCACTCAGACAACATTTACCCATTTATAGACCCACATATAAAAACATCCGTAAACATCTACCTATGTTACACTCAGAAGCAGACGTTAGCATACTCAGATATATCCACGAACACAGAAATACAGGAATACATAACAACTACATGTAAATTGCTCTTTCGATAAAACATGGTAATGGGCTCAAAAAAGAACTTTTTATTATAAACTTATGGATTTTTGTGTTTTATTTTGGGGGGGGGTAACAAATCAAACTACTTCAAATCACTAGCGTTTGAAAAAGTTTCAAAAATAGAAGGCAACTTGAATAACTAATAAAAAAAATGTTTTTGCAAACCTTTTAGCATTTCAGTACCATATTCATATGAGCAATGCTACTTTAGGTTCCTAAACTTATGACTTTTTCACAATATATATATTATATGTATTATAAACCAAAGGTACTGAAGCAGGTGTCAATGGTTCCTTCTGCTGCCTGCAATCTTTCATCTGGAACAATTTGTCCTACAGGGAGGTCATACCGTAATGCACTGTTTAAGGAACTTGCACACACAGTTTTCCTCTTCTGCTTCAGTTTCTCCCTATGGTGGTTATTTTCATGATGTGCTATCAGACGTTTTTGCACTGATGCCTATATTTTCTCCTGATTCTCTGTCACCTCAATAGTATTTGACATACTTTGCAGTTTGAGTTTTTCCTCCTCGTTAGTATAGTACACATTAAGATACAACAGACTCCAAAGGTGACTTAAGGTATTCCATCAGCACAGTCCCCACTTCTTCGCCGCCTCCTCCTGCTTCCTCCTCCTCAGGGCTGCTTCTTCCCTACTGATATTCCTCCTGTTCTGAAGCAATCCCCGACTTTGGAAAAATAGGATTAGTTACACAAACAAAATAGATAGGAAAAAATAGGGTCTCAATTTCTGGACACTGCAGAATAGAGAACAGCACACCATAGTTATATGAAACAAGGAACTATGTGGCATGTGGATGAATACATGCTTAGGAGCAAATGGAAAGTCTTCACTGGTCCATGAGGATTTCTGATACCACTGTGAAACTGAGAAGATGTGTGAGGTAGAGAGGGTAAGGTCACTCACTCTTTTTGTCACCTGTAAGACACTCAATATTCAATTCAATTCAATATATTTATTAAAGATTTGGAACTCCAAGGAGGTCCACATAAAATGCATACATATTATTTCAAATAAAAGAAAAACACATAACAAGCACAATCCACTAACCATCATAAAATTATCAAAAGCCTGCCTTAGATTAGCTACATTTCTTGTAAATAGAAACAAACAATATTGTCAGAGAGCCCAGATCATACAGTACTTAAGATTTTCCACATTACAACTCCTAAGATGTACAAAGGACATTAAAAAACTGACAATTCATTAAAAAAGTCCAAAAGTTCAATTTCAGCTAGAAAATTAATTTAGAATTAGAGGCAAGATAAAACATGGGTATGTCCAGACCTGTGCAAAAGGCAATTCAGTAGCAGCCGGCTCATTAGCAAAATACCTCCTGAATCCCACTACATTTAAGTTTTTAAAATTAACAACAGAACATAGTGGGAAGCAGACGCAACCTAACCCTATTTTGAGAAAAAGAGCGGTTAATAGCTGCCTATCAATGTGCAAAATACAAATTAATAAAAACTAGAATACTGATACTTTGCAGATGGAGAGGCTAGCTAAGAGGATAGCCGCCGGTTTAAAAAGTGTGCTAAAAAGGAAAAATTAAAATATGTACATAAACTCCAAAAAAAAAATTTAAAAGGTTTTAGTCACACTGCTTCATTTTTGTTCAAAAGTGATAGTCTCGGGTTGATACTACATTTTTTACACAATCTTGTAAGAACACCGGTACAAGTTTAAAAATATACATGAATTCCTTAAAAAATTAAATAGTTTTACACTGCTTCGTTTTTAGGACAAAAGAGATAATCTCGGGCTGATGCTACATTTTTAACAGAGTTTTGTAGAAACATCGGGCGAAGCCAGCGATAACGGCTCAATGCCAATGCAGGACATACAAACAAAACATGGTCCAGAGTCTGGGTACTCAACATACACAAATTACAAATTTTCCCATTATTCGGATTCTGAGACCAGTTTGCTGTAAGGTCATTTAAAGGCAGGAGATTCATACGACCTAAAATAAGCAAGCGTCGAATACCGTGTTCTAAATTCCAAAATAAATATTTTTGTGCAATTCTCGGTGAGTTTGTCCTAATTATTAGTTTTAATCTTTCTTTAGAGTTGCAGAATTGAATGTCTCTATCGAAACTAATTTTGCCACTCAGAGTTTTCAGGAGTGACTTAAATCCTAATGATGGAAGGGTGAGCACTAGTTCTTCTTGAATACTAAAGGCTTTTAGTGCCAATGAGAAGTCACGGTAAAAGGAGTAGTTACCTGCCTTAGCATCAAAGATTTCATGGCATAGAGCACCTCTTACTGAATCTGGCTCGCTATGTTTTAGCTGATAACCCCAGCGTAAAACCCTGGAAAAGCCTTGAGTATAAGAGCTTATCAAACCAAATTCCAACCTAATTGCTGCCGTAGGAACTAACGTGTTAAAATTACATATTTTACGTAGTATCTGACCTTCAACCTTATCCAAAAAACTCCAATCCTTACCAGGGATTGATTCAATCGCATAAAGCAGGGTTGGAGGGATTTTTACCTTAAAAACCGTCAATAAGTGTAAAAATGTCTTCTACCCATAGCGCTATAAAAATGCGCAAACCATTGGCGTGCGATGTAGCTTTACTAGTACAGTGTGAAATGTGAGGTTTATTTTTCGAGCTGCTTGTTAAAAATTTCCCTAAATAAAGGTATGAATCTACCACCTCCAGCCTTTCAAGACCGATTTGCCAATTAAAATTATATGATTTTCTACTTTTAGTACTTTTCAAAATTAAAATTTTACTTTTGGATATGTTTATTTTCAAAAAGTGGCCCACAGTATATTTTTGTAGGGAAGCCAACTTTCTATTCAACCCAATAGGGGTTAAGTCCATTACTACTATGTCATCTGCATAGAGTAGACATGCAAAAGAGCGGGAACTTATCTTCGGGCATCTCCATCAGCTTGAGCAAAACAATCGGGTAAATCAGCTATATATAGGGAGAATAGCAGCGGTGCTAACAAGCAACCCTGTGTGAGTCCATTTTCAGTAGGGATTACTTTTGATAATCCTTGATTTCCACCCATTAATATCTTGCACCAAGTTTGCGAGTGGAGTGCTATGATCAAGGATAGCAGGGGGAAGGCAAACCCATTTTTGCAGTTTTCTCCATAATAGAGGTCGATCTACCTTATCGAAGGCTGTGGAGAAGTCAATAAAAGCCATAAATACATTTGAATTACGGTAGATTGTGTATTTTTCCTCTATTAGTTTCAACATAAAAATATTATCTAGCTTAGAGTGATTTTTCCTAAAGCCTGCTTGCTCAATGGGTAGAACTTTCTTCTCTACCACCCAGTATTAGGCAGCTTGATTTGAGACACTTTTTTTAAAGATAGCTCCACCTCGGGAATTAAAACATCAATGCCGCAACAGCATAGTTTATCGCTGTGTGCCAAAATCAGGTGGGAGATTGCTTTGGATGAAAATGTAACTCTTGCACCCCTGAGATTATTATATTTTTGTACCTCCACCAGCTAAGTCATTACTTTCAATCATCCGCAGGCCCACAATTTCAGCAAAGCAACCCAACAAAAAGACCTGTTCATATATAATTCATAATCAAAAATAAACGAGAAATCCAAGCTGTAAGGGGCAGGCTGGAAGTTATTATCAGAGCTAGATACCTCAGGGATGGTATTATTGGAGCTATAAATGACATTGGTACACAGAGAGGAAGCAAACAAAGAAGCATTAGGGTTCAGTGTACTCTGAACCATAGGAGAAACATTTGTATCTAGTGGTACTACATCTTTGGTCGATTTAATAGGAACACATAAGTTCAAAGAGGGAGAACAAGAACCCAATGGATTGTTCTCTTCTTGTCCATCTTCCATCTTCGGAACATTTAAATCCAGCTTTGGAGATATAATATGGATAGGTTTAGGGTCGAAGCGTAACTGTTTTGACCTTTTTTTGTTTATCCTTCGACGTTTTTCCATTTTTTCCTTCTTTTTTGTCTTACGTATGTTGCTACTTTTGTTCATAAGAACTTTTTCCTTACTCAAGGAGCATCCAATTTTAATATCTTCCTCTATAGGCTGCTTTGAGGAATTAATGCCAGAAGAAAGATAGGGAAGACCTTTTGAATTATATTTGTATTTTCCATCATAGTTTGCGGGCGGAACGAAGATGCGGCAACTGTAGCTAAGGGTTCGGAGTCGAAAAGCTGCAGTAAAGAAGAAGAAAGTGACTTATCAAGAATATCACCGTTTTCTTTCATTTTGGTATTAATATTTCTACTAGAAAAAGGCTTGCCAGCCTGAGTGCCAAAGTCCAGCCCTTTAACATGTGGAAAAAGTCTGTTTGGGTAGAGTGAGACTTGTCAAAGTCTACCTTCAAACGAAGGGGAATGGAAGATCCTTTCTCTGGGTTAGGTATACTAGGGGGAAATACACAAACTTTTCCTGACAATAGATTATGTTCAGAGGCAATATGCTTAGTCAGGGCTAAAACGGAGTCCAAAATAAAATCGGAGTTATCTACTGATTTCTCCATTAGGGCTAAGATGGAAACCTCACTCTTTCTAGACAAACCAATGACTCCGACATGGGCCTTCGTGATTCTAGATTATGAATTGAAGGAAGAAAATCTCGGGAGAGATCAGGAGTAATTGAACCCCGTGAGTCTAATAAGCTTGTTCCGCTAGGTGTACTGCTGAACAGTTGCAGTTTCACAGGATGATCCTTAGGGGACGGTAGGGTGGCGGGAGTAAAAACCCTGGATGATTCTTGGTTGTGAGCGTGGAACATTTTTAGAGGCTGATCTAAATTTATATCAGGTAAAGTAAAATCTTCCATTATATATTCTCCCGCTTTTGATACTGATTGCGGAACTCCTTCCGGTTCAGAGACCCCATTCACAAAAGGGTGGATAGTTAGATTTGCCAGCAAAGAGTCAGCCACCCCAGATTCTGAATATTGAAGATCAGAAGGCCGTGATCCCCTGATTATAGACGGTGAAATGGAGGGTACTACTGGTGAAGGTACTACTGGGAATGGGTTTCCAGGACTTGCATTGATCTCTACTTGATCAACATATTCTTTTGGAGAAACTCCGACATCCCTACAGATTGAGAACTTATTTCTTTTTTAGGAAAAAAGGAAGGGATGGTATTGAAACACTTCAAAGAGTTTATTTCCAGAGAGTTGTTCCTTAAAGGGTTAGCTCTGGTTTTTGTGCAAGCTCCTGTGTACACTAATCTACCAGAGCGTAATTTTTTTGCAGTCATAGCTTTGTTCAGGAATAACTCCCAAGGCTCGATGCGCCTGAGCGCCGATGCACCGGTGCGCCGCTTATGCTACTAACCCTGGGCGTAGTTCGCGAGTAACGCTTTGCGAAGCTACGCAAAGTGCAGTTCGCACTACGCGAGCTACGCGTAGCACTACGCGAACTGCGTAGTGCGTGTTCGCAATGATTGCACAGTGCCGGATGCTTGTCCGCACTGTGCAATCATTGAAAACGGCATCTTGCACAGTGCGAGCTGTCGTTTACTGCCGCTCGAGTAGATTTTTACTCGAGCGGCAGCTTTCTCAACGCGGACTGGTAGTTTCTCATCGCGAGCGGTCGCGAGCATACGCGACCACTCGCAATGAGAAACCTGACCTCCCCGCGTTGAGAATCTCGCCGGAGGTTTATTTTCCACGCTCGCGATCGGCAACTTGATGTTGCTGATCGCGAACGAGGAAAAGTCTCGCCGGATGTCATTTTAGCTTGCTCGCGGTCGCCAACTTGACGTTGAGGACCGCGAGCAAGCAAAAATGACCGCTGCACTACGCTACGCTACGCGTGTTTGCACTGTGCTACGTGCAATTCGCGTAGTGCGAAGTAGCGCAAACTTCGCAAACCACGCGAGCGTAGCGTAGTTTTCCGCCCAGGCCTATATGCTACACCGTGCACCAGGCACTACTTAGCGCTACTTAACTAGCAACCCCCAACTGGGTGGCCAGAATAAATAAAGTCTAGAGAGCCTTTAGAGAATACTCGAAGCGTTTGCGTCTCAACTGCACAAGGAACAACAGACCAGATGCCTGGACACGGTGGACACCTGTATCCACTACTGCTCTAGAGACATGCTGCACTTTGACCAAACATGAGGCATACAGAAGAGGGACACAGGGCAGAAAGTGACTCTAGGCTTTCTCCCACAGATCCAGGAATACAGAAAGCACCACTCCGCTTCACTCTGCTCTGCAGCGTTCAGATTACACGACCGCTGCTTGCGCGGGGCTCCTCCTCGTCCTGACGGTGAGACTCCCTTAACAAGGCAGGCAGGGGAGTCTAATATACCTCTGTGGGGAACTACAAAACTACAAGTCCCAAAATGCACCGGGACAATAATCAGAAGAGTGCAGAAAAGCCCCAGGGTCTGCTCAGCGTCTTCAGCGGCCTCTACAGACTCCGTGGCTCCCCCAATTCTCCTTCGTCACCGGCACACGGCGGGCTGCAGGGGTCCGGTATCGATGTACCAATAAGATCCGGACTGAAGCTGGACTGGAGCTGGACCGGGCTGGACCAGACCAGAGCAGGCAAAAAAGCAGAAGCACCAGGCACGAGGCACCAGGGAGGCGGTAGGGGGGCAGCCGGGGGGGCAGGTCTTAGTTCTTGGGTGGCGGATCCCCGGTGGAACAAGCCGGGCCCCGGCAACGCAGCACACCGGGATACAGAGCAGTCCGGCAATCCAACAGTCCCGCCTCGGGCAAGCGAAACAAGCACGAAGCCCGGAACAGCCAGCAACAGCCAGCAAACAGCCAGGAAGCAGTCAACACCAAAGCCGTGGACCGCGGCAGCGGCGAGCACTCCGGGCCAATGAGCAGTCCAGCCACAGCACAACGGAGCAACACAGCAGCAGCCGCGGACCAAAAGTGTGGCTTTTAGCAGGTAGGACTGGGTCAGAAAATAAGCCCGGACACAAGCAACAATAACGCAGGCAGCGTCCGCCACCAGGAACCGCCCAGAGCCATGATAGTGTAGGAGCGGCGTAGAGGGATCTGCACGGAGTAAGGAGCACGCCCGCAGGGTTGCAAAGATGTGTATGGGGCAGTTGGTGAAGACTCTGCCGCCGCGTGCTGTCTGCTGTTACCCCTGCGGGTCGAGCTGTCAAGATGGGGTAAGACACTCCAAAAAGCTACCATGTAATGAATGACAGGGAGGTCATAATTCATCTGTTGAAGCACATTCACCACACATTCCAGTCTCTTATATAAAAGAAGACAGCTACTGGGAAAACAACAGCTGCAGCTCTGTTGGATGGATCTGTGGAAGATTAAGAGGGTCAGTGGCACAATGTTAAGGACTGCAGCCTGCAGGTGACATAACACACTTCCCAGGCAGTAGGGGTAAGGGAAGTACAAGTGGCAGAGGCAATTTCCAGACAATAGACATGATTCCTATAAAACATGTCTTAAACCATTATCAATTATATAAGGATCGTGATTTTGTAAAAAAAAAAAAAAAATAATGTATACCAGCAAACATCAATTTCTTATTGCAACCAGAAACCCTGCTTTCTGTCTAGAAGACTATTTGATTGGTTAAAATTTAAAATACTTGCATTTTAATATTTTCCCTACTAATTTCCACCATGCTATGCATGTTAGACACACTAAAGAAAAATGAGTGAAATCATTCCACCTTCATTAGGTTGGGACAGTCATAACTGTGACTCTGCAGTCCTTTGTTGGACAGACCACTAGGTCAAAGGTAACCATTGGTGGGGCCAGCAAAGGCTCTGCCCTTGGGAACCCAGTGGATTTCCTGACTTTAAACAGAGCAGGGAACCACAGGTGCGAGGAGTCAGGATGACTACCTGTTTGTTAGTTTAAGGCAACCTTCCCACTCTGCCAAAACCTCTATTAGGTTCTAAGTTTTCACTCTCGTTTGAGCACCAGTCTGTCTGGGATACTCGAGTGCCTGTAACAGAAAAACAAGCTATTCTCAAAAGGTTATTTCTGGACGACAGCAAATACCACAAATCAGGAAGCAGCTTCTTCTTTAAAACACATCCCTCCTTTTACACAACAACACGTAGAGGTGGCTGTTGCAGTGGAATTGCCTACTCCATCAAAACCAGCTACTCCAAGAATCCCTGCCATGGAAATGTTTCACACAGCCCCTGTTCCTCCAGTGAGAGAAAGATGAAACAAGGGAGGTGACATATTCATTAGGTCACCAGATGCTGCATCAGAGGCATAGCTAAAGGTCTTCGTTTGCCATAATTAGCATAATTAGAGGTTCTTGTGTGCAGCTGATTATATCTTATACAACTCCACTGAAGTGAACATTACATTTTCAGTGGAAATTGGAGAGGTTGTACTCGCAAGGAAAGTATGCTGGTTTCTGATTAGACCAACCGAAATAGACACAGGTTAGGTAGGAGGATAAGAAACACATGTTATACGAATGGTAACTGCATCAACTGTTTTGCTGTGTGAGGACTAGCAGAGAATTCAGAGACTTAAAGAGCTGATTGGCTAGCACCAGTCAAGATTAGACATGAACTGGGCTTTCTGTTAATGAGACATTGCAATGCAGCCTTTTCTGATCTGTCTGCTAATGAGGAGGGATTCATAGAGTAAATTTATGCTTGTTAACTGGACCCCTCGAATTGGAACACCTCCAGGTCCAGAAGGTCCAGGGAGGCTGAACCAGAGTCTCTTTCAACACATTCATCCACACGAGTCTGCATCGGGGATCTAGCCAGCCCTTGTCCCCCCTTTTAGAGCCCACTGCCTTATACCATGGACTTCATTCACACCTCTACCTCCTAATTTCCAGAGCCCCCCTGTACCTACCCAACCAGCTTTATCCCATCATCACCTATCCAATTGACAAATCCTACATTTAAAGAATGCAGAAGCACCTAGTGTAGACAATAAACACAATCTGCCTCACAATTTCAAAGTTTTAAATCTCGCTGAACTGTCTGACCTAACCAGCGAGCTGCTTGTTAGTCTTTCCTCCTCCCAATCTCCCCATGGAGAATCTTCCATCTTAGTTCTGGTGCGTGAGGCTGTCATATGGATGAACAGTCCAGCCCCTGTCACCAGGTCCAGTGAAGTGCAGTCAATTCTCACCAATCTACGCTACCTCTGTAAAATAAATTTTCTTGCAGCCACCCAGAGTCCGAATTTCTGAATCCATTTATTGCCTAAAAAAATAATAGTGCGTGAATGAAAGATTTGACAGACCAGGGGTCCCCCTGAAATCATCGGTGGAGACAAGCTTGACAAGTACAAGCACGATCCAAATATATTCTCTATTACATACAAGTGTTTAGTTTTGGCCACATAGTGATATTTCACACAAAGATTACAAGCAGGTGCCTAGCTGAGATCAAAAGACCAGGAGAATAACTATTACTATTGACAAAAATTAAAACAGTTTTTGGCTAAGAAAACTATTCAAAAGTTCATGCTTCGAGAACCAAAGCACAAGGCACTTTAACATTAAAGACGAACACTTCCTGTGGGCATTGCTAAACTGAGAAAGAAAGAAAATATGACTGAAGAAGTTACACTAATATTCACAAATATGTTTAAAGTTACAAGCATAAATTCAAATTTAGTAGTGGAAATAGTATGGGGTGACATTAAAGCACTGGTTACAGAAACATTTATCTCATCTTAGAACTTTTATTGAAGCCACGCTGATTAACAATAAATGTGAGTTGAGCTAAATAGATTTAAAGCAAAAAAGACTGACTCTTTGTGTGGAAATTCGGAACTGGTGCCAGTTAAGGCAGCAATAAATCTTTTTTCACTCAATAAGATTGCAATTTATGACAAACAGGGAATTCACAATTAATCAAACTCATGCCTTCTACTAGCACCTACTAACCCTGGGTGGTAAACTCTGCTCTGCTCGTGGAGTTTGCAGAATTCGGGCACTTCGCGCTCCGTGGAGGAACGCAGAATTCCTGAATTTTGCCATTGGGGGGCGAAGCAAAGTTTTTTTTTCCATTCGCGCTCTCGAGTTTTCCTTTTGGCACTCAACCATGAGCGCCAAGACTCTTAGGCCGCTTGCCAGTGCGCATGAGACTTCTCACACTGCTAGAGAGCTCCCACGAGACTTGGCGCTCACTCGCATGGCTTCCTGCCTCGATGGCACAAATATAGAATTCTTAGAGCTGATAGTGATCGCAAATGGAGCAGTCGAGCAGCTTTTCTGATTGAGAATGTAGCTGAGAAGCAGTTGGAGTGGATTTTCTTCTCAAACTGGCTGTTGGAGTTGGGGTGTTGGTGTGAGAAGCCATTTTTTTAAACCCTTTTGTTTTTAAACCAGAAGGAAGTGCCCCAGAGACTCTAACTTCCTGTTCCTGTCCAGCAGGCTCCTCCCAGTGCTTTGTCCCTCTTCTGGTCACTTTTCATTGGGATTTGGAGCTGGAAGTATCACTCCCCTTGTCTGCTGCATATATACCATTGGATTTAAGGACTTTGCTTTTGAGATATCACAAGTAAGTTGAAAAACTGGTGTATAAGGGTGTTGTTTGTTTGACCTGGGGTGTGCACCTGGATTTATTTGTACTTTTATTCGATTTTTAACGTTTATTGTGGTGGCTGGCCTGCAGTTTTAGTAGGGGCCTAGTTTTGTTTGTGCATGAAATGTATCTTCTTTTGTAAAGGGAAAATGTTGCACAGTTCAGTAAATTTTCTTCTCAACGGTTTTTAATAAGTTTGCAATATCGATTGTTTTAATTCACTATGTGGCCTTGTTTGCCAATGGGCCTTACAGCTAGTAGGCCCTGTACTATTCATGAGTGCATGAAACAATTGTTTCTGTGGTGTCTGTAGAATTGAAGCATCATTTAGGCCATAGATGGCATTGTATTAAAATACAAACTGTGGTTTTTTTTGTGGTCTTTCACGTTTTTTCCCCTGCAAATACTGTTTAGGTGGGGTAATGCCTTTGGAGGATGTGTGTTGTTGTGAACATTTTTAGCCCTGTTAATTTTCGTTTTTGGCATTGCTGAATTCTGTGTGTTTTCTGTGTTGCCATGCCTCTTTTGTCTGGCCACTGTGTGTGTGTATGTGTGTTTGGCATAGGCCACCATTTGCCTTTGTTGTTCAAGAATCATTATGCCATTTGGCCAGGGGCCATTTTCTAAAGTCGGTGTCACCCTAGGACTGCATGTGTTCTTTGTTTTCCAGGCCTCCTGCTTGTTGCTGTTGTGACCAATGTGTCTGGCAGCCATTTTGTGTAGCCAACCAGTGTGCTTTCCCCATAGGCCTGCATTTCTTCCTTGTTTGTGGCCATGTCCCCTTTCTTTGTTGTGACCATGTGGCTATCAGCCATTTTGTGTAGCCAGCCATTGTGCTTTCCCCATAGACCTGCATTTTTTCTTTGTCTGTGGCCAGGCCCCCTTGCTGGTTGCTGTTGTTGTGACCATGTGACTGACGGCCATTTTGTGAAGCCAGCCAGTGTGCTTTTGCCATAGGCCTGCATGTCTTCTCTGTTTGTGACCATGCCTCCTTGCTGGTTGTTGTTGTCTGACCATGTGGCTGGCAGCCATTTTGTGTAGCCAGCCAGTGTGCTTTCCCCATAGGTCTGCATGTCTTCTCCGTTTGTGGCCATGCCTCCTTGCTGGTTGTTGTTGTTCTGAAGTTTGACCGTGTGGCTGGCGGCCATTTTGTGTAGCCAGCCAGTGTGTTTTTGCCATAGGCCTGCATGTGTTCTCTGTCTGTGGCCATGCCTCCTAGCAGGTTGTTGCTGTTCTGACCATGTGGCTGGTGGCTATTTTGTGTAGCCAGCCAGTGTGCTACTGCTTTCCCCATAGGCCTACATACCTTCTCTTTGTTCCCCATTCCTCATTTCTTGCTTGCTGTTTGACTATGTGGCTGGTGGCCATTTTGCTTAGGCAGGCATTTAGTGTGTCAATATGTTGCGACCATGCCTCCTTGCTTGCTGGTTCACCATGTGGTAAGTCAGTGGCCATTTTGTGTAGGTAGCCAGTGTGCTTTTGCCATAGGCCTGCATGTCTTCTTCTCTTTGTTTCCATTCCCAATGCCGATTTGCTCTGTGTTGTTGTTGGTGACCATGTGGCAATGGCAGGCAGCCATTTTGTGTGTCCAGACAGTGTGGCCCTTTGCCATATGCGTACATGGATGGTTGAGCAATGAGATAGCACTTTAATAAATTAAAACAAATGATATGCTTGAGGATAATGATTGTGTAAGGATTATTCGATTATCAATGCATTTGTCAGCTGCACCTCCCTGCGTGCCACATCCCATGTGATGCATTGCACATAAAGCAAACAGTTACAGCTGTATTGCTGTTGTTGTTGTTGCTCTTTCTAATCCTTCCCGAGTGTACAGTCACCGTGAAAGTTTATGTTGGTGTAGTTTTCCTTTTTTTCCAATGAACCCTGTATACTATTGTTAATTATTTATATTTAACTTAAGTAACCACACTAAATTATATTGTTTGTTTGTACTATTATTTGAACTGCAACAATGCCACTTTTCACTAATGTTTTTCTTGCTTGACTGTCATCCCTTTTTCTGAAGGGAATGTTTAAAAATACAAGAGGTGGATTGGAGAGCAAGCTGGAGACTTGGAAGAAGAACGGCTGAACTTCAAGTCCCACCCCACAGTTCTGGGGTACCGCCTTCAACTTCCAGAGAGGGCAGTGTTGTCTCACAGCAGCCAGCAACACCATCAACCAGAACACCAGCAACAACAGCAAAAGAAGGACCAGACCCAACCTCTGCATTGCATTGGTTTCAATTGGCAGTGCTCAAGTCCAGTGCAGAGGCGATGGCAAAACAGGTAGAGCAAGTGGTAGCACCAATGACCATCCACAGGATGTTCCAGGAGTATCTGGATGATCCAAAAGAGGTCTATGTGCATCAAAATCCATTGATGTATTAGTATGGGAAGATGCGCCAATGGCCAGAGCTCAGCAGGCTGCTAATAAAGTATCTGGCTTGTCCTGTCACCTCAAAATGTGGAGAGATTGACTATGATCAAAATAAACCACCATTTTATACCACACAATTACACCGTTCCTGAAACAGCAGCACAGGAGGAGGAAGAGGGTGATTGGTCCGAAATTGAATCAAATGTGTTAGCTGACCAACTTCTGGGTGAACCACCTGAGTTTGAGGATGAACTCTACTGCCCAGACTAAGTATGCTAAGTATGCTAATGCCCCCTATTGAACGTTTACAATTTTTTTGTTTAACTTAGTTCTTTCTTAGCAATTTTTTAAATTAGTTAGAGGAACATTATTATTGTTGTGCCAGATTTATGCTGCCACACTTTTTTTATTAGTCACATATATATTTCCAAATTGCAGTTGGACCAGTGTGCATTTAGGAAGCCTTCATAATTCCTTCATGACATTGGGGACAATGCCTGCAACCCTTGCATGCCTATTACCTAATGCCTATCCCTTTTTGCATCACTTATTACTAGAATGGCTGCCCAATAAAATCATTTACTATATACAAGTCTGCCTGCCAATACCAAATTCCAATGTTCTGCCTGCATCAAAGATGATTGAATACCCAATACCCGAGCTACCCATGCTTGCCTTGGATTGAATGAGGTTACTTCAACTATTGCAATGGTGAGTGACTGAGTGATGATTTAAGTTTCTTGATGATTCACGTGGTGGCAGACACTCAGAGAGGGTGTGTGTTGAACGGTAATATGGAAAATTTCTTAAGATGATTATTGATTTGCATTGTTTGAGGCTTGAGTGATAGGCACTCTTTTTTTTGCTCTAGGTGATGATTAGCCCTTTCACACTTAGCCAGATTTAGTTAATTGCAGGGATGTTCTCCTTTTTCTGGTTCTTCAGACACCAGAGTAGTCATTTTAGTTAACAAACAAAAGCCTGTGCAAAATACTGCAATTCTGTTTAATTCTCTAATTGTTCTGCAACAGCAGTGCACTGCACTCCTCGTCTATCTTGCTCAGGTCCTAACGACTCATGATGATGAATGATGATGGCTGGTCTGGTGCGGGGTTACTCGGAGCCACTCAGGACTGGAGGAGTATCATGGAAGAATTCAGGGTGGGACTGGGAGCTGCAGGACTACCTCATCAACAGCAGGAAGCAAGAAGTTATCAAGTATGAACTTCAGTTCAAAGGTAAACCAAGAGTCTGAGGCCTAGTACTACTCAGCTATTTGGAATAGAGAGAGGTGCATTTGTGAAATGCTGCTCCTTGTGTGTGTGTGTGTGTGTTGGACTTGTGGCAAAAGTGAAACTCTGAGTCCTCCTCTTGTTTTTATTGCTGTTTTTGCTCTGTCTTTGTCTTCTTATCTTGATACACTCCTCATGAAGCTTACCTTCCTCCTGTCCTTCTCCTTGACTCTAAAATACAGTTTCTCTTTTACTATCCACAGGCCGTCTTCTAGTATCCTTCACGAACGAAAGACAATAGCTAGCTGAGCTCAGCAACACTCCTGCTTACCTACCGGACCAGTGCAGAGAGGCCGCAAGGAGTGGACATTCCAGAGGAGAATGCAGACACACACCCCAATTTTGCAATATAGTATCATTTTTCTTTTAACAATCATATTAACTAAGAGAAGTGGGTGGGTGGGTTCACTCCATAACCTAGAAGACAGAACATTTAGATATATGGGGAATTGGGTCTCGGGCAGAAGGACTGTTTGCAATGCATGTATCTGTACTCTGTCATACTCATTCCTTTGTTTCTTTCTAACAACAGATTGATGTCGAATGATGTGCTGCTGCTTATTGCCCAGATGAATGTTGGCCTTGTGTCGTAGTGTTTGTCTTTGTCAAACCTTTACCCAAATCCCATTACCCATCAATTCATCAAACCCCTAACCCTCTTCCCCCGAACTGTGTGATTTATTGAAGTGTGGCTTAAATTACACCATCAATGGATCACACTCTTAGTGGGGCGGGTGTGGTGTAAGCAACACAAACTTACTGTAGAATCTTCAAAGCAGTAGCCCACACCAGCCGATTACCAACCAGCGCATTAAAAACTATCCATTGTTTTTAGGTTATAGAATGAAGAGCATCAGTCGTCTGCATCATCATCATTAAGGCCTTGTGTTACCTAACTGTAAACGCCTAACCTAAGCTTGTCAACTCCAGACTTTGAGTCCATTTTTCAGAACTTGTGAATTTCACAAATAATACTGCTATCTCCACATTAGCCAAAACGTACTAGTATTGCTATTTTTTCTATTTTAGCACAATCAGGCATTCTCATTGTGTCATCATCATCACGTAGTACTCAGGTGGTATCAATTGTTTGTAAATCTTTGATAAATATATAACCCACTCACTCAGCCTTTCTACTTCCATTTAGTTGCCTACAAAGGATAATCATCAATCAATCATTCAGAACAATACTACAGTTGGAGCTCAGCTGGGTGGAACTGGAAGTGGGGCCTCAGTTGTGATGCCTCCCTGTTATTGCTGCATGTATATTCAGGTAAGACAACTAGTATGGATGTAATTTAACTTAGTAAGAAATACATTAACTGCTACTGTTTTTATCTAGATAGTTCAGACACTCCACACAATATAGCCTAGGCCATCTCATCATCATGGCAGCATTCCCCATAATGGTAAATATAGTTAGAGAAGTATAAGGCTAGACTCTATAACTAAGTGCTACATTATATCTAGTTTTAAGTTACAAGCACATAAACAGGCTGCGTAAAACTACTTGAAGGCAGCAGTGCAAAGTAAAAGTAAAATAACCTCCTTCAGGCATAAATTTAGATTATAAAAAATAGTTTCCCCTTTATTTATTTACAAAGCAACCCATCTTCTCCACCCAAACAACATGGCCACCCCTCTCCCAAACCAAACTGACCCAAGCCCCAAAACTCAAAATGGTCAAGAAAGTCTCTTGAGTCCCCCTCCTAACTAGCTTCCCACTCTCTCCACCTAGCCCCAACAAACAACAAGTCCCTCCCACCAAAAGAAAATATTTTAAAAAGGGTTAGAAGAGGGCATTATGGACATCGGTCTGGAGCTGGTCCATGATCTGCTCCATCGAGGTGAGCTGGCCCTCGATAGGGTCCAGCCACTGCAGGATGTGGTGTAGCAATGGCCTGTTGCCATTCTGGTCAGGCTGGCAGCAGTTGGCTGGCGGCGCTGCTGGTGATGGGATTACCAGGAGGCAGGAGGCTGAGGGGGACTGGCTGTACTGGGACCAGGGAGCTGTCCATTGATTTCCTCGTCCTCTTCCAGGACCACCAACCACTTATATTCCTGCTGGATAAACACCAGCCTCTGCTTCCGCAAACGGGCTGCTCTCTCCTGCCTGCCGGGTGGTCCAACTCGACCAGCAGGAGCAGGTATATTGAGAAAAACAAAAAGACTAATTGTAAATAATGCTCTGTGCAAACAATTGTTTTAAATAACAGCATGGCACAGCAGCAGTACATTGCTGGTCCCCTAGGGCCATTGGAATTGATTTGATGTGATGATTATAATTAGAAGAATAACAAGACCAATTTTATGTTTTCTTTTACCCACACATGTTGCCAAACATAAAAAGCAGTGACTGTGTGGCAGAAAAGCAACAGGCAGACATCACAAGATTAAAAAACTGTGATTGGATTATTTCTTTCTTCTAAAGGCTTTTCAAGTTACTTTAAACAGAGTAAGACACTTTGAGTTGAAAAATAAATGACTTCTCATTGATGAGTACAGCATTATGCACTATTATGGAGTACAAGTTGTGTGTGGTGCTAAAACAATAAAGCCATGCTCATTGCTAGCCAGCGCCTCTGCTAGTTTGCTACTGGCTACAGCTGTAGTTGACAACTATCTAATTTCAATGGCCCTGCTCTTCACCAAATGCATTTCTCTTTCTAACATGTCTCCAAAGAGGCTGATGAATAATAAATAAGATACTACGTCAGTCACACACCTCATTTATGAAATGCGGATATTAATATATTATCCTGTCTGCCGTAAAGTAGACGTTGAGGAGAAGTAATCTAATGGACTGCACTAAAGATAAAGAAATGGGGCCTGATTCACAGAACTAACTTACGTTAAAAACGTAAAGTTAGTACTTTTAGTATTCACAGAATACACTTACTCATTTTGGTATTCACAGAATGAACTTACTCATTTCGGTATTCACAGAAGTTAGTAGTCCTAACTTTAGGACTCCTAAATGCCTTCTGTGAATACTGAAGTCTTAAAGTTAGGATTTTTCTCAGTTTAGGAGTAGTAAAGTTAGGAGTCCTAACTTTACTACTCCTAAACTGAGAAAATCCTAACTTTAAGACTTTCGGTATTCACAGAAGGCATTTAGGAGTCCTAAAGTTAGGAGTCCTAACTTTACTACTCCTAAACTGAGAAAAATCCTAACTTTAAGACTTTCGGTATTCACAGAAGGCATTTAGGAGTCCTAAAGTTAGGACTACTAACTTCTGTGAATACCGAAATGAGTAAGTTCATTCTGTGAATACCAAAATGAGTAAGTGTATTCTGTGAATACCAAAAGTACTAACTTTACGTTTTTGACGTAAGTTAGTTCTGTGAATCAGGCCCATGGATTATATAGATTTTATTCGGCACATTTGTCACTGTGTATCCCATATGCCAAACTTGATATCAAATCATGCTCTTACTCCCACTTTACTCTGTGGCCTCGCCCGCCACCACGTTTGCCAACAAATTAATTTGCAGGGCAAGAACCAAGGAAAGGAAACTTGATTTTCTCTACTGCAGGGGATAGGTTATAGGGATTAGACAGGTAGGGGAGATTTTTTTTTATATATATAATAGAGGAGCCACTACACTGATCATCGATTTATCAACTTTAGCTTATTCAGTCACGGGTTCAATTCACAAGGGAAAAATCTGAACAAGTGTAAATTAATCTATTATGGGAAACCATGATATATGTCCTGGAATCACTTCACATGGGTATTGCATGATTAAATGTGGCACATGTTAAGAATGGCCCACCCACCCTTTCACTCGTATCCCATTTCCTTTCTTTTAAGTTACCATCCATTCTTTCATGTCTCCCTCAAGCCATCAAAGCTCATTTATGAGATTTTGCTGCATTGCAGATAGAAGAGTCCATAATAACTCAACCACCACTGTGGCTGGTAAAGCTGGGGGAAGCGGTGGTCACCTCACACTCATTTTTGATGACAACGACCAGCGATGCCATGGCAATAGCTAGTGAGTATAGTAATTGCAAGAAATATATAACTTACCAGTGCCTGTCCCTGCTGCCGCATCTCCTCTTGCAATTGAGCCATCGTCGTCTACTCCTGCAGTGGCACTGGAGCCGGCATCACCAATGTTCTGTGTGGCTAGAATAAAACATTACACATAGTTTAGATCCCAGATACGCTACTCCAAATACAACAGCAGTGATGCACTACAGCTCAGTTAGCACGTATTTTCCTAATATCACTCTGGGCATTTGATTGGTTTGTTCACAAAGTTAGACAAGCCAGGCGTGGAATGACACTCAATGAAAAACCTATGGTGTTGGGTGGCAAATGCAATGAGAGTGGGACCTCATATCTTTTTTCCAGCCTTACTGCACTGTCATTGGAAACTGGTGGTGTACTGTAACTATAAATGAATGGGTCTGCAGCACACTACACGGAGAGTGTGTGTGGTCCATGAGGACCATGGCCACTCTCTCGTGAACTGAACTGTGTTAGAGCTAAGCATAAGCAGGAAAAGGAAACCCTTCTGAACAAACATACACAGTGATTTTTATAAATTTAAAATACTAGCTTACTTGGGCCTTCTGTCTGAATCTTCACGAATCACAATAGATAGTACCAACATTCCAATAGACAAAAAATACCCCAAGATTCTATGGTTCTACCCTAAGAAGACCACAGCAATCATAAAAGGACTTACTGGGATCTGCAGAGCCCACGGCAGCGGCGCTGGTGGTCGGCACCGGCTGACTAGCTTGTCCCGGACCCTTGGAATCATCCCTCTTTTTCCCCTTGGGCGCTGATTAAAGAAAATGAGAATATAAATATAACTAGATTAGTGGTTCTGTTAATAATCTCCGCAAAATGTTCTATGAAAAGCAAATGCAGATCACCTATAGTCATACTAGTTTTTTTCGACTCGCGTCTTTTGACTGTCATTAAATCCATATTCCAAATCTCCTTAACAAAAACTAAATTTGGAATTAATGTATTGCAGTTAATGATCTTTGATTTTATTCTATTCCCATTTCTCAAAAGCCTTGATGAGCCAACTTAGTCTCCCTTTTTGCAATGCATAGATGCATACTTCACATCATCACTGTGAATTCAATTAAATACTCTGAAACTGTACAAGCTACATAAACAAAGTCACCGAGAGAACGTGCTACTCAGAGATTCACTATAGTGACAGAAGAAACAGTCTGCAATGGCTTCTTAATTAATCAGCCAAAGCGAGCACCTGATGAATGTGATTAGGTAGCTGCACCTGTCTAGAAGAGATTAGAAACTGGATCACACAATAATATACCATCATAAACTTTACTAAACATATCTTACCTCTGAGTATGAGCAGCATGCAATTCGGATTTTTTTTTAGCAATGTAGAACACAAACACAACAAATAATTAATCTCACCGAGCCTCGGAATCTCGACACCTAGCAAGTCGAGCAGGTCCTGTTCCCGGTCGAGAATGTCCTCCCAGCGGTGTGTCAGCTGCTGGGAGGTGCGCCAAACCTGGCTGGCGTGCTGCACACACCGGCGCACCGTCATCGAGCGGCGCTGATGCTACCTGCAGGGGGTAGTCGCTACCGGGCCTGCTGGCAGCATAGAGGGGAGGTGGTGCTGCACAAAAACAAACTAGCGCTGCCACCTTCTCCTCTCACAAAGATCACCCGGGACTGCACACCTGGGAATCGGCACTGCCTGCATGGAAGACACACTTCTGCTATGGCACTGGGTGGGGAAATAAACTAAAAAGGGAAATGAAAGGGAACATAAAGAAGAAAGAAATAAGGGAAGAAGCAGAAATAAACTTAGTCAAAAAGTCACAAAAACATGAAAAAATGTAAACAAAAACATAAAATACACAAACACAAAGACACACACTATTGTAAAAAGTAAAAATTAAGGGTAGAAAAGTAATAAAAGAGGAGGATGACAAAGATTAACAAGAGATAAAAATTAGACCAAGCACCATAACAGAGAGCAGAAAATCAAGATGGCTGTGCCCATGCAGACCACGTGGTGCTGTTTGCGCATGATTTAGAATGCGAGCACACTTCAGGACCGCGTAGTGCCGTTCCCGTGCGCCTTACAATCATTAAAGTGCGCTACTCACCTGTGAGGGTCTCCAGGAGCTGGGGGAGCGTGCATGCGGACGCACTCCGTGTTCCCAACTCAACAAGAACTGGCGCGCCGGCAAACTCCGCCTGAATACGGAACTCTGCATAGCCTGGCAGAGTTTTTTTGCAACTCCGTCCACCCCTAGCACCTACCTTGGGTCAGTCTGAAGTCAAGGTATCTCTTAATTAAGAATGGGAGAAAAAAGTTGATGAGTAGAATTCTAAAAATATTTGAAGACCGAACATGAAAGACATATGTATCAAAATTAAAAATGTTGATACAAAATATTGCGTATATAAGTTTTAATACCCATTAAGCTCAGTCACATCTATGCAGAGTCTTTGGGATTACGCTGAGGATACAGGGAAGATGGGGGGATCTAGCATTTCAAAGAAACTAATTTTAATATGAAATTACCCATTAGGATCATCCTCTGATACATTGATAACCCATCTTCTGAAGGCACCTAGTTATAGTGAACTTTTTAAAGACCAACACAAACAAGCACAGTAGAAATTCAACAGAAGATTGTCTGCTGAGACTTTGGAAAGAACTACTGTTGGAACACAATACACATTCTCCAGACCACTTCAAAAAAATCTCTGAATCCCCTTAAAAGTTACTTTGCTGGCAAATACAGAAAGTGAACATGCATAACTCTTTATTAAGTAGTCTTACTTATGACAAACGCTGACATTGGGGGTCAAACCCAGGACTTGACATGGCATGATAGGCCATTTCGATATAACATATTCTCGACCTAAGCACATCGCTAAACATGTGTCTTGTGGGACAGTGATTACCAGGACTGCTGCAATCATGATATGCATTTGAATATAAAAGCCTTGAGAAAGCTCCGGGCTAACCGGCCAATTAAGTGGCGAAACACGTGTTGGCTGCTTCAGCATTTGATATTCTGTGAAACATGCCATATTTGTCGAAAATTGATTAATATTTTTCGATGGTGAAAAATAAAAAAGCAAGATAATATACAAGAAGCATCACTCATATTCTTTATAGCAGAAAATATCTGAACTGAGGAACAAGAAAAGATCCTAAATTCACAGGAAGACACACTCACTCTTCTCTCATAATTACTAAAACATTGAGGCATGGAAGATCAAAACCTCAAGTAGCGTTCCTACTACACAAAAAACGGAAAGAGCATTGCTTGGCCGGGGAGAGTTTTGGACCGTGTATTTGAAAACTACACAACTCTTTATTGAGTAGTGTAGTTTTGAAAGCTAATTTGGAATCTCATCATTTCTATCACCATCAATGGTAGTTAAATTTTTCTAACAAACAGGAAGCATAATCTATCAATATCTTTTTTGTCTTTTCCAGTTAGCATTAGCATCAATAATTAACATGAACTTGATTGCCACTGTGGTTCTTTGCCAAATAAATATTAATTTACTTCATTCTTGAATATTTTGATGCATTTCAACAATTGGCATGACTATGTAACAGAGTCTACTACAGGCCAATGGTCATATTTAAGATAATATGCCTCTCATGAACGCTGGTTTGTAGAACGGTGATCTGTTGTGTTCATGAATATGTTAACGATGCAACAAAATCTAAGATGAAGACTGCACAAAATGGACTCCGTATTATGTAGCTGCATGGAATGAAGAACTAGATTGGTGAAGTTGCCTGCTCCAAGCATTACATCTATGCCAGAAATGACTTCTGGTCACAGACGACTTTCGGGTTAATCAATAGAACTGATGGCAGTGAATATGCCTAATGACTGCTCTGTGTTACATGTACTTGGGATCTCTACATTGCTCTCTCTCTACATTCCTCTCTCTATGTGCGCTGCAGAATGCAGTGCACATAGAAAGAGGAAAAAACTAAGAGAAATAAACATATTTCTCCTCATTACACCTCGTTTTTGGCGGATTCCCAGGTCTACCACTTCTGGCAAATCTGGGAATGAGTCAAAATCCATGGATGTTGCAAGGGAACACCCACCCAACGCCCATGGAAACGCCTCCCTGGCACAGAGTTATGCAGTGCAGCAATTTGCGCAGCATTGCATTACTAGAGTCTTATGAAGCCAATCTCGACCTCATAGATGGCCTTGCGTGGCTTCATAAATCTCATTTTTAATTTGCCTCCCTCTTGCACCATGTTGCGTGGTGAAAGAGTGATGCAAAGGGGCTCGTAAATATGCACCTCTGTTTTTATGCTTTCGTAACATTTAGGGATAATGAACAAATGCCACTGAGAAATAATGGATGAAGGAAAGTACCTTTAAAAATAAATCACCTTTGAAGGTAAAACTCGGTTTGCTCTTGTTCCTTTGTTTTAACTATATGATGAAATTGTATGATGCATAGCTATTTTAGTGGCATAGGTGAAAAGCAGCTCTGTCTCCACTCAGTGTATCATTCCAATGAAATTAAAGCCTTCCAGTGACAGTATTGTTATCATGTATGCAAAATAAGTGCAAAGTCTTTGAAACTGAAAAATTCTTATAGAGTTTAATAGATAATAATAAACATGCACATCGTATTCCACTCGCTCTAGAGGTTAGTTATTTGTAGGTTTCTTTGCCAAGTGTAGTCTGGCTGTGAAACATACTCTCAGTAAACGACAATGTACTTATTTAAATGATTTTGTCAACCTTCACCTAATTGAGTACAGAAGTTTATTTTCAAGGTGACAATCAATCAATCAATCAATTATTCAATCAATCAATCAGGGGAATTGTAAGCGCGCTACTCACCCGTGAGGGTCTCAAGACGCTGAGGGGGTGGGAGGGTCCGCAGGTCTGTTTAGCCGAAGAGCCAGGTCTTGAGAGTCTTCCTGAAGGTGTTCAGGGAGGGGGCGCGTCTGTTGTCTTCCGGTAGCTCGATCCAGGTCTTGGCTGTAATGTGAGGGAAGGATCTTCCGCCTGCTCTGGCTCTGTGGATGCGCGGGGTTTCGGCCAGTGCGAGGTTGGAAGATCGGAGGTTTCTTTTGGGTACGTGGAAGTTGATTCTGTCGTTGAGGTATTTGGGTCCGTTGTTGTGTAGGCATTTGTAGGAGTGGGTGAGGATTATGCAATGCAATACTATGACAAATTACTCTACACCTAGTGCACCTAGAGAATGTACATACAAGTGCAGAGTGAAAAATAAAGAAATAACTTAATTTTTAAAGCTTATTTTTTTCCACCTTGAAGGAACCTCTTTTGTAATAACTGTACAAATGATCTTATAATGTCAAGGTTGCTATACAGTAAATTCATTGGAAAATTATCTACACTTTCATTTAGAGCCATTACTCTCACCGCCATGTGGAGTTCAAGTGTAAAAGTCTGTTAGATTATACATATTTTAAACAACTCCTCCGTGTAGATTTTTGCTTTTTATTAGGCGATATTTTAAATTGCTTAAGTGATTGGCATTGGATGAGCTTGGTGCACAAAAGATCACATAAATTCGATATTCTGATTCATAGACAGAGGGTTGGTAGAATTTTGTGTTTGTAGCTGCACATATGTGTGTGGAAAAATTGTCACTACAGTGAAAATGCTGCGTATGCAATTTAAGGTTAAATGCAGGCATGAGGGCAATTGTATCAGGGGCACCAGCTAAGGTGCAATGTGGAGAGAGACACAAGAAGAAGTGAGATGCGAAGAATGACAGCGGCGAAGAGGAAAAGGAAGTGGTTAGAAATTGGGTTATTGGTTGACTGGGGTATGAGCCCTGGTCAAGCAGCAACCACAATCCTAGTCAGGATAAGAGGTAGGCAAACCTTAAATTAACCTGTGCTCAACCTCTGGTAGCTTGGCACAGAGCAGTCAGGCTAAACTTTTAGAGGCAATGTGTAATGTATGTGTGCAACAATTCAAACAATAATACAATGAAAACACCAGACAAATATGATCCCACACTAGATTTTTTAAAATAGAGTAGACTTTAATAAATAAAGCAAGACCAAAATGTCAAAAATCGAATTATTAGAACTGGAGATATTGTCTTTTAAAGGTTATAGTAAAAATAATGCCAATAAGCATAAAGTTCTTTTTCAATTCAGGGCAACCCTGATAGACGAAGGGTCAGCTACAGGGACCAGTTCATCCCTCTGAGCAAAGTACCTTAAATCCTGGTTGCCAAGCATTGTGTGGATCCGTGATGAAGATGCATACGCAGCCGAGGTGGTGCAACGATTCCGAGATATAAAGAGGCTGCGGTGCAAGGTTCTGATGCATCAACATTGAGGATCCTGTCGACAGGGCCTGTGATACGAAGTGTGGTGTCAAGGGTGCGAGGCGCAGCTCAGGTGATGCATTGGTTCCAATGATTGGTAAAGCTGTGATGTGGAGTTTTATCATCGTCGTCTTCAGGACTGATGAGGGATGCGAGGAGCTGGCGCCAGGAAAAGCGTCACGCAGTGGCAGTTCCGAAGGCAATGCGTCGTTCCCAAGATGCAGGAGGCGGCGGTGATGCAAGTCTTTTGTGACGGGTCCAATACACGTAACAGCAGCGATGTGTCTGTTATGCTAATGGATGCGCCACTCTGCAGAGGAGATGTGTTCATTCTGTTTGGTGATGCGTCGCTCAGCAGAGAAGATGTGTGCAGTCCGCTGGTAAGTACCTTAGGCCCAATTCCAAGGGTCCAAGACTGGGGTGTCACCACTTGCCCTGGTAGACTCACTAATGGCAGCGTACAGGAGCAGTGGTTGGAAGCCTGTTATGTCCCTAAGGCTTCAGATCAAGAGGCAAGCTAACTAGCCCTTGAAGTTACTCTGGGTTCTGGGGGTAAGTGATGCAGGTCCAGTCCTTTCTCACCCAGGCAGGAGGGCAGCAGGCTAACAGGTCAGCACCGCAAAAACAGGAGTCCAGCAGAGCAACAATCCAGGAGAGTGGCAGTCCTTCATCAGCTCAGCAGTCCTTCTTCCAGGCAGAGTATCCACAGGTCGGGAAGTGGTGGTGTCTGAGTACTTATATCCAATGATGCCTTTAAGTGGGGGACACTTCAAAGACATGCCTTTGAAGTGCACAGAGCTTTTCCCTTCCTGCCCTGGCTCTAGACCCACTACAGGGGGCATTCATCCCTTAGTGTGTGTACAGGACACAGGTTATTCAGCTCCTCCCTCCCATCCTGTCAGGTACAGGACGCAAAGGATGCAAAGGAGTTCAAGGGGCAGAGGAAAGTGAGTGGCACTGACAGGAGAGAGCACACATGGAGAAATAGGGAAGGTTTGTAAGACAGAGAAATTAAACAAAACTCCTTGGAAAGACATAAAATGAGAGGATGAATATGGGCATGAGCGATTAAAAGAACTGAATAAAGAGCTCACCCGGAAGACAAAGGCATGAGAGAGAGAGGGAAAGATTTGTATACAGAGAGAAAGATGGAAAAGAATTGGGAAATAAGAGACTGAATGAAGGACATAGGTAGAATGAGAGACACCAAGGAGTGGAAAAGTAGAGATGAGAGATAGAAAGAGGAAGGAATGGAGAGAGGGACAAATAATTTATAGGGAGAATGAGATGTTTATACAGCAAGTTAGACCTAGGTATGGAGACAGGATATAAAAGCAGAGGATGAGACAGAATGAAAAGTTGGTGCTATAGATGGATAGATAGACATACAGAGATCTATTAAATCAGACATATAGTTACACTTGGTGACAGTGAAAGTGAAATTAGGGAATAGAGAAGGGTGAGAGAATAGAAGGATCATATATGTGTTTTTGTGAGAGAGGGCCATGGGACAGATAATATCTAGGAGCTAATTAAATGGCTGCATTTAGAGTGAATTGCTGTAGTGTTTTCAGATTCAAATCATTTCTCTACCCACAATACAAAAGGCATCAAGTACCAAATTGTATACAAACAACAAAGACATCACTTGCAGAGAGGCTCCTTACTGGCAAGCAAAAGAGGGACCCCTGTACAACTCAGATGTGTACAACTGTGAATGCTTGCTGAAACCTCCCAGGGAGTTTGACAGCCATCTAAGTGGGTTGACCGCTACACGGGATCCAAATGTGACCAAGCAAAGTCAATGGTTCAAGGGTGATCAGGAACTTCAGGGGAATGAAAGTAAAGTGAGGAGGAACTTCAGTGATGTGAAGATTATCAGGATTTTCCGGCGCCTTATGTGAGCTGGAGCTTCATGGACATATGTCCTGAGCAGAAGCCTCTAAGAGACCTGAGGGTGGCCAACAGCCTCAGAGAAACGTGGCAAGCAGGACGCTTGCGTACCTGAGGGTGACCATGAGCCTGAGACTGAGCAGAGGACTGAGGGCTTGTAGGAACATCAGGAACCTGGGAGTAAGTAATTGTTTTAGTGAAATGTAGGTAAACTGGAGCCTCAAGGAGCTACACTGATCAATACCCTTGAGAAGTCCCTGCTCGCCTCACAGTCCTCTGTGGGAAATGGGACAAAACAGGAGCCTCAGGTCCTTGAGCAGAGCACCTGGTGATTTGACCTGAGGGTAAACATACAGCTCAGGGCATCTCAGGTGAATATGGTTCTCAGTGACCTGAAAGTGAGTTGTCTGGATAAGAATGAACAAGAGCTGCAGGGACCAAGAATGAAGAAAGAAATCAGGTGTGCTGAATTTCATAAGCATCTGAGAGTGAGAATGACCCCTTCAGGAGCTCAGTGTGAGCAGAAGCATTAGGGAACTGAGAATGGAAATGAGCTTAAAGGTCCTGTTGGCGTGTGAGGAGTTTCATCACAAACAAATAATGAGCAAGTGCTTCAAGGCCTTAGAATGTACAGGGTCCCTTTTTCCTTAAGGGTGAACAGAGTCCTCCAGACACGAGGATGGTCCTCTGACTCATGGCCTGAGGGCAGACAGGGAATTCAGGGATTCAGGGACAAGGGAACCGAAAAGTGATTAACAAATTCAAGGACCTGTGGTGAAAAAATGTATAGGCTTGAAGATAAGGTGAGGAGACCTTTAGGTGAGCAGCAGGGGAATAATGGTGTTTCTAAGTTTGGCCAATGCTACTGTCACTACAAGCTTGAAAAGCTTAACTTATCATTGATTTCTCCCAAAATGACTCCCCTGTGATTAACTAAGCAAAGTCTCATGAAAGGTCAATATCTACAAATGTAGGCCACTTTTCGTTGGGTGCCTGGGCGGAATTTTGATCCCAATTAGACCCTGCCTGATAGAAATGTTGCACTTATAAACGTTTAAAATTGGAGTACTCCAGGAATGTTCTCACTCTCTATTTACTTATAATATGCAAGGCAATTTATGTGACTCTCCTAAGATTTAGAAATCTCCTACAAATCTTGTAGTAGTTCTCCAGGTGACGATAATTTTTTTGCTGCCTTCAGTGGAGACCGAAAGCACGTATACACCTCAAGTAGAACAGGAAGTGAGCTCAAGAGAATATTTATGCATATACATATACGTATAATGGTAAACACAATGCAGGTCTTGCCAGGTAGTCTATGTTTTTGTCTCTTATAGTGAGTTTTCATTTACATTCCCATCATTACAAAAATCAAGACAGATTACAACCCTACTAAAGAAAATCAGCTAGAACCCTCTGTATTTGAAAAAAAAATCTACAGCCAGTCTCCAAATGTCCTTTCCTTTGCAAAATTGTAGAAATAACTGTTGCATTATTTACAACTCTTCCCACTCAATTCGGAAAATGAACTTCAGGGGCAGGATCACAAAACATTTTTTTTACAGGTACTATGTAATGTCGGTGGGATGGTAAGTACTTGGTGCAAACACCTTTCACTACAATATTATTAAAGCGGGTTTCTGAAGGTGCTAATGTTTGGCAAGAATTGCTGTACATATTTGTTATGTTGCATTTAGTAATGGTGGGGATCTGTTCTGCGGCGGTTTGTGCTGCTGTGTGTTTGTGCTTCTATATTGCATTTTATATTGTTGTGTTGTACTGTGGTTGTTAGGATGCATTCTGCATTGACTGTGTGTTTTTGTCTGTTAACTTTTATTTGTGTTGTTATGTCGCTTTGTATATCTTAGTGTGTTATGTTCTGCTGTTTACTTTATATATGTCAGTCAATGTTACATTTTCAGGCAAAAGCAACATCTGTCTTTAATGTTCCTGTGAGAAGCAACCATTTGCAACTGTCTAAGGTGATAAAATAGCACTGCTTCGGTTCTTCAACCATTAAAAACACCAGTCAGCTCAAACCTGTGGCAAAGACTGTGCCGTAAGTTACTGCATACAGTACACACTTTATGTGATACAACCCCCTAAACATTTCAACCAGGATTCCGACCAAAATGTAGCACTGAATCAGCGAACCTGCATATCAAAATTATATTCTCCGAGCTGTGGGTGAAGTTGGACAAAGCTTTAACTTTTATTCACTTGTTAAAAATATGTTCCAAAACAATTATGTTGATTTAGATTTGGGAAATCAAGCCAGGTGCTCAACTCCTCTCATTTACCTTGCAATAATATATCATTTAAAAATAGGTGACGATAAAGGAAATAGAGGCATCATTGGGTGGTGGCCTTGAGAGGGCTGTAATAATAGATGGCATAGTATACTTTTTCCATAAAGGTTTCGCTTTTATTTCATATTACAAGCAAGTTCTTACCTCACAGCTCGTTTGTAATAGGAGAAAATATCACTAGTCACACGAAATAGGGTATTACAGTGGCGTAGTGATATCAGAATAGCTCCTAGTGCATGACAGACACACAGTAAGATTTAAAATGTTTATTGCATAATTAATTTAAATCACTGCAATCATAACTAGGAAAGTTAATTAAAATTATATTATGTTATATAAGCAGTTAATTTTAGGTAGTGAATTATGTTCACATAATTGAAGGGTGCTCCGTCGAATACAATTCAGTAGTAACATGGTTTATTTATTTACTTATACTTTTTATTTGATTTGCAGAAAATACCAGGGTCCTGCTTATGACAGCTTTCTTAAAACTAGCTACATACATTTTCAAAGAACTCTGTTAGGTAGGTGACAGTATCGCTCAAACAAGCCAGAACATCCTTGCCTGTCTTTCAAGCTCCCCTGCTATGCATTTTACTAACTGGAGGGTGACAAACCAAGCTAGTGGGTACATCTGCTAGTAAATATATTTACTTTAATTTTGACAGAGACTGAAGAGGAATTAGAAATCAAACATATGACGCCCGTCTGGTTGCCGCTGCCTGCTGCCTGTTGCCACGAGGGGAGAGGGGGACCAGGACCGCACGTCCCAGCCTCCCAAGCGGCCGTTGCCGCCGACGTCAGCTTCTTGCGCCCGGAGGCGCTTTATAATCCACTGTGGGCTCCTGCAGCGCGGGACGCCCGTCTGGTTGCCACTGCCTGCTGCCTGCTGCCTGTTGCCACGAGGGGAGAGGGGGGCCAGGACCGCAAGTCCCAGCCTCCCAAGCGGCCGTTGCCGCCGACCTCAGCTTCTTGCGCCCGGAGGTGCTTTAAAATCCACTGTGGGCTCCCGCAGTGTGGGACGCCCGTCTGGTTGCCGATGCCTGCTGCCTGTTGTCACGAGGGGAGAGGGGGACCAGGACCGCAAGTCCCAGCCTCCCAAGCAGCCATTGCCACTGACATCAGCTTCTTGCACCCAGAGACGCTTTAAAATCCACTGTGGGCTCCCGCAGCGCGGGACGCCTGTCTGGTTGCCGCTGCCTGCTGCTTGTTGCCACGAGGGGAGAGGGGGACCAGGACCGCAAGTCCCAGCCTCCCAAGTGGCCGTTGCTGCTGACGTCAGCTTCTTGCGCCTAGAGGGGCTTTAAAATCCACTGTGGGCTACCTCAGCGCGGGACTCGCGCGGGCGTGCCATGGCCGTGCCCAGGCAAAGCCCGGGCCAAGGGTGGGCCCGTCTGCGCCCGTCCGAGAACGGAGGAGGCTGGGCTGGGCCGCCCCTCTAACATCTGGACCTCGGGACCTCGGGATTATTGAGCGCCATTGTCTGAGGTACTGTGCCCATTATTATTATCAACACTACTAGGGGGTGCCAAAATGAGTAAACGTAAGACTATCACTGATTAGCGGGGCCCGGGAGTTGTGGGGACACTTGATGCATTCCTTTTGAGGGCTGAGTCAGCCCTCATACATTAGATAGAGTTAACAGAGCGCAGGCTTTCACTGGAGCCTCTGATTATGCAGAAACGGTCTCCACTCGTTGGACATTCCTCGGGCAATGACCCTCGAGATCCTCAAGATCCTCCCCCCCAAATCTTACAAACACAACATACGGCGTCAGATCCTGAAATTTCTTCACCCCCTGAGTTAACAAGCAGGCCCAATATAATTACAAGGGGCCAGAAGGCTTAAACAAGACGAGACAGTAACAGTAAGCCTCCATCCAAAAAGAGAAAGGGTCGGGGTCCTCTGAAACATAAACAAAAATCCTCAACAGTAATGAGCAGCGAAGCTATAACCGGTGATGGAGATTGTGAACTGGGGTCCAGTTTAGCACCAAAGACTAATGAATCCGTCACATTACCCCCAAGGATGAACAAGGTGGACTTTTGGAAAAGGCTTGAGATTATGGTATCTATTTTAATTGATCCACTGTCACAAAAACGAACCCAAATTGAAGACAGACTTGCTAAATTGGAGAGTCTGGTTATAAATATCTGTCCAGCCTCCCAGGACACACACACTGGTAGAGGTTCTGGGCCTTTGGTAAATCGGGGGTTGGGAACTGGAGCTCAACCAACTGCAATCAACCGTGAGCGTGGCCAAATCCACTACGCAAGCTCTAATGTTAGCATTGCTGAACCTTTAGCTCTATTTCGACCCCCCCCAACAAGTCTTAGAATCCTCAGAATATACTGGACATTTCCCTAGCATAGTAGGTCAGAGTACTTCGCATATACACTTTATTAACACCTCTAACAGGACCGCACCAAATACACGGATACCTATGTTGGGTGATGTAGGGAGAGATATTAATACACAGAACTCTCGAAGATCTAACCCGAGCCATACTATAAATCCAAACCAGACCCTGCATCTTCCGCCAGAAGTAAACCCTTATACAATTGTGTTGGCAAATGTCCCCCCTTTACCTCCCCATGCCCTCGAACACTGGACAACTCTGAGGAATAAATCATTACACCTGTTGAGCACCAGAACTGGCCTAACTAACACTCTCTTCTCGGAATTCAAAATGGTTAGAAGAATAGGATGGGTCGGCAAAACAAATAAGCTTCTAGCAGGTGACTGTGTGGTTTTAGCCTTTAGGTCTCCCCACTTGGTGCAGTCCATCCTTGATAAGGCCGGCAACCATTTTATTATGGCCCAGGGAATCAACATCCTGTCCTTAGGGTATTTTTATCAACCCCCAAAGGTATTATGGACCAACCCGGTCGAGGAGGACCATCAAGGTAATACGCAGTATAGGTATAGGGTCCCAGTTAGTAACCATTTCGATACTTTAAACACCCAGGAAGACACAGATTGCCTAATTCAATCTAAAGACCCTTATCCTATTTGTAAGGATGACCTTAACAGTAATAGATCCGATAAACTACTCAAAGGTAGAACCACCGCTGAGTATGCACAAAAAGAATTAAACAACTACCCTTCATTACCGGCTCATCCGATGCTGAGAGAAGAGCTATGGGGCACCAGTAGTTTGAATGTGCACTCTAAACCTATTAAACCCACAAGTCCAAATCAGGTATTAGTTACTAACTGCGAATTAACTCTGAATAATATCGCAGCAATAAGGCCCTTAAGTAACATTCACAGTGTCTCTTGCAATCTGGTCTTCTGGGAACATTTCAGGTTTACGATCAAAGTTGACTAATCTTTTATGGTGTGATTTTATCTCAAATTTCGATATAATGTGTTTCCAGGAAACATGGGTAAAGGGCACAATACACATTAATGGTTTTAAAACCTTTCACACTGCAGGTGTTGAGGCGGTTTGTGGAAGGGCAAAGGGAGGGTTATGCACCTATGTTTCTAACAGGTTGAATGTAAAAAAAATAGAGATGCATACAGAAGAGATTTATTACCAATTGATTTTAATCCATGTGGATAGGCAGCACTGTATTGCCCTGACACATTTCTATAATAACATTCCCCCGGATCAAATTGGAGTAGTTGTGAAAAAATTGGGCAACGATCTGAAATCATTCTACAATGACAATGCCAAGGACATATTTATAATCTTGGGAGGTGATTTTAATTCAGCTTTATGCTCAAATGATGATGGTAAATGATGTGGATTTATAAACGAAGATGGGATTAGCAATACCCATATCCGACACTCAAAATTGGGGGAACTATACAATGAAGTGATGTTTGGTCTTGACTTGGGGTTTGCGAATGAGCTATGTGTTACGCCTGCTCCGATGAGTTATACTTTTAATGGTAGAGGCTGCCTTACCACTATAGTTTACATACTGCTGTCAAATAGTCACGCATGCAGACTTCAATCTTTTCCTACACACGACATCTCATTGAGTGACCATTTTCCATTGAGCATTACTGTCTTATTACCGAAAAGACCATCTGGTAAAGGGGTTGAAATTGTGCACGTCGCACAAAACCTAACTATTGACAAGACAAATGGTTACTCCCTGCGCTGGTCGATGGTGGACCCCCTAGAAATCTTAAAACAAGTGATAACTAGGTGTAAATTAGATTTTGATGTCTGCTTGAGTGAAATAGCTTCACCTGATAGTGTTCTATTCTCCTTTCAAGAAATATCAGGAGCTATAAAGGAGGCCCTATTTGTACAGAACAGCAAAAAATGGAAACAACAGGGGTGGTTTGATTCCAAATGTACACAAGCATGTGCCAACTTAAAACATGAAATACACAAGACTCCAAGAAATCCAGGCGATAGCAGACAGGCTAGAGGGGCTTATAGGCTAGCGCTCAAGGAACGTAAAGCATCCTTGAGAAAGGACGCTTGGGTAGCACTGCATGATGCTGCTCTATCTAATTATAGTTCGGCTTTTTGGAAAGCAGTGAAAACTCCCTTTTTGACTCCTGGAGGTGGTCCAACAATTGAAATAGCCATAACAGAAGAACAATGGACTGAGCACTTCTCCAAGGTGTACAATAGTGATGGGAATATTGATGCGCCAGGCACCCAACATTATGGGGATGATGCTCTGGTACCTTTGACCCAATATACTGATCTCCAGTTCACTCTGGACGAAGTAAATCGTGCTATTTCACAAAGCTTGGGTGGTAAGGCTCCCGGGCCGGACGGGGTCCCTGTAGACTTATATAAGTCAAATGTGACATTATGAGGCCCGCTAATAACCCAGGTAATCACTGCAAGCTGTTCTTCCCCTTTTTTAATAAGTTGGGCAGAATCGATTATAGTGCCCATTTTTAAAAAGGGGAACTGTCAGGATCCTGGCTGTTACAGGCTGTTATAATATCGTTACTGGACTCCTTGGTAAAAGTGATAGGTCGAATCATCTTAGAACGACTTGAGGACTGGGCCGAGGACAACAAGGTTATATCTGATATCCAGTACGGTTTTCGTGAGGGCCTAGGGACTGTCGAACAGAGCTTAAATGTAACCATTATTATAGGGAAGTATACTCGGGTCAAAAAGGGTAGGTTGTTTTTAGCCTTCGTGGATCTCACTGCAGCTTTTGACTGTGTTAGGTACAGCAAGCTCTGGGAGATCCTTGAGGGTATGGGTGTGGATAAGCAAATTATCCATTTTCTTAGACGGTTATACAGCGATGGCACGGCTAGAGTGCGGTTCGCTGTTAACGGTGAGTGCTCTGCCCTGTTCCTAATAAGGAGGGGGGTAAGGCAAGGCTGCGTGCTAGCCCCTTTCTTTTTAATCTTTATATCAATGGCCTGGGCAAAGCACTGGTCAAAGACTGCCAAGACCTCCCCCAAATAGGTGGACGTCCAATACCTGCAGTTCTGATGTTGCGCACTCAAGTGGGACTGCAAAAGGTTTTAAATAGCTTCTCTGATTTTATGCGCAACCTTGGTCTTAGGGTGAACACCTCAAAAACCTTTATAATGAGGTGTGGCCATGGCAACCAGAAGTATAGGGATATGTATATAGATGAACAGAAGATAGGGTTTACTAAGAGATTTTCATACCTTGGTATACTTTTTGATCAGAACGACACATGGTCCCAAGCGGTCCTAGCTAAAAAACTGGCTTTTTTAAACACCACAGCTGCCCTTGCTAATTTTTCAAGAAAGTTAGGTAGGAGGCCGCTGGTTTAGATTTATAAGGCAAAATGCGCCTCCACGGCCATGTATGGGGCAGGGGTCTGGGGTTTTGTTGATGTGTACCCCTTACAAATAGTGGAAAACACATTTTTAAGGTATATCCTGGCAGTCCCAAATAGCATATCATCGCACGTTTGCCACTCTGAATTGGGTATACCCCACATTGCAGACCTTATAAAAATGGAGCCCATTCTTTTATGGCATAGGATTTGGTCATCTACAAAAACCGTGCTCAATCAGGACATCTTAAAGGACAGTTTAAAACTGGAAGGGGCTCTAACTATCCCATGGCTAAGGTATGTTCAGGACTTCATGCGTGACCTTGGCCATTTAGACTATTATACTGAGCCTAGCACTATGTCCACCATCTCAAGAAAAGAGCTAAAAACAGAGGGCCTCATGCTACTAGACACACTCAGAACATCGGCAGAGATCACAAAGCCCACTGTGCTGTCCAATCAAATGATTTTAACAAATGATTTTAACAACTTTTATTATTCAACCATATTTAACAAGTTTCATTCATTCCCAAAAATGAATGACTGGTCACAAGTATTGCACCTGTGTCCCTGTGATAACCACTCAGAACAATCCACCATACATGTTGTTTTATTTTGCAGATTTTATGCTGAATTAAGGAAAACATGGATTGTTACAATTTTAAAATCCCTAGGGATCAGACAATGCCTTCCTGCGTTTATTGTATTACAAGTTTTGGAAAACGAACACATAGTCTGGAGGGTAGCAATGTTTTTAAAGAGTATACTCAGATGCAGGAAATGCATTGTAATATAAATGTCTAGCCTACACAGACAAAAGGGATAGTGACTTCAATGAATGAATTTTATAATTAATTGTATATTTTAAATTCTTAATCTTACTGTGTATTGAATTGTGTTTTTTATGTGCTTTTATGATTGTCTAAAATAGCAATCGAATAAAGTTTTACTTGACTTGACTTGACATATGACAAAAAAGGAATAAAAAAGTGAATGTTTTTTGAGTTGGCTCATGGCCATGAGTGGGCCGCAGCTTTTCAGCAGCCTTCAAAATCATCTTCTCACAACTATCGGAATTCCTTCAATAAGGTGTGGGACTTTCAGTACTGCTGAATCGGTGTTGTGCCACTGACGAAAACACTATTGCAATATTTGAAGGCTAAAGTTCAAACAATCTTGGACTAAAATGTGAATTACGGTTGGATAATGCTGATCTTCGTCTGCACACTTCACCTACCTTCATAAATGGCAAGGTTTTTCAACTTTGCCTGAGGGAAAATTTTAAACGTCTCCGGCAGCTGGTTATAGTCAGTATTAGACCAATACACTGATTGATATTACTGCTTTTAGGGTAAGTTCTTTTTTGTATTTACTGATTGTACGAACTTTGAATGACTTTGTGTACTGCACAGAATAAGTGTACCATGGAAGTTTCTATAATTACTTTTTTTAATGTATCTTTATCACTAAATATTGCATTTGAATGATCCTTTTTCATAAGTAAAAAATGCCCTAAAACAAAGGTAAATTGGCTAGTTCAAGTCAAATTGGACTAGCCTGGCATATGGCCTCTGGTCTTGAAACGCCTTGATGATTACAATATCAGGATTATTTATCATTTGAGCTACTTTATCCCATAGTTCATTTATCATCTGTTTCATTTAACAGAATATGGATTTTAGCATTAGGTGCATTCAGTTACTCATGGTTATCATTGCAAAGTATGGGCAGTGTTTTATTCGGCTGCGCAGTCTAATCATTCCCCATATCATGTAGTAAAAGTATGTCTGGGTGAGGAGGGCTGGGAGAAATCTGCATTACAGTGGCACACCCAAAAGGTGGCTGGATCAGGGACAGTGTTAACTTCAAAGTCTATGAGCCAATGTGTCCCTAGAGACAAGATTCTAATCAGCATTTCAAAATACAGTCAACATGAAAGGACAGACTAAAAATGGGACATTGAGATGTGAAGGTTTCTTACAAACTTTAAAAGGTACAATTCAGAGAATAGTAAAACATATATGCAGCAGTTAACTCACTAAATTACATAGAAGTTCATTTGCCATGAAGGCTATTACTTTCAGGTGAAAAATCAAAGAAATACTAACTCTCAAGTGTGCAGCAAAATTAATAAGAAATCAGATGGCGTCTTTAGTAGAGGCCAAAACAATCTGGCTCACCCCCAAATTCAAGGGTTTAAATTCAGTTGTCTTCCACAGTAATTAGCAAAGTCAGCATTTTATGATCATTGCTCCAACAAATCACATTTTAAAATGTAACATAACCCTATCACTTTAGCACTAACCCGCTACATGAATATTACATCACCTGCTCTGACCTAATATTGACCATAGGTGTTAGAACAAACTAGCTACATAAACAAAAGGGAACCATTGTGGATGAAGCAATACAATGTGCAGGCAGGAAGGACCTCAGATATTGCAGCAAAAGTGTATCCTCTAGCGAGCTCTTCCAGAGCAGTGGCATACAGAAATAAACAATTGACATCTTGCTGTTCGCGAGAAATCTAAACGGAATAAACATCAAGATATGGCATCCATTTTTAACAAGATGGTGTCAAGGGCTAACAGAGGTCTAATTAGCCTAAACCAGAAAATCACACTCTAACACATTATAATCGTAATTTTTTAAAATTGTAATAGCTCTATGTCAGTATACATGTGTGAAGCAAGATGAAGAGTGACTGATATTTATGCACATTTTAGTTCAAATCAACAAAAGTTCCCTTGGTTCCACCCCTGATGATTTCATCATCACTAATACACAAACTATTTACATTACAGTACGCATCACTTTCTGTCTCTTGCATCTCGATTCTTCCAATATCTTCAGTTGATGAAAGACCTGTTCTCTGACATCTCCCAACTCCATTTCTTCTGTTTTCCTCTTTGATATCATTGAATCCTTCTTCTTGCACCAACAATTTAGAACCATTTTAGAAATGGGTAATTCAAAGAATTTAAAAAGGAGGATCAGAACTATTGCACACATTACCACAATAGTTACAGGCTTAACATAACATGCAGCATTCCTCCCCCCAAACCATCATTCCAATCATCAACCTTTCTAAAACCCTTTACAATCTCACCATACCTGGAACCACTGACTCCCACAAGGCATACTCTTCAAAAGCTTTGACTTCACAATAAATATTAGTGATATTATTAACATATGCATGAATAAGCTTACAGTTATCTGGGATTAAGGTACAACACTCTCTTACCCTCAAACCCAATGGACTCCACCCTCCTTTGCCAGATGGATATCCAGCATAAGGTGCACAATCATCGTTCGCATTGCAATTAGCTCATTATTCATCTGGGTTAATGCTCCTGCAGTATTAGAAGCAAGGTGGTGTACAAGAGTAGATGATATTCTATTCTTTGCATCATTTATAGCCACTCCAATAGATTCATAGTACCCAACACATCTAAAACAATTAGTCCAAACCCATGCTTTGCCTCGTCAAACCAACAGTATCATTCATCTCATTTACAAGGTAAACCCTTGGGTATGCCAAAGCAAGGTAACAACTTCCCTCTCAATTACAAGGTAGGATAAAATGAGCAGTCTTACCACACATATAATAAACTCCTCTAAATATTGGCTCTTCACAAACCAAAAACTCACTGTTGACAACAGAACTCCTTTCATACTCACTTTCTCTAACAAATTTCATTGATCTAGTTTCCTAAAATTCATATTGTACCATGCACAACTCTATTCTTTTTATTGTCCATTCAAATTTCTAAATTTCTCTTCAGCTTGAATTTGTTCTCTAATCTAACTCATATCTTTCCAATCATTCACAATTTGTACTCCCCTGCCATTATATTTCCAAACAAACTCCCACTCTTCTTCACTCAAACTACATAAATGCCAATTTTGAATTTTATAATTAGCTTTCAAAATAATTTGTGCAAGCTTCTTTAAATATTTAAATGTCGTAGGCTTCCCAGAAATTTCAGAAAAAGAATGTTCTTCCAGCGAAGTATTGTAACCAGAAAGATATGGTGATAAAAACTCTGCTTATGGCATTCACTGTTTGTTCTCTTCTGAATATTTATAACAAAATCAATATTTTCTACAAACTTTAAAAAGCTTTAGTTTCAATAACTCATTAGGATTAAGCAAAAGTTCAATGTGGCTTTCCTTGTTTGGCTTCGTTTTCAAAAATGAAATGGCAACATTTTCTCATATCATAGACTTCCACATCTGATTTTTCTTCTTCTTCATCTTCTGACACAGATGCTAGATAGGTCCATTCAGACAATGTGTACTTTCTGTTTGCCACACTCTCTCATTTTGGTTTTAGGCAACAGGTGATTTAGATTTACTATTCTCAGAATCAATTTCAATTGTCCCTTGTTCTTCTCGGATTGATTCTGATCTTTGCGTCTTCCAGTGTAGGTATTTACAGCTTCTTCTCACTTACCCTGGCCGCTTATCTCCTTGATGCACATTGTCAATTTCTGTGTCTTCACTTGTGACTACTCCTGAAACTTCTCCACTCACTGCCAAAATTGTTCTTTGAAGAGCAACTTGGCTCACTGTGAACTTCTCTCCCTTTAAGGTTCCTGAGACACAGATTTTCAGCCTTACTTTGTCATGAGCTGTAACAGTTTCAGTTTCTTCTCATTGCTTGTAACTTTGCAATGTTTTCCCTTGATTTTCAACTTGCTGATTTTCAAACTGGCTACTTGTACCTTCACCAGGATCATCTTCTCCCCCAATGGATCCATGCAGCATACTTTAGCTGGACTTAGTGAATAAGTAGTTGTTCTCAAAATAAAATTATTTTATGTTGGCCATAGGACTCTGTGTACTTTACAACTGCTGACCTGTGCTAATGTGCCTATGCTCCCTACCTTGAACATGGTAAAATAGGCTTACACCCAATTGACACACTTTATTTACTCATAGTTCCCTAGTAAAGTAGTACTACCTATACCCAGGGCCTGCAAATTAAATGCTACTAGTGAGCCTGCAGCAGTTATTGAGCCACCCACTTAAGTACCCCTTTAAAACATGTCTCAGAAAGGTCTGGGGTAAGCTCGCGGAGTGTCACTCTGCAGAATTCTGTGACATTACCAAACAAATCCCCCAAAATTCTGTGGAGTTCCATCAGCGGGGGAGTTATTGTTTTTGTTTAACATTACACCTGCCAGGCCACTTATGGTGATGCACTTTGTACCAAGCTTGTGATGGCTTCCTGCGGTATACTTTGTGCAGCGCCTGTGGGAGATTGTGATACCATCACAGCCTGTGTACCACCTTCATATGCTACATACTGTAAACACAGCCTGCCCCCTCACATTGAGCAGCACGGGCTCCTTGCTCTCCTGGACCAGCTCCTGCACATCGTACCTCGGGACACCGAGACCACAGTCACCTCCAGCAGCAGCTCCCCCGCTGCCAGACTGCCCTTGACTCCTGGCAGGGCATCCAGCTCATCCCCTTCTCCTAAGCAGCAGAGCTTGCCAAGCTCTGCACCCCCAATAGTGGCAGGGCCAGCCCATGGCTGCCAGTGGTTTGGCTCACCATGCTGCGGTTCACCTTGCCAGTTCAGTGACTCTTCATCTGGATCACCCTGACGAGGGGCTCATAGGGGCTCTGGCCAGAGACACGGGGCAAGAGTGCTCTTGAGCAGAAACCCAACTTCCCTGTCCAACAGACTTGAAACCTCCACGAGAAGAAATTTTCCCTACTGCCCAAGGGTGAGCAGACTGGCGCTGTGCTGTCAGGTGCCTGCCGCACAATGGGCTGCGGGTGTGTCGGCCATCCCTTGTGGCAGCCAGCAGCCCTCTCTACCCAGCAGTCATTTTATACCCTGCCTCGGGCTCTGGTGAATGAGCTATGACTCCTTTAAAGGCTTCTCACTGCTGTTTGCTGCTTTGTCCCGATCCGCTCTTGGGAAACGATGGCGATAAGCGTAGTCCGCTGCCACTTTGGTGTTTGTGCAAGTCACAGGCTGCTTGGACTGTGGATCTCTCTCCCTACCCTGGCTGGGCTTTTGAAGGTGAAGTTCATGCTAGAAGGACCACTGGTGCATCTAGAGGTGAAAGAGTAGTACTGTTCTCATGGCTTCGGGCTCCCATACATGAAGGATTGTGAAATGGATATATGAGTCTTTGAAGCAAAAGCGAGCTGTTCACCCAGCACACAGACCCTCAGTGAAACCAAATGCAACAGTTAGCACGTCACTTCACTTAAACAAAGTAAAGGCACTCACTCAAACATGACATAGTGACACACACACTGCCCCTGATATGAATAAAATCAAGCTAGCAGGAAACTTTCCTACAGCCTTTTGAAGTTTCACCCCTATCACTACTGATGCTGGAAAGAATGTTATTGCAGACACTCAGTCTATGGAAATCACAAAAGTTAAGTTTACTGTTTAAGCCACACCCTTAATTACATAGTCCTCGCCACTTTTAGAGACATCCCCCAACCCCCACCACTACCCCCCACTTTTTTCATCCCTATTAAAGTCCTGGGTGTAGAATCATTTGAGGCATTTATAAGTACATCAGAGGTGATCATGCTGTTCAGAGTCCACCTAGCACCTCTGGTCAGCACACAGGCAGTGAGGTCTGTGACAACACACAAAAAATGACCATGAGAAGAGCATAGAGTGTGGAGGTGCTTCAACCACTTCTGTGTGTTTGGAGAATTTGGAGGGGTCAGGAATTGTTACTTAAATAACAGACTTGGGATTCTATGTATCTTTTTTCAACAATGAAGTTCTGTCTCTATTTGCTTTAAGAATCATTTAAAAACTCTGGTGTACTTTGGATGTTTGTTTATCATGCAGTTTTAATTTTTTTTAAACTGTCCTGACATTAACACAACAGCCATGCCTGTACAATTCAGATTGACAGCAACCATACTGCACATGCAATGTATATGTGCAGGCCTGCAGTGTTTCTAAGTGCCCAGTAATGGAAAGTTGGCAAACCCAAATACTACCTCTAAATCTGCACCAAGCAAATAAAGCTGTGGTAAGTATGAATACTGTGATTTTTTTTTAAATTCTGATTTCAAATATTTGTGCTTCTAAAATTTCAAAAGCACAAGGGGGTCCTTTCACATCTCTTCAAAATGTCTTGGCCCTTGTTAGGACATGAAATGTGGAAAATGCAATGGCATTAGCAAATCCTTTGCCACTTGTCAAGGTTTTGGAAATAAATGCTTTCATCCCATGGTAAAATATTACATTTAGCCTGTGCCTTCTTTTGTCAACCCAAAAGTTTCTATGCCATTTGAATATGTTGACAAACAAACAGGTGCACATGTTAACAAAAAAAGTAAAGGTTTTGAGGGCACTTTAGTTCACCATCCTTGAAACATCGTATCCAGAAATAAAGCTAAGCTGGTCTCCCAAAGACTACGAAGATAAACCATTGCTGCACAGTGCTTGAGCGCAGCCTCGAACTCCCATCTATCTAGTCTCCTGTGACCGTAAAAATACCGAATTGACCTTTCTGGCTTGTCGTCTCTATATGGAAATGTTGACTGGAGGAACGCGTTCCTCTGTAGTGGGATCAACATAAGCGATGTTTTCTGTCAGGCCCGTACTCACTGCTGGTGCTTCTCCTTGGAGTGCAGCTTCTGTCCTGTGTGCTACTAACTTTTTAGTAGGGGTGAGCGGCGCATGCTGGTGAACTCCGCTCCACCGGAACTTCTCAGAGTTTTGCCGAACTCCCTGCTCCAAGCGGAGCATGGAGTAGCAAAAGCTCTGCGAACTCTGCCAGTTTACTGCCCAGCCTTAGTCTCAGGCCTGCTATTGCAGCCTGAGTGCATATTTGAAATTGCCATTTCAACCTGCCAAATTAAACCTTTTGCCAAGTCTAAACCTTCCTTTTTTTTTTTTACATATGTCACCTCTCAGCTAGTTCCCTTAATTGCCCACATGGCAAGGTGCAGTGTATTTAAAAAGTTGGTCATGTACCAAGTTCTTTTAAATTTTACATGACGTAATATGTAAAATGCAATATGTAAAATCTTCTACATTTGTTTTCCACCACTATAAGGCCTATCTCACCCATTGGATAACATTGGGTCACCTTATTACATTTAATAAGTGATAACGTTTGATTGGGAGCAGGTAGGAATGTCATGTTTGCACTCTAATGAATTGTAATTTGAAACCCTCTTTAATGGTAAAGTGGGATTTTATTTCACAATTCTGAAAATGCCATTTTTAGAAAGTTGGTATTTTCTTGTCCTAACCATTTGATGCCTGTGCCTTGGGTCACATGATGTAGGGGGAAGTCTAGAAGGACACCCTATCAAGGATTGTGGTTGTTGCTAGGGTTTTGTGGTAAACTCTGCTCCGCTGGCAGGGCGGAGTTTTTGTTACTCCACACTCCGCTTTGAGAGCGGTGTTCAGCAAAAACTTCGCCAACCGCCAGCAGAGCTGAGTTTACGGGTGCACGCTCACCCCTATATAAATAAACAGTGCTGTGCATGGTTAAAGGATGACAGCAGCTCAGGGTGCTGTTGAGAAGAAGTGCAGTGCCCCCAGACTGCTGCCTGCTGCAGTCTGAGGCTCGGTCACACTCTGCGCTTTATGAAGACAATAACAGAGCCTGCGAGTTCCATCCAGTTCTTCCTAGTCCCACCCACCACTTCCTGCCAGTGCTGAGGGGAGGTGGCAGAATAATTGTGGAATGTGATTGTTGCAGGGACACTGGATGAGGGTAGGGTAGATAGGAGTACTTACAGCCATATCCATGGTTCCTGCTTGCACTAGTGACTTGAAGCAGCCTTTGGGGTCCCGACCGCTCCATCCGTCCTGAGAGCATCCGAGCAAGCAGCAGCCGTCATGTGAAACTGATCTAAATGTAGGGAAAACAACTATTTTGGGAGTGCTGGTGCCAGTGAGCAATGAATGGTTCACGCCCTGAACTACCCAACTGTCTGAGGCTGGCCCACCCCATAGACTAGAAAGGAACACGGCGCGCTGCGGATGTGCCCAAGCACGGCCACGGACTTTCTTACCTCCGAGATAGGGCTACCCATCTGTGGCTTCCCACACACCTTAGACAGTGCACCCTCCTGAGGGGAGTGACTCTGACAAAGTACCCTTTTAAATCTGCCCACCCCTTTAGACTTCAGGACTCTCTGCCAATCACTCTCTGGAGTCTGGCTGGCATGGTAGTTTTCAGCACTCTTTGTGGGCGCCCTGTGACAGGACGGAGCCCCTGCCACTGTTGGCTCAAAGGTGATGAATTAGGTTTAGAAACACTCCTGGTGTTACAGCAAACAAATGATGGACGGAATGCTGACAATGCAAACATTCTCCCCCAGTCAAAAGATCTGGGTTAAATCCATCGTTCTTTTGCCCACTACGCCACCCCAGTTTGGACCCAGCCATATGCAAATCAGTCTTGACCCTGTGCCCCATGGGAACAGTCCAGACCGAACTGCCAGGCCAGGTCCTCACTGGACCGGAAACAAGCATCCTGGGACCGGTTTCAGGGTATGTCACCCTTCTTCAGCCAGGCTAGCTTGAATCCAGTGGCACAGTGAACAAGGGACCCACGTCTGGGCATACCCATCCCACTTAGAGCGAAAAGTGTTACAGCAAACAAATGATGGACGGAATGCTGACAATGCAAACATTCTCCCCCAGTCAAAAGATCTGGGTTAAATCCATCGTTCTTTTGCCCACTACGCCACCCCAGTTTGGACCCAGCCATATGCAAATCAGTCTTGACCCTGTGCCTCATGGGAACAGTACAGTCCGAACTGCCAGGCCAGGTCCTCACTGGACCGGAAACAAGCATCCTGGGACCGGTTTCAGGGTATGTCACCCTTCTTCAGCCAGGCTAGCTTGAATCCAGTGGCACAGTGAACAAGGGACCCACGTCTGGGCTTACCCATCCCACTTAGAGTGAAAAGTGTCACAGCAAACAAATGATAGACGGAATGCTGACAATGCAAACATTCTCCCCCAGTCAAAAGATCTGGGTTAAAACCATCGTTCTTTTGCCCACTACGCCACCCCAGTTTGGACCCAGCCATATGCAAATCAGTCTTGACCCTGTGCCCCATGTGAACAGTCAAGACCAAACTGCCAGGCCAGGTCCTCACTGGACCGGAAACAAGCATCCTGGGACCGGTTTCAGGGTATGTCACCCTTCTTCAGCCAGGCTAGCTTGAATCCAGTGGCACAGTGAACAAGGGACCCACGTCTGGGCATACCCATCCCACTTAGAGCAAAAAGTGTTACAGCAAACAAATGATGGATGGAATGCTGACAATGCAAACATTCTCCCCCAGTCAAAAGATCTGGGTTCAATCCATCGTTCTTTTGCCCACTACGCCACACCAGTTTGGACCCAGCCATATGCAAATCAGTCTTGACCCTGTGCCCCATGGGAACAATCCAGACCAAACTGCCAGGCCAGGACCTCACTGGACCGGAAACAAGCATCCTGGGACCGGTTTCAGGGTATGTCACCCTTCTTCAGCCAGGCTAGCTTGAATCCAGTGGCACAGTGAACAAGGGACCCACGTCTGGGCATACCCATCCCACTTAGAGCGAAAAGTGTTACAGCAAACAAATGATGGACGGAATGCTGACAATGCAAACATTCTGCCCCAGTCAAAAGATCTGGGTTAAATCCATCGTTCTTTTGCCCACTACGCCACCCCAGTCTGGACCCAGCCATATGCAAATCAGTCTTGACCCTGTGCCCCATGGGAACAGTCCAGACCGAACTGCCAGGCCAGGTCCTCACTGGACCGGAAACAAGCATCCTGGGACCGGTTTCAGGGTATATCACCCTTCTTCAGCCAGGCTAGCTTGAATCCAGTGGCACAGTGAACAAGGGACCCACGTCTGGGCATACCCATCCCACTTAGAGCGAAAAGTGTTACAGCAAACAAATGATGAACGGAATGCTGACAATGCAAACATTCTCCCCCAGTCAAAAGATCTGGGTTAAATCCATCGTTCTTTTGCCCACTACGCCACCCCAGTTTGGACCCAGCCATATGCAAATCAGTCTTGACCCTGTGCCCCATGGGAACAGTCCAGACCGAACTACCAGGCCAGGTCCTCACTGGACCGGAAACAAGCATCCTGGGACCGGTTTCAGGGTATGTCACCCTTCTTCAGCCAGGCTAGCTTGAATCCAGTGGCACAGTGAACAAGGGACCCACGTCTGGGCATACACATCCCACTTAGAGCGAAAAGTGTTACAGCAAACAAATGATGGACGGAATGCTGACAATGCAAACATTCTCCCCCAGTCAAAAGATCTGGGTTCAAACCATCATTCTTTTGCCCACTACGCCACCCCAGTTTGGACCCAGCCATATGCAAATCAGTCTTGACCCTGTGCCCCATGGGAACAGTCCAGACCAAACTGCCAGGCCAGGTCCTCACTGGACCGGAAACAAGCATCCTGGGACCGGTTTCAGGGTATGTCACCCTTCTTCAGCCAGGCTAGCTTGAATCCAGTGGCACAGTGAACAAGGGACCCACGTCTGGGCTTACCCATCCCACTTAGAGTGAAAAGTGTCACAGCAAACAAATGATGGACGGAATGCTGACAATGCAAACATTCTCCCCCAGTCAAAAGATCTGGGTTAAATCCATCGTTCTTTTGCCCACTATGCCACTCCCAGTTTGGACCCAGCCATATGCAAATCAGTCTTGACCCTGTGCCCCATGGGAACAGTCAAGACCGAACTGCCAGGCCAGGTCCTCACTGGACCGGAAACAAGCATCCTGGGACCGGTTTCAGGGTATGTCACCCTTCTTCAGCCAGGCTAGCTTGAATCCAGTGGCACAGTGAACAAGGGACCCACGTCTGGGCATACCCATCTCACTTAGAGCAAAAAGTGTTACAGCAAACAAATGATGGATGGAATGCTGACAATGCAAACATTCTCCCCCAGTCAAAAGATCTGGGTTCAATCCATCGTTCTTTTGCCCACTACGCCACACCAGTTTGGACCCAGCCATATGCAAATCAGTCTTGACCCTGTGCCCCATGGGAACAATCCAGACCAAACTGCCAGGCCAGGACCTCACTGGACCGGAAACAAGCATCCTGGGACCGGTTTCAGGGTATGTCACCCTTCTTCAGCCAGGCAAGCTTGAATCCAGTGGCACAGTGAACAAGGGACCCACGTCTGGGCATACCCATCCCACTTAGAGCGAAAAGTGTTACAGCAAACAAATGATGGACGGAATGCTGACAATGCAAACATTCTCCCCCAGTCAAAAGATCTGGGTTAAATCCATCGTTCTTTTGCCCACTACGCCACCCCAGTCTGGACCCAGCCATATGCAAATCAGTCTTGACCCTGTGCCCCATGGGAACAGTCCAGACCGAACTGCCAGGCCAGGTCCTCACTGGACCGGAAACAAGCATCCTGGGACCGGTTTCAGGGTATATCACCCTTCTTCAGCCAGGCTAGCTTGATTCCAGTGGCACAGTGAACAAGGGACCCACGTCTGGGCATACCCATCCCACTTAGAGCGAAAAGTGTTACAGCAAACAAATGATGAACGGAATGCTGACAATGCAAACATTCTCCCCCAGTCAAAAGATCTGGGTTAAATCCATCGTTCTTTTGCCCACTACGCCACCCCAGTTTGGACCCAGCCATATGCAAATCAGTCTTGACCCTGTGCCCCATGGGAACAGTCCAGACCGAACTACCAGGCCAGGTCCTCACTGGACCGGAAACAAGCATCCTGGGACCGGTTTCAGGGTATGTCACCCTTCTTCAGCCAGGCTAGCTTGAATCCAGTGGCACAGTGAACAAGGGACCCACGTCTGGGCATACACATCCCACTTAGAGCGAAAAGTGTTACAGCAAACAAATGATGGACGGAATGCTGACAATGCAAACATTCTCCCCCAGTCAAAAGATCTGGGTTCAAACCATCATTCTTTTGCCCACTACGCCACCCCAGTTTGGACCCAGCCATATGCAAATCAGTCTTGACCCTGTGCCCCATGGGAACAGTCCAGACCAAACTGCCAGGCCAGGTCCTCACTGGACCGGAAACAAGCATCCTGGGACCGGTTTCAGGGTATGTCACCCTTCTTCAGCCAGGCTAGCTTGAATCCAGTGGCACAGTGAACAAGGGACCTACGTCTGGGCATACCCATCCCACTTAGAGCGAAAAGTGTTACAGCAAACAAATGATGGACGGAATGCTGACAATGCAAACATTCTCCCCCAGTCAAAAGATCTGGGTTAAATCCATCGTTCTTTTGCCCACTACGCCACCCAAGTTTGGACCCAGCCATATGCAAATCAGTCTTGACCCTGTGCCCCATGGGAACAATCCAGACCAAACTGCCAGGCCAGGACCTCACTGGACCGGAAACAAGCATCCTGGGACTGGTTTCAAGGTATGTCACCCTTCTTCAGCCAGGCTAGCTTGAATCCAGTGGCACAGTGACCAAGGGACCCACGTCTGGGCATACCCATCCCACTTAGAGCGAAAAGTGTTACAGCAAACAAATGATGGACGGAATGCTGACAATGCAAACATTCTCCCCCAGTGAAAAGATCTGGGTTAAATCCATCGTTCTTTTGCCCACTACGCCACCCCAGTTTGGACCCAACCATATGCAAATCAGTCTTGACCCTGTGCCCCATGGGAACAGTCCAGACCGAACTGCCAGGCCAGGTCCTCACTGGACCGGAAACAAGCATCCTGGGACCGGTTTCAGGGTATGTCACCCTTCTTCAGCCAGGCTAGCTTGAATCCAGTGGCACAGTGAACAAGGGACCCACGTCTGGGCATACCCATCCCACTTAGATCGAAAAGTGTTACAGCAAACAAATGATGAACGGAATGCTGACAATGCAAACATTCTCCCCAGTCAAAAGATCTGGGTTAAATCCATCGTTCTTTTGCCCACTACGCCACCCCAGTTTGGACCCAGCCATATGCAAATCAGTCTTGACCCTGTGCCCCATGGGAACAGTCCAGACCGAACTTCCAGGCCAGGTCCTCACTGGACCGGAAACAAGCATCCTGAGACCGGTTTCAGGGTATGTCACCCTTCTTCAGCCAGGCTAGCTTGAATCCAGTGGCACAGTGAACAAGGGACCCACGTCTGGGCATACCCATCCCACTTAGAGCGAAAAGTGTTACAGCAAACAAATGATGGACGGAATGCTGACAATGCAAACATTCTCCCCAGTCAAAAGATCTGGGTTAAATCCATCGTTCTTTTGCCCACTACGCCACCCCAGTTTGGACCCAGCCATATGCAAATCAGTCTTGACCCTGTGCCCCATGGGAACAGTCCAGAACGAACTGCCAGGCCAGGTCCTCACTGGACCGGAAACAAGCATCCTGGGACCGGTTTCAGGGTATATCACCCTTCTTCAGCCAGGCTAGCTTGAATCCAGTGGCACAGTGAACAAGGGACCCACGTCTGGGCATACCCATCCCACTTAGAGCGAAAAGTGTTACAGCAAACAAATGATGAACGGAATGCTGACAATGCAAACATTCTCCCCCAGTCAAAAGATCTGGGTTAAATCCATCGTTCTTTTGCCCACTACGCCACCCCAGTTTGGACCCAGCCAAATGCAAATCAGTCTTGACCCTGTGCCCCATGGGAACAGTCCAGACCAAACTGCCAGGCCAGGTCCTCACTGGACCGGAAACAAGCATCCTGGGACTGGTTTCAGGGTATGTCGCCCTTCTTCAGCCAGGCTAGCTTGAATCCAGTGGCACAGTGAGCAAGGGACCTACGTCTGGGCATACCCATCCCACTTAGAGCGAAAAGTGTTACAGCAAACAAATGATGGACGGAATGCTGACAATGCAAACATTCTCCCCCAGTCAAAAGATCTGGGTTAAATCCATCGTTCTTTTGCCCACTACGCCACCCAAGTTTGGACCCAGCCATATGCAAATCAGTCTTGACCCTGTGCCCCATGGGAACAATCCAGACCAAACTGCAAGGCCAGGACCTCACTGGACCGGAAACAAGCATCCTGGGACTGGTTTCAAGGTATGTCACCCTTCTTCAGCCAGGCTAGCTTGAATCCAGTGGCACAGTGACCAAGGGACCCACGTCTGGGCATACCCATCCCACTTAGAGCGAAAAGTGTTACAGCAAACAAATGATGGACGGAATGCTGACAATGCAAACATTCTCCCCCAGTCAAAAGATCTGGGTTAAATCCATCGTTCTTTTGCCCACTACGCCACCCCAGTTTGGACCCAGCCATATGCAAATCAGTCTTGACCCTGTGCCCCATGGGAACAGTCCAGACCGAACTGCCAGGCCAGGTCCTCACTGGACCGGAAACAAGCATCCTGGGACCGGTTTCAGGGTATGTCACCCTTCTTCAGCCAGGCTAGCTTGAATCCAGTGGCACAGTGAACAAGGGACCCACGTCTGGGCATACCCATCCCACTTAGATCGAAAAGTGTTACAGCAAACAAATGATGAACGGAATGCTGACAATGCAAACATTCTCCCCCAGTCAAAAGATCTGGGTTAAATCCATCGTTCTTTTGCCCACTACGCCACCCCAGTTTGGACCCAGCCATATGCAAATCAGTCTTGACCCTGTGCCCCATGGGAACAGTCCAGACCGAACTTCCAGGCCAGGTCCTCACTGGACCGGAAACAAGCATCCTGAGACCGGTTTCAGGGTATGTCACCCTTCTTCAGCCAGGCTAGCTTGAATCCAGTGGCACAGTGAACAAGGGACCCACGTCTGGGCATACCCATCCCACTTAGAGCGAAAAGTGTTACAGCAAACAAATGATGGACGGAATGCTGACAATGCAAACATTCTCCCCAGTCAAAAGATCTGGGTTCAATCCATCATTCTTTTGCCCACTACGCCACCCCAGTTTGGACCCAGCCATATGCAAATCAGTCTTGACCCTGTGCCCCATGGGAACAGTCCGGACCGAACTGCCAGGCCAGGTCCTCACTGGACCGGAAACAAGCATCCTGGGACCGGTTTCAGGGTATGTCACCCTTCTTCAGCCAGGCTAGCTTGAATCCAGTGGCACAGTGAACAAGGGACCCACGTCTGGGCATACCCATCCCACTTAGAGCAAAAAGTGTTACAGCAAACAAATGATGGACGGAATGCTGACAATGCAAACATTCTCCCCCAGTCAAAAGATCTGGGTTCAATCCATCATTCTTTTGCCCACTACGCCACCCCAGTTTGGACCCAGCCATATGCAAATCAGTCTTGACTCTGTGCCCCATGGGAACAGTCCAGACCGAACTGCCAGGCCAGGTCCTCACTGGACCGGAAACAAGCATCCTGGGACCGGTTTCAGGGTATGTCACCCTTCTTCAGCCAGGCTAGCTTGAATCCAGTGGCACAGTGAACAAGGGACCCACGTCTGATCATACCCATCCCTCTTAGAGCGAAAAGTGTTACAGCAAACAAATGATGGACGGAATGCTGACAATGCAAACATTCTCCCCCAGTCAAAAGATCTGGGTTAAATCCATCGTTCTTTTGCCCACTACGCCACCCCAGTTTGGACCCAGCCATATACAAATCAGTCTTGACCCTGTGCCCCATGGGAACAGTCCAGACCGAACTGCCAGGCCAGGTCCTCACTGGACCGGAAACAAGCATCCTGGGACCGGTTTCAGGGTATGTCACCCTTCTTCAGCCAGGCTAGCTTGAATCCAGTGGCACAGTGAACAAGGGACCTACGTCTGGACATACCCATCCCACTTACAGCGAAAAGTGTTACAGCAAACAAATGAGGGACGGAATGCTGACAATGCAAACATTCTCCCCCAGTCAAAAGATCTGGGTTAAATCCATCGTTCTTTTGCCCACTACGCCACCCAAGTTTGGACCCAGCCATATGCAAATCAGTCTTGACCCTGTGCCCCATGGGAACAGTCCAGACCAAACTGCCAGGCCAGGTCCTCACTGGACCGGAAACAAGCATCCTGGGACCGGTTTCAGGGTATGTCACCCTTCTTCAGCCAGGCTAGCTTGAATCCAGTGGCACAGTGAACAAGGGACCCACGTCTGGGCATACCCATCCCACTTAGAGCGAAAAGTGTTACAGCAAACAAATGATGGACGGAATGCTGAGAATGCAAACATTCTCCCCCAGTGAAAAGATCTGGGTTAAATCCATCGTTCTTTTGCCCACTACGCCACCCCAGTTTGGACCCAGCCATATGCAAATCAGTCTTGACCCTGTGCCCCATGGGAACAGTCCAGACCGAACTGCCAGGCCAGGTCCTCACTGGACCAGAAACAAGCATCCTGGGACCGGTTTCAGGGTATGTCACCCTTCTTCAGCCAGGCTAGCTTGAATCCATTGGCACAGTGAACAAGGGACCCACGTCTGGGCATACACATCCCACTTAGAGCGAAAAGTGTTACAGCAAACAAATGATGGACGGAATGCTGACAATGCAAACATTCTCCCCCAGTCAAAAGATCTGGGTTCAAACCATCATTCTTTTGCCCACTACGCCACCCCAGTTTGGACCCAGCCATATGCAAATCAGTCTTGACCCTGTGCCCCATGGGAACAGTCCAGACCAAACTGCCAGGCCAGGTCCTCACTGGACCGGAAACAAGCATCCTGGGACCGGTTTCAGGGTATGTCACCCTTCTTCAGCCAGGCTAGCTTGAATCCAGTGGCATAGTGAACAAGGGACCTACGTCTGGGCATACCCATCCCACTTAGAGCGAAAAGTGTTACAGCAAACAAATGATGGACGGAATGCTGACAATGCAAACATTCTCCCCCAGTCAAAAGATCTGGGTTAAATCCATCGTTCTTTTGCCCACTACGCCACCCAAGTTTGGACCCAGCCATATGCAAATCAGTCTTGACCCTGTGCCCCATGGGAACAATCCAGACCAAACTGCCAGGCCAGGACCTCACTGGACCGGAAACAAGCATCCTGGGACTGGTTTCAAGGTATGTCACCCTTCTTCAGCCAGGCTAGCTTGAATCCAGTGGCACAGTGAACAAGGGACCCACGTCTGGGCTTACCCATCCCACTTAGAGCGAAAAGTGTCACAGCAAACAAATGATGGACGGAATGCTGACAATGCAAACATTCTCCCCCAGTCAAAAGATCTGGGTTAAATCCATCGTTCTTTTGCCCACTACGCCACCCCAGTTTGGACCCAGACATATGCAAATCAGTCTTGACCCTGTGCCCCATGGGAACAGTCAAGACCGAACTGCCAGGCCAGGACCTCACTGGACCGGAAACAAGCATCCTGGGACCGGTTTCAGGGTATGTCACCCTTCTTCAGCCAGGCTAGCTTGAATCCAGTGGCACAGTGAACAAGGGACCCACGTCTGGGCATACCCATCCCACTTAGAGCAAAAAGTGTTACAGCAAACAAATGATGGATGGAATGCTGACAATGCAAACATTCTCCCCCAGTCAAAAGATCTGGGTTCAATCCATCGTTCTTTTGCCCACTACGCCACACCAGTTTGGACCCAGCCATATGCAAATCAGTCTTGACCCTGTGCCCCATGGGAACAATCCAGACCAAACTGCCAGGCCAGGACCTCACTGGACCGGAAACAAGCATCCTGGGACCGGTTTCAGGGTATGTCACCCTTCTTCAGCCAGGCTAGCTTGAATCCAGTGGCACAGTGAACAAGGGACCCACGTCTGGGCATACCCATCCCACTTAGAGCGAAAAGTGTTACAGCAAACAAATGATGGACGGAATGCTGACAATGCAAACATTCTCCCCCAGTCAAAAGATCTGGGTTAAATCCATCGTTCTTTTGCCCACTACGCCACCCCAGTCTGGACCCAGCCATATGCAAATCAGTCTTGACCCTGTGCCCCATGGGAACAGTCCAGAACGAACTGCCAGGCCAGGTCCTCACTGGACCGGAAACAAGCATCCTGGGACCTGTTTCAGGGTATATCACCCTTCTTCAGCCAGGCTAGCTTGAATCCAGTGGCACAGTGAACAAGGGACCCACGTCTGGGCATACCCATCCCACTTAGAGCGAAAAGTGTTACAGCAAACAAATGATGAACGGAATGCTGACAATGCAAACATTCTCCCCCAGTCAAAAGATCTGGGTTAAATCCATCGTTCTTTTGCCCACTACGCCACCCCAGTTTGGACCCAGCCATATGCAAATCAGTCTTGACCCTGTGCCCCATGGGAACAGTCCAGACCGAACTTCCAGGCCAGGTCCTCACTGGACCGGAAACAAGCATCCTGAGACCGGTTTCAGGGTATGTCACCCTTCTTCAGCCAGGCTAGCTTGAATCCAGTGGCACAGTGAACAAGGGACCCACGTCTGGGCATACCCATCCCACTTAGAGCGAAAAGTGTTACAGCAAACAAATGATGGACGGAATGCTGACAATGCAAACATTCTCCCCCAGTCAAAAGATCTGGGTTCAATCCATCATTCTTTTGCCCACTACGCCACCCCAGTTTGGACCCAGCCATATGCAAATCAGTCTTGACCCTGTGCCCCATGGGAACAGTCCGGACCGAACTGCCAGGCCAGGTCCTCACTGGACCGGAAACAAGCATCCTGGGACCGGTTTCAGGGTATGTCACCCTTCTTCAGCCAGGCTAGCTTGAATCCAGTGGCACAGTGAACAAGGGACCCACGTCTGGGCATACCCATCCCACTTAGAGCAAAAAGTGTTACAGCAAACAAATGATGGACGGAATGCTGACAATGCAAACATTCTCCCCCAGTCAAAAGATCTGGGTTCAATCCATCATTCTTTTGCCCACTACGCCACCCCAGTTTGGACCCAGCCATATGCAAATCAGTCTTGACTCTGTGCCCCATGGGAACAGTCCAGACCGAACTGCCAGGCCAGGTCCTCACTGGACCGGAAACAAGCATCCTGGGACCGGTTTCAGGGTATGTCACCCTTCTTCAACCAGGCTAGCTTGAATCCAGTGGCACAGTGAACAAGGGACCCACGTCTGATCATACCCATCCCTCTTAGAGCGAAAAGTGTTACAGCAAACAAATGATGGACGGAATGCTGACAATGCAAACATTCTCCCCCAGTCAAAAGATCTGGGTTAAATCCATCGTTCTTTTGCCCACTACGCCACCCCAGTTTGGACCCAGCCATATACAAATCAGTCTTGACCCTGTGCCCCATGGGAACAGTCCAGACCGAACTGCCAGGCCAGGTCCTCACTGGACCGGAAACAAGCATCCTGGGACCGGTTTCAGGGTATGTCACCCTTCTTCAGCCAGGCTAGCTTGAATCCAGTGGCACAGTGAACAAGGGACCTACGTCTGGACATACCCATCCCACTTACAGCGAAAAGTGTTACAGCAAACAAATGAGGGACGGAATGCTGACAATGCAAACATTCTCCCCAGTTAAAAGATCTGGGTTAAATCCATCGTTCTTTTGCCCACTACGCCACCCAAGTTTGGACCCAGCCATATGCAAATCAGTCTTGACCCTGTGCCCCATGGGAACAGTCCAGACCAAACTGCCAGGCCAGGTCCTCACTGGACCGGAAACAAGCATCCTGGGACCGGTTTCAGGGTATGTCACCCTTCTTCAGCCAGGCTAGCTTGAATCCAGTGGCACAGTGAACAAGGGACCCACGTCTGGGCATACCCATCCCACTTAGAGCAAAAAGTGTTACAGCAAACAAATGATGGACGGAATGCTGACAATGCAAACATTCTCCCCCAGTGAAAAGATCTGGGTTAAATCCATCGTTCTTTTGCCCACTACGCCACCCCAGTTTGGACCCAGCCATATGCAAATCAGTCTTGACCCTGTGCCCCATGGGAACAGTCCAGACCGAACTGCCAGGCCAGGTCCTCACTGGACCAGAAACAAGCATCCTGGGACCGGTTTCAGGGTATGTCACCCTTCTTCAGCCAGGCTAGCTTGAATCCATTGGCACAGTGAACAAGGGACCCAAGTCTGGGCATACCCATCCCACTTAGAGCGAAAAGTGTTACAGCAAACACTCCTGAGACAGGCTCTTAACATGGATGAGGAAGGCCTGTAGTCGAGTGACGTAGTCTAGCCCTGCTACAAGAAGGAGCAGCTACAGAAGATAAGGAGATGCTTCACCTTCTCTTGTTTTCTTTTTTTGAATCCCACCACATTCACTGCCACTGTACTCTCGCCCTCCATGACCCCTTGTTGTATTATCCTACACCTTCAAATCAGCATTGCCTTGTGATGCCTTAAATGTGAATGGAGTATCGGGTAGTTCCTATAAAACCTATATAGGATCTGCTCGTTTAGACAACATACACTGTAGGATTGATTCTAGACACCCCTACCGGGTATGATAGCCGTATACCAGCTAGCTCACGGTGCCACTAGAAACCCCTCTTACCAAGGAGAGAATAGTTCTTGGCAACTATCGAACATGACAACCCTGATCTCTCAGGACCGTGGAAACAGTGCAATACTTTTTGCTCAGTCACTCGTGCTCACTTTATCTCAGAGAGATACACAGAATAAACGATATGGACGTTTTCCAATAAGCATTTATTGAACAGTCGTCATTTTAGTGTAAAATTGGTGTGCTGAAACAACCACTAGACAGAAACATATATAATTGATTAGAAGCACTAGGAAAGTAAATGGATGGTAGATTCCTACCATTATGCTAAAACCATGAATACAGGTAGGTATATAAAATACATGACAGTAAAATGCGTACTCCTACGATGCAATCCTGACTAGAGGTACCCAAGTGTACCTAGCATGTGTGTAGGTTTTAAGCCAAGAATCCCTCTAGGATAAAGTCAACCCCATTACCTGAAGTGAGAGACTGTGGGACCCCGTCTTGGTTTCGAGTTGGACATCCCGCGAGGGATGTTAGACCACCGCGAGCTGGAGTATCTGTAAATGGGAGTCTCAGCGTCTCGCGTCAGTGTGTCGGCATGGAAGTCCTAGTTCTCCTCTGACTATCTCAGCAAGATGTGATGTTTATATACCCAAAAGGTGTCCCCAGGGGTTCTACCTTGCTGTGCCATTGTCGGACTTAGAATGACACCGGGAATGAACTTTATACATAGTTATTATGCAGGAGATGGTAGTCCTGCTGAGTTTCCAAGAATCCTCATGCATAATGTATGAGGCTTTTACCAGGGAAAATCCTGCGTTCTGTGTGCAATGTCGTATCTGGGTAAAAGGTCAGTCCCCAAGAACCGTTATATGTGTAATGTAATGGAAGCTAGTAATTATAGCAGAAACAATGAACCGTAGTCCATAAAGCTAATCACTTTGCAGTGCCGTCTGGAGTGCATTTTAATTGGATGCCACATTTCAGCAGCAGCTTACTTTGTGGCAGGTTTATTTTTCATTATTTACGCCCCACTTTATCGGGCAATAGTGAAAACGGATGGAAATGCTCTTTAAACCAAGGAGCTGTGGCACACAAATTTTACTAAGTTGCTGACAGTCACGGGCAGCGGAAGCAGAAGTGGAGTTGCATATGTTGTTGAAAGCACTCCTCTGCAACCAACTGGACAATTACTGGTAACCTCAGACTGGGGTGCTCGGCACTATTCAGATGGGTGGTCCAGGCCCAGAGTCTAAGGTGACGGTGACTGTAAATTTTTGTCCTTTAACCCGGCTTCTATTTGCAGGCCACCTCAACATCTTGAAAATTCTAAAAACATCGATTAGGGCCCGGCTTCTATTTGCAGGCCACCTCAACATCTTGAAAAGTCTAAAAACATTGATTAGGGCCAAAGAGATCTATTTGGAGAATTGCTGTGTGGCATGTGCTCGTCTACGATGGAGAGACCTAGCTTGCTGACATGACTATCTCAGAGGCGGATGTAAAAATGCCTTTCCCTGTGATTAGAGGTGGCTGACCAATACTCCGCCTGCTCGTGGAACTCCGCAGCATTTGGCAGAGTTTTTCTGTAACTCCATGGAATTCCGCAGAGTGAAACTCTGCGAACTCTGCCCAGGCCTAGTTATTGCCTGAGTGGGACTTCCACCCCCCCAACCAATAACCCTATTCCTTACATATTTTTTACAAATAACATTAAGCACTGGGGCTTCCTGAAGATTAGTGAGTGTTTCCTGTCAATTATAAGGCTGTCTCTGCCAGGAAACTGAGGTAGAAATTGGAGGCCTTTCATTAGATGTCAGGGCAGCTGAACAAATAAACAACAAGCAAGCATCCTCAGCTACCTTGAGGTCAACAGGAAACAGGGACTTTAAACTATTCAACATCACATGTTAGGGCAGTTGAACAAATATACAACAGACAAGAATATCAGGCAATCTTGAGGTCAGCAGGAAAGAGAGGGCCAGATGTACGAAGTATTTTTGCATACGCAAACGGGTTTGCGACCCGTTTGCTCATGCAAAAATACCTAAGGGCCATGTACAAACCCTAATTAGCAAGTCGCAATTTATTAGCGACTCGCTAATTAGGATTTGCAACTTGCTATTAGGAAGGGGCGTTTCAAGGGGTCCCTTCCTAATAGCGAGTCTGAGCCCTATGTATGACTGTTTTGCTACCGCAATTGGGGTCGCAAAACAGTCGCAATTTACCACCTACTTCAAGTAGGTGGTAAAGCATTCACGAACGGGAAGGGGTCCCCAGGGGACCCCTTCCCCTTTGGGAATGTTTGTGAAAATATTTTTTAAGGGCAGGCAGCGGTCCCAGGGACTACTGCCTGCCCTTAAAAAATGAAACAAAAACGTTTCATTTTAAAAAAAAATACATCCCATTTTCCTTTAAGGAAAACGGGCTGCATTAAAAAAAAACCTGCTTTATTTAAAAGCAGTCCCAGACATGGAGGTCTGCTGAGCCCAGCAGGCCACCATCCCTGGGAGGGCCAGCCATTCCCAATGGGCTCGCAAATTGTGAGTGGCTCATTAATATTTATGAGCCTCGCATTTTGCGACCCCATTGGGAATCGCTAACAGTGTCTCTGACACTGTTGTACATTTGCTTTTGCGACTCGCAACTGCGGCTCGCAATTCTTCGCAATTTGCGAGTCGCAAAAGCAAATGGTCGTACATCTGGCCCAGAATCTTTTAACTAATCAGCACAATCTGTTTGCATTAGCACTTAGGTAAAGTGATCTTTAAACAGTGGGCTAAATAAACTAGCATGTCTAAATGAAGTTAACATTAGTGCATATGGCATTTGCCCAGCTAGGAAACAGTAAAAAGTGCATAGTAGAGTACCTGGCACTTACTCAGCTATAAAAAGGTGAATAGTGCATAGCAGAGTGCATGGCACCAGCCCAGCTAGAAAACAGCTAGAAGTGCATAGCAGAGTACATGGCACCTGCCTAACTAGAAAAGAGTAAAAAATGATTGTAGAGTACATAGCACCTGCCCAACTAGAAAAACAGAGACAACAATGGGGAACAAACAGCACAGACAGACCAGGGTATGACACAGACTGCCAACACTGGAACAACATATAAGAGGTTTCCGCTCTCCACAATAACCAACCGGAGCACATTGGCCACCTAGCTCATGAACACTAACAACTTTAACAACTGGATAACCGCCGGCGCCAATCCCCTTGCCCCTCGGAAGAGAAGCTAAGTAGCAAGAACATGAATGCCGGACATCTGGTACACAGCGGAATGACCAAATAGCACTGGAAACAACTAGAATGGTGATGGAGTGTAACCCAGGAAGAATCATACAAGGGCGTTTCAATTCCGACCAGATGTTATGGGTATGTCTATCTTCACTCGTACACGCTCTTCCCAGCATCAACATGAGGGGTATGATTACATTCCAGTATTCAAATATGCTTATAACTGCATAAAGCTAATATCATGATTTTATTTATGCGTTTTTATATAGCGCGGACTTTACCCGAGGGTGTTAGAGCGCTTCACAATAGGAACAGTAACATTACATGAGGAGAAGGATACCAGTGAGCATAACACAAAAGCAAGCATTACATTGCATGAGAAAAAGTGACAATTGTGCAGATAACAAACAAACCAGATACAAAAAGAGGTATACGTTCCAAGAGGAAAAAGTGACAGGTGTGCATGATAAATGGGGTACAAAATACACATAGAGGTATAATACTGCAGAAGTGGCAGTCATTCATAACACACTGGGAAGGCACTTCTATAGGCTTGGCGTACAGAGTTTCCTATAGTGGAAGAACTTCCTTGAGGTAGTAGAGAGGGCGTGAATTCAACAGGGGGTACAAGGGGTACAAAATACATGATACATGGGGTGCAAAATACAAATAGAGGTATAATACTGCAGTAAGTGGCAGTCACTCGTAACACACTGGGAAGGCACTTCTATAGGCTTGGAGTACAGAATTTCCTATAGTGGAAGAACTTCCTTGAGGTAGTAGAGAGGGCGTAAATTCAACAGGGGACTTGAAATGAAGGGAACACGCACATAAAATCCAACACAACACGCAAAGGTGAGGAATGAACAGGAAAAAGTACAAATTTACACTGACGAGCGAACTTCCTAGAGGGGCCTGAGAACGAAAGTATTAGTTCTGGAAGTGTCTTTGGAAGAGAAGAGACTTGAGGTCAGCTTTGAAGATCCGGGTAGAGGAGGTGGCACGGAGCAGTGGGGGAAGCGAGTTCCAGATTCTCACTGCATTGCCCGAGAAGGATTGAGCCATCGATCTTTCCCTTTTGAAGACGGGGGGCTCAAGCAGAAGCTTTTCCACATTGCGAGAAGGGTATAGTATGCGCAAAATTCATGTTTATTGCTTCTTGGTATTAACATGTGTACAGTAAAAACGTGCTTTCAGTTAATAATGATGACTCATGATTCTGAGGTACATCTGCTGTACATGGCACTAATGGTAAAACGTGAAAAGCAAGTATGTAAATAAACAGTTCACCGGCAGCGTTTTACACGTGCAAACTGTCAACACGTGGGACACGAGTTTCCTAATGAAGACACGAGCGGCAAAGAGTATTTAAACCGATCGCGCGTTCAAACATTGCTAAGCCTCCTGTTCCTGTCGGCTGTTCCGGTGCCCTCCGTCTGGTTTCCTCTTCGGCTGGCTCTCTCCTGGTCCTTCTTCCGGCCTCTTCAGCGTCTCCTCCCCCTTCTCGTCTCTTCGGATCTTCACTAACGTAAACCTGCAAGAAAAGGCACATACAAAAGAAGAGTTAAAAAGGACAACGGTTAATTAAGGTAAACCAAGTTATCCGGTGCAATCGGTGAGTGAAACATTTCCTAAAACGTAAAAGCACACGCAAATTTGGTGTGTGAGTTTTCTTGATGAACAAACTTGTGTTTTAACAAGCAAGCAAAGGATTTTGCGATGCATTTGAAACCATAATGACAGTCGAATTGGACAAGTGAAAGTTCTTCGGATTAATCCTGCTATTTCAAAGACAAGTGAACTTTGGCCTATATTCCAAGTAATTCCTTTGTTTATTTTCTTTTACTATTGTATCAGTTGGAATCTGTCTTTTGGTTTGTTTAAAGAGTCAAACAACTTGCAAAGGACTAAGGTAGGTACACGTTAACTGGTCATGCACTTAGAGTTGATCGATTTTTAATTATATAAAGTGTAGTCAATAACATGTTTCTGAATATTGGTTTATTATAGAGAAAAAGCACAGCCAGATAGAAACAAGAAGTCTGTGAATTAAACAACAGCACTTGTACAGATCATTTTGTGTCACATTATAGGTAGAGCTTTTCATTGTTAGACAATTCAACATTGTAAACTTAATAGTTATCCTGTGGATGGTAATTTTATTTGTTCCTTCTTTAACAGTGTGATAAAGATTCAGAACTCCAAAGTCCGATCCAAAATAGAGACTCCTAGAGACGCTGTACCTGACGTTGACAAAGACCTAGGCATCTTTGCCTGTCCTGTTTTTCTCGCTCTTTCTTGTCTCATCTCCATTCCCTCCTGGGGTCTTCCAGATAGGCAGATATTATTATTTTACTGCCTTTCTGTCAGTTCTCTGAGGGATTGGGGAACAGTCGTCACCAGGCAGAGCCAACGGAGTACAGGTGAGTGGCTGAATCTAACAGAAGGCTAAGCCACAATCTTCCTTGCTCTCCTTGGCGACAAAATTATCATGGAGCTCTCAGAGGAGCACTCACAACTAACCAAAGTGATCTGGAACTTTCATTTAGAAATGGAACAATTAAAACAAGAAAATCAAAATCTGAGAGAAGAACTATGTAAGAGTAGAGCTGATTTCACTCATTGGAGGGAAACTAAAATCCCTGAGCATCGTCCTAGTTTAGCAACCCCTTAATTTGGTCCAACAACTTTTTCTCCACAACCCTCTACTACCCAACTCCCAGATCCAAACCTTCAGGTTACAGTTGTTACCCCTAATCCTGTTCCATTGGCTAATCCCGAACATTTTACAGAGGATAGTTCTCTTTTTGCTTCATTTATGAGCCAGTGTCAACTGCAATTTCTCTGCAATCCCCAAATATTCAATACTGATGCCACTAAAACTGCCTTTGTTATTTCTTATCTTGGTGGCGTAGCCGCCAATTGGTCAATACCACTAATTGACAATAATGACCCTCTACTTCAAAGCCTTTAAAGAAGCTATGACACGCCTGTTTGCATGACATGTTTTCATTCAATCTAGTGATAACATGCTTGTAAACTTGCGTCAGGGAACCAAACACCTACTAACTTACATAACTACTTTTAATCGTCCCTTGTCTAAGACACATTAGCCAGAAGAGAAATGTATGTCTTTGTTTTATAGAGGACTCGGAGACAAATTAAAAGATTCATTAGCTCATATTGTTGATCTTCCCGAAGACTATGAAGAGTTTGTTGATTTAGTAGTAAAACTAGATCATAGGCTAGGTGAACGAAAAAGTGAAAGACCACGTGGAGGAAACAGAATTATCATGATAAAATCTGATAGAAAAGAAAAGGATGATAAAGTAAATGAGCCTGAACCCATGCGGATAGGTGGAATAAGAGGCCCTCTATCTTTTGAAGAAAAAGAACAATGTCGTAAAGAAAATTGTTGTTTATATTGTGGCAAAGCAGGGCACTTTGGTAAAGAATGCACAGTTAAACCCAAAAGAAAAATACAGTAGCCAATACAAACACAGATCAGTCAGAGTCGGGAAACTGATTTACTTGAAGATAGTTGAGATCGCCCCTTCGAGGAAATCAGATTCAGAGGTCTCAAGATCTATAACTAATATTATAAATCATGTACCTAAACATATGACTATTAGGATAACCGACCGTTGGTAATTCTGCTTAACACGAAACATAGCATCTCAACACAATTAGATTCAGGCACCACAGGCAATATTTTGATATAAGTCTTGCCAAGAGATTGGGAGTCTCACAAATAGCTAAAACTGAACCTGACCCTGTGAGAGCCGTAGATGGTTCTGCTCTTTCCTCAGGACTCATCCGCTTTCACACAGCACCATTAACTCTAGTGAGTGAAAGTGGTCATACAGAACAGACTGTTTTCGATCTTATTGATACTCCAATGTTTGGAGTAATACTAGGTATACGCTGGTTAGAATTACACAACCCCAAGATTGACTGGGTCCAAAGAACTGTAACCTTAGATTCTGCCTTTTGCAGAACGCATTGTTACCAGGAAGCACAGGATCCTATCTATCCTTTACATTATGCTAGTACGCAACTAATTACTTCTCCTTCATTACCAAAAGAATATTGTGACTTTGCTGATGTCTTTGATCCAGTCCAAGCCACGTAGTTACCACCCCATAGGGTGTACTATTGCAGAATTGATTTAGTAACCGGAGCTACATGCCATGTGGCAGAATTTATACACTCACTGAACCGGCCACCTAGTACTTAAAAAATATTTAGACGAACTACTAGAAATCGGCTTTATAAGACATTTCACATATCCTATTTCGTCTCCTCTTTTTTGTAGCTAAGAAGTCAGGCAATCTCAGGGTTTGTATAGATTATCGTGCAGTCAATAAAGCCACCATAAAAATTGCTATCCATTACCACTGATTGCAGTCCTTTTGGATCAAATTAAGGGTTCACTATTTACACCGAGTTAGATCTTCGGGTGCATACCACTTGATATGCGTAAAAGAAGGCGATGAGTGGAAAACCGCCTTCCGCACCTAGTTCGGCCTCTTTGAATATACTGTCATGCCGTTCGAACTATGCAGTGCTCCGGCGGCATTCCAGTATTTCATAAATGAGGTTCTTCATGACTTCCTTGACATCTGTGTGATCGTCTACATAGACGTTATACTCATATTTTCAAAAACAGAACACGAACATGTTCGTCATGTATGAGCCGTGTTGCAGAGACTTAGGGAATATTCACTACATGCCAAAATGGAGAAATGTGTCTTCCATGCCAAATCAGTGGAATTTCTGGGATACCTTCTGTCTCCAAATGGGATCACTATGGATCGAAAAAGGTGGAAGCCAATCTTAATTGGCCATCCCCATATTCAATAAAGATGGCCGCGTCTTTCTGAGCTCCGTCCGATCGCGGGTGCGACCGCTCGTAGGAACATGCTGCATCAGTGATTTTTCGATCATCATGCAGCGGATTTGAGCGGCGGAACACCTGGGAAAGCCTGCATACCATTTTCGGGCTGTTTGGAGCCCTTTTGGCGTTCTTTTCGTTTCGGCGACTTTCTCCTCAAGCTCGAGCTTCAAAATGGTGGCAGAAGTGAAAGTCCCTGCTGCTTCACGGATCACTTCGGTAGGTCATTGAACTACATCACAGCTTTTTCTGATCTTTTTCCCTTCATGTATGAGGTATTGCTCGGATATCCTTTATGCTTCACTATGTCATGCTCTGCTTTTCTTTAAAAGACGCTATGCTGAGGAGGCAATCTTTTTCACAAAATGCAATTATTTGAGTGCTGATTGACTTATTTGCGACCTGCTTTCAGTTGGTTTTACTTCGATGGGGGTGATTCCACATGTCCAATTGCTAGCTTATAATTTTGCGACTTTTGAAGATCATATTTGCTCTGGCTGAGTGAGCAGTCTGTACCTCATACTATTGCCTGATACCAGTGGTTGCTTGTTTTCTGTTGGCGATTCATTTGTCTGTGTGGGAATTTTAATTCTCCTCAAGTCTTCCTCTGTGCTTGCTCCCCCTTGCTGTGCTTTACAGTGGTGTGTTCTTCAGTATACTACACAGCATTTTCGCCTGTTCTACGACTTCTCCACATTTATACAGTCATTCTGTGTGGTTTTTTTGTTGGACACTTCAGTGGCGGACGGCATGGGTGTGACCCCCAAGGATAGAGATTCGAAAGGGAATCTGAAGCGGTCTAAACAGATTTCACCCACGCCCGACATTTCAGCGAGAGGCAATATGGATTCTGCTTCAACATTAGATACTATTCTAACTAAACTTAATGCAGTTCATGACATAGCACAAAGCACCAAAACGAATACAGACTTACTTCAGGTTGAGGTGGCGGCTATCCGAAATGACCTCAAGAATCTCTCAATACGTGTCTCCAATGCAGAAACACAAATAAGTTCTGTGGAAGACTTCACGAATAAGCAAGCTAAACATGCTCAAAGTTTAGAGCGTTCCTTGGCCTCATTGAGAAGAGACCTGACTGAGCAAGAAGATAGGAATCGTAGAAACAATCTTCAAATTTTTGGCCTACCGGAGGACTGTGAGAATTCTGCTCCTTCAATGCTGGATTTTTGCTTACATGGATCCCTACGGTCTTGAACATTTCATTTGTAAAAGACTTTGAAATAGAACGTCCTCATAGGGTTCCCACCTTTAAGCCTAAAACTTTAGCTTCTCCAAGACCAGTGATTCTGAAACCTCTCCGCCACCAACATTCTGAGCAAATCCTAGCTCACATGAGGAAGATTAAATCATTACAGTGGGAGGGGCACAGAATATCAATATCACAGGATGTTGCTAGAGATACTGTCATTCGCCGTAAAGGTTTCTTGAATTTACGTAGAAGGCTGATTGATATGAGCATTCCATTTTCCTTTGCAGGTCCTTCGCGTTTCAAAATAACTTTTAGAGGTTGCTCTCAGATTTTTTATGAACCTGCAGAGCTTTCCACTTTTTTGGATAACCAGTCTGAATCACAGATGGAACAGTTGGCTTCTGAATCGCTTCCTAGCACGTCTCATTGTTAATGTATCTCAATGTTGATAACCTGGATTCATTTGTCCTGTGCTTTTGCCATGATATACGGCCTTATCGTGCCTCTGTCTTTTTTGCGGATATGATAAGATTCAGTAGAGATGTTGTTAGTTTATTGTGGTTACTCTCTCTTGACTGATTTTTTCTTCACAGGTATTTTATTTGCTTTTTTCTTCACAGGTCCTAAGATTGCTCATACCTCTAATCATGTACCTAAACATATGACTATTAGGATAACCGACCGTTGGTAATTCTGCTTAACACGAAACATAGCATCTCAACACAATTAGATTCAGGCACCACAGGCAATATTTTGATATAAGTCTTGCCAAGAGATTGGGAGTCTCACAAATAGCTAAAACTGAACCTGACCCTGTGAGAGCCGTAGATGGTTCTGCTCTTTCCTCAGGACTCATCCGCTTTCACACAGCACCATTAACTCTAGTGAGTGAAAGTGGTCATACAGAACAGACTGTTTTCGATCTTATTGATACTCCAATGTTTGGAGTAATACTAGGTATACGCTGGTTAGAATTACACAAACCCAAGATTGACTGGGTCCAAAGAACTGTAACCTTAGATTCTGCCTTTTGCAGAACGCATTGTTACCAGGAAGCACAGGATCCTATCTATCCTTTACATTATGCTAGTACGCAACTAATTACTTCTCCTTCATTACCAAAAGAATATTGTGACTTTGCTGATGTCTTTGATCCAGTCCAAGCCACGTAGTTACCACCCCATAGGGTGTACTATTGCAGAATTGATTTAGTAACCGGAGCTACATGCCATGTGGCAGAATTTATACACTCACTGAACCGGCCACCTAGTACTTAAAAAAATATTTAGACGAACTACTAGAAATCGGCTTTATAAGACATTTCACATATCCTATTTCGTCTCCTCTTTTTTTTGTAGCTAAGAAGTCAGGCAATCTCAGGGTTTGTATAGATTATCGTGCAGTCAATAAAGCCACCATAAAAAATTGCTATCCATTACCACTGATTGCAGTCCTTTTGGATCAAATTAAGGGTTCACTATTTACACCGAGTTAGATCTTCGGGGTGCATACCACTTGATATGCGTAAAAGAAGGCGATGAGTGGAAAACCGCCTTCCGCACCTAGTTCGGCCTCTTTGAATATACTGTCATGCCGTTCGAACTATGCAGTGCTCCGGCGGCATTCCAGTATTTCATAAATGAGGTTCTTCATGACTTCCTTGACATCTGTGTGATCGTCTACATAGACGTTATACTCATATTTTCAAAAACAGAACACGAACATGTTCGTCATGTATGAGCCGTGTTGCAGAGACTTAGGGAATATTCACTACATGCCAAAATGGAGAAATGTGTCTTCCATGCCAAATCAGTGGAATTTCTGGGATACCTTCTGTCTCCAAATGGGATCACTATGGATCGAAAAAGGTGGAAGCCAATCTTAATTGGCCATCCCCATATTCAATAAAGATGGCCGCGTCTTTCTGAGCTCCGTCCGATCGCGGGTGCGACCGCTCGTAGGAACATGCTGCATCAGTGATTTTTCGATCATCATGCAGCGGATTTGAGCGGCGGAACACCTGGGAAAGCCTGCATACCATTTTCGGGCTGTTTGGAGCCCTTTTGGCGTTCTTTTCGTTTCGGCGACTTTCTCCTCAAGCTCGAGCTTCAAAATGGTGGCAGAAGTGAAAGTCCCTGCTGCTTCACGGATCACTTCGGTAGGTCATTGAACTACATCACAGCTTTTTCTGATCTTTTTCCCTTCATGTATGAGGTATTGCTCGGATATCCTTTATGCTTCACTATGTCATGCTCTGCTTTTCTTTAAAAGACGCTATGCTGAGGAGGCAATCTTTTTCACAAAATGCAATTATTTGAGTGCTGATTGACTTATTTGCGACCTGCTTTCAGTTGGTTTTACTTCGATGGGGGTGATTCCACATGTCCAATTGCTAGCTTATAATTTTGCGACTTTTGAAGATCATATTTGCTCTGGCTGAGTGAGCAGTCTGTACCTCATACTATTGCCTGATACCAGTGGTTGCTTGTTTTCTGTTGGCGATTCATTTGTCTGTGTGGGAATTTTAATTCTCCTCAAGTCTTCCTCTGTGCTTGCTCCCCCTTGCTGTGCTTTACAGTGGTGTGTTCTTCAGTATACTACACAGCATTTTCGCCTGTTCTACGACTTCTCCACATTTATACAGTCATTCTGTGTGGTTTTTTTTGTTGGACACTTCAGTGGCGGACGGCATGGGTGTGACCCCCAAGGATAGAGATTCGAAAGGGAATCTGAAGCGGTCTAAACAGATTTCACCCACGCCCGACATTTCAGCGAGAGGCAATATGGATTCTGCTTCAACATTAGATACTATTCTAACTAAACTTAATGCAGTTCATGACATAGCACAAAGCACCAAAACGAATACAGACTTACTTCAGGTTGAGGTGGCGGCTATCCGAAATGACCTCAAGAATCTCTCAATACGTGTCTCCAATGCAGAAACACAAATAAGTTCTGTGGAAGACTTCACGAATAAGCAAGCTAAACATGCTCAAAGTTTAGAGCGTTCCTTGGCCTCATTGAGAAGAGACCTGACTGAGCAAGAAGATAGGAATCGTAGAAACAATCTTCAAATTTTTGGCCTACCGGAGGACTGTGAGAATTCTGCTCCTTCAATGCTGGATTTTTGCTTACATGGATCCCTACGGTCTTGAACATTTCATTTGTAAAAGACTTTGAAATAGAACGTCCTCATAGGGTTCCCACCTTTAAGCCTAAAACTTTAGCTTCTCCAAGACCAGTGATTCTGAAACCTCTCCGCCACCAACATTCTGAGCAAATCCTAGCTCACATGAGGAAGATTAAATCATTACAGTGGGAGGGGCACAGAATATCAATATCACAGGATGTTGCTAGAGATACTGTCATTCGCCGTAAAGGTTTCTTGAATTTACGTAGAAGGCTGATTGATATGAGCATTCCATTTTCCTTTGCAGGTCCTTCACGTTTCAAAATAACTTTTAGAGGTTGCTCTCAGATTTTTTATGAACCTGCAGAGCTTTCCACTTTTTTGGATAACCAGTCTGAATCACAGATGGAACAGTTGGCTTCTGAATCGCTTCCTAGCACGTCTCATTGTTAATGTATCTCAATGTTGATAACCTGGATTCATTTGTCCTGTGCTTTTGCCATGATATACGGCCTTATCGTGCCTCTGTCTTTTTGCGGATATGATAAGATTCAGTAGAGATGTTGTTAGTTTATTGTGGTTACTCTCTCTTGACTGATTTTTTCTTCACAGGTATTTTATTTGCTTTTTTCTTCACAGGTCCTAAGATTGCTCATACCTCTAGGCAGGTTTCTTAAGAGTTATTTCTGTCTTGTGGACAGTGTTTAGGTGCTGTCCTATTACATAATGAGTGTTATTATGTCTCTATTTTCTTCTCCTTAATCTCTTTTTCATCTCGTCATTTCTGGCCTACTCCAACTCTGTCTATGTTTTTCTATTTTCGTTCATCCTCCTCTTCTGATGAATTTTTGTTGATTTGTACATCTAAATAGTTGATTTTCTTTGGGTTTTCTTTCTTCCTATTACCATGTTATTGATTTTCTGTCTTTTCCACCCTCTTTAATATCTTTTATATGCTTTTTATCCGTTTAGCTTGCACTTTCTCTTTTCTTCTTTTTCTGACTCTGTGTTGGTGTCTAATCTTTTTTCGTGTGGTTATTATCCATTTATATCTCCCTCTGTTACCCTTTTTCCTATATTCATCTATTTTGTGTTTGTACAATTTGTATAATGTGAATATATTCTCTTATTATCTATGTATTTAACTCATGAATTATTTTTTATTGATATTTCTAACACCTCACTTTATTAATTATTACATCACTTATGACTATTTACCATGCCTTAGGCTCTTATCTATAATATCTAGTACTGTTATTTAGGATGCCTTAATTTGATATTGCCTTAGCATGGCATTCATATTATTTATCAGTGTTATTTATGATGCCTTATTGTTGTTTATGAGGCCTTAATTGATTATTGAACTGAATATTGCCTTAGGCTGTTATTTATAATCTTTTTTATTGTTATTTATGAGGCCCTAACTAATATTGCCTTAAATTGTTATTTATAATATCTATTACTGTTATTTATGATACATTAATTATTGTTGCCTTAGCTTGATATTCATAGTATTTATTATGGTTATTTATGATGCCTTAATTTAATATTGCCTTAGCCTAGTACTCACAATATTTATTATTGTCATCTATGACTGGATTATTTACTTTTGCATTAATGTTCTGTTGCTCAATGATATATCAATTTTATTCCTGAGCGGTCTACACTGTCTGTTTGGGCCTCTGTGGTTGCTCCTCCACGTTTTTTCCCCATGCAAATTGTCTGTTTCAGACATCCCCTGGTGGGGTTTTTCTTGTTTTTATGCTCCTCCTCTTTTCTTTGGAGCATATTTTCTCTCTCCTTTCTCCTTTCTAGCCTTTTCCTCTTCTATTTATATCTTTTCTTCCTTGGGGACTCCTGCTTTGGCTCCCTTTTTTTATATTGTTCTTGTAGTCCATCTATTCATGTGCATGTTGAAATGTTGTATAGTGTTCCCTTTCTCTTTTATCAGATGCTATTATTTGTTTGCTGTCATGTCTCCTCATGTCCGGTCTAAATGTAATATCTCTTAATGTCCGTGGATTGAATCATCCTGTTAGGAGGGCCAAGATACTAGACTACTGCAGAAGCCTATCTGGTGATGTTGTTCTTCTCCAAGAGACTAAGATAGCCTTTAAGGAAGCTTTGCTTCTACGGAAACAGTGGGTTCTTGATGTTGCTTGCTCTGAAGCCTCCGGTAAGAAGAACGGGGTTGTAACCTTGATTTCTAAAAACTCTGGTCTGTCCATTGTCACGATGGAACATGATACGGATGGCAGATGGTTGCTTTCTCATTTGTCCAATGGCTCAGACGAATTATATGTTATGAATATTTATGCTCCCAACATTGATGATCAACTCTTTTGGCGTTCAATAACCAAAAGCTCTCTGACATCCCTCAAAATGCTAGAACCATTGTTGGAGTTGATTTTAATTTGCCTTTAGATCCTATTTTAGATAGACATTCTGCTTTTAAATTTCGTCCTCCTAGGTCACATAAACAAATGCTCAATATGTGCTCCTCTCATCAACTTGCTGACGTTTGGAGGTTACATAACCCGACGGGTAGTGATTTCACGTTTTTTTCCTCTCCACATTCTAGTTTCTCACGTATTTACTATCTTTTAGTTGATGCTGCACTTCTAAAACACACTAGTAATGCTATAATTCACCCAATAGTTGTTTCTGATCATGCAGCCGTCTCTTTTACTCTTCTTAAATTGACGGATAAACAAGGTCCTCGTACTTGGCGTCTCAATACAGAGATTTTGGATGATAAGGATGAAGTTAAAGAAATATCTGTAGAAATTGACAATTTCTTCAATGAGAATGAGTCTTCGGTTAACTCCCCAATAGTGTTATGGGATGCATTTAAATGCACTATTAGGGGTCATATTATCAAAAAAATGTCAGAAAGGAATAGTGATATCAGAAAATCCTTACAATCTTTAGGGGATGAGATCAAATGTAAAGAGATTTTATATAGAGGTTCTAATGATAAGTCTCTCTTGCAAGACATCAAGAATTTGAAATACTCTTTTAACTCCATTGTTACTAAGAGAGCTTACCTTGGTGTACATGCTCAAAAGTCTAGACGCTTACTCTTACAGAATAGAGCTGGTAAGATGTTGGCTGCCACTTTAAAGTACCAAACTGATAAGGTCAAAACTGCTCAGATTTCTTATATTAATGACACTAATGGCTCTAGGAAATTCCATACTCAAGAAATCCTACAAGTTTTTCGCGATTTTTACGAAAAATGTTACACTCCCAAGGATCAATGTGACTTATCTGTGTGTCAGCAACTCTTGTCCTCGATTCCTACACATACTATTTCGCAGTCGGAGATGAATGCTCTGGGGCAACCGATTGATTCTAAAGAGATAATTCAGGCCATTAGGTCGACTCGATCTGGGAAGGCTCCAGGGCCTGATGGTTACCCTATTGCTTTCTACAAGACTTTTTCATCATCAATAATAAAATATCTCAAGAACGTTCTCGATAACTTTGTAGTGTCTGGTAAAGTCTCTGGTTCAGCCGCTGAGGCTACTATTGTTGTGATTCCAAAAGAAGGGAAAGATCATTCTGACCCTAAAAATTTCCGTCCAATCTCGCTTCTGAATATGGAGGCTAAGATTTTTGCCAAAATCCTGGCTAAGCGATTAGAGGGCCATATCCCTAGCCTTATCCATAGCTCCCAGACTGGCTTTGTAAAAGGAAGACTTGCTAGAGATAATATCCGAACCTTTTGTCATATATTGGAGAAAGCAAAACTTTCTGCCTTGCCATCAGCTGCGATTGCTCTTGATGCCGAAAAGGCTTTTGATAAAGTTTCTTGGCCTTTTTTACACGCAGTACTCCAATCTCATAATTTAGGAGATTCTTTTATAAACATGGTAATGTCCCTATATTCCCAACCTAAAGCCAACATCAGAGTTAATGGGGCTACGTCTTCCTTTTTCAACCTTCGTCAGGGAACTAGACAAGGGTGTCCGTTATCACCCCTTCTTTTTCTATTGGCCATAGACCCACTCCTTCGGTTACTCAATTCAAATGACAACATCAAAGGTTTCCAATTTGGTACACATACACTTAAAATGGCTGCGTATGCAGACGATGTTCTCATATTCTCCGAAGACATTGCTACTTCCATCCCTGCCATCTCTAATACCATTAAAGAATTTTCAATCGTTTCAGGGTATACTTTGAACAGAGACAAGACGGAGATGTTCCCTCTTAATGCGTTGTGCTTCCCTTCTCATATGGGTGAGGCTGGCTTTAAATGGCAATCGACTCAACTTAAATACTTAGGAATTTGGTTTTGCAATAACCTTGTAGATACTATTTCTTATAATGAATCTCACATTCTAGCTAAGATTAAAGATCTTTTGTCCTCCTGGTCTCTGAAATATATTTCTTGGTGGGGAAGGCTCCAAACTCTCAAGATGATAATAACGCCGATTATTAACTTCTTATCCTCAATGCTACCTGTGAGACTGTCCTCATCCTTTTTCAGTGAGATTGATCTACTTACCTCAAAGTTTCTATGGGGTGATAAACGTCCTAGAATTGCATATAAACATCTTAGGAAGCCATCTGTCTTGGGTGGATGTAATCTTCCAGATTGGAATTTGTATCAAATTGCTTTCTTATCGTCTCAGGGTGCTCTCTGGTCTTTATCGAATTCACACCATACTCCTCCGTGGATTTGTATTGAACAAGTGTTGTGTTCTCCTCTCTCTACCCCCTCTTTTCTCACTGCCTCTAAACTTGTGTTACCTCATTCAAGCCGTATTATTTCAGACACAATTAATGCTCTGAAACATATAGATAAAAAGGTTTCCAACCCCATTCATAAATCGAGATCGTCCTCATTATGGTATAATCCTAAAATTGTTACTGATATCGATCCTGCCACGATGTCTTCCTGGGCTAATAGAGGTCTTACGTTGGTCAAACATGATCCTCTTCCCTTTTCTTCTTTGGCCAGTAAATATAATCTTAACAATATGGATTTCTATTATTTTTTTTAATTAAAGGTTGCCCTCTCTAAAGTGACCCTCTGTACAGACTCGGTTACTATTTCACTTCTGTCTATGTGGTCTCGTTCAGGTCATACTGCCTCGAAAATATACAAATTTTTATCTGCGCCACTTCCCTCACAGGCTACTATTACACAAGATAAATGGTCACATCATTTTGATGGTGATATTTTTAAACATATCTCACAAGAGTCATGGCAGTTAATTGGGAAAGTTTCACTACGAAATAAGATTGCTCCTTCCCTTATGCAATCTAAATTCTTTTCTATGAATCTTCTGGATTGGACCCCTGCTCGTTTACATAAGCTGAAGCTGAGGGATAGGGATCTTTGTTGGAATTGCAATTTGGTCTCAGGCACTTACCAACATATGTTTTTTGAATGCTCGTTACTACAACCCTTTTGGGATTTAGTTCAGAAACACTTATCACTAATTTTTGACATTCCAGTGGAACTTTCATTGCCTATGATCTTATTGGGACCATGGGCCGCATGTTCCCCTCTTCCTCTGGATGATACTGATATGCAGCTATTAGATCTTCTTATTTCAATTGCTATAAAAATTATTTTAACTGAGTGGAAGTCCTTTAATCTACTCTCCTATCATACTTGGTGGGCTTGGGTATCATTTCTTCGTGGGGCCCATACTTCGGTTGAAGAGAGGCACTTTACTCCTTCCATTTCCAATACTATTTGGAGTTCACTGGATAAATATATGAAATTGTCATCTCAGGGGTTGGTAGCCCAATATCCTTTTGTCTCTACTGCTTAATTTATTTTTCATACTGTTGCAGGTGTCCCCATCTATCCATTTATCTATCTGTATTATCTATTTATCTATCTATCTACCCATTTATCTATTTAACTATCTATCGTCCTCTTTCTCTTTCTTTCTTTCCTTGTTCCTGCTTCTTACTTTCTCTTTCTCTTTCTATCCTTTCCTTTTTTTCTTCTTCTTTCTTTTATTCTGGTACTTTCTTGGTATCTATGCAATACAACTAATTTTTTGTTATCAATCCAGTATAAGATACTCTTTTTATATGAGATATTGAGTCGGTACTATGTGTGATTTCATTATTTTTCTGACATGAATTTTACCTTTGTGTCTGTATTTTTCTTAAATGTCTTACTTATTTATTGACCATGTTGCTCTGTTGTATTGCATTTTATTACAATTGTATGAACTTTTACTTTTTAAAACAATAAAGATATTGAACACAAAAAAAAAAATTACTTCAGTGAAAGCTCTAACTCCCAGACAAATTGGATGGCTGCATTTTTAGTGAATTTGACTTTATTATAACATACCGTCCTGGGCAAAAACAAATATTGTCTCACACCTTTTCTCGGCTTAATGAAAGAGAATCCAAAGACAAATGTGCTTCACCACAAAGCATAATACTGGCTAACTGAATATTAGCTTTAACACAAACTGATACCTTTTTAAACGACGTGAAGACTGCATCCCAAGTCATAGATAAAAAATCAATGGCTACAAAAACCTCAAGACTCCATAAAAGATGGATATCTATTTCATAATAACAAATTATTTATTCCACAGGATTCTCAGAGACAACAAATTCTAGCTTGGCATCATGATCTCAGCATAGCTGGGCATCCAGGTACACAAAAAACCTTAGAGTTATGCTTATGGAATTTTTGATGGAATAACATCCAGAAAGATGTTCAAGATTATATTAAGAAATGTCCAACTTGTGCTCTTAATAAGTCACAACACATAGAACCAAGTGGACTACTGCATCCTTTACCAATCCCATCAACACCATGGCATACTATTAGTGTTGATTTCATTACAGATTTACCAAAATCTCACAGCTTTACTACTATTTTAGTAGTTGTGGATTTACTCTCTAAAATGAGTCATTTTATCCCATTAAAGAAATTATCCACTGCTACAGAATTTTGTGATATTTTTATCCATAACATAATAAAATTACATGGACTTCCAAGTAAAATTATTTCCGACCGAGGCCCCCAATTCTCCTTCAAATTTTGGAAAGCCCTATGTTCACAATTAGGAATAGAAGTAGCATTATCTTCTGCCTTCCATCCACAATCCGATGGACAAACCGAGAAAGTGAACCAATACTTAGAACAGAGTCTGCGCTGTTTAACATCCACCTTGACCTCCCAATGGGGTCAAGCACTTCCCTTAGCGGAATTCACATATAACAACAGTATTCATTCTGCTTTAGGTTGTTCCCCATTTGATTTTCTTACTGGTTTCCATCCATGCACTGTTCCTGTACTGCCACCATCAGATGTTAACTCCATGCCCTCCATATCAGAAAGACTGTACCAGTTACAATTCATTCAAGAAAAAGCACGGAATAGTTTAGCAAAACATAAGATCGCTACCAAGTTGCAAGCCGATATACACAGATCATCCGAGCCAACCTATAAAATTGGTGACCAAGTTTGGCTATCCACCCAGCATCTCCATTTCGATGGTCTTAAAAAATTACAACCAAGCTATATTGGCCCTTTTCCCACTACACGAATCCTGAACTCAGTTTCCATACAACTGCAATTGCCTGATGAATATTCAATACATCCAGTTTTTCATGTATCCCATGTAAAGCCCTACCATCCTCTAACAAGAAAAGATAATCCCCTCCTCCAGTCATAGTTAGTGATCACCTAGAATACGAAATAAAACAAATTCTTGATGCCAAAAGAATACAAGGTAAATTATATTACCTCATCGATTGGAAAGGCTATGACGCTTCCGAAAGGTCCTGGGAACCTGCCTCTAATTTGAATGCCCCTAGGTTGGTTAGGCGTTTTTATGCCCTTCACCCTAATAAACCCTGCCTGATACAGCGACCTTTGGGGGGGAGAACTGCTATGGGTATGTCTATCTTCACTCGTGCAAGCTCTTCCCAGCTGACAACATGAGGGGTACGATTACATTCCAGTATTCAAATATGCTTATGACTGCTTGAAGCTAATATCATGATTGAAGATAGTGAATATGGTTAAGCTATAGTATGCGCAATATTCATGTGTATTGCTTCTTGGTATTAACATGCGTACAGTGAAAGCATGTGCTTTCAGTTAAATAATGATGACTCATGATTCTGAGGTAAATCTGCTGCACATGACACTAATGGTAAAACGTGAAAAGCAAGTATGTAAATAAACAGTTCACCCGCAGCGGTTTACACATGCAAACTGTCAACACTTGGGACACGAGTTTCTTAATGAAGACACGAGTGGCAAAGTGTATTTAAACTGCTCGTGCGTTCAAACATTGCTTAGCCTCGTTTGCTTTTCAGCTCCTACCTGTCGCCTGTTCCCGTCGGCTGTTCCGGTGCCCTCCGTCTGGATTCCTCTGCGGCTGGCTCTCTCCTGGTCCTTCTTCCGTCCTCTTCGGTGTCTCCTCCCCTTCCGGTCTCTTCGGATCTTCACTACCGTAAACCTGCAAGAAAAGGCACAGACAAAAGAAGAGTTAAAAAGGACAACGGTAAATTAAGGTAAGTCAAGTTATAAGGTGTAATCGGTGAGTCAAACATTTCCTAAAACTTAAAAGCAAACGCAAATTCCGTGTGTGAGTTTTCTTGATGTACAAACTCATGTTTTGACAAGCAAGCAAAGGATTTTGCAATGCATTTGAAACCATAATGACAGTCGAATTGGACAAGTGAAAGTCCTTCGGATTAATCCTATTTCAAAGACAAGTGAACTTTGGCCTATATTCCAAGACATTCCTTTGTTTCTTTTCTTTTCTTATTGTATCAGTTGAAATCTGTCTTTTGATTTGTTTGAGGAGTCAAACAACTTGCGAAAGGACTAAGGTACACATTAACTGGTCATGCACTTAGAGTTGATCTATTTTGAATTATATAAAGTGTAGTCAATAACATGTTTGTGAATATTGGTTTATTATAGAGAAAAAGCACAGCCAGATAGAAACAAGAAGTCTGTGAATTAAACAACAGCACTTGTACAGAACTTTTCATGACACATTATAGGTAGAGCTTTTCATTGTTAGACAGTTCAACATTGTAAACTTAATAGCTATCCTGCGGAGGGTAATTTTATTTGTCCCTTCTTTAACAGTGTGAAAAAGATTCAGAACTTCAAAGTCCGATCCAAAATAGAGACTCCTAGAGAAGCTGTCCCTGACGTTGATGAAGGTCTAGGCATCTTCACCTGTCCTGTTTTTCTCTCTCTTTCTTATCCCATCCCCATTCCCCCCTGGGGTCTTCCAAATAGGCAGATATTATTATATTGCTGCTTTTCCACAGTTCTCAGAGGGATTGGGGAACAGTCGTCGCCAGGCAGAGCAAAAGGAGTACAGGTGAGTGGCTGAATCTAACACCAGAAGTATTACCATCAGCGATTCCGGGTAACCAAGAGAAAGGCTGACTAAACATACAATAGCTCGAACAGTAACAAAGAAATTTTCACAATCATCAAAAACTTCACCACTCCAGCAGCAACCTCCAGCAACATACGCAAAAGCAGATCAGGCGGTAGCACGTTCTCATACAGCACTCCTAAAGTGTGGAATGATCTTTGACATCACATTAGAGCCTCCCTCTCCCTTCTTCAATTCCACAAGAAGCTGAAGACCTCGCTCCTCAAGTAAGTCTGCCAAAGGCTAGCCTCACACGTTTGCCAAAGGGCCTGGATAACCTCACCGGTGACAGTGCCCTATAAAAATGCAGATAACAAAAGATAACATCTACTCATGGTAGAACATCATGGGTGACAATTAGCGGTAGGATTCATGCACACCACACATTTCTAGATTGCCTTTGGTCTGTAGTTTTCAGCTATATCTGAGGTTCATAAGGTTCATCGGATTCCTACTGAACCTGTATCATAATACTGTGATGATCTCCTCATTTTGGGGACCATGCAAGCTGCTACCACCTGGAATTCCTTAGGGCTCTATTTTTTAAATATGTCTGGGCTTTGTAGAATTTCTTGAGTGCTGGACGATCCTAGGACCAAAAACTGTAGACATACCACAAGTCAAATCACAATGACAAACTGCATCAAAAATTCTCAAAAATAGATGCAATTTTTCTCTGTTTCGGTCCAATGCAGTGGTCTTATTTTGACAGACTGAAATCTAGGACAGTTTGGCAGCAAAGGCAGCAATGAAATCATTGGCTAACCATGTGTACAGCGCCTGTAAATTCCCCAGTCCTACAATGGTGTCAGCATTCTTAAGACAGAAGGAAAGCTCCTCAAGGGAGTCTTGTGCTGGGATGTCTGGCTCTTCATTTCCGTATTATTTCCTCACTTGATTAAAAATTATTCCTGATGTACAGGCAGTATTCCAGCTCTCCTAAGTGATGTTGATTCCCCAGATTACTCCCCAGGGTAGCTAAAATGCAGATTTTGGGGGATGCCAGTGTAAAACACATCATTTTCCAAGACAGCATCATTCCACAGTACCCTTTTGTGTGTTTGCATAATAAAATATAATGTAGGGTCCTGACATACAAAGGTAAATATATGCATGCAGAATTGCTCATGTGTAGACATAATTCTACACCTAGATGTAACTGTACATTTTTGCTATTCACCTTTGATTTGAGTGGAGGGATTATGTTCATTTAGCAATTGTGTTCTGTGCAATAGGTCCTCTCTGTTCTCAAATAATTAGAAACAACTAAGCAAATGCAATCAGTTAATAATCCCAAAGAGGAGATATTGTGTGTGACAGGGGTTCCCACTGTTGCACTTGGATTTCTTGTGTGATAGAGTGTTGCTTAATTGATTTATTTTGATTGTTTTTTAAATTGACTGCTCATATCTCTATGTCTTTAAGCTGTAATTACATTTGTTATCTTTTGGACAAAATAGCATCTCTGAATCGACCTTCTATTTTTATTGATACTGTGATGGCTCTGTTATACCGTGTCTGTTATCAGCCTCTCATGTAGGCCTTGACTGCCTAAACATGCTACCAAAGAGAGTCATGGAAGCTTGAGAAGTCAATTTTTCATTGGTAACCCTTAACCTAGTGTCCTCTATGAAATAGTTGAGTTTCCCTGTTCCTCCAAGTACATGGTAATAATTATGTGCAGAGATGCAACCATTAGTTTAGAACATACTTAAAGAACATTGGATTGTTAAGCTACCAGACAGAGGTAACAGTTTACATTTGAGCTGCACTGCACCCCACATAATTTACCTTTAGGGGCCTATGCAATCTGACCCCCTGAAAGCAAGTTGTTTTTGGAAGATCCTTGTAACAGTGACACAAGAAAAAAGGGCCTTTCACATAGATCTACCTGCTCCTTCTGTGTGCTAAACAGGCTAGTTTAGTCAGACTGGGACCCTCACTAATACCATAGCTGCAGTAATATTATAGCAAACTCTGCTACATTGTGCATATGAAGAAAATTAAACTAGCCATCAACATGGCTGAAAAAAATCTTCTCATCTCTATGGTATCCTCTTTTACACTGCTTTATCACACATTGCAGGGATCTCACTTCCCCAAGGACTATCAAGACCCTGTAGAATTTGGATGCGTCACCTAGTGTATGGTGTTCCTTCTAGGGTCGTTTAGGATATATGAGTGTTCATGGCCTTTCATTTGTAGTTCTTCCATGAGAGATGTCTTGGGGAGAAGGTGGACAGCTTGGTGTAGGACCTTGGTTTTGCCCTATCAGACTTCTGTCTTTGGGTTTGTTATGGATATAGTGCCTGCTTTAAACTGGATTCTAGTATTAGATGTGGGAGGACACTAGGATTATCACAGTACACTCCCCACTCACTCAGCCTCAGAGCCCAAGTTTAATGTGGCTCAACATCTTCGGCAACAGGGAGTTTCCATGACACACTGAATTTTGGGCCTGTTTGTGGTAAAGTAAACAGGAACTACTGCAAACGTGGGTAGGTCAGGGGCTGGTAACTCTTATTGCATTGGTCAGAGAGGAACTATGAGTGTCTTAGGGTGTTCCCAACCCACAGTCTAAGGAAACCTACAAAGCTGGACCTTCGCCAAGCCTTCCTCAGAACAGTTCTGGACTTGCAAAAAGATACTAGGTGAACTGAACCTGGAGGCAAGGGGTTAGCACACTTCAGCCATTGATCTCCTGTTGTGACATTTACAATATGGTTTCGCAACCCACATCATATGACATTGGGCAATGGGTCAGCCCACTCCAGCTTTTCATCTGTTATTGTGACTTTTCATATTTTACTTCCCAATCACATCATAGGGAATATGGCAAGAGCCCAATTTTTCATTTGATCTGTTATTGTGACATTCACATTTTGCTTCTGAACAGTATTTAATACGGCATAGGGCTAGGGGGTCATACCACTTTAGCTGTTATCTGTTATTGTGACATTCACATTTTGTTTGCTGATAGCTTCCTTAATGAACTTGTGCACCAAAGATATTTGTGTGTTGAAAAGTCTCTGAGGGAAATTAAGGGCATTCTGATGCCTCATTCTAGGGCGTACCGGCGGACTCCCACTTCACTTGGGGAGTTTAAATCTTTTCTGCAACGTACGCTTAATATGTGAATAATGCACAAATCAACTATCAGTGATAATTCTGCAGCATTGTCACAGAAACATCTACACCATAACAGGCTGTTTAAAGTTCGGCTTGCTGTGGAATATTTGTCCACCAATATTGCACAGATTTATATCCCTAGGAAGAATACACCGATCAATGAGTTGTTGATCCTATACAAAGAGCCGCTGCTGTTCAGGCTATACATGGCATGCAAAAACAGCATGTTACAGCATGAAGATGTACATGTTGTGCAAAAGTTCCAAAGCTGCACAAGTTTTATACAGAACTACCTCTGTTCAGCAAGCTGTACAACACTGCACTGTGGCTTGCCATACCATTTGTAGTCACCAGAAAGGATTCCCCCAGGAGCTTATTTGTAAGAAGTTCCAAAAAGATCTGAGGCGAAAGTTGCATTGTAATGAACTGTTAGATATCAAATTCTAAGATAGGTAGAACGTATATGTGCTCACTATAGGTCATGATGAGAGCACTTCTCTGGTCACAGTTTGGGGTCAGTTGGCAGAATTTCATAAGCCCAGATGTATACTGGCTTACAAAAAGTACATGGGTAATGTGGATCAAAATGACCATGTACTTTAACCATATTATGCGAGTCCTGAACATGGCATATGTTTTAAGAAGCTGGCACCTGATTCTGTTAACAACATACAATGTCTATGTTGTCTTTCGTCAGACCACCACAGGAACACTGATGTCTTTCCTTGACTTTCTGTAGGTCATTATTTAGAGTTACTGCTGTAGAAGCAGTAGCCTTTAATTTATCTGTTGTTGAGGATGTTGCAAGTCTTCAGGATCAACACTTTACTGACTGCATTCCTGCAATGTAGAAAAGATTAAACTATATTGTTGATGCAGACTTTGCTATTGTAAAAGAATGAGCAGGGCAGTAATTTTTACTGTCCTTGGTGTCTATTACAGCCAAGCCTGTGTTTCCCAACTTACTTTTCTTTGTATCACAGAAAAGTTAAGTTCTCGGTGTGAAAAAACAACTTAGGGGCCGATTCCGATCTCGGCCGGTAGTGCTCCGAATCGGATTCGGTTTTACCGGATCCGATCCGGAGCCCTATTTTCCGACCGAGTCGTACGCGCGTCCGGGCGAGCGAGTACGATGCGTATTCGCCGACCGACTCGTACCCGGATCGTACCGCTCCGACCGACTCGCTCGGACCCGATTCGCACCGCGCAATGGAGACGTTTTCCGGCCGGGTAAGTACGATGCGCACCTCGACCGCTCCGACCGACTCGCGCCGTCCGACTCGAACTCGCTGTCGGAGCCGTACTTTGGGGGTCCGTGTCGGACCCCTGTACGCGTACCCGTGCGAGGCGCACACAGGGGGACCCATGGGTCCCCCTACCTGTGCGTGTACGCCGCGGGCGCTCGCGGCGTACTCGCTGTAGGGCGCCCTTGTCCGCCTCGCACCCATTGAGGCAATGGGAGCCCGCGTACGCGTTGTACGACCGGCTCCCATTGAGTTCAATGGGAGTCCGACCGACTCGTGTCCGGTGGCATACGAATGCATCGGAATCGTTCGGTCGGACTGCACGGGTCCGATTCGGTCGGAAATCTCTCCGGGTCCGGCTCGGTCGGAGAGATTTCCGGCCCGAATCGGAATCGGCCCCTTAATATCTGTCTGTATCATATTCATATACTCCTCTGCAATGTAATGTTGGTAACCGCATATGTAATTCTGAATGTATCAACCATTTGATCAAATATGAACGCCATTTTATATGAGCTTGAAGCTTCCTGTGAATAGTTTTGCAAGCTTTCATGGCTATAATAGGCCTTGAAACCAGAGGTCTCAGGGTTATACCTTGCACATTTTCTAAGAATGTAACCTCATTTACAAACCTAGCAAAGAAAGTAGATTTTTTTGTGTGAGAATAATAAGACTACAATTGTGTAAATTAATATTCTCTTCTCCTCAAGGCCATTTTGTGCTTCCTTGAGGGGAAAATACTCCAACTGCACATTTGATACGTTTTTGCTGAGAGTAGCAGTTTTCTGTTATGTGAATGTTCTTCATTGACTTGTAATAAGAGAAAACAAATACATACTGGTGTAGTTTTTTAAACGTTTTTAGCTTTTGACTCCAACTGACCATTTTCTAGCAAAAGCTTTGGTCAATTAAAATAACAATTGTATTTTATTTTTTGCTGTGCTGTTTGCTATTTTGCATTAAACACTGGTTGGATTTTAGGCTTCCCAATGTGTTGTGTTTTATTTTAACATCAGAAACTAACTGAAGTGGGCCAGTCAGATTATTATTTAGTAAGTGCATTTAAATTCACTGTGCATGGATACATAACTCTCGCAGGCCAGTTGTTGACTAGCTAAGCATCCTTTCAAATCGTTCCATGTTCTTTGCAAATTGTTTCTACTAGTTCTCCATTAAAGAAGTGCATAATCCACAACTGTTTTTCTTCCTAAATTAGATTTTAGTCACTGGATCTTTACTGGCTCCTGTAAATAGGTACAAACTGGTTTTACTTATGACTTGCTTTCTCTTTTCGTCCTCCATAAAAACATGGTGGTTGTTCCATCCTCTGTATTGCAAGTGCCTTACAGTCAATGCACTGCACATAATGGTAGATGGGACTACTGCTATGGTTTCAAAAGGTATCCTGTGTGCCAAACCTTAAGACCCTTAGTCTTTCTGAGAATTCTCTTTAGGCAACTTCGGAGAGTCTGCCCTAGCATGTTTACCCCATGTTCAAAAGAAATTATGCTCAATCTGTCCGAGAAATGGGCCACAAGTACATCCTCAGACAACCCCTACTTACTTCTACACACTGAAATGAGTTAAATTTATCACAGTGAGTGTGCTGAAAGTGCATTAAAACACGTCTTCCTGAGCCCAAGCAGGCACTGAGGAGGTGTTAAAGGTGCACCTAGACCCCATGCGTTATTAATGAGAACTCCATGTGAGATATATTGATATGAAGAGGTAGTCAAAGCTTAGCCTAGGCTTGTTTTCACCATTGTCATATGCAAATGGCAAACGGTCAAGGTACGACTACTAGACAGAAGAACGCATGAACCACAGCATTTGGTAGAATATGTTTAGTGGCTATTGTGTGGCTGTTGGCTGCTGGTATATGCGGCTGTTGGGTGGCAGTATGTGTGGCTTTTAGCTGTCATAATCCCGGACCCCTGATATACCTCTGTAAAAAAATTGTTGTCCAGAGATTTTCATTTTTGATTTGTGCTTTTGGATCATTAGAAAAGTAATTTAGCTTGGGTAGACATTGCTGATCCGGGCCGGATTTTTCTGGATGTCATTGTTTAAAATGGCAGATGTGTTGCAGTGATGATGTAATATTTCAGGAACCGTGAGACCTATAAACTTCATTTTGGTGTAAAAACATTGGTTTTGGGGTCAAGCAGTCTTATAAAGACAGAAAATAACTCATAAGAGCAATCCTTCCGCCCAACATTGGTGGCTATAATAAACATAACATGTGTATTTGTAAAGCACACGTTCACCCAGAGGCATCTTGTCACTGAATAATAGATGGTTATTGTTACCCAACAGTACTCATTTTATCGACCTCAGATGGATAAAGGCTGAGTGGACATGCTGGGATTTGAACCTGTGACCATGAGGTCGAGCACAAGACCCTGCAGTGGACACATTAGTCCACTGAGCCACCAAACCCGGCCTAATAGAGGAAGAAGAGACATAAATAGAAATTAAACAAACAATAATGGTTTTTGATCATTTTATGTATACATCAAACAATATTTATGATTTCAATATGAAAAAAAAATCTTTATCACTCCTGTTTTAGACACATTCTCATAGTTCATTATATTTAATAGTTTCGGCACTCGCTTGTGGTACATTTGCAGAATGTTGAACATTTGAGAAGAGCATATCGGCAGGGACATCTTTTTGCAAAACACATTTTGCAAGTACATGTACGTGTAAGTTCTGTGGGTAGAGGCTTTAGAATCTTTTCAGGTTTTAGCACCCCATCAATATCTTCCCGACCATGAATCTTTCTCTACATATGCATGATCCAAAACATTTACACATCTTCTGATCAAGTAGAATGCTCTTTAATGTGTCCATGCACAGAATATGACATCGGTGGAAGGTCTCTTAGCGGGACTGATCTCTTGAACTCACTGTACTGAAGATTGTCAAATGTTTGACAGTCAGTGCTCATTTTCCACAAACACACATGGTATTTTCCTACGTCTTTAAAGTTACATTCTTCTTCTATCTCAGCAAATCCTTTTAGAAACTTCACAGGTTCAACAGTTAAAGCTCCAAGCTTTGATCCAATTTTGCTCATAGTGTCATCACCCGTAAGAATATGTGCCTTGATAACAACACTGGACATCTCGGGGTCAAGTTTCTTGAACAGAATATGAAGCGGGATTAAGTGTATTTTCTTTTTTGTCTGTTCCATAACTTATCCATAACTCTGACAATCCTTGACCTATGAACATTGCAACAAATCTAAGTAGCAAAATAAAAACATATGTGTCATTTGACATTCCAATGACTCGATTGGAACCATTTTGAACAGCCCAGTCAACATGTGGCACAACACGAAGGTCAGCTTCCTCCAATTTGCTGTTGAGTTCTTGAACAATATAGCCCGCACCTTTTGAATATATCTCTGCAGGCACCAACTCTTCATTGACAATCATTCCACTTGCAATAATTGGAAATTCAGTGTTCACCTAAGCATCAGCAATGTTTTGGCGAGTTAACATCTCCAAGTTCATCTTGTTCAATGTTGATAACCAGAATTTATCAAGTTTCACAGGTATTGGTGTCAAATGTTTGAGGCAGGCAAGGTCAATTGTTCCACTTGTGATGATGACAGATGATTCAGAATGCTGCTGCAAGGCTCCTGCTGGGGATCCCCAAGTTTCAATCAGTGGGAATGCATCTTCGGAGACTGCATTGGCTTCCAGTTAAGAGTTGCATTAAGTTCAAGGCCTTATGTATCACATAGAAGGCACTACACAGTACTGGTCCTCAGTTTTTGAGGTGGTCACTGCATTGGTACTCTCTAAACAGATGCCTCCTGTCAGAAGGGGTGAAATTGATGCTCTCTCAGAGATTCTGTAATTCTAACTGGGGCGGCAGAAGCTTCACAGTGGATGCTATGAAGCTCTGGAATATCCTCCCCATTTCCATCAGAAGTCTTCCTTCTTTGACATCCTTCAGGAAAGCCCTTAAGACCTGGCTATTCAACTAATAATGCTCTAGCTCGCTTCAGGACTGTGAGCACCAAGACACTGCTTGGTATTTGTGCGCTGTATACATTTTCAGAACATAACATAACTTGTATATATTCTTTGACAGATAGTACAAGATAACTGCCAATGAACATTGTGCAGTTCTTGCAAGGTGCACACTGACTTTGATATCTGTAGAACAGTCTGAACGACCCTTCCAAAGTTTTGCATGGATTAAATCTTGACCAATTGCAATTGTGACATATAGTCCATAAAAACAGCAGTTTTCTTGAAGCACAGCTTTTCGAATTGAAATTCTTTAGGTGAAAGGTTTTTTTTTAGCTCTTGAATGAATTCGTGCTTCACTGGTTTGGCTGCAGCATCTCCATTAAATAATGCATGTGTTGGAAGAAAATCATGCGACAAAATGCCCTTGATAAATTCATCTCTTTCTTTTCCTACATCCAGCTCTCTATGTGCTTGTGAAAGTAGTTTTTTTGTAACCTGTTTTGTAGTGGCTGGTTGGACAAAACTCTTACCATGCAAATAAAGCGTGGACATTTAGCTTTAGTGATTCTGTCAAACAGCTTTTTCTCTTTCAGTACAAACCCCTCCTGCTTCAGTTATGCGTATAATTTCGATCCCTGTTACAGTGCATCTAGTAGACGTGTCTTTATGACGTTATCTACATATTGTTTGGTCAAGAAGTTGTGTAGTCGCACACGTTCAGTCATTTCTAAGAGGTTTTATTGCTGCTGTTTGAAATGAAGAAGGCTGTCAACATGTTTAATAAAACGTTCCTCTCTCTTTCCCAAAAGTTCGTGGTGAGGAACAGTTTCATGATGGTCCATTAATTTTGAATTTGTCATCTCTCTGAAAACATTGCAAATAGAAAGGTCTTCACGTGCAGCTCCCATTCACCTTTTTGATCAGCATGTACCAAGTTTTTCACTAGAGCTCTCATGTGTAAACTTTTCCCCAGTACTTGCAAAGTTCTGATTTTTCCTCATGTTCTTTGACAAACACTGCAAACTTGGTTTTCAAGTTTTCTGATCTTGAACTGAGTGTATTGTACATTACCTGGCTTTGCATTATGTATGTTGAATGAAGTGCACCCTGTGCCTTGTTCACTTCTGAGAACAGATATGCTAAACCTAACTTGTCGTTCCAGAAAGCATTCCAACGCAATGTTTCTAAAGCCTCAGATCTGATGAGCATACCTTGTAACGAACAAACATAATGAGTTCCACTCAATACTGACTGAATAGTTTTGCTTCCAAAGCCTCAATAAGTGCATCGTCTATGCCACATCCACTGAGATAACTTCCTGCACACCGCAACACAACTTTTATCATGTGGAAAATGCCCATCATTGCATAAAGATCCTCAAATTCAACTGGATTGCTCATAAAAATGTCAGCTACAATACGGAAAACAACTTAATTTCAGAATATTGGCAGGATAGGCTGGTCTTCAAGCTTAGCACACATATTTTTGAACTATTTAGAGCTGTGTATACTGTTGCGTACTTTGTGACTGGAGATGGTATTACTGGCAAAAACACAACCTTCTTCAGTGGGATGGTATTCTGGGAGATCAGAGCACGATTTCCAGGCCACAGAGGAATTGGCTTTTCTTCATCCTTCAGTCCGCACCGAATAAGCAATATGATAAATTCAGTTAAATCAGCTTTGTGGACCACAGCATCAGGTAGAAGAAGGTCCATGTCCTCAGCCACTTTGAAACTTTCTTTTAGACTGGGACGTGTTGATGGCTTGTAATGATTTTTTGCACGTTGCCAAGGCAGTTGAGTTCTAAGTTTGCAGCTTCATTTGTTTATGTCTACAGCTGACACAGCTTGTTTTCCAGCAGGTACTTCATTGGTACAGTCTTGAAAAAGCACCATGGCATTATTATGTGTGCTGGATGTTCCAGACAAAGAAGAGCTGTCTTCAAAATCAAAATTATCAAGAGCAGCAATTGTAAATCCTTTCCTGGTAAAGTGATTTGACAGTGGTGTGCTGTCGGATTCACAAGATTTTAAAGCATGAGCTGCTAAGAAGTTCCTGCTCTGTACTATGTCATTATAACTTATTGATACACCAATCCTATTCATTGAAGTGATTAGCTCTCTACTTTTGCCCTTGTCTTAGATTGCGTGGGCAGTCATCATGTGTAGCGGAGTTTTCTTTTTGCAGTGATTTAAATCAAAAAAATGATTTGGAAAAGACAGTACATTTGAAAATCATAATCCTTCCAGTTCATTGAAATGTGTTCTACTTCTTTGCATATATATTCAAAGCCATCATCAATGTTGTCAGCTTCTGGACCGAACTCAAGCACTTTAGTTTGTGACAGTTTTGCTTTGCTGATATTAAACAATGATGTAAAAAATGTTAAGACAACATCAGGCATTCTTGTTGACTCCCATGATTTGAGGAGCTCTGGGGCATCACAAAATGTGTCATTAAGTCCAAAATCTAAATCTTCCAGGACATTTCTTAAAATGGTTCCTGCTGATTTACTGCATCCTGTAATCTTATTTTGGCAGCAAGAACTTCAGGAGTCAAATCAGCTGAGAACACCATAAGTGGCTTATTTTTTATGTTGGACTGACAAAAATGAATTCTGTCATTGTACAATCTCAACAGAAAAATCTTAATTTCAGTATTATGGATCAACACAGTTTCATCAGGGGGGAGTGGCCAGCAGCCGATCATGGCGGATGCGCCTTAAGGAAGCTCCCGGGCCCGTGCGGCCTTCCCCCATGAATATCTGTCAAAATCCGTTCCCTGCGGGAGGGGGATCCATCTTTATTCCCAGTGACGGATGGACAACCGTGAGTGCCCCCTCCTGACTACAGATGCCGATCGAGGAGGCTGCCCTAGCAGAGCCGATGCAGGCAGTGACTGTGCAGGTGTGATGCGGCCTTCCTTTCTGACCTGTGGAGCCGCAGTGAGCGAAGGGGATTGCGTAGCCTGCAATGGAGTGCTCAGGACCAGCACCGCTGTGAAGAGCTGTGAGCGAGGTCTGCCGGGGTCGGTGACTGAAGCGGCAGGACAGCGTGAGCAGAGCAGCCCTGGATCGATGCGCCACAGGCGTGCTCTGTTGCGGGACCCCCTGATCCTTCCTGTTCCTGCCCAAACCCGGCGGCTCCTGCGGTCAGGCTGGCTGAGAGGACAGTGGGCCATCGACAGGGGGAGAGAAGTGAGAGTGTGGCACCCACACCCAGGAGGCACTCCAGAGACTATTGGTGGTGAGGTGCAGGGGGGCAGCGATCCTCTGGGTGTTTTCCACCTTTAGAAGTGGTGTGCGGAGAGGCCATTCGGTCCCCCCTCTCTCTCCCTCCTCGATTCAATGGGTGGCTACCAGCGGTTCCCCCATGTTTATAAAGTCCATGTCTGGGGACCTGCAGCCCACACACTCTGCCTGGAAAACACGCTGAGCAAGTCACCTGGCAAGAGGCCTTTGGCATCTGACCCCAAGGAGGCACAGCAGAGGGTGCCCAACCACAGGAAGTGAGGCCTGGGGACTTGTCCATGAGGCAGCCATGCAGACAGGCTGTGGGTGGGGACCCCATGAGTGAGGGCGCGTGGCTGCATACCCTCTCTGTTCTTACCCTCGGACTCCAGCTCGGCAGGTAGCAGTGAGTGGTACTGCGGAGTGGAGACAGATCCTTTGAGGCGGCAGAGCGGTGCTTGGGGAGTGTCCGTCCACCATAGCGGGGGGCAAAGACATAACGAAGACTCAGCAAAATAAAATGGATCACTATGCAGTCCCCACACATGCTCAAAGAGACATCTATGCCTCTCATGGTGAAAATCGGCCGGATGAGGCGATCCAGGAACCATCACTCTGTGAGAATATGGCCGCCATCCAAAGATAAAGGGCACTCTAGAACTGAAACTTGACTCTGTTGTGGCAGAAATGTCGCTAATGAGAGCTGAGCTCAACATAGAAAAAGACCACCTCGGCGACACGATGCAGACTGTCACAGGTATTAATGAGGCCACAGCTCAATTGTAGAAACAGATTGTCTCCCTACAAAAAGACAATGCAACCAAGCAGGCGCATCTGGAGGACATGGAAGGAAGATCTTGACAGAACAATATCCGCCTAGTGGAGGTCCCAGATGAGTGGAGGAACCATGCACAGATCTCTTTGTGGAAAACTTTAAAACCAATGTGCTGCAACCCAGAAGCCTCTCAAAACAAAAATTCTGTTGAGAGTGCCCATAGGTTGCCCATGACCACTCCTAGGCCGGGCGCTTCTCCTCGCACAATTTTTATAACACGCATATTCAATCACAGAGACAGAGATGCCATACTGCAGGTGGTGAGGCACACTACGGATTTGAAACTTGAGGTAGCAACGATCAGCCTTTATCCGGATTTCACCCTTAGTGTCCAACAGCTGCGCTGGGGATTTCTGGAAGTCAAGAAACAGCTTCGTAATCGAGATATTAAATAAAATACATGATGCTTTTCCCGGCTAAACTTAGAGTAATTGCAGAAGGGAAAACATGGTTTTTCAACTCTCCAGAGGCAGCAATGGAGTGGTTGGAGGGCTGGCATACTGCAGCGACTGGCTAGAGACAGAGAAACCCACTGTCACAACGCATGGATAGAGAGGAGGGGACAGCCAGTGAGCAGTCATCCAGGAACAATAAAGAGAGGTGGGTAGGTTACAGGGCTTTAAACAGTGGAACCTCATAGGCATATCCACGGTGGACGATGTGTGGAAGGGAGACAATGTCTTCACTTGGGTCGATATGCAGGCCCAATAGGAATTGGCACCCACTCATGGTGCATATCCACAGACACACCTTGATCTCAGAGTCCTCACCATTGGAGGACAGAGTCCTGTCTGAGGGGCTACCAAAAAAAGTCTCACTTATCTATAAGAAACTAATCAACAATCCACCCAACATCCTTGCCAATCTGAGGGCTAAGTGGGAAGGAGATGTTGGAGAGTGTAAGGATGAGGCGTGGGAAGAAGTGGTGGGAACTTTCCGAGAGGTGGCCATCAACGCAGGGTTCCATCTAATCCAACTGCACATCCTGCACCGTTTATATTCCTCCTGCACTGCCATCCAAGCCATGGGTCGATGCCCGACAGACCTCTGCCTCTGAGGTTGAGATGAGAAGGGCATCTTATTTCATGTCCTGTGGCCATGCCCCATAATTAGATCTACTGGCTGGAACTGCAGAGGCTCATGGGGGAGGTAATTGGGGTAGTACTCCCGGACACAGCGAAAACATGTCTTTTGCAGATAAGGGGGAGGGGGGGGTGGGGGTGGTATCCACCACCAAGATATGGAAAAGTATGGCTATCTTTGATGCTTGTGGTGGCCAAACGAAATATAGCACCCCTATGGGGCACCAGGGAGGCTTCCACTGTGGTGGGATGGGAACGGGACATGGACTGGTATATGACAATTGAAAAGACAATTTACTTGGGCCGGGGGTGTCCATGCAAATGGGGAAAGGTTTGGTCCAAGTGGCGCTCCAACAGATGAATGGGCGGGGAAACCAGTACAGGCCCTAATGTCCATGAGGAGGGTTCCCCCTGAAAGGGTGACGACTTGCTCCCAAACCATGCTTCCTGTTTCAGATTTGAAGTCATAATGTTGTACTTTCTTGGCTGTGAGGGGATCCTACCCTTGCAATATCACATGGAAATAACATACGATGTATATGCTGCTGTTTCTCTGTAAACTTAATAAAAGAAAATTCTGAGAAAAAAATTACAGTTTCATCAATGTTGACCATTATTTCTCTGATCTCACTGAGTGTGACCCCGTAGCTAGCACTCAAGAGTGGCTTTAAAACTTAGGGGCATATGTACAAGCTTTCATGTGTGTGCACGAAGCAGCACACATGAAAGTGGCAGAATGGCATTTCTAGGATTGTTTATGTGCAGGAAGGGACACCTTCCTACACATAAACAATCCTCCCCCGCACGCAGACACCCTTGCACTCTGGTGCAAGGGTGCCTACGTTGGCGCTAAGTTGCGAAACTTAACGCCATCGCAGGGGGAAATGCAAGGCTGCACCACATTCTTGTAAATATGGTGCAGCCTTGCATTTCAGAAGTGGAGGAGAGAGGGATTAAGCCAAGAAGGCTAACACCTCTCTCCTCCGCTTCTTTGTACATATCCCCCTTTATATGCTTTTTCAAAGGGTTGCAAACCTAACTGAAGTCTCGCAGTTACGTTGCTCCTGGGAGCTCATTGTACATTTTTATTTTCAAATGTATGCAGGCATGCAGTTCGGGTGGTCTTGCGAATCCGCTGCAAATACATTCACCTCGCTGTTTAGATCATTTACTTGGCTGAAAACTTCATCTTGGAAGAAACTAGCTGCAGATAAAAACATGTTTGCCCTTTGAGACTCACATTCTCTGTACTTTGTTCTTTCATCAATCCCTTTGGCCCTGGTTCTGGCTAAACCACAAATAACACATTGAAGATCCTCTGCTTTCTGATAAGTTGCTGGAGACAGATGAGGGGTAGCCATTGATCATCTAAGTGGATGGGCATTGGGTTTGGTTGTCATCACTTTCTCAGAAGACTCGGATTCTTGTTGTGATTCATGGGTTTCTGCAATTTTTTAATTACATTTTTTCCAGGCTTTTTTCCATTGTATACGACTTGTAGCACTTGTTGTTACAATGATAAAAAATGTGATCCTCTTCACCCATCAGTTTCAATCTTTGTGAACTTTGTCTTGCCGTGTTTCTACAGCATCTCGAACTCTCTTCTGTCCAGCCGCAGTTGATGTTAGCTTTTCTTTCCGATTAGTCTGGCATATGACACATTTTTCTTTGTTGAAGGAGTCCTCTAATTTTGTAGTTAGCAACACTCTGTTAGGAGGTAAAGATCCTCTGCTACCACCTGCTTCAATCATGTTTACAAATTTGAATCAACAGAAAACCAGAAACAAAAACAATATTAAAATAAATTACCATTATGATGGCTAAATCACATAATTATACATTTTGGAAAATGGCAGAAGGGTTGCTCTGAGGAGTTATTTTCTGCCTCTTTAAGACTACTTGACCCCCAAAACCTATGTTTTGACACCAAAATAAAGTATATAGGTCTCATGGTTCCTGAAATATTACATCATTACTGCAGCACATCTGCCATTTTTAAAAATGTCGTCCAGAAAAATTCGGCCTGGATTAGCAATGTCTACTCAACCTAAATTGCTTCTCTAATGATACAAAAACACAAATCAAAAAGGAAAATCTCTAGACAACAATTTTTTATGGCGGTATATCAAGGGGCCAGGTCTATCAGTATGTGTGCACTGTTTTACTGGAGGAGTATTTGTATGTAAGTTGGCAGAAGACTAGGTAAGTAGCAGTGTGATTGGTGTTTTAGTCCTATGAGTGTATGAATGTGATGCACCCTTGAATTACAGCGAAAGTGAGTGGCTTAATGTGACTAAACTCATATCAACATGTTTGTACAAGGAAATTTTGATACATGGCCCTTTATGTTTTACAGCCGCAAAGATGATCATGTTGATTGGTTTTGTTTTGTTTTCCTATGGTGAACAGTTACTGATATAGTTTCAAAATTATGGGGCTTATTTACAAGGCCCTTGCGCCACTTTTGCGTCACTTTTCCCATGTTAAAAATGACGCAAAAGTGGCACAAGGGCCTTGTAAATCTGCCCCTATGTTTTTTACAGTGTACTCCTGAAGAAGGGTCTGCAATCCGAAATTCATTGGGTTTCCAAGTTCTAAGATCACCGCAATATTTTTGACTGCATATGACAATGGAATCGAATGGTGACAAACATTTTTGTATATGAACTCACAGTTAATAATGAACTTTTTATTAAAAATATTGTCCTGAGAGAAACACCCCACAGTGGTTTATTTTCAATATGGCACGGGACATTGTGACACCCACGGGGGTTATATTTTGTGTAGAACTGCAGTTTCCAGGATGCCTTGCGGCAGAATCCCACAGGGGTGGTAAGACCGGCCCATAGGGGCGGGGACTCTACTATTTAATCAGGCAATAGTTCTACAGTTGTTGCAGTGTTTCTGGGAAAAGGCTTGTGATCAAGGACTGATGTTTGAAACGCGTTAAGCCTCCTCATTTGAATAAAAGTTCTGATGCTGATCTGGCTGCAGTCCTCGTTAATGATGTGAGCTACTCTCTGGGAGGTCGTGCTCATCGGGGCAAACTGTTTGTTGGATATATATATATATATATATATATATATATATATATATATCACACTGCTCCAGCTTGTATCGTTCTTGTAAGAAGCACTCGAGCACCAACACAGAGCTTCAAGCATAAGCCCTTTATTAATAGGTATGGAAACGTCAGCCTGCTGAATCCTTTCGCAGCCATAACACCACTTCTGCCGACGCGTTTCGAAGTCAAACTTCTTTTTCAAAGGCTTGTGGTGAAAGGAAAAGCACAGTCCGGTCACGGCTTCTCTTAAATACACATAATGGTGAGCCCTCTAATGGGCTTCTGTGTATGAGATGCGCAAAGTGTTAAGGGAGGTGCAGTGCCAGTTTTTACCTTCATTGAAGTGCATACATTAGCCTGCTGGTAAAATCAAGACCGGCAAATGAGCCTCGGCAGGCGGGCGTCTCCTCAATCCTTTGTTGGTGTCCCACATAAAGAGGCTGGCAATTGTCGACCCCTGAGGCCCCCAGGTTCTCGGGGTGGTGCATTCTCGACGGCACGACCGCCGCCTATATCTCACTGCTCCAGCTTGTATCGTTCTTGTAAAGAAGCACTCGAGCACCAACACAGAGCTTCAAGTATAAGCCCTTTATTAATAGGTATGGAAACGTCAGCCTGCTGAATCCTTTCGCAGCCATAACACCACTTCTGCCGACGCGTTTCGAAGTCACTCTTCTTTTTCAAAGGCTTGTGGTGAAAGGAAAAGATATATATATATATATATATATATATATATATATATATATATTCAACAAACGCCCGAAAGCTTGAGAATGCACTAGACAGCCAATGAACACCTTCCGGTATTAATTCAAATTTGGAAACCAGTATCTGTGTTCCAGGTTAAAAGTCTTTATTTGCCAACGCGTTTCGAGGCTCCAGCCTCTTCTTCACAGGCAGCTTTGATCTACGGCACAAAGGTTCCAATTAGTTGCATGCTTTGTTTATATATACGCCCCAGTGGGCTACGCATAGTGCGATGAATTTTTAAAGCATGCTGGGACATGTGGTCCACATTGGATCAGTTATTACTCTCAGTGAGTTCTGTGCCACAGTCTTCTCTTTATAGCTTTTCACATACCCCCAGTGGGCCCCAGGATACAGCGCAGGTTCATTGTTCCACATTAGCTGTGCTGCTAGATCGGTTTCGACACAGTTCCAAACCACGCAGCCTCTCGTCTTCAGGGATGGTGCAATTCTCCACGGCAGGGCAGCCGTGTGGTAAATTATTCAACAAACGCCCGAAAGCTTGAGAATGCACTCGACAGCCAATGAACACCTTCCGGTATTAATTCAAATTTGGAAACCAGCATCTGTGTTCCAGGTTAAAAGTCTTTATTTGCCAACGCGTTTCGAGGCTCCAGCCTCTTCTTCACAGGCAGCTTTGATCTACGGCACAAAGGTTCCAATTAGTTGCATGCTTTGTTTATATATACGCCCCCAGTGGGCTACGGTTAATTTTTAAAGCATGCTGGGACATGTGGTCCACATTGGATCAGTTATTACTCTCAGCCCAGGATGTGGCTCGTCTAAAGGGGTAACTCTTGTGTTGTAGATAGATATATATATATATATATATATATATATATATGCAAAACAATCTTCCCCGGTTTGAGGAGCACTCCAAAACAGACCCAGTATTGGCTTTAACCAGCATTCTTTTATTCAGATCATTTCATAAGCCTTACGCGTTTCGAAGTGAAGACTTCTTGTTCACAGGCATAATCTGAGGCTTTGCAGTATTCAAAGGCATTATCCCAGCATGTCCTTTATTCATTTCAATTACCCTTCAGTGGGCCTCACAGGTGAGTATAATATCCTTCGCATGCTGCGATGTGTAGTACCTGCTCCAGTGTCATCGAGAATGCCTTTTTAAACATTATTTTCCTTAGTAGGTTCTGCGCTGCCACACACAGTTAATTATTATTTTCCAACCCTCTAGTGGGCCTCTGAAAGAAAAAGAATTCCTGGTGATTTATGCCGGTCTGTTTTGGAGTGCTCCTCAAACCGGGGAAGATTGTTTTGCATATATATATATATATATATATATATATATATATATATATATATAGTATTTTGCTGTATTTTGGCTTTTTTCCTTGGTTTCCTTCAGGCAAATCCACACACCTTGAGGGGCAGATTTACAAGCGCCTTATGCCACTTTTGCGTCACTTTTCCCATGTTAAAAGTGACGCAAAAGTGGCACAAGGGGCTTGTAAATCTACCCCTGAGTACCTTTAGAATACCCAAGATGAAAGATAATAACACAAATTTGGAGTGGATACTTTTGTGGAAAAAATGTTATGAAGGTTTAAGAGCAAAGTGCACCAAACATTAAAAATGTGCTTAGCACTGGTGTGGAAAAACCTCAGCAGCAAATGAGTTAATGCTCAATGGTCCTTCCCCTCCTTCTTAACTAAACTTCACCTACATGTCTACAGTTAACTTCTTTGCTATCCACCTCCTATTACTTCTTCTTCACTTACTTGTCCTCTACTCTACAGTTACAGGCAGCGTCACACAATAGGCTCAGGTCTTTATCCTATACTACCTTTTTCTGTCTCTCTCTTCCCTACTTTCTGCTCTTACCCATCATTGCTATTTCACTTGCTTAGTATTAGCTCTTTTTCTCAACCACCACAAAAACCCTTATCTCAATAGTTCTTTTTGTCCTCCTAAGCTCGTTGTTTGCTTGTGAGAAAGTCATCCTTTTTGCCCCGATCACCCCCATTTTTAACTTTTTCTTGTGGTAAATGAGTCTGATTGTGCCCAGGGCTCTGCTAACCAGACCCAGGGCCCATGCTGTGTGTAAAAGGTATATGGTAATTAGGTGTAATTACAATTGGTATGACAACCTACCTGTAAGACCCTAGTATATGGGAGGGCATGTAGGTTTAGCGATCCTGCAGATTAAATGCACTTAAGTGTGCACTGCTGTGTTCCCACTGTCATTTTAAAGGCAGCCCTGTTTTGCAGGCTCCTTTTAAAAGTGCAAATTTGACTTTGGAATTAAAGGTACTTCCAAAGTCTTAGACTACCTTATTTTTACATATACGTCACACCCCTAAGGTCTCCTGTAAGTGCCCCAGGGGTAGAGTGCCATAAAACTATAAGCAGGGACATTTTAAAAGATGTTTTACATGCCCTGGTGAGGGAAAAACTGCCAATTTCATTTTCCTCATTGTAGCACATTGTCTCCATGGGCTAACATGGGAATACTTAAATAAAGTGAAACTATTGATAGGGGTGCGCTAAAAATATAAATCAGAGTATTAATATAATAGAATAAATCCAACAACTTGCCAAGGTTAGATTTATTACAACTACCACTGAAAATAAGTTTGATAACTTTATTTTCTGATTAATCAAAATCCAGCCTTCCAGCAGCCACTCCAGATTGGCCAGCCCTTGACAGGCTGAGCCAAGCTGCTCTGATGAGGTGTGAAGTGGCCTGCATATAAACAAAGGACATCTGGTGGGAGAAGATCTGCAGCTGCAGAGCAAAAGGCAGGATGGGGGTGCAGTAGCCAAACTGGTCTTCAAAAAGGGAATGACAGGACAGGACACAGGCTCACCCCCTACATCCTGCACCCGCAGCCAGACAGGAGCCCCAGTAATTGAATTAGCAGAGGGGCTGGAAGGAAAGTGTTAGGGAAACTTTGTCACTCTTGTGGGTTGGCTTAGCCAGATCCTAACCTCCAGGAGAGAGTTTCTCTATTTTGGATTTTAAAGGAATAGTGCTTTCTGGGACAAGAATATGCCATACTTTGGAGGAAGTTATCATACCTGGGGTTGGCACCCTGCACCCCATTGGACAGGAGTGCCACACTGATTGTCACCCAAGAACACTCAATAAATATGGATTCCTGGCCTGCACCAAGAGGATTGCACTCTGAATGGCTGCACATTTTGGAACTACAGCCCTAAAGACTTTGCCTTGCTTTGAAAAGTGAAGAAGTGGACTCCCTGAAAGCAACAGGTTAAAAGAGCTCTACCTGCATCAACTCCAGCATGAAGAAACCAGCTTCCCACCATCAGCTGGACTTTAAAGGATCTGGCAAGGTGTGGAAGACGTAGTCCCAACATCCCAAGGAGCAACTCAGAGCTTCTGGAACCTTGGATTGATGCTGTGGGCACTTTGGAACCCCAAAAGGACAGACCGGCTCACAAGAGTCAACCCGGCCATGTTGAACCGCCACTAGGGCTGAGATTCAGTTTTCCCCACGGAAGCTCTGGAGCTTTTCATCATCGACGAGACTTCCAGGAGTTGACCGAGGCATCGCGCTGATCCAAGACGCTGTTGTCGAACCCAAAGCCAGCCTGTCAAGGAGGCGCACTCGACGGTGAGAGAAAAAGCTGCAAAAAAAGTGACTAAGTCAGAGGGTAAAAACTTGACCGGGCCCTACTGCTAAGTGTATCTAACCAGCGCTTCATTGCGGTCGGCCTGAAACTTTGACTTTGTGCCGGTCAAGCGTGACCAGATGTCCCAAAGTGGCACTTTTGGCTTTTAGGCACTAGAAAGTGTTTATTCTTTAAAAATTTATATCACGGGCACCCTACATTGGATTTTTGTCACTTTGATGTAATTTCTAATTAAAAAAATCCAATTTTAATAAATTGGTGTTGGGTTTTTATTCCATGTTGTGTCTTATTTAATGTATTGATGTTTTACACACCTGTCTCCAAAGTTAAGCCTGCAGGCCCCCAGCCAGCTACCAAGGGTTGAGCAAGGGCATAATTTATTGAGAACTTGATTGGGCCTTATATTGTGATTTTGGCCTTTTTACTAGTGGTAGGTACGTACTTACCCCTACTAACAAACCATATTTCAACATTGCTTCACAAACCCTCCATCAACTTCGGCAAGTACTGTTGCCCAAAGATTGATGCACCACATCATGCCAAAAAAAGCACCAGCAACGTGTAAGCAAAATCTACCTGCTGTACCACCCCTATGATGTGAGCCTTACAAATACCTAATGTGGCTCAATTCACTTCCCTTGTTGTGCTGTTTATGGCCGCTGGCCTCCTTGCCCCATGCCAACTGTACTTGGGTAGCAACTGCTTCTAAAATATTTCTGTGAACTCTAGTTTGTTCTGTACCATTAACAACTCAATTTGCACCAACCTAAGCCGTTCAACACCAGATGACTATGCCAAGCTATTCTTCCTACATGTACTAATATTGCCTCTAGCTTTGGACACTTGTCTAGGCATGGCTGAAGGTCCTCATTTTAGTTTTGTTTTGTAGAAACAAACCCTCAAAATGGAGTTAGATTTCTGAAAAACACAAAAGAACAATTGCCCTGACATGCTGAGAGATTTCCCACAGAGTGTGTTATTCATTTCTGTTCTTCCTATTTTTGGGCTGCTTGGCTTTCTCTGACACTCAAGAAGAGGAAAAATGCATGTCAGAAGGAGAACCCTAAATAAGGCAGAGGTTATGACCGCCAGTTAACAAGTGGTTGTCTGCAGACTGATGGGGGTGTATTCCTAACTCCAAATAGAGCAGTGCAGCCACAAGATTGGCGGACTGGGTAAAATTATAATATCAAACTTCATGGATGCAAAAGCCCCATTATCTTCCAATAGAAACATGGCTTATTGAGGAATGCTTTGAAAAAAAAAAAAGTCAAATTTGTGTACTATACTGAGGTCAGTTCTTAAGTTCAATGCAAAAACGTATGTTGGTTATTTTCTTTCAGGATGTACTCCATAGCTATTGCTCTTTCAAGAGCTTTAGCAAACTTAGGCATCTCCATTCTAGGCACTGCCCTTAAAATATTTCAGAATGGGTTGCCTGTAAATTTACTTTAGTTCAACCCAATAAAATGAGAAATGCTCATTTGCAGTCCATGAATCTTCAGAGGTGGCGGATGCCCTGTCTGCACCAGCCTGGAGGAAAAATTCTGCATTTTAGAGATCCCCACTGAATCTTTAGAGAGCTTTTCACTTTTCAGCCAGAGCACTTTCAGAGAAATTGCAATACCATCTGAGTGTATTGTCAAGGCAGACTTGCCAGCACATGTTTGTATTTCCGAAAAGCCCAATGCAGAAGTTTTTTAAATACAGAAATGTAGTTCCTATAGCCTCCAGGAAAGGTTTCTCCCTGTGTGTGGTTTCACTGAGGATTTCCCAATGACTGTGGCTGTCGTGCATTGCAAGTCAGCAAAAGGCAGTGGAAATGTACATGGGAATGGCGCTCTAAGTAGGACGCACATTCGCACTCTGGGAAGCCAGTAATTCTGTGGTGGATATCTCACTCGAAGGTCCTTTCTGAAGCCAGCTGAGAAACAAAGGTGATTCCTAACTTCTAAATCTGCTGGGGGCACCACGAGGCTAGCGGATGGAGCATTCAATCCTTTTGGCTGAAGCTCCTCATCTGCCAACTTTTAAATGATCCTCTAAAGTTCCTCCTTTTCAGACCTTCCCACAAATGCAAACTCAGCCTGACACTCTCCCACATGATAATATCCATGGCTTCCCCCTAGATTTCTCCCTAACTGTCATGGCACACTTTAACAAGGAACACAAAGATTCAGAAACCTTGGGCTTATTGATCTATTACCCCATGGGATATGCAGGAGATTTTATTTCATCCCTTGATCAAGTATTAGCCCCTAATGGTATTTCCTATGCGAATTTCACCATGCTTGGTGATTTTAATATTCATTTATATATGTTCCTACAGCTATACACAGAGCTTGTGTTAAATAAAGACATACAATGAAACCTACAAACGACTGTTGGAATGAACATTACTTTGTGCACTTTGTATTTTGCTGATCGTCTGTATTGCCTCTCATCTACCTTCTTCATATGGCAGAGGAGCCCTTAACGATGTGGTTGATGAAAACTTTAGCCTCTTTTAAATTAGTAAGATCCCCTATGAGTTCCACCCATATAACTGGCCATGCTATTGAAGGCCTTTCAAATGCAACACATAAAGGGGAATCTCCCCATCCAGTACTATGGTCAGATCATTTCCTTCTGCCTTTTTTGTGGCAGTTTAATTACTTAAAGGATTCCCGACCTTCCTTGCTGCAGAATGAGAGCAGATGCTGGAGGAGTGTGTCCTTGGATGAGTTAAGGAGCACCCTGCTGGATTCTAAACCTGTTATCCCTGATTCCGCTAGAAAAGGGGACATTGTCATTAATTCATGCCTCTGGAGGGCGGCAGACCTTGTAGCCCGCATCACAGCCTAAAGAAACCCTACTACTAAAACTCGCTCAGCATATTGGTTCTCACATGAATTAGCTTATGAAAGAGCAGCGTGCAAGAAATTAGAAAGAGCTTGGTGGCGTTCAAATCAGGATTCTGACGAAGTCCATTACAAAATGGCCTTGAAATACTATCATGGGAACCTTAAGAAAACTTGCAGCACCTTTTATACGGATTGCATCAAGGAGGCTGAGAATGATGTGAAGGAGATTTTTTAAATTGTGGCTAACTTCACGGATCCTAAATTTACGTCCCCCCGCTGGAACCTAGTCGGTCCCTATGATCCAGACTGAGTGACTTTTTTAATAGAAAATCCTCAGAATTCAGTCTAATTTGCCAGAGGTGAATAATGCTCTGGGAGTGTCGGAACTAGGAGACCCACCCAGTTTAAAATCTCATTCAACATTGTTGATTTTTCTGGTGCCATCTGTGAAGGACGTGACTGTCTCTTCTGTGAATTGTAGGTCTGGGTCCCCAATGGATCCCATACCTTATCACATTTTGAAGACTATCTCCGACATTATTGCTCCATTGTATCTGGAGCTATTTGCTATGCCCCTCCACTCAGGTGTACTTCCTGATGACTGGAAAAGAGTCAATGTGATGCCTTTATTACAAAAATTGCTAATGTCGATCCTGAATTCTTAGCTAACTTCAGGCCAGTCTCGCTGCCCCCAGTAGCCTCGAAGGTGTTGACGAAGTTGGTAAACCAGCAACTCACCACCTTTCTGATGGAGAATACCCTATTTCACCCATCTCTATCAGGGTTCAGGGCCTGCCACAGCATCGAGACCACATTATTAGAGGTCCCAGAGTCCATTAAGTTTAGTTTGGATTCAGACCTCAATGTGGCTCAGGTGCTGTTGGACTTGTCAGCAGCATTTGATACTGTGGATCATAACATCCTTTTGCACAGGCTAGAGCATCTGGGAGTGACAGGTTCTGCACTGAGCTGGCTGGGCTCCTTCTTTTAAGGATGTGAGCAGGTGGTATGGATGAAGCAAAATGCCTCAGGAGGAAGAATGTTGAAGTGGGGGGTGCCGCAAGGCTCCTCCCTTAATCCCACTCTCTTCAACATTTACATGTCTCCTTTGGCATATATGGAGGAATCCTATAAGATCAAGCTCATCCCATACGCAGATGATATCCAACTCCTGCTCATGTGCGATGGGGATCCTGCTAGTGTGAGGGTTGCATTTGCCAGCTGCATGGTGGCACTACTTGCCTGGCTGAAGGCCAATAGATTGTAGTGCAACCCTGATAAGACAAAAATCGTATTATTTGGGTGGGATCTCCTTCCAGGTTGGGTTGGTGCCTGGCCCGACAGTGTTCCCACTCCACTCTCTCCAACAGCGGTTCCTAGAAATGTGGGTGTGATATTTGATGCCCAGCTCTTGTTTGGGGCACAGGTGTCAGGAGTGGTGAAAACCTGTTTCTGGATTTTTTGCATGTTGAAGAAGTTCCTTCACTTGCTTCCCCATGAGGCCCAAGTTACAGTGGTCAGGTCACTGATTTTTTCAAGGCTGAATTATGCCAATGTCCTGTACCGTGGTCTACCTGTGTACCTAACTTAGTGGTTACAGGCTATGCAGAATATGGCAGTCTGTTTACTCTTTACAATTCTGAAATGTACCTCGGTGTCACCATTTTGGGAAAGACTTCATTGGCTGACAGTTCGTCAACGCATAAGGTATAAAGCACTGACCCTAATGCACCAAGCCCTCCACCACAGGGGACCTATGTACCTGAATGAATGCATTGAGGCATACAGCCCTGGGAGGCTTTTGCGTTCTAGTTCTGCAGGTCTTATTGTGGTTCCCCGTTTTCAGAAACAATGGAGGGGAGGCTCTTCTGTCACTGTTAAAGTGGCAAGCTTGTGGAATAAACTGCCTCAATACTTGAGATTTAACTCTGACTAAGCTAAAGTCAAAAAGGAACTGAATACATCTTATTTAGACTCTAGTAATGAGTGGGGGCAAACAAATCTCAGTTTCATGCCTTTCTGGATGCCTAAAAGCGATGTGAGGCCCCCTGAGTAGCTGTGCACTATAGAACAATGTCTCATTCATTTAAATATGCAAACATCTACCTTTACTTCCTTGTGAAAGAAGAACCTTATTTTTACTCATCACATAAATTAATGACTGTCTCCAGACTGGCCTCCAGGACTGCAGTCCTTGCAAATGCCCCACAATCAGATCTTGTCTGCTAAAAGCAGTATTTCATTCAGTGACCAGACTGATCACTACCTCAAGAAAAGTTGATCACATTGCCTTAATTCTCTGCAAACTAAATGCAAATATTAATTTCAAACTAAGGTGTCTTGCGTACAATGCCGTTCACCAAAATAATCCTTCACATCTAACCAATTGGTACTATTTGACGGTCCGAGAAACCTCCGAAGTTGAAACACCCTCTGACATAAGACCAGTAGTTTTATATTATCCCAAGCCAAAAAAAGTCCTTTATTGGTCCAGTGAGTACTGCATGGAATTGGAATTCCTTACCCTACATCATCAGAACTGACCCCGCCCTCTCTGCTTTCAGGAAGTATCTAAAAACCATTCTCTTATTTTATTTTCCTGACCTAGTCGCCTGCCTCACTCCTAAAACATATGACTCATGCAATTCCCTTGGGATTGACTGGGTAGTTGCCCTATCACCCTAAATTGCGTGCAAACATGATTTCTTCATGGAGATTACGACCACTTTCCAGATTGCTATACATTTAATGTGTCTCCTTTTCTTCTAGTTCAAGAGTTCACTCTGTCATGCCAGGGGCCAGACTTGGAACATTGGCTAAAATAGCCACGTAGGGGCAAGAAGCTGGGTAAGTTTATCACAGGGAGGGATTCCACACAGGTGAAGTCTCTAGCTACATCAAAGGATGTACTGGCTTTCAACGAGCTCTCATAATTGGGACACTCGTTACTTTTATGCACAGGTGGAGGGCTAAAGGAAATCAGACACACTCAGGGCCATATTCTCATGGAAGTGGCGGAGAGAGGCGTTAGCCTTCTTGGCTTAATGCCTCTCTCCGCCACTTCGGAACGCGAGGCTGCACCCTATTCTCAAGGATAAGGTGCAGCCTCGCGCTTCCCCTGCGATGGCGCTAAGTTTCACAACTTAGTGCCAACGCAGGCACCCTTGCACCATAGTGCAAGGGTGTCTGCAAGCAGGGAGGTTTGTTTATGTACAGGAAGGTGCCCTTCCTGCACATAAACAAACCTTAAATGCCAGTTTGTAACTTACATGTGTGCTGCTTCATGCAGCACACATGTAAGTTACAAAATGGCATTTTGAAAAAAAGGTTTGTTCATGTACAGGAAGGGACACCTTCCTGTACATGAACAAACCATGGCATTTTGCTTTTTCCATGTGTGCTGCACAAGGCAGCACACATGGAAAAAGCAGAAACGAGGAGAAATAAAGCATTTCTCCTCATTTCGCCACCTTCAGACCAGATTTTTCCTGGTCGTAAGTTTGGCGCTACCTCCTATTTTTGCTGCCCTTGTGAATAGGAGGTAGCGTCAAACTCAATGGGTGTTGCGGTGGAACGCCCACCGCAACACCCACTGCACGCCCCCTTCACGCTAAAAACAGCGTGAAGGGGGCCCTATTCACAAGGCAGCGTTAAGCCACTTAACGTGGCTTAACGCTGCCTTGTGAATAGGGCGAAGCCCCTATCGCCACAACAACGTCACTGAAAGTGACGTTGTGGTGGCGATGGGGGCTTGAGAATATGCCCCTCAGTTCTTTATTTTTCCCCTTTCGTGTGTTTCACTTGAGCTGGTAGTCCCAGCAGTAGTTGCTTGGTTTGCTGGGCTTATGCCCATGATGGACCCTTCCTTAGGTGTGTCGGATCGACATCCCTCATCCCACTTATTAATTTTACCCAGGAGATCCTCAATGACGATGAGTCCATCACACAAGGGGCGAAGTTTGAGCTCAAGTAGCTCACACAGCGGCCCACTAATGTTATCCCAGGCAGTGGTATCAGGATTCAAGGAGCTGGTTACCCCAGCCTGCTGTTTTGCACTTGTCAGATGAGTTTTAGAATTTGCTGCTTTCGGTTTTGATGTCCCCTTTCTGCCTTTGGCCACGGGGCCGGATTCAGGAGAGAGCATGTCCAGGGCTGCGCTGGTTTGGGCTGCCTCTCCACATGGCCTATCACTACTCCCCTCAGCGTCCTCATTGCCTGTAATAGGGGTGCGAGCATGAACGTGACCATCCACCAGGCTGTCAATATGGAGATCCACAGAGTGAGGCTGTAGGGGTGAAAGTGGTGAGGGCAAGGGAACCACATCATCGGCTGTGAGGGAGAAGCTTCTTTCAGCCAACTGAATCTCCTTGCAGATAACATCAATCAAAATGCTGTCATTAGCGGATGCGAGTATGTACTTGGGAGACCACTAGGGGAGCTTTCTGCTTTCTCATTATCCTAGGATTGTCTGTAGAGCAAGCCTTTTAAAGAGGAGAGCAATTTTAGTAACAAGAAAACACAGTACCTTTGTGCAGCACGTTTTCACCTGGGTGGAGCAATAAAGTTAAGAACAGCAGGGACCAAGATGGGTGGCCCAGCCTCTTCCTGGTGATGATGGGCGAAGTGGGCACATCTTGGTCCGGTCTTGGCCCGGGAGCATGCCTGGGCGCGTCCCACATGCATCCCCCACCACTGGTGTTGTCCAGCACTTTTAGTACGCTCAGGCCACCCCTACAGCACAGTGGAAACTGGGGGACAAAGTCCGACCCAGCAGGGCCACGAAAATCAGTGTGGGCAGGACAGACTGCCCAGAATTAAAGTGTGTCCTGTGCCGCAAGTGCCACCTAGTGCTTTGAGCAGGCTCAGACCCCTCCTACAGCACAGGGGGAAGCTTGGGGATAAAGTCCCACCCCAGCAGGGCCATGAAAATCAAGGGCATATTTACAAAAGATTGGCGTAGGGTAGCACCGCAAGTCTTTTTTATGCACTGTCCTACATCAATTTGAAAGGGCAGAAATGCATCGTATTTTCGAGATATGGTGCATTCCTGTCCTTTCAGCCAGTGCTGGCGCACAATTTGGTGCTTAGCACCAATGCAGGCACCCTTTCACAATGGTGCAAGGGTGTCTGTATTGTTGGCAGGATTGTTTTTGTGCAGTAAAGGGCACCTTCCTGCACAAAAACAATCCATGGAGTTGTTTTCCTCGTTCTATGTGTGCTGCAGAATGGAACACACAAGGAAAGAGGAAAAAGTGAGGAAAAATGAAAACATTTCTCCTCGGTACGCCTGCTCTGGGGAGGCATAAGGTTTTGGCGCTGCCCCAGGTTTACATCATTTTGTAAATCTTGGGCAGCGTCAAAATCCATGAGTGTTGCTTGGGAAAACCCACTGCATTATCCATGGAATTCCTCCTTGATGCAGAGTAATACAAGGCAGTGCTTTGCGCTGCCTTGCCATACTCCATATCCATGAGGCCATGCAAAGACACACTGGGTGGCTTTGTGTGATTGAGAGGCCTGCGCCACCGGAGTGCCAAAAAAAGTGATGCTCGGCAGTGTAAACCTCTTGTAAAGAAGCCGCTCAGTATGGGCAGGACAGACTGTCCAGGATCAAACACAAGCACGCCCCAAGTGAATTGCACTATAATAAAGTTCTGCGCCAAGCCAAGACTGGTACAGCACAGCCAGGGAAAAAAATTGTTCTGCCACTGGGTTATTTTTACAAACATTTAGCTCCTAAAAACACAACATATGAACAAAACCAACCACACTGTTGATCCCAACACACAGACCAGCCCCTCCATGGGAATAGGTTTATGGTCCTCTCAGGCCTGGAGGATAACAATAAACGATTTGAGGGGAAGTGTGACTTTACCAAGGACTCAGATAGCAGGGGACCCATATGCGCATCCAGTACACTCCCTAGCAACACACCTAACCCCCGTACAGTAGCAATTTGGGATAGCTCAGCTTCCCCACAGTTTACTAAAGTATCCCAGTGTCTTCCTTGATTGGTGCTTCACAAGACCTCAGTGCTAAAGGGAGTCATGTTCCAGTCCCCAGCCCCCACCCACCCCCCACGTCCACGCAGAGCCTGGCTGGCCAGGTCATTGCCCCTGGAAGCCCAGACAACACCCAACTTAAATTCCTCAGCTGAAAAATAGCTGGCCTATCCTTGAAATTACACATCAAAGAATGGCATACCCTGATAACATCCTTTGATATTGTCTGCTTACAGGAAACATGGGTGTGGGGTGACATTTGTATAGATGGGTTTACCTGCTTTAATCTTCCTGCAACTCCTTCCATGGCAGGTCGAGCAAAGGGAGATCTGGCTGTCTGGTTCAAAGCAGTCATTGGCTGCAAAATACCCACAATATTGACCGAAAGGGGATTCATGCAGACCGTTTATGGGGCTCTAACTTTGGTGTTAAAATGGTTAATTTCTATAACAACGACTTCTCCAGAAGGGATAATCAGAAACTTTACAGGTTATTCTCCCTGATAGAAAATGTAGCCCTTAAGCATGCACCTTCATGAGGCCCATTTAACCTAATACTGGCCGGTGACTTCAACGTGAAGGTGGGCTCTGTGCCCACCTTTTCCTCTGCCACTTTTTCACTAGCCACGGATGAGCCATGTTGCGAGGATGGTATGAACCCGAGGGGGCATTCAGTGTACACTTTCCTGTTAGCCCATGATCTGGAGAGCACTGCCCCTGATACAGCAATTTCAGTCATCGCAACATATATTGGTAGGAGTCGTGGTTCAGTAATAGACTATTTTTTTGCCTCCCGGAATTTGCTTCATCTCATTCTGAATGGGACAGTTATCCCTATGGTTTACAGTGATCATAACCCATTAGTTCATTCTATCGGCACTCCAGTGAAGGGCCAGAGATCCAGTATGGGGAATTGGCAGATATTGTCCACCAAAGACGCTGGACGTGGACTTGTTCGGAAGTCTGCAGATATGAAACAAATAATGGGCTACCTCCTACATGAGTGTGTGGATGTGGAATTTTTAAATGTAATCGTACAAAGATAATGTTGAATATAATTTTAACGTTTAATGTTTTTTATATTGTGAGTTTTTATTAACTGTACAATAAATTCTTCTTCTTCTTCCTACATGAGTGTGTGGATCAGGTGAACTCCTGCTTATTGGAGGGGTCTGGCCTTCATGTTGTAATCGCCAGCTTTACATACCTAATTTCGTGTATTAGAGATAAGTTCTCACAAAACAATCATAGTAAGATAAAACATAGTAGGTCATGGTTTGACAATGCCTGCAGATCTGCAAATGCAAAGTTGCTCTGGGAACTTAAGCAATCTCCCAGGTATGATGAAGCAATTAAGGTGTGTAGGAGAGTTTACTCCCTGGCCCTAAAAAAAAAGGAAGTATTAGCTCAAGGATGAGAAATGGGAAAATCTTGAAGTCCCCTGCCAGACCAAGGACACCCAGGCATTCTGGAATGCAATCCGAGTGAGTTTTGTTCCAGGTGCCCCCAAAGACAAAGAGAGTAACCACATTGGACCCGATGGCAGGATAGATTATTTTAAAAACATTTTCCAATCCAGCACTCCAAGCCTTGAGGAAGGTCTGGCATATGTGCCATTAAACTTAGTTATTAACTTCTTCAGGGCAAAAGTCTACAAAGTCATCCTTGATAGCCCATCAAAAAAATGTCTGGGGCCAGATGAGGTCCTCATGGACACATTTATGATTCAAATCTTTTTTATTGAGTTTTATATCTGAATAATAACAGCTGCCACCTACATCTAAAGGCCGGTGGGGAATAGCAACCATATCAAAATGAAAACCTAAACAGAGAAGGGGGGAGGATATAGGAAATGGTTGGGAAGAAAGCCTTTGACAGCCGAGAGAGAGAGTCCCATTGTGGGTCTGTTAGACCAGCAACCATGCAGCCTAACCATACAATTTATTCTACCATTTGTAATGCCCTAGTGAGGTCCACTTCCAGATTGGACCTCACTACCCGTAAATATTTTGGACATGTTAGTTCAACGAATTCGGTCGCTAAAAATTGTAATGTGGAGCCCCAGGTTTTATCAAACCGTGGGAAATTGTGTGTTGCACTGGCGGTACATTTCTCTATACCTACAAGATCCCATATTTTATATAGCCAGTCCAGTCAGGTCGGGATTATGTCAGTGACCCATGGGATAGAAGGAGCTGTTTAGCTGCCCCCAGCGCCAAAGTGATGGCTTTCCCACGGCAGGATCTAAGAGGGTAGGTCAGGGCGTTGGGTAGCCCCTATAGGATATAGCTGGAGAATCTAGGTAGGTCTGTCTCATAGATGGTGTTAATCTCAGACAGGACCGCAATCTAGAATGACTGAATTTTCGGGCAGTCTCACAGTAAGTGGGTCAGAGTGCCTTCCTGTCCGCAGTCTCGCCAGCACCGCGGGTCACTACCCGCCCTCCAGCGAGCCACCCGCACAGAGGTGTAGTACCAATAATGAGCCATTTATAGGAGCATCTCTTTTCCTGCCGTGCTACATGAGGAGGCCCTTGCTCTGTGGACAATGTCTTGCCATTCCTTGGGGGAGAATTCGCGTTCTCACTCGGATTCCCATCTACGCTGCGCTGGGGTTTTTGTGTGGTGCAGTGGTGCGGTAAGATGCTAGTATATGTCTGAGAGTAGGTGTTTATCTGACGAGCGAGTGAAAAAACATTTCTCAAAATCTGTCAGGGGTCGGCTAGCATGTGGATATATCGGGGGTTGTGTGACCCAGTGTCTAAGAGCGAGGTGTTGCCAGTAAGCTTTCTGAGGTATGCCATATCCCATGCGGAGATGGGCGAAGTCCATCACCCACGACTCATCAAAAAGGTCCCCACCCGCTTACAGTTTACTTCTTGCCATTTAATGAATCCCTCTCCCTTCAGCACTGAGGGGAGCTCCGGATAACCAATGAATGGAGTCAATGGCGAAGTCGGAGTAGAGAGGCGACATACAACTTGTACCCTGTCCCACACTACCACTGTGGCCCTTGTTACTGGGGATATATATACTCCCGCTGGGCGATGTTTCTTCGGCAGCCTGGGGATTTTCCAAATGTGGATCCCTGCCACTCTACGGTCTCTAAAGCACCAGTGTTTTTCAGACTCCGTGTGATACCATTCTACAATGTATTGCAGTAGTATCTTTCCAGGTGAGGGACACCCAGCCCTCCATCTTTCATTTTAAGGTATGTCAATTGCCGGGCCATATGGGGTTGTTTGCCTGACCACACAAAGTCTCCAATGAGGTGTTGCAACTTGGTAAGGATCGAGGGGGTGGGGGGCTGTAATGGTAATGTCCGAATGACATACAAGATCCGAGAAAGCAGGGTCATCTTTACTGCCACCAATCGGCCCAACCAGGACAGTGTACTTTTCTTCCAGGCCGCAAGTTCTGATTGTGCATTGCAAGCAGGGTGTTATAGTTTTCCCGGGACGTGCATTCAGGGGTGGGAAAAATCCGTAGTCCCATGTAAGGCACCCCTTCGGGTGCCCATGCGAAGGGGAACATGGTTGTCAGGCGTTCTTTATCCTCCTTAGGGATCGTCAAGCTTAAGGCCTGTGTCTTCTGAAGATTATTTTTAAAGCCAGACACCGTCCCGAAGTCCGCCAATGCTTGCAGCAGGGGAGGAAGAGAAAGGAGTCAGGATCAGTAGTACGTCATCTGCGTACAGTGAGAGTTTGTGTTCCCTGTCTCCCATGGGGATGCCCTGGATGTTCGCCTGTTGCCGAATTTGCTCCATGAATGGCTCCTTCTGGAGCGCATATAGCAGGGGTGACAAGGGGCACCCCTGTCTTATTCCACGTGAAACCTGGACGGTGTTAGACGATGTGCCATTCACCCGGACCGTCACTACTGGGGAGGCGTAATTGCATTGTATCCATTGCCTAAATCTCTGTCCCAGACCGAATTTAGCCAGTACCGCCTGTAGGTACGGCCAATGTACCCTGTCAAAGGCCTTTTCCGCACCTATTGACAAGAGTAGGGCCGGTGTCTGGGAACGTTGTGCCTCGTTAAGAAGGTGGCACATCAACGCGTGCCATCACTACAACCCCTCTCGGGGATGAACCCGGATTGGTCTGGGTCTACAAAGCTCTGCATGTATGGGGCTAAGCGGATGCTAGTAAAGATTTTCAGATCCACATTCAACAAGGAAATAGGCCGGTATGATGTGCATCTCCTTGGATCCTTTCCTGGCTTTGGCAAAACCATAATTGTCGCGGTTTGCATGGATGGTGCAAGGCCCCCAGTAGTGCTAAGCGAGTTGTAGAGGCGAGCTAATAGGGGGGCAAGGGTAATTGCAAATGTTTTATAAAAGTCAGATGTAAAGTCATGTTCCACAGGTGCCTGTGGATAGCACGGGTCACCGCTTTGGGGCTTATGTCAGCCTCTACCTTAGCGGCCTCTGCTGCCTGGAGTGGGGTGACCAGGGATTGTGCAGCATAGTCTGCCACAGCCGCATCATTAAGTGACTCAGCGGAGTAGAGTGTTGCATAGAACCGTTCGTATTCCCCTGGTATTTGTTCATCCGATCTCAGCTCCTTCCCCCCCGGCTCCACCAGCTCCTGTATTCTGCACTGAATCGTTTGCGCTCGTAGCTTATAAGCCAATAATTGACCTGCCTTGTTTCCCCCCTCATAATACTTCTGCCTAGTGTGCAGAAGCGCGTATTCTGCCCTGTCCATGTCCAGGGCCTTCATCTGTTTGCGTGCGACTGTGAGCTGTCGTCTCGACTGGGTAGAGCCCCTGGGTCGGTGGACCCCTTCCAACTCCCTAACCCTGTCTTCCAGATGTAGCCTCTTGTTTCTCCTGTCCCCATTAAGTTTGGCCGCAATGGCGATGAATTGACCCTAAGTACTGCCTTCAGTGTGTCCCACAGCAGTGCAATAGGTGTGTGGCTGTCATCGTTGATTCTCAGGTAATCTTGTATGGATATCTGTATTGCTAGTACATTCGGTTCGTGTGTGAGTAAGCTGTGGTTCAGTCGCCATACCTTTTTGTGTAATGAGCCTTGCGGAATTGCCACTGACATAATGATGGGGGAGTGATCTGACAGTGCGGCCACCCCAATCTTTTCATTCACTGTAGCCTGGGTCATGCGTGGGGAGGTCAAGAAGAAATCTGTTCTGGTGTATGTCTGGTGCACGGCCGAGTGGAAAGTAAATCCTCTTGTGTTGGGGTTTCGCTGGCACCATACATTTACCAGTCCCACCTCATCCAGCCATGCTCGCGTGGCACCCGAGAGTGACCCAGATTTCCCAGGCCTTTCTATCGACTTATCCAGTTGGGGGTCTTGCACTATGTTGAAGTCCCCTCCTATTATTATATCTTTGTCCGTAGACCTCAGGACGTCTCCTATTGCATTCCTAATGAATGATTCTGTGGAATCATTGGGGGCATATAGTGACGTAAGTGTGCATGTACGGTTTCCAATTCCCATCCGTAGGGACAGCAGTCTGCCCGGGATTTCCGTTTGCATTGAGAGAATCTTCCCCTGAAAATCTGTACCTAACAGGATGGCAACCCCCGCCTTCTACCCAGCCATTGAGGAGAAATACTGGCGATCAAACCACCGAGACCGGAGGCGTTTCCAGTCAGAGCGGGTTAAATGTGTTTCTTGCAGCAGGCATATCTCGCAGCCTTTCTTTCTAAGGAACGCAAGCAGTGCCAGTCTCTTCGCTGGGGCAATGAGTCCCCGAACATTGAGACTAATTATGTTAGCGGGTCTCATGGGGATGTGTCAGATGGCTGCGAAATGTGTGGCCACGGCCCGTGACTCGCTAAGGCAGGATTGTGACTAAGCGAAATGGAAATCCCCATGGAGACTGGGGGAAGCCGTTGGTTGCAAATGGAGGGAGTTCCCTCTAAGCTCTCTAGTAGGTGTGCTACCGAGCTCACATCACTGCTGTGTGATCTTGGGTCCATGGCTATGAGCTCTCTTGTGTAAAGTAGTGGGCTATGAGGGTGAGTGAATCCGCTAATACTATGCCCAACTTCTGACCTCCGCAGCAGGGCATGAATTGCATTCAATAGGATGGCAACTAACTCGGTTCTTAAAGCATGCATAAACAGTCTTCCTAATTGGTTAAAGAAGGAGGAAAGAGAAAGCCCAGAGAGAGCAACATGAACAACAAAAAATTAGTATATGTAAAGAGTCCCATAAATGGGGAGCGATGTCGCCACTCTGGGAGTGTCCGTCTGCCTGGCGATCAGCCATTCTGCAGTTCAGGAACAGAAACAGGATGGAGGGTGGGGCTCCGCCAGACAAAGCACTATCAAAAAAGTCTCTCGCCCGCCACGGCGGCAGGGCAAGGCACACTGGGGCATCTCCACTCTGATGATCAGTTATGAACCAGTGGCTTCTGGGGATTTTTCATTCTGTTGGAGCCGGCACAAGAGCGCTTCTCTTTCCCTGAGGTGTTCAGCATCCGTGGGTTTTAGTGATGGGATCTTTCCAACCCAGTGCCTTGTCTTGTTCTCACTGCACGGTGTAGGGCTGTCATGGTTGTTGTCCGTGTCACCTTCTAGTGCAAGGCCCAATATCGGCTGTGCTTCCTCCAGAGTGTGGATCATATGGGATTCCTTGTTCCAGATAAAAATTAGTCAGAAAGGATGCCCCATCTGTATCGAACTCCTTGTTCCCTCAAAAATGTTGTAGCCGGTCTCAGAGTTTTCTGTCTCTGGAGAGTGATGGGGGAGAGGTCTTGGTATGCCCCGATTTGCATGCCCTCAAAGGATATGACCGATTTGTCACAGGTTGCCGACATTATTATTTCCTTCTCTGCGTATGAATGGAGACAGGTTGAGATGTCCTGTGGTCTGCCGGGGCCCGCAGCTGGCCTCCCCACTCTATGCGTGCGGTCCAGGAGTATGTCCTTGTCCCACAACTGTGGGGCCACATGGCGGAAGATGCGCACTACCAGATCCTCCAGCTTGCAAAGGGACCCATTTGATGCGGATGTTTGATCTTCTGGATCAGTTTTCCAAGTCCTCCAGTCAGTAGTACAGCTCCTTGTTTTGTCTCTAAGGGCCAACAGTTCCTGTTCGTGGTCATGAAACTCACCATCGCGGTGGTCTCCAGCCTGTTCGAGGGAGTCCACTCTGTCCCCCACCTAGGACAGATCATTTTTAATATTCTTGATGTCGGTGGCCACTTCCTGTCGCAGGGCCACAAAGTCTTCCCTTAATGAACTGAACAGCTGTTCTAGGAAGGTACGTGTGACCGGCTCCTCTTTCCCGGCGTCTGCTGCTGCCTGAAGGGGTATTCTAGCCAGATCCGGCGGTGGGGACTCAAAGTGTGTCTCGTTTCTTTTTGTGTGTGTTTTATTCAGGAGGTCTTTTATGGAGGGGTCTTTCTTTGAGCGGGCCGATGCCATCTTTTACCCAGCCAGTCGCCAGGCTCCACAGAAGCACAGGTCCCTGTTCACTACTGTCCAGATCGCCGGCACTTTTCAATTAGGTATCTTGAGGTCTCTCGGGTCACCAGGCGCGGTACTTCCCCACTGCTCCGGATCACCAGTTACTCCCTCCTCCAGCACCAACTCGTCAATGATGCACCCAGTGAGGCCCCGCTAGCCCACAGGCAACTCTGCAACCGGCAAGACCAGGGTATATTATTAAGGTTTGGCCAGGAGATAATCCTCTGTCCGATCTGGTGTTTGTTCCTCCGGACCTGTAGCTCCCCCGATCAGCAGCACCTCAGTTTCCCTGGGCTCTCACCAGATGTGTCAGCTCTCACTTTATGGGCCCCTGCATCTTGCCAGTGCGTCGTGTGGCTGTGTTCAGGGACCGTCCTGCGAAGGGGCAACTCCTGGCACTGCTTCTAGTGTGCCACCTCCTACCAATCGACGGGGGTGTGTCTTAGGGTGCTGGTTGGGATCTAGTGTCTTCAATGCTGGAACCAGTCTGTAGTTCTATACAGCACTTTTAGCGATGCTGCACCTCATGGTGTCCTCTCATGTCTCTCAGGGCCCTGTTTGCCTTGCCTTGTACCCCCAGTGTCCCGGGTTGCCGAATCTTGAGCTGTCTTGGGCTCTCTCTCCCTCTCCTGCCCCTCTCGGTGTCTTTTTCCTCACCTTTTCCTTCACCGGTGAGGCAGCTGTTCCACCGGCTGTTCTTCGCACTTGTTGTGGGGCCTATGTCCCAGTAGTAATGTTGTGCAGCCCTCTGGTCACCAGTTCTGCCCCCTTCGATCCCCTGGGGCCTGCCTGCAGCCACAATGCGGTACTTCCATTGCGGCTGGAGCGGGCTGTCCAAGCCCGGCCCTGCCCACCGGCCGTATGTGTGGCTTCCCCCCTCCCGAGGCCTCATCAAGCAGTGGGTCACCTCGGGCGGATGGTGGTGTCTGCCCCACTGTCAGCGGACATTCTGGTGGTCTCACCCACACCAACGTTCCTTTGATCTTCGGCGGCGAGGATGAAGGCGCAGGCCGCTTGGGCCGCAGCCCCGCCCACTAGCCGTGCACTTGGGCGCACCCCTCCTGAGGCCGCAGCAAATAGCGGGTCGCCCCGGGCAGCCGAGGGCAGCCGACCCGCCACCCGTGGACAGCCCGGTAGTCTTGCCCACTCCGGGGGCCTTCAAGACATTGCGGCAGGTGTGAAGGGAGCAGGCCACCCAAGCTGTGGGCCACAGCTCCGCCCACTGGTTGTGAATGCGGCTACACCACTCTCAAGGCTGCAACAAACAGCAGATCGCCTCGGGCGATCAATGGTAACTGGCTTGCTGTTCGAGCACGTTCCGGCAGTCTTGCCCACACCGGGGATCCTCCGAGCATCGGCGGCGGGCGAGAAGGGCTAAGTAATGCAGGTAAATTGCTTCGTCCGGCGGAGCTCCTCAGAAGAGCTGCTACGCCATCGCCATCTTGGCCACACCCCCTCATGGACATATTTAAAGAAATATCCAGAGTTCTGGTCACCGATATTTACAGACGTTATACACTCAGCCTGCAAGATGGGTGTCCCGCCTTCTTGGCATAAATCTACAATTGTTCCAGTTTTCAAAAAGGGAAACATGCATGACTCCAAATTCTACAGGCCACTTTCACTTCTCGACTCCGTGACCAAAATACTCGGGAGAGTCATATTGGATCACCTGCTTCTGTGGTCATCCGAGAGAAATATCCTCTCCCCTGCACAATACAGACTATGGAAAGGCCTTGGGACCATAAAACAGTGTCTTAATCTGCATCTACTTTTCTCCAAATATAAGTCTGCAAATATCATGGACCTAACAAGTGCATTTGACTGTGTAAACCATGCTAAGCTATAGACAATTCTAACCTCCATGGGGCTTGAGGCAAATCTGGTTGCCCTTTTATGACATCTTCACTGGGATCTGACTGGGTCTGTAAGGTTTGGGAACAATGGAGAGTTATCTTCTTCTTTTGAAGTTAATCGGGGAGTGCGCTAGGGCTGTGTGCTCGCCCCAACATTATTTTTTCCATAACCAACTCCTCCACTTTCCCTGGAACCACTATAGTCATACGCTCCTTCACCCATGCACCTTAAAGGAATATATTTCTTTAAGGTGCATGGTTTGAACCATCATGTGGTTGGGTTACACCTCTGCTGCAGGTTGAAAGAGATGGGTTTCACATGTGGTGTTCTCACTGGTAACGCTATGGTTGAAGGAGCGTATGACTATGGTGGTTTCAGGGAAAGCGGAGGAGTTGGTTATGTTGCCAGGCATGGCTTCAAGATTATGTAGGTACGTTTTTATGGTGCTGGTCATGATGTTAAGAAAGGCAAACACAGATAATTAAGGAGTGGTGATTTTGGTGTGTTCATCGGCACCTTATGCACAATGGGGATTTTTGTTTGCAGAATGAGGTGGTTTTAAACCATTTTTTGCATTTTGCTCACAAAAATGGGTTGAGTGAATTGAGTACTATATCCACGTTGAAATCAGTTACTGTAACACATAGTGGTACTTATGTTTGAGATAGTATGTTTTATACCGTGTTCATGACCGGAGTGTAGTTTTATGGGAACTGAGTAGAATGTTTATGTGTTCTCTTTTACTATTTCGGTTACCCCTGACGAAGGGCTGTAGAGCCCGAAATGCATTGGGTGTGAGAGTATGAGGCTTCCCTAGATGAACTGGTAATTCCCACATGCCACTAATTAGGCCTGGATGGGCAATCCAGTGGCATTTGGAAAAAGTGTGGAATAACGCTGCCTTGAAGTGAATGGATAAAGAATGAAAGAAGTTTGGAATAAGAATAAAAATAAAAATATGGATTAAACTTGGTTGATTTTTGGATTATTGTAAGGAAGAAGATTTTTTACAAAGGCTGTGCGACTGTTAGTTGGCGCGAGAGTACGTGCCACACATTTTGAGTATTACACACTTGTGCCATATGGGACAGAGCACGAGGTCAGTCTGCACGTCACAACATTGCCATGAGCAGCTAAAAATGTTATGAGTACATGGTGTGCATCCTATCATTAGTTTTTTTCATTGAAACCTGAGTACATCACAAAAGAGGATAAAGGGTGGGACAGGCAATGCTTTTTTATCTCACAGACGGGCTGAGAGGGAGGACAGAGAAGTAATGAAACCAGCCGTCAGAGAATATTGCCTACTCCAAACTACAGAGCTAGCAGCTCCTTACCTGAACCTTGTATACAATACATAAGAACGGATGCTGTTGACATGCTACAGAGTAGGCTCTATTAGATGGCTCCTGCGTTTCCCTCAAGGTCAGTTTGCCCCCACATCCATTCTTATTTACCTATGTGATGAGACGGCCCCTCAGACCCTCTTGAACTTCGTCTTTTTTTGTAAATACTACCTTTTCCTCACTAAACGATTTTGAATCCCTTTACTTCATAAGTTTAGGTTCAGTAAGTGTAGAGTGGCACTGATTTTCTTACAACAGCTAGATGGCTATCACACTTGTAAGGCAGTTGGCTCATTTCCAAAAAAATGCACCCTACTTACAGAAATCCATGACGCTTTAATATCTTTGCTTGATGTGCATTTCCAACATGTATTTTTAAGATATGGTACTCGGGGGCTGGCATATACTCTTTGCACTTTACCTACTGACAGTTATGTTGCTGCTATTGGTCTGCCCTTTATAGTCACAGGGCCAGATGTACGACCCTTCCAGTTTGCGAGTCGCAAATTGCGTTGATTTGCGACTCGCAAAATGGAATTTACAACAGTGTCTCAGACACTGTTTGCAATTCCTAATGGGGTTTCAAATTGCCTGCCTCAATAATATTCATGAGGCAGGTGCAATTTGTGACCTCATTGGGAATGGCTAGTACTCCCAAGGATGGTGGCCTGCTGGGGTCAGCAGATCACCATGTCTGTGACTGCTTTTTAAATAAAGCAGTTTTTTTATTAAATGCAGCCCGTTTTCCTTAAAGGAAAATGGGATGCATTTAAAAAAGAAAAATGAAACGTTTCTGTTTCCTTTTTTAAAAGTAGGCAGTGGTCCGTGGGACCACTGCCTGTTCTTAAAAAATAGGGGAAGGAGTCTCCTGGGGATCCCTTACCATTTGTGAATGGCTTACCCCCCTTTAAAAATGGGTGGTAAACTGCGAGTATTTTGCAACAGCAATTACGGTTGCAAAACATTTATACATTGAAGTATTACTCGCCTTTAGGAAGGGACACCCCTGGCATGCCCCTTCTTCATAGCGATTCCCAAACCCTATTTTGCGATTCGTTAATAGGTTACCGACTCGGAAAATAGGATTTCTACATAAGGCAGACCAATTTTGCGGTCACAAACGGGCCGATTTCCCGTTTGCAACCGCAAAAAATCGGTCGTACATCTGGCCCACAGTGCTTTACCTACGGAAACTGATGTTGTCTCCATATTTTCGCTTGAATTGCGCTTTTAACATGTATTTTTAAGAAATGGTGCCTGCGGACTGGCATATTTTTCTGCACTTTATTTGTCCACTATTTCGCTGCTATTGGTTTGTTTTAAATAGTCATGCCATAACTTTTAAATTGATGTTAGTGGATCTCTCCTTTTATTCCTGTTCAAACAGACTTGTTTTATTTCTTGTTATTATGATGTTTTTTTAATCCTCATTTTCAAATCTGCTTGGTCTCTATGACAAATGTAATGGTTCTTTTTATATGTATATCTTTTATGATCTGATCTGTTTTACGAGATCAAATAAAGACAATTTTGAATTTGACTCATGCACAAATGTTTACAAACTGTTTTTTTTTTGTTTACTCATTCCTTGTGAAGTTCCACGAACGGTTTCTTCTGTTTTGCACATGGCTTCACTGTTCCTTTGGTATAATGAGTTACCGTAAAGTACCATAAAACTAATCAGTGCAAAAGTGGGATGTAATCTTGTTAAAGGAATACCTAAAATAGTGTCTTTTTTAGCTTTCAGTAATACATGTACATTTTCACCATTAATTTATTTTGGAGATGCACATGTCCTTGAAAACCTAGGGGCAGATTTACAAGCCCCTTGCGCCACTTTTGCGTCATTTTTAACATGGGAAAAGTGACGCAAAAGTGGCGCAAGGGGCTTGTAAATCTGCCCCCTAATGTCCATCTATTAAATGTACAGGGGATGAGAAGGGTCCAGAATTTTAATGGCAGTTCTTCAGGGCCTGCTTAATCGATGATGAGTTAGTCAGTCCTTGTATTAACTATTGCATCTGTCACTGAAAATGCAGATAACAGATATTACTTCAAAATTCATTGTCTTTCAGTGGGTAGCAGTGTCCATCAGTCAAGGCTTAGTCCTGTGGGATGATGTGGGCTAGAAAGTCTACATCAGTTTGCACACATTTTAAATGTATGGATTGTCAAATCAGTGCTGTTCTTTTTGCAAAAGACATTAGAGTTTTTTTATCATTCAGTAAATGTGCTAGCAAACGGACTAAGTGTTATAGCATTATCTGAATAAATACAAGGTGTACATTGACAGTACTAAAACAGCTGAATATAGCCCCTGTTTGCAAGTGTTCGAGTTATTGCAGGGGAAGAAAGGGGCCACACATGGGGACAACGCTGCCAGGCAGGAATAAGAGAATTACTGGAGGCCACGGATTGCTGCACTGAATCTGAAAAAACAGAAACAACTGTGATGAGACTGAAGGAAGCATCAAAAATCCATAATATATCATGGAATATACTCCCTGGTCACAACAACCGCAACGTGCTTCATCTCCTCTTAGCTTCTCGTGCCCCTGTCCGCTCCTTCAATCATCCTCCAAAATACGAAAACAAGCCCTGTGGGAGTATTACCCTACTAGGCCCTATTAGGCAAATTCAAAACTATATATTTTCAGCGTGTTACATCCAAAATATCATTCGTGTGAAAGACTCAATAAGCACATTATGCTTCACACATTTTTTGCAACTTCTTAGTTTGTTTTTTTTTTAAACAAATTTTATTGATTTTCTGATCGTTACAACTTCTCTAAGCACATCGTTCCATGTATACATCTTTAGTACTTTAGGACATATCTTAGACAATGGCTGATGTATAGAAATAACAATAATAATCGAAATTTTTTAATATGTTTGTATACATTTGCATATACAATCCAAAACGTTGCTATGTCTTCCGTGTCATTTCTGTGTGTACATATAACTTAGTATATACATCTTACTGTATTGCACAGTCCTGTCCTTAAATTGAAACCTAAGTGAAACGTAACTCCCCCCTCCCTCCTCCCTGCGTACTCAGGTCTGCTTCTAGTCATTGGTTATAGTGACTGACACCTCTTCCCTTCTCCTGGACAATTAAGAACACATTACCATCAGTAAATATCTAGTACGTGGCATAACACTACCACATCCTGGACTTCCTTACAACTTTGATTGCGGCAATAATTACATTAACAAATTATTTTTCTCCTTTTTATATTGTTTGTACCTCCGTCGCTATAAACTCCTCCAGCATCACATTCCATTCTAGTGATATAGGTTTTGCAACATCTTAGTTTTTGGAGGATTTCATCCAACGGTGGTTGAAAAAGCCTTTCGCATCACATTAATTTCATTGTCACACACCTGGGGAGGCTTTTAAAGATAAATGCCGCTTGATGATTTGGACGACGTCAACTATGGTGCCAGCATGCACCGCCCGAAACACGCACCATGAACTGAGGGGCCCAAATTTATTTTCCTTCTGGTGTACGACTTCCGTAAGCAGGTACGATAATTGTTTTTAAATTTTTGGTTTGTTCTCCTCTAACCTTTCTCTGCTATTTCAATGATGGATGCGACATAATCACGATTTTTCTCTAACCTACAAAAAGACTTCCTCGCATTGCAAAAAGTGTAATTGCCCTTCCCTCTAATTGCCAACAAACTTGCTAAATTTCAGTACCACCCCCCTTCAAAAGAGACTACAATGCCTATCTGGCCTTAGGGCTTTTCCAGTAAGGGAAGCTCATCCGGTCAGCTGCTCACACCTGTGACAGACTGCGCACACTAAGGGGTATATTCACAAGAACGTGTGATAACTACCGCAAGAGTAGCGTAACGCAACTTCCAATAACGCAGCCTATCACGGGAAAATAACCCTGTGTCAACGTGGGATTCACAACAAGGCGGTAGCATGCGATAGTCACCAGATAACGCGTCAAATGCCAGCGTGTAAATCAACACCACGCCCAAAAAACGCGAGAAATCATGCGATGAGGCCAAACGCGGTACAAAAAGCTGCGAAAAGCAGCCTCAGGTCTGCAAATCCCACGCGTCTGTCGGGCAATTGCACCATAAAAACCACAGACACAACACACCAGAAACAAGCCGAAGCACGTAGCAACATCCATGCACCCTGACCAAGGGCAGAGGGCAACGCGAACCCCACAACCCCCACAGACCACCAGTAAGGAACAAGTTGGTCGGGGAAGGCCAAGGAGAAAATGGAGAGGAAGATGGGGTGCAGACCGCAGGAAAACAAGACCAAGGCCACGGAGGCGACAGAACACTACCAGCAAATGACCCACGAGCAGACCGCCTGGAATGCAGTCGCAGAGCCCAGGAGGCCAATCCAGGAGGCCAAGAGGCCCCGCCAGGACGTGACAACCTAAACCAGGCACAAACCCGCTGCCAACAGGAAGGCAGCAACGGTGACAGGAGGTGGCAGTCCAGCGACACAGGAGGAGCAGGAGGAAAGCCAGGCCACAGTCATCAGTGTGGAGAGGGTGAAAGGAGTAGGGAGTACGGACACAGCTCAACAGGACCTGACACAACAACAACAGGGTGAGGACCCAACAGGGACTGGGGGGACGGGGGTGATGGGCACAATGCCACACATGCACAATGAGATGTAGCACACTGCACATCCACAATTACCCAGGGACATGTCCCCCATCCCCATAGCACACTGCAGCACACACACATAGCAATCACAGCACATACCATGACAATGTGGCACAAAGTGCAACACCCACACTGCAGAACAGGGGACACAACTGGGTCCACCCAGGCGCAGAAACAGAACAATCACATTGGACAGAGCAGGGAACTGTGAGATGCACATCTACCCCTACAACCCCACATCAGCCATGTAGGCCAAATGTACACTGCCCCAACTCAAATAGCCCCCACCGCCCAAACAGTCACAATGTACATTATCACACAGTCTGCATGTCGACAAGAACAAGGCGCCAACACAATGCCAACTTGCACCTCCTCTTCACAATGAAGAGGGACAAAAACACCTCCAGCAGGCCTGAACAGACAACCCATCAGTAATGCCCGAGACGAACACCAAACCCCCGACCCCGACGCCCTACAACAGCCCATGGACATCCCACAAAACCCACCACCAGGACCAGGGCAGACAAGCTACTCAGAGGAGAACCCAGACTCTGCAACAGACCACACAGCATGAAGCACCCACAATCACGGCTGCCTCACAACACATCACCCACCCACACATGGCACCCCAATGCCAGGTGGCCGAACGCCAAAAGGAGGTGGCCCAACAGGTGAGGGTGTTGCCTAACCCATGGAATGCGAAGTAGAACACATACGTGGGTGTCCAATACCCTTCAGGGACCACCTACACCCCACAAAGGAGACCCACACCTCCACAGAGACACATGCACATATCCAGTTGAACTGGCTATGGGCACGTGCGCCCGGCCCCTTTATTGGCAGGGCCACATGTACAGTGACGCCTGTGCTGGATGTGTGTGGGGTGAGTGTGAGAAGTTGGCCTGGCATATGCTGTCCACTAATTATAGTGGGCACCTTGCACCAGTCCAAACAACCCCTTATTGGAGATAGGTTAAAGACAACCTTTATTGAAAGCTATCCTAGTGGTAGCTATGGAGAGCAGCCTTCAGGCTAAGTCTTGAAGGAATGTAAAGCAGCTTGTTTTACCAGTCTATAATCTCTTGAGTGACCAAATGAAAGAGGACCACACCAGGTATATATTCAAAATATATGTATTTATTACTAAACACACCCCTCTAGTCTCTTTATGAGGCTAGAGTTCGAAGTACATAAATTATAAGTTAGTTATCTACAGTAATAGCACAAATACACGTTTGAGCCCCAGGGGCGTACCAAACCATATACCAATAAAGTGGTATAAGAACCACGACTGAGCTAGACACAAGGCCTAGAGCCTGTAGAAGTGCTTGGACCACAAGGAACCACCCAAGGTAGTGACACAGGGGACCCACGGGGGACGCGTGCAGTGTATGAACACAGCCGCGAACCGCCATTAACTTCTATGGGGAAAGTCGCGATTTGAATTTAAAAGAAAAGGGACACTTAGAGGAGGACTTGGAGCAAACCCTTTGAGAACTAGGCTGTTCTAGTGTCAATACCCACGGGAGCACCGGAGTACTCGAGTTACCTCACCCAGGGGAGCCGGGTGCATAGGTGTCTTTCGGGGTCGGGTTTCGTCGTCGCTTTCTATGGCGATCTGCTGCAAAGTGCTGCTGGCGACCAAGTCAAAAGTGTTCAGGTGGATCCAAAGGTGGATCAAAGATCTGAGGAACCTGAAAGCAGAGGGGACAGAGTCTGGGTCACTAGCCAGTGACCAGGAAGGCGATGAGCAGATGCCCACCGATGTCGAGTGCTTCAGGTAGGTTGACAGTCGTCTTGACTCTTCAGCCACGAGGTCCAGGAGGCGTCGACGACAACCAGGAGCTGGATTCGTGCTGTCGCACGACGTCTGTCGATTGCAGGGGTGTCGGCGACTGGATTGGACCCAACAAGCCTTGGCAACGGCAAGTCTTGTGGAAATGGAAGAAGGACAATGTTGCAGACCAGCAAGGTCTGGGGGACTCACCCAGCAAGGATAAGTCAGGGCACGCCTGGAGCAATCAGGGAGCCCAAGCAGAAAATGATTGGCCTTCGGGAGGGCCTACTAGCCAACGGACTAGCGACCGCGAAGGAGCCTCGAGACGATGCACGTGGAGCTGGCTCACAGGACACTCGTGGAGTGGAGGCCAGTGATCTTCGGTGCAGTTGGTGCTGGAGGCTGGGGCTACTCTGAGCCCAAAGCACGATGTCGTGAGAGACCCAGAAGAGGATGCACTTGCAAATGCGTTTGGTGTCCAGGGGTCATGGTTCCACGTTACCCACGACAGCTACGGGCCTCAGCTTTGCTGGGGACTCAGGGCAGCCTCGGGGAAGTCTGGAAATCAACCTCTGGTGATGCAAAGACTTTGGCGTCCGACGGGAGCTTCAGCGATGCAGACCGGACAATTGCTTCTTTGGTGCCTGCCAAGCAGGGGAGTCACTCCTTGACCCCAAGGGAGATTCTTCAGTCCTCTAATCTTGAAGTAGAGCGTCGAAGGTCCAGGATTCTGTGTCAGAGTTTCGTCCAGGTTAATCTAAAGTCCTAAGGACTGGGGTCCCCTACTTATACTAAGGTAGGGGGTTGGACATACTCTGTGGCCCCACCTATGGGAGGGTCAGGGCAGAGGGGTGGCTACACCCCTTTCCCTTTGCCCAGTTTCGCGCCACAGCAGGGGTTGGAAGCCCCTGAGCCGGTTTGAACTGGGGTATGCACAGGGACACCAAGTGTGCCCCCAGTGCAGGACTTCAAAGCACCAGAGAGTGCTCCCGCCCAGCCCCAATACATACTATCCTGTCTGGGGAGGTGGTTACACCTCCCTGGGACAGGAAACCTATTGTCCAGGCCTCCCCTGCCGGAGTTTCGGTCAGCAGCAGGAGGCCAGACTCGTGTCTGTGGCAGCGGCATCCATTTTGTGATGCCAGGGCTCTGGAAAGTCAGTACCGGGCATACCAGTGTGTACATGTCTTTCCCTCTAGAAGGGTGGAATGCTACCCCCGCCTCCAGAACTGGCGGGGGGGTAGTATTCCAAGATGTTTGACACCAAACACAACATGTTTCCGTGCAGCCATCCCAAAGTTAGCATTTAACGCGAGGTTATAATGCGCTTAAGAGTATATGGTCAGGCTGCACTACAAACAGCATCAGAGAAGGGTCTCCGAATGCTGCAGAGGGGCCCAGCTCATGCAGGGGCACCCTCTCACATAGGAACCACGCACTCTGCCTTCAGGATTGATAAGGCCTGCCATAGGAGTGACTTATAGGTTTATATGTGTGTATGTATGTAGTGATATAGGTAGCCTATATCACAGTAAGGGGTGCATGCACCACCTTACCCAGGCTGCAGTAGCAGACCTGTGGTGTCAGTTTGGATGGCCTTCCAGGGGTGGCACAATACATGCTGCAGCCCCTGGTAGGCCTCTGAGGTACCTATGCCCTGGGTACACAGTATACCATATACTAGGGACTTATAAGGGCACTCCAGATTCCAATCAGAGATGTGCCTAAGGCACATGGAAACCATTTTAGAGAGGAAGCAGCTAGGCTGGGGTTCTGATTAGCATGCCCCAGCCAGACTAAGGTCGAAAAACAGTGAAGCATCAGCAAAAAGTGGGGTACCCATGTGAAGCAGATCCTACTCTCCTACACAACCCCCCCAAACGTAGGGACATTAAACTAACCTTGCCCAGTTAAGTCTTCATGTTCTAAGTGGAAGTACCTAGAGAGTCCATCTGCATTGGCATGGTTACTCCCAGGTCTATGTTCCACTGTGAAGTCCATCCCCTGTAGGGAAATGGACCACCTAAGCAGTTTGGGGTTTTCACCCTTCATTTGTTTTAGCCATAAGAGGGGCTTATGGTCTGTTTGAACAAGGAAGTGAGTACCAAACAAGTATGGCCTCAACTTTTTCAGAGCCCAGACCACAGCAAAGGCCTCCCTCTCAATGGCTGACCAACGTTTCTCTCTAGGGGTCAGCCTTCTGCTAATAAAAGCTACTGGCTGATCCTGACCTTCATCATTCAATTGTGAAAGTACAGCCCCTACCCCCAATTCAGATGCATCAGTTTGAACAATGAACTTCTTGGAGTAATCAGGACTCTGTAGAATGGGAGCAGTGCACATGGCCTGCTTCAGGTCATCAAATGCCTTTTGACAGCTAACTGTCCACTGAACCTTTTGGGCATTTTCTTGGAAGTTAAGTCATTCAGGGGTGTCACTATTGATCCATACCCCTTGACAAATCTCCTATAGTACCCAGTCAGGCCTAAAAGGCTCTCACCTGAGTCTGGGTAGTTGGAGCAGTCCAGTCCATGATGGTCTGGATCTTGCTCTGCAGTGGTTGAACCTGGCCTCCACCCACAAGGTGGCCCAGGTACACAACCTGACTCTGCCCTATCTGGCACTTGGTGGCCTTGATAGTCAGGCCTGCTTTCTGCAGGGCCTGTAAAACATTTCTGAGGTGGACCAGGTGATCCTCCCAGGTGGAGCTAAAGACAGCAATATCATCTAGATATGCTGCACTATAGGCTTCCAGACCTGTAAGGACTGTATTCACCAACCTCTGAAAAGTGGCAGGTGCATTCTTCAGACCAAAGGGCATCACCACAAATTGATAATGCCCACTAGGGGTTGAGAATGCTGTCTTTGGCTTTGCATCATCAGCTAGTCTGATCTGCCAGTAGCCAGCTGTCAGGTCAAATGTGCTTAGATACTTGGCTGAGGCCAAAGTGTCTATTAGCTCATCTGCCCTTGGTATTGGATGGGCATCAGTCCTAGTGACTGCATTGAGACCCCTGTAGTCCACACAAAACCTCATCTCTCTTTTCCCACCATTGGTGTGAGGTTTTGGCACAAGGACCACTGGACTAGCCCAAGGGCTATCTGAGGGTTCAATAACTCCCAAATCCAACATCTTCTGGACTTCTGTCCTGATACAGTCCCTGATATGGTCAGGTTGCCTATAAATCTTATTTTTAATAGGCAGACTGTCCCCAGTGTCCACTTCATGAGTGCACCAGGTAGTCTGACTGGGTGTCAGTGAGAATATGTGTCTGAACTGATTGAGCACCTGTCTGCAATCAGTCTGCTGCTGGGTAGTGAGGCTGCCTGCCAAGGCTACACCATCCACTGACCCATCACCAGGGTTCTGTGAGAGCAGGTCAGGGAGTGGGTCACTCTCTTCCTCCTGTCCCTCATCAGTAGCCATGAGCAAGACCATGTCTGCCCTGTCCACATATGGTTTTAACCTGTTGACATGGAGAACCCTGTGGGGACTCCTGGGTGTTCCTAGGTCTACTAAGTAGGTAACCTCACCCTTCTGTTCAACAATGGTATGGGGTCCACTCCATTTGTCTTGGAGAGCTGCTGGGGCCACTGGCTCCAACACCCACACCTTCTGTCCTGGCTGGTAAACAGTCAGTACAGCTCTTTGGTCATGCCAGGCTTTTTGAAGTTCCTGGCTAGCCTCAAGGTTTTTAGTTGCCTTTTTCATATACTCAGCCATCCGGGAGCGGAGACCAAGTACATAGTCCACTATGTCTTGCTTTGGGGGCTTGAGAGGTAACTCCCATCCTTCCTTCACCAAGCACAATGGACCCCTGACAGGGTGACCAAACAAAAGTTCAAAAGGGCTGTAGCCAACCCCCTTTTGAGGCACCTCCCTGTACGCAAACAAATGGCAGGGCAAGAGTATGTCCCATCTTCGCCTAAGCTTTTCTGGGAGCCCATTAATCATGCCCTTCAAGGTTTTGTTGAATCTCTCAACTAAACCATTGCATTGTGGGTGATAGGGTGTGGTGAACTTGTAAGTCACTCCACACTCCTTCCACATTGCTTTTAAGTATCCAGACATAAAGTTAGCACCCCTGTCTGATACATCCTCCTTAGGGAAGCCCACTCTTGAGAAAATTCCCAGGAGGGCCCTTGCCACCACAGGTGCTGTAGTGGTCCTAAGGGGAATAGCCTCTGGGTACCTGGTGGCATGATCCACTACCACCAGGTTAAACCTGTGCCCAGATGCTGTTTGGGGATCCATGGGACCAACAATGTCAATCCCCACCCTTTCAAAGGGAACCCCCACCACAGGTAGTGGTATCAGGGGGCCTTTGTAGTGCCACCTGCCTTGCCTCTGGCCTGGCAGGTTACACAGGAGCGACAAAACTCCTTGGTGTCTTCAGACATGTGGGGCCAGTGAAAGTGAGGGACAATTCTGTCCCAAGTCTTGTTCTGGCCCAGGTGACCTGCTAAGGGAATATCATGGGCTAGGGTCAATAGGAAGCCCCTGAACTTCAGAGGTATAACCAACCTCCTGGTAGCACCAGGCTTGGGGTCTCTACACTCTGAGTACAAGAGTCCATCATCCCAATACACAGTATGGGGACCACTAGCTTTCCCAGCAGCCTCAGCAGCAGCTTGCTGTCTGAGGGGTTCAAGAGAGGGGCAGCTCTGCTGCTCCTGGCTCAGATCTGCCCTGGAAGGTCCCCCTGTCCCCAAGAACTCAACCTGGTCAGGTTCAAGCTCCTCTGGGACAGTTCCTTCCTCAGGACTGAGAGCATCCCCCTCAAGAGACTGATCTTCCTTCTGAGCCAAGGGGGAAGGCACTGCCTTTACCCTACTACTCCTCTTCTTGGAGGGCACTTGGTCCATTATTCCAGAATCCAAGGCCTGTTCAGTGCTAGACATTTTGGCTTGTGACCTGGTCACAGCAAACACATCTGCAGGGATGCCCAGCATTTCTGCATGGGTCCTGAGCTCCACTTCTGCCCAAGCTGAAGTTTCTAAGTCATTGCCAAGCAAGCATTCAACGGGTAGGTCTGCACTTACCACAACCTTCTTAAGGCCAGATACCCCTCCCCAGGAGAAGTTAACAACTGCCAGAGTATGGTCTGTTCTGACGTTGCTAGCATTGGTCACTTGATACATTTCACCAAGTATAATCTGCCCAGGATTCACAAGGTCTTGTGTCACCATGGTGACACTTGCCCCTGTGTCCCTAAATGCCAAAGCCTCTCTTCCATTGATTAAGGGCTGTTGTCTGTACTTGCCCAGATTACTGGGACTCACAGAGGAGGTCATATCCATGCCTCCATCACAGACTAGGACAGCCTAAGTGAGTTCTCTGACTAGGTCAGAGCTCATCTCTTTACCCAGGGTCAACCCTACTAAACCCTTGGCTTGTGTAGTCCCACCACCAACTGTAACTGCACTAGGGGGAGCAGGTGCCTTAGGGGCATTGGTGGGGGCTGGAGTCGAGTCTTTGGACTTGGTGCAATCACTGGTCCAGTGGGTCTTTTGCTTACAGACCTTGCACCATGGTTTCCTTTGGCCTTTCCCTTTGGTAGACTGTGAATCCCCACCTGAAGAAGATTTTGGGGGCCTTGTGAAGACTTTTGATCTTTACCCTTCTCCCCACCCTTATCAGAGGTTTTCGAATCTTGCTTCTTAGGGTCACCACCTTGGTTCTGTACCTTCTGCTTCACCCTGGTTCTGACCCATTTGTCTGCCTTCTTTCCCAATTCTTGGGGAGAGGTCAGATCAGAGTCTACCAGGTGCTGATGCAACAGCTGATTTTGACAGTTATTAAGAATCTGCTCCCTCATGATCAGATTGTACAATCCTGTGAAGTCACATACCTTACTGCCCAATAACCAACCTTCCAGAGCCTTGGCAGAACAATCAACAAAGTCCACCCAGTCTTGAGTCTGTGCTTTTGGGTATCCCTGAACTTTAACCTGTATTGTTCAGTGGTTAGGCCAAACCCATCAATTAGAGCACTCTTCAAGACTTTGTAATTATCAGCATCCTCCTCTCTAACAGTGAGGAGCTTGTCTCTACCTTTGTCTGCAAAGGAGAGCCACAAGATTGCTGCCCACTGCTCCTGAGGGACCCTCTGTACTTTACAGGCCCTCTCTAGAGCAGTTATCCATTTGTGGATGTCATCCCCACTCTGGTAGGGAGGGACAATCTTGCTCAGGTTTCTATGGTCATTAGACCTTTCCCTATCTTTGGGGAAACTGCTGCCACCATGGGACTCTAGTCCCAACTTTTGTCTCTCTCTATAGAGATCTAGGGACTCCCTGTCTATAGCCAATTGCTGTTTCCTGAGTTCAAGCTGAGTTTGCTCATATTGAATCAGTCTCTTTCTCCTCTCATGAGAGGATTCCCTCCTATGAGAGGAGACAGAGGTCCCTATTGAGGTGTCAGAGTGGTTAGACTCCTGAGAAGGAGACCTAGACCTTCTGGGCACACTCAGAACTCTTCCTGGGGGACAAAGGGGAAGTCAGTCTGATCCTCCCCCTCCTCCTCCACAGGAGGAATTGGGTTTTCCAGGACAAGGTCATTTTCACCTTCCTGTCCAGTTTCAGAGGGGGGGGCCTGGGTTTCTTCACCCCTGGCCCCTTCCTCATTTTCTGCCCCACCCTCTCTGCCTACCCCTTCAGACCCTAGGGGCCTGCTGAGATCATCAGCTAGTAACACCTCCCTGAGGTGTTGGGTGCTGGCACTTTTGCCTGCCTTCAACTTCCTAGTATTGCATAATGCTCTCAATTCCAAGAATGGGAGTTTATCATACTTGGAGGGAAGAAGCCCACTGGCTTCTGGCAAGGACTCACTGGGTCCTGGCTTTGAAGACATTACTAGTGAGGTGTGGTGTATGCACTACCTACTCTAGTGTGGCCTACTAAACTCTCTTGAGTTGTAGAAAGGGTGTGCTGTCCCTTAACACACAACTCTAAGTTCAGTAGAACTTACTGTATTACTAAGCTTGATTTATATGTACCTTAGGTACCCTTAGTGGTTTTCAGTTGATCAATTCAATTGAGATTATCTGGTAAAACAATAGCAAGCTGGAATCCCACACGCTGCACACCAATGTGAGAAGTTGCCCTGGCATATGCTGTCCACTAATTATAGTGGGCACCTTGCACCAGTCCAAACAACCCCTTATTGGAGATAGGTTAAAGACAACCTTTATTGAAAGCTATCCTAGTGGTAGCTATGGAGAGCAGCCTTCAGGCTAAGTCTTGAAGGAATGTAAAGCAGCTTGTTTTACCAGTCTATAATCTCTTGAGTGACCAAATGAAAGAGGACCACACCAGGTATATATTCAAAATATATGTATTTATTACTAAACACACCCCTCTAGTCTCTTTATGAGGCTAGAGTTCAAGTACATAAATTATAAGTTAGTTATCTACAGTAATAGCACAAATACACGTTTGAGCCCCAGGGGCGTACCAAACCATATACCAATAAAGTGGTATAAGAACCACGACTGAGCTAGACACAAGGCCTAGAGCCTGTAGAAGTGCTTGGACCACAAGGAACCACCCAAGGTAGTGACACAGGGGACCCACGGGGACGCGTGCAGTGTATGAACACAGCCGCGAACCGCCGTTAACTTCTATGGGGAAAGTCGCAATTTGAATTTAAAAGAAAAGGGACACTTAGAGGAGGACTTGGAGCAAACCCTTTGAGAACTAGGCTGTTCTAGTGTCAATACCCACGGGAGCACCGGAGTACTCGAGTTACCTCACCCAGGTGAGCCGGGTGCATAGGTGTCTTTCGGGGTCGGGTTTCGTCGTCGCTTTCTATGGCGATCTGCTGCAAAGTGCTGCTGGCGACCAAGTCGAAAGTGTTCGGGTGGATCCAAAGGTGGATCGAAGATCTGAGGAACCTGAAAGCAGAGGGGACAGAGTCTGGGTCACTAGCCAGTGACCAGGAAGGCGATGAGCAGATGCCCACCGATGTCGAGTGCTTCAGGTAGGTCGATGGTCGTCTTGACTCTTCAGCCACGAGGTCCAGAAGGTGTCGACGATGACCAGGAGCTGGATTCGTGCTGTCCCATGACGTCTGTCGATTGCAGGGGTGTCGGCGACCGGATTGGACCCAACAAGCCTTGGCAACGGCAAGTCTCGTGGAAATGGAAGAAGGACGATGTTGCAGACCAGCAAGGTCTGGGGGATTCACCCAGCAAGGATAAGTCAGGGCACGCCTGGAGCAACCAGGGAGCCCAAGAAGGAAAAGATTGGCCTTCGGGAGGGCCTACTAGCCAACGGACTAGCGACCGCGAAGGAGCCTCGAGACGATGCATGTGGAGCTGGCTCACAGGACACTCGTGGAGTGGAGGCCAGTGATCTTCGGTGCAGTTGGTGCTGGAGGCTAAGACCACTCGGAGCCCAAAGCATGACTTTGTGGGAGACCCAGAAGAGGATGCACTTGCAAATGCGTTCGGTATCCAGGGGTCACGGTTTCACATTACCCTCGACAGCTACGGGCCTCAGCTTTGCTGGAGACTCAGGGCAGCCTCGGGGAAGTCTGGAAATCCACCTCTGGTGATGCAAAGACTTCGGCGTCCGATGGGAGCTTCAGCGATGCAGACTGGACAATTGCTTCTTTGGTGCCTGCCAAGCAGGGGAGTCACTCCTTGACCCCAAGGGAGATTCTTCAGTCCTCTAATCTTGAAGTAGAGCGTCAAAGGTCCAGGATTCTGTGTCAGAGTTTCATCCAGGTTAATCTAAAGTCCTAAGGACTGGGGTCCCCTACTTATACTAAGGTAGGGGGTTGGACATACTCTGTGGCCCCACCTATGGGAGGGTCAGGGCAGAGGGGTGGCTACACCCCTTTCCCTTTGTCCAGTTTCACGCCAGAGCAGGGGCTGGAAGCCCCTGAGCCGGTTCGAACTGGGGTATGCACAGGGACACCAAGTGTGCCCCCAGTGCAGGACTTCAAAGCACCAGAGAGTGCTCCCGCCCAGCCCCAATACACACTATCCTGTCTGGGGAGGTGGTTACACCTCCCTGGGACAGGAAACCTATTGTCCAGGCCTCCCCTGCCAGAGTTTCGGTCAGCAGCAGGAGGCCAGACTCGTGTCTGTGGCAGCGGCATCCATTTTGTGATGCCAGGGCTCTGGAAAGTCAGTACCGGGCATACCGGTGTGTACATGTCTTTCCCTCTAGAAGGGTGGAATGCTACCCTCGCCGCCAGAACTGGCAGGGGGTGTAGTATTCCAAGATGTTTGACACCAAACACGACATGTTTCCGTGCAGCCATCCCAAAGTTAGCATTTAACGCGAGGTTATAATGCGCTTAAGAGTATATGGTCAGGCTGCACTACAAACAGCATCAGAGAAGGGTCTCTGAACGCTGCAGAGGGGCCCAGCTCATGCAGGGGCACCCTCTCACATAGGAACCACGCACTCTGCCTTCAGGATTGATAAGGCCTGCCATAGGAGTGACTTATAGGTTTATATGTGTGTATGTATGTAGTGATATAGGTAGCCTATATCACAGTAAGGGGTGCATGCACCACCTTACCCAGGCTGCAGTAGCAGACCTGTGGTGTCAGTTTGGATGGCCTTCCAGGGGTGGCACAATACATGCTGCAGCCCCTGGTAGGCCTCTGAGGTACCTATGCCCTGGGTACATAGTATACCATATACTAGGGACTTATAAGGGCACTCCAGATTCCAATCAGAGATGTGCCTAAGGCACATGGAAACCATTTTAGAGAGGAAGCAGCTAGGCTGGGGTTCTGATTAGCAGGGCCCCAGCCAGACTAAGGTCGAAAAACAGTGAAGCATCAGCAAAAAGTGGGGGTACCCATGTGAAGCAGATCCTACTCTCCTACAGTGAGTATAAGCCAGCCCGCATGGAGTGCTTGGTGCGGGCAACAACCTGAACAGTGGACACCAGTGTAATGGAAACAGAAAACACCAGCATAACAGAGTCAATTGCAGAGCCACATGGAGGGATCCGGAGTAAGGACAGAAGTCATCCAATATTCAGTCTGGATGTTCCGTGAGATGCAGTGCACTGAGGTAGGGGCACTAGAGAAGAGCGCGCTCATGTGAAGGAATTGCTAGGATTGTGTCCCTTCGGGTTAGTCCTGATGCAGACGCAGTGGGGTGTGGTACACCTGCATCAACTTCCTCATCAACGTCCCAGGTCTCCCACACTGCCTGAGATGAGAGTTGCGTCCACAGTCCACAGCGCAATACACAGTATCAGATCCGGGTGTGTAGCTTGACTACCACCACCAGTCTGCATTCCTGCCTTGGGGCTGCTGCCACCTGCCCTCCCATCGTCTGTGCCTTCTCCCGTCCGCATACTTGACACATCCTACTCCTCATGGTCCCAGGTCACCCCCACTGCATGAGGTGACATGGTGGCATCCACTGTCCACTACACTCCATACGCAAGTGGTGTATGTCACCATGGATATGGGTGTGTTCTGCATACTGCGAGGTGTCCAGCACATCTCCGGCACTGTTGGCATTGTGTACTTTCCCAATCATGATTCTACTGCATCCTTCACACATGCCTGGTTGCCACCTCTCCCCACATTCGGCTAGTATGTGGCTGGGGTGCCAAGCCATTGGTGGCTCATTTTCAGGGCTTGCCCATGTGGACATTGTAAGTTGTTCTGTCGTGTCTGGTGGGTGGGCATATTGTTGTGCGTGTTGTATTTGATTTTGTGACTTGTGCATTGCCAGAGTTGTGAGTTGCATGGTTGTGGTGTTGAGGTGTGTGGGATGTTCATTTGTATATTGCCAAGGGGCTGTACATTTCCCTGGGAACGCTGTTTGATGATGGACTGTCGGAGGATGAAGGTATCATGCACACTGGCTGTGTATTTGAAGGCGACATTGTTGGGTGTTCCACGGTGTTCTGTTGTTGACTGGACATTGGTGTGAGACGTGTCCTTCCTGTTGTGGTGATTGTGTGCAGTGTCACCAGGGGGCACAGGTAGTACATGTGTGCTGTGTGTTGTCCCCAACACGTGCGTGCATCCTGCTATGGCGTATGGTCCTTGCTTGGTCTCCAGCAGATCCTGCACCTTGTGTTGTACGTATGGGGACTGGGGTACCAGGGTGATGGTGATGTCCAGGACAGGTGTGGGGGACTTGTATGTGGCTGGCTGTGAGACTCCTCCGACTCTGGCGGGTGTTGGATGGGGGGTCCCAGGGGCCAACAGGTGCAGCCACGCCATCAGCTTTGTGTGGGGTGGGATGTTGGTTGTCCGCTGTGTTGTTGCCGTAGGCTTGTTAGGCGATGATGGTCAGGATGCGTAGGTTGGTTGTCCCTTTCAGCCTGTAGTGGAAGGTGACATTGTCAGATGTTGGGTCTGTGCGGCTGGTACGTTTCCTTGGGTTCCGCTGTCTTTGTCTGCGCTGCATCTGTGTTGGTCCGGGGGGGGGGTGTTCCGGGTGTGGAATTGGGTCCTGGGGTGGTGGGGGTGGGTGTTGTGGCCTTCTTGGGTGTCCGGGCTGCATGATGTTTGGCTCCATGGCATCTGTTGCCCTTCAGTTGTGGCCCTGGGCTGTGCTCCCTTTTGTGGTGCTGGCTGCCGTCCGAGTTTACAGCAGGTCAGAGCAGGTGTAGATTTCCTGGTGCTAACGCGCCTTATTGCCTGTTTTGTGTTTTTGTCGCGTATGTGGCTGGTCGTTGTGAATGTTGAGGTGTGCTGTTGTCTCTGCTTTTGTCACGGGAACGCCTACTCTGCATCTCATTAGCGATATTTGCGAGGGTCCTCTGTGGCGATGTTTTTTGCGGCTGCTATCGCGGGTAAACTGGTGCTGTGGGCTGTTAACACCGGCTTGTGAATGGGGGGGTAAATTTATCACGACTTTGGCTGTGATAAAGTGCCGTTAATTCGGCGATAGCTCCTTGTGAATATGCCCCTAAATGTCTGGCCCTTCAAATGAGGGAACCCCTTTCTGCTGGCTGCTCACGGCCTGATAGACTCTGCTACCTGCAACCTGCCTAGCACGTCATCTGATTGAGGTGCATCCTGTCAGCGCTTCACATCTGGCAGACTGCGCAGTCTGCAGACCTGGCTTTCATTCAAGCAAGGGAAGCTCATCTTGTCAGGACTTCACAGCCTAACGGGCTCTGCTACGTGCCTGGAATTTCAGGCAATGTAAATACATCCTGTCAGCGTTCACACCCTGAGTGCTACCGGCCTGAATTCTGAAGAAAGGGAAGAATATCCTGTCACAGCTACAGGCCTGGCATTTCATGTGAGGGTATTCATTCTGTCCGTGCTTCAAAATCTGACAGACTGAGCTACCTGCCTGACCTTTCAAGTGAGTGAAGCTCAGCCTGTCAGGGTTTCACACCCTGACTGACCCTCATCTTCCTGCCTTTTCAAACAAGGGAAACACATCTTGTCAGTGGTTACTGCACTGATGACACACTGCCCTACCTTTTTGTCTTTCAGGAGAGGGAAGCACATTCTGACAGTGGTTCAGGCAGTGACACTGTGCTGACCATATGTGATTTCTAGTGCAGAAAGTGCAATCCTTAGAGGCTGTGGTACCTATCTGGCATTTCAAGCAGAGGAAGACAAATGCTCTCTCTGCTTTACCCCCTGTCAGATGGCACTTCCTAACTGGAATTTTACTGGAAGGAAGTGCATCCTGTCCTAGCTTCGGGCCCTGACAGACTGTGCTACTTTAACCACACTCTTAAAAGAAGGGACGAGAGGAAACAAACCTTCCCTAGTCCTCCCTCAAACAATGTCTACCTACTCACATAAAGAAGGGAAGGCCTTAGAATACACTAATTGTTTCACAATCTATCACCTGGGAAAACCCTTAGGGTTTTTAATACTGCCCTTACCCACTAGATAGTGGCATGCATCATCATAAGTGGGCGAGGACAGTATTAAAAACCCTAAGGGTTTTCCCAGGTGATAGATTATGAAAAAATCAGTGTATTCTAAAGCCTTCCCTTCTTTATGTGAGTAGGTAGACTGTGCTACTTGTCTGGCATTTCAAGTGAAGGAAGCACACCCTGTCAGTGCCTAAAGCCCTGGCAACATGTTCTACCGGTGACATTTCAGCGAGGGGAACTCAAATTGTCACAATTTCATGCTCACACAGATTACCTCCTTCCTAGCATTTCAAACAAGAAAAGAGTGTGGGGTCGGATTGTAATCACAACGTCCGTCCGACATCGTAATTAGGCCCTATGTGTGAAGGTAAAATTTTGACTGAGGACTCCTGCTTAGTGTGTCCGACCAGGGCTCCATCGCCTTTGGCCTCAAACTTTGACTTTGTCCCGGTCAAGCGCGACCAGATGTCCCAAAGTGGCGCTATATGTTTTTATGCACTAGAAAGTGCTTATTCTTAAAAATTAATATCTCCGGTTCCCTACTTTGGATTTTTGTCATTTTGGTGTTTGTTTGTTCATAAGGAAATAATATAATTTTATATACATTGGAGTTGGACTGTGTTGGGATCTCCTTCACATTCCTCTTGGAATGTTCCCTTGGTCATGTTCCCTGCGTGGAACATAGAATGTGGGGAGTCTGGCAGTTGCTGTCTGGGAGCTGTCAAGACAGGTCACTAATAAATGAAGTACTCACCCACTCTGCGGAGGTGCTTCTTTTCATTGGCGACGAGTTGTCCCGCCTTGGCCTCCCGTTTCTGTGTGGATCTCCGCGTCCTGCTTCATTCCTGTGGACTTCCGAAGCTTTGTTCTCCTCGTGTGGCACTTTCTTCCCCACGATCCCCTGAATCCTGCCATTGTTGGAAGTTCCTGCGGACTCCTGCTGCTGCCCTGGTGTCTCCACATCTATTTTGGCATTGATTCTGATCGTTTCAGGTACTTTGTATTGCCCCTGTGTGCGCGCTGTTGAAGCAGCTGTTGCTTCTCGCACTCTGTCCCCGCGATGCTGTGACGTTGTGCTGCGATGTGCTGGACCTGCCTGTCCCCCTTGCACGCAACGTGAGGACGTTGCGTGCGGCCATTTTGAATTTGGCTTTCCCTATTCGTGTTGTCATGACGACACCACGCGTTTTCACGCTGATGCGCACAGCTTAACCACTTCAATTGCGTGTCAATTTCAATCTTCCTCAACGTTGTCTTCTCCGATGACGCGCACAGCTGTTTTGGTTATAATTCATGTGCACGTCTTTCCAAGCACTCGCTGATGCGCACAGCATATTATCGCATTGTTGAATGTGCACTTTTGCCCAACACGCACAGTTTATGCGTACATCTGGCAAAGTTCTCATGGATATGCACTGCTTATTTCTGTAATGCTTTCCATTGGTTGTTTACCATTTCTGTGATGCACTCACAGTGTGCATCATAAAATCTTACTGTACTTAAGTGGATCTTCGTATTCCTGCATTCATTACTATTGTGTGGGCAGCAACTCACCCATGCTCTGTTTCAGTATGGATCACGTAATAGCTCCGCCACCCTTTCTACAATCTCCTGGTTCTCCTCCCATGATATGGCAACAATGGAAGGATACATTTGAAAGTTATTTGGAAGCCATCGATGGTGATACGTTCACTACTAAAAAGAAGAAGGCACTTCTTATGTATAATCTGGGTGCAGAGGGTAGAAGCATTGTAAAAACTCTAACCCTTGAGGTCGTCAGCACTCGTGTGAGTGGTGGTGATGATGGTGATTCCTTACTCATTGATGACAATGCATCTTTGATTAAAACTTTAGACAAAAGGTTCAACCCCAAGAAGAATGTAGTTCTTGAGCGCCACAAGTTTCTGCAACGTGCCCAGATTTCTGGTGAATCTATCGATGATTTTGTTTCTGCTCTCAGAACCCTATCTGTCACATGCAATTACAGAGAATTTAGGGATGAAATCATACGTGATCAACTAATCGAACGCACTTGCAACAAGAAAATTCAAGAGAAACTTTTGTCTTCGGATGACCCCGATCTTGAGACAGCCATCACGCTTGCGAAAAGCATTGAACATTCTCAATTTTGCATGAAGGAAATGAGCAATCCTTCTCAACTAGGCCTGGGCGGTAAATTCCGTTCCGCTCGCGGAATTTGCAGAATTTGGGTAATTTCGCGTTCCGCGGATAACGCGGAATTGCCAAAAATTACGCAATCTGCGGCTTCGCGGAATTTTTTGCTTGTTCGCGCTTTCAAAGTGCGTGTTTGCGAGATATTTCCCCCTGAGCACGCAAACAGCGTTCGCGAACAGGAAAAAAGCATCGCGAACGGGCGGAACAAGCAATTCCGCGTGTTCGCGGAACTTTTGCGTGCTCGCGGAGATTTTTTACCGTTTTGCGGAACTTTGCGTAATGCGACTACGCAAATTCCGCCCACCCCTATTCTCAACCCAGTGAAGTAAAACTACTGTCATCAAAGCATAATGTTAAGTCCACCAAAGTTCCCATTGAAAACACAACGCGGAATTCATCTTCTTTACCCTCGACCAAGATCAAATCTGAGAAAGTACAACTCTTTTGTTTTCGTTGTGGGAGCAAAAATCATTTAGGTAATGCCAAGTACTGTTATGCTTTGAACCAGACTTGTTTTAAATGCGGTAAAAAAGGTCATCTGGCTCGTTTTTGCAAAGCCATGGGGTCCAACAAGGGAAACACCCAAATAGACAAGTCCATTGAAGAAGACTTTTTTGACTCTAGTGAAGAGAATGACAATATGTTATTAATGCTGTCTTCGTCATCTGCACAATCTGAGGGTGTTGTTGAAATTGCATCCATGGGTGGTTTACGTAAAAGAAAATCTCCCACATGTACTATCCGTGTGAATGGGAAGAATGGGAATTTCTTGGCTGATTCCGGTTCTCCTTTTACTCTTATTAATATCAAGGATTTTGGGGCGTTGGAAGACATTCAGTTGCACCAGTCAGATATTACAATTTTTGCCTATGGGGGTAAAAGAGTGGAAGTTCTGGGCAAATTTGAGGCAAATTTGGAATTCTGTGGGGACCTAGCCACTGGACCTGTATTCATTGTCAAGGATGGTGCAAATTTGTTAGGATGGGAAGAGCAGGGGGAACTCGGGATCATCCTCGTTCCCAATCATCCTGACATGGTTTTGTCTAGACTAGAAGCTTGCAAATTTTACACTCCCCTTTCATCCTTCTATTCTTCTGATAGTGTGGTAGTGAAACACTTGTCTGGTGATGAGTGGATCCAAAGGTATCCTGAAGTTTTTAGTGACAAGCTTGGGAAGCTTGTAGGCTTCCAACACTGCATTATTCTGAAAAGTGGCGCTAAGGCTATTGCACACAAGGTGCGCAAGGTACCCTTGAGTTTGCGTGTGGAACTGAAGGAAGACCTTGAACGTTTATGCCGTATGGATGTGATCGAGGCCATTGAAGGATCTGAATGGTTGGCCCCCATAGTTCTTGCACGCAAGGCCGATAAGTCCCTTAGAATGTGTGTTGACTTGCGCGATCTGAATACTAACATTTGGATCGACCGCCAACCGTTGCCCAACATTAATGAAATGCTGGCGACGCTTGACGGAGCTAAGTATTTTTCGTCATTTGACATTTCTTCAGCTTATCACCAAGTTGAGTTAAGCAAGGAGTCCAGACATCTTACCTCTTTCGTAACACCGGAAGGAGCTTTCCGTTACAAACGTATGCCTTTTGGTCTGGCATCGGCTTCCGCTGTGTTTCAACGCCTCATGGGGAATTTGTTCAAAAATACAGCGGGAGTCGTGTTTTTCCAAGATGATATTCTGGTGTATGCACGAACTGAGGCCGAGCATGACAGCAGAGTTAAACATGTACTTGATACATTAAAACTTCACAGGCTAACCTTAAGGAAGGACAAGTGTACATTTTTTCGGGAGGGTGTCGATTATTTAGGTCACCACATTTCCTGCAAAGGGATTGAACCCAAAATTAAAATTTTAGATGCCATTCAAAATGAACCTTCACCTACCAATAAGGATCAATTGCGTTCCTTTTTAGGACTTGTGGAGTACTATGCCAAATTTGCAGGGAACTTTGCAGATAAAACCTCCTGTTTGCGTGAGTTACTAAAGAAGAATGTTAAATTCGTGTGGTGCGAAAAATGTATCAATCAATTTAATATCCTAAAAAAGGAAATTGTGCAAGCTCGCCCTTTGAAATTGTTCAACATCAATGACAAGTGTATTGTTTCCTCTGATGCCAGCAATATTGGTTTGGGCGCTGTTCTAATGCAAAGAAGGAGTGACGGTCATGAGGAGATCATTGCATTTGCTTCCAGGACACTTCGTGGTGCTGAGAGTTCTTACTCCACCATTGAGAAAGAGGCATTAGCTCTATGGTGGGGTGTCCAGTACTTCGGAATTTCCTGTGGGGAAACAAATTCATCCTCAGAACCGATCACAAACCTTTGGTTGATCTTTTCACCACCAAAGGTGGGGTCGCGCTCACTCCACGAATTGCCAAATGGCAATATAGATTACAGGAATTCAATTATCGTTTAGAATATGTACCTGGTATCAAAAACAACATTGCTGATTGTCTTTCCCGTTTACCTCTTGCCAAAGACATCAGTGTGTCTGCCGAGGATGATCTTGATATTGTATGTGCTGTTGGTGCTGTTGTTGACGTGGTGAAGGGTGCACTTTCTGAGCAGGAATGGCTGCAAGCTCTATCTGAGGACAAATATATCAAAATGGTAGTGGACTTTTTAGCTCAGGGGTGGCCTGTGAATAAGGACTTATCTTCTGAGTTAGTTCCCTTCAAAAGAGTGTGTGATGAGTTATCATTGGTGGATGGAATTTTGCACAGAGGTGGTCTTTTGGTTGTTCCCACATGTATGCAGAAAAAAGTTTTAGATCTTGCCCATGAAGGTCACCAGGGTATTCGTGCCATGAAACGCAGAATCTGTGAGGACTTTTGGTGGCCTGGGGTGGATAGGTCCATTGAGCATTTTGTCAGGGACTGTTGTGCGTGTGTCCTCAGCGATAAGACTCAGGTGACTCATCCATCCCCCATTGATCCTGTGATTGTCAAAAATTTACCTTGGTGCAAGCTAGCCTTCGATGTTGCTGATCCATTTGGGATTTCTGGTGGTTCTCCTCTGTTTGCTCTGGTCTTGGTAGACTATATGTCTAAGTGGCCGGAAATTACATTCGTAGAGTGTGTTAATTCTTTGTCTGTTATCAGTTTCCTCAAAGAAGTGTTTCTCCGGGAGGGATTTCCTGAGGAACTAGTGACAGATAACGGAACTCAATTGGTGTCTCTGGAGATGCAAAATTTTCTCAAGGAACATGGCATCAAACATGTTTTGACATCACTTTATCATTCCCGCAGCAATGGATTAGTTGAGCGCTTTAATCGTGTTATTAAGGACCAACTGCAATTGGCTTTGGTGAATGGTTTATCCTGGCGTGTGGCTGTGGCAGACATGTTGTGGGCAATCAGAACCACTCCTCATATAAGTACTGGGATGTCTGCTTTTACTTTGCTTAGAGGAAGAATTGCCGGTTCCAAGTTGAACAAAGATTGGATGTCTAGGAAGGAGGTTGACCAAACTAAACTTGGCAAGGTAGCGGATGTGAGAACCGCTGTCCAGTCTAAATACACCACTGTTTCCGAGAGAGTTTCCCCTGTGTGCGTTGGAGATTGGGTAGAATCAAGAAGCCTGGATTCATTCGCAAGGGGGCTTCTCGGTTTTCAGCTCCTGCTAAGGTGATGGAAGTAAGAGACCGGGTGGTGGTGTTGGAGAACAGCAAGATTTGGAATAAATGTGCCATCTCTATTGTTCCTCAATCCAAAATGGTGTATGTTGGTGGGAAGATGGGTGTTCATTTGGACCACTCTCATGTAACTCCTGTTCTTCCTAGTTGTTCTTCTCCTAACGCTATTCCTCCCAATAGGAATGATCATCCGAGTTATTCTTCTTACAAAAGATTTTCTTCCAGGATGAGATCTACGCCCGCTAAGACTATGCTATGTATTGACGTTACATCATGTTTCCTCTAGGTCCTGATTTTTACATGTTTGAAATGTTGCTATCTGCTTTTACAATTGTATGTTTTGTTTTTATTCATCTCATTGCTTTGTTGCATATGTTTTCCTTTATTCTTTTTCTTTCTTTTCTTTCATTTGTGGGAAGGGAGGTGTGTTGGGATCTCCTTCACATTCCTCTTGGAATGTTCCCTTGGTCATGTTCCCTGCGTGGAACATAGAATATGGGGAGTCTGGCAGTTGCTGCCTGGGAGCTGTCAAGACAGGTCACTAATAAATGAAGTACTCACCCACTCTGCGGAGGTGCTTCTTTTCAGACTGTTATTGTGTTTTGTGCCTTACTTATTTAATGTATTGGTGTCTTACACACCTGTCTCCTAAGTTACGTCTGCCTGCTGTATGCCAGCTACCAAGGGTTGACCAAGGGAGTAATTTATAGAGACCTTGACGCAACCTTTTATTGTGTTCGTGGCCTTACTACTCATCACTACTAATAATCCACTTTCCAACATCCCCCAACACATTTCACTACCTGCCTGGAATCTCAAGCGAGGAAAGCAAATCCAGCCACAGCTTCAGGCCCTGATAGACTGTGCTACCTGCCTGGAATTTCAGGGGAGGAAAGAACTTTTCATCAGTCATTTACGCTCTAGAAGACTCACCACCTGCCCGGGATTTCAAGGGAGGAAAGTGCGTCCTCTCAGTACTTCATATCTGACAGACTGCACTATCTACCTGCATTTCAAGACAAGGAAGCACTTCCTATCAGTCAGTTGCATTCTAGCTGACTCACTACCTGCCTGCTGTTTCAAGTGGCTGAAGCGCATTGTCAGCAGTAAATGCCCCAATAGACTATTTTTCTTTCCTGGCATTTCAAGCGATGGAAGCACATTCTGCCAGATGTTTATGCACCTGCATGCAGGAGCTTTTTGAATGCTTACAGACTAATATGTTTGTGGGTGTTCTCAAACATTCAAGGCAAACCATGCCTTCAACTGCTTATGGCCAGATCCTTGCAAGGGATTTCCTCCCAAATAATACCATGTGACTATGATTTAGTATTATGAGGGAGAAAATGCATTTTTTGTCTGCAAGTCCATCTTTTTGACTGTTTGTAGATGTAAATCCAGCCAAAATGCCTTTATGAATTTCGCTTTGATATTTAGTTTGTACATAGTATTTGTAGGTTTGCACATTTATGTTTTGATTTTAATATAAATTATATTATGTTCATTTGTATTTTTCGAAACATGATATATACCAAATTTCCTTGGAAATAAAATATGAAAAGTAATAACTAAGAATTGGGCGTCCTTAATTTAATAAAATATGAAAAGTAATAACTAAGAATTGGGAGTCCTTAATTTTAGCTTATTTAGCATTTTTGCTATATTTGTTCTTGTATATATTTAATATAAAGATAAAAACACAATGACAAGTAATTAGAAATTGAATTAAGTATTAACAGCTCACTGTTCTTCCTATTTCTAATGCAAATAAAGTCCAATAGTACTTATAACTTCATTGGAAAGTTAATAAATGAACAGTAGCCCAGGAATGCAATTAACATTATTTGCAGCAGAGAGGAGACACAAAATGTAACGTCTTGAGAATAGAGAAGCTGAACCTGGGGACTCCCTTTCTAAGCAGTAGCAGTCTGTTGGCGAGTCTAATAGAAGAGCGTCCTGTTGCCTGCATACACACATCCATTCCTTTAAGAAGCATGCTCAGTACAGAAGCTAGCAGTCTGTCAAGGAACCTCTAGTTATCAGCACCTGCATTCTAGGATCAGTGACGGGGACCTGAAGTACAGAGGGCCAGTACGCCTACATGTTTTGCCTCTCTTTGTTTGACTTAGGAGGATGGATGCTTTTAATTCGACTGTCACGTGCTGTTGCCTTTCAAATACTGTAAACTGCCCTTTGCCTCATTATGCGCCTTCACTTTATGCTGGGCAGAGCATGCAATTAACAATGGTGAACACACTCTGCCTTCAATTTTCCATTGTGAAAGCCATGAGCAGAGTGCAATAAATCCTAATTAGTTCCCGTGCTTTGGTATATGGCTTCTAATTGGTGTCTTCTAACTCACTATACAGTATTCTTTGCTGTTTGAAGCTCATTTATAGCTTGTTTCACATTCTTCCTCTACAATCTATTCTCAGACTCTTGCTTTCATATTCTTGTTTGCACCACTTGCTTTTAACATGCATGAGTCCTTGTGCAGTGCTTTGGGTTAAAATGCATATTGTAAATACATTTAGTCAGAGCCACAACAACTGACCTACTAAAATGGAATATTAACTGCTGACTGGGCAGATCACCAATGGCACAGCACAATAAACCATACAAGATACTGCCTAGTATTTTCACGATACAAAAGGGGATGATGGACGGAACGTTTGAGCCAATCAAACACTCACCCCCAGTCAACTGATCTGGGTTCAATCCATCATCATTCTTTAGCTCACTCCACCACCCCAGTTCAGACATGGCCATATGCAAATCAGTCTGACCCTGTGCCTCATGGGAACAGTCCAGCCCGAACTGCCAAGCCATGTCTTCCCTGGACCGGAAACAAGCATCCTAGGACCGGTTTCTGGCATTCCAGCCGTCATCAGCCAGGCTTGCTTGAATCCAGTGGCAAAGTGAGCAAGGGACCCACGTCTGGGCATACCCCCGCCAACTTAGGGCGAACAAAGCGATACAAAAGGGATGATGGACGGAACGTTTGAGCCAATCAAACACTCACCCCCAGTCAACTGATCTGGGTTCAATCCATCATCATTCTTTAGCTCACTCCACCACCCCAGTTCAGACATGGCCATATGCAAATCAGTCTGACCCTGTGCCTCATGGGAACAGTCCAGCCCGAACTGCCAAGCCATGTCTTCCCTGGACCGGAAACAAGCATCCTAGGACCGGTTTCTGGCATTCCAGCCGTCATCAGCCAGGCTTGCTTGAATCCAGTGGCAAAGTGAGCAAGGGACCCACGTCTGGGCATACCCCCGCCAACTTAGGGCGAACAAAGCGATACAAAAGGGGATGATGGACGGAACGCTTGAGCCAATCAAACACTCACCCCCAGTCAACTGATCTGGGTTCAATCCATCATCATTCTTTAGCTCACTCCACCACCCCAGTTCAGACATGGCCATATGCAAATCAGTCTGACCCTGTGCCTCATGGGAACAGTCCAGCCCGAACTGCCAAGCCATGTCTTCCCTGGACCGGAAACAAGCATCCTAGGACCGGTTTCTGGCATTCCAGCCGTCATCAGCCAGGCTTGCTTGAATCCAGTGGCAAAGTGAGCAAGGGACCCACGTCTGGGCATACCCCCGCCAACTTAGGGCGAACAAAGCGATACAAAAGGGGATGATGGACGGAACGTTTGAGCCAATCAAACACTCACCCCCAGTCAACTGATCTGGGTTCAATCCATCATCATTCTTTAGCTCACTCCACCACCCCAGTTCAGACATGGCCATATGCAAATCAGTCTGACCCTGTGCCTCATGGGAACAGTCCAGCCCGAACTGCCAAGCCATGTCTTCCCTGGACCGGAAACAAGCATCCTAGGACCGGTTTCTGGCATTCCAGCCGTCATCAGCCAGGCTTGCTTGAATCCAGTGGCAAAGTGAGCAAGGGACCCACGTCTGGGCATACCCCGCCAACTTAGGGCGAACAAAGCGATACAAAAGGGGATGATGGACGGAACGCTTGAGCCAATCAAACACTCACCCCAGTCAACTGATCTGGGTTCAATCCATCATCATTCTTTAGCTCACTCCACCACCCCAGTTCAGACATGGCCATATGCAAATCAGTCTGACCCTGTGCCTCATGGGAACAGTCCAGCCCGAACTGCCAAGCCATGTCTTCCTGGACCGGAAACAAGCATCCTAGGACCGGTTTCTGGCATTCCAGCCGTCATCAGCCAGGCTTGCTTGAATCCAGTGGCAAAGTGAGCAAGGGACCCACGTCTGGGCATACCCCGCCAACTTAGGGCGAACAAAGCGATACAAAAGGGATGATGGACGGAACGTTTGAGCCAATCAAACACTCACCCCCAGTCAACTGATCTGGGTTCAATCCATCATCATTCTTTAGCTCACTCCACCACCCCAGTTCAGACATGGCCATATGCAAATCAGTCTGACCCTGTGCCTCATGGGAACAGTCCAGCCCGAACTGCCAAGCCATGTCTTCCCTGGACCGGAAACAAGCATCCTAGGACCGGTTTCTGGCATTCCAGCCGTCATCAGCCAGGCTTGCTTGAATCCAGTGGCAAAGTGAGCAAGGGACCCACGTCTGGGCATACCCCGCCAACTTAGGGCGAACAAGCGATACAAAAGGGGATGATGGACGGAACGCTTGAGCCAATCAAACACTCACCCCCAGTCAACTGATCTGGGTTCAATCCATCATCATTCTTTAGCTCACTCCACCACCCCAGTTCAGACATGGCCATATGCAAATCAGTCTGACCCTGTGCCTCATGGGAACAGTCCAGCCCGAACTGCCAAGCCATGTCTTCCCTGGACCGGAAACAAGCATCCTAGGACCGGTTTCTGGCATTCCAGCCGTCATCAGCCAGGCTTGCTTGAATCCAGTGGCAAAGTGAGCAAGGGACCCACGTCTGGGCATACCCCGCCAACTTAGGGCGAACAAGCGATACAAAAGGGGATGATGGACGGAACGTTTGAGCCAATCAAACACTCACTCCCAGTCAACTGATCTGGGTTCAATCCATCATCATTCTTTAGCTCACTCCACCACCCCAGTTCAGACATGGCCATATGCAAATCAGTCTGACTCTGTGCCTCATGGGAACAGTCCAGCCCGAACTGCCAAGCCATGTCTTCCTGGACCGAAACAAGCATCCTAGGACCGGTTTCTGGCATTCCAGCCGTCATCAGCCAGGCTTGCTTGAATCCAGTGGCAAAGTGAGCAAGGGACCCACGTCTAGGCATACCCGCCAACTTAGGGCGAACAAGCTGATACAAAGGGGATGATGGACGGAACGTTTGAGCCAATCAAACACTCACTTCAGTCAACTGATCTGGGTTCAATCCATCATCACTTTAGCTCACTCCACCACCCAGTTCAGCATGGCCATATGCAAATCAGTCTGACCTGTGCTCATGGGAACAGTCCAGCTCGAACTGCCAAGCCATGTCTTCTGGACCGGAAACAGCATCCTAGGACCGGCTCTGGCATTCCAGCCGTCATCAGCCAGGCTTGCTTGAATCCAGTGGCAAAGTGAGCAAGGGACCCACGTCTGGGTACCCCCGCCAACTTAGGGCGAACAAAGCGATACAAAGGGGATGATGGACGGAACGTTTGAGCCAATCAAACACTCACCCCCAGTCAACTGATCTGGGTTCAATCCATCATCATTCTTTAGCTCACTCCACCACCCCAGTTCAGACATGGCCATATGCAAATCAGTCTGACCCTGTGCCTCATGGGAACAGTCCAGCCCGAACTGCCAAGCCATGTCTTCCCTGGACCGGAAACAAGCATCCTAGGACCGGCTTCTGGCATTCCAGCCGTCATCAGCCAGGCTTGCTTGAATCCAGTGGCAAAGTGAGCAAGGGACCCACGTCTGGGCATACCCGCCAACTTAGGGCTTAACAGAGCGATACAAAGGGGATGATGGACGGAACGCTTGAGCCAATCAAACACTCACCCCAGTCAACTGATCTGGGTTCAATCCATCATCATTCTTTAGCTCACTCCACCACCTCAGTTCAGACATGGCCATATGCAAATCAGTCTGACCCTGTGCCTCATGGGAACAGTCCAGCTCGAACTGCCAAGCCATGTCTTCCTGGACTCGAAACAAGCATCCTAGGACCGGCTTCTGGCATTCTAGCCGCCATCAGCCAGGCTTGCTTGAATCCAGTGGCAAAGTGAGCAAGGGACCCACGTCTGGGCATACCGCCAACTTAGGGCTTAACAAAGCTGATACAAAGGGGATGATGGACGAACGCTTGAGCCAATCAAACACTCACCCCAGTCAACTGATCTGGGTTCAATCCATCATCATTCTTTAGCTCACTCCACCACCCCAGTTCAGACATGGCCATATGCAAATCAGTCTGACCCTGTGCCTCATGGAACAGTCCAGCCCGAACTGCCAGCCATGTCTTCCCTGGACCGGAAACAAGCATCCTAGGACCGGTCTCTGGCATTCCAGCCGTCATCAGCCAGGCTTGCTTGAATCCAGTGGCAAAGTGAGCAAGGGACCACGCGTCTGGGCATACCCCTGCCAACTTAGGGCGAACAGCGATACAAAAGGGGATGATGGACGGAACGTTTGAGCCAATCAAACACTCACTCCCAGTCAACTGATCTGGGTTCAATCCATCATCATTCTTTAGCTCACTCCACCACCCCAGTTCAGACATGGCCATATGCAAATCAGTCTGACCCTGTGCTCATGGGAACAGTCCAGCCGAACTGCCAAGCCATGTCTTCTGGACCGGAAACAGCATCCTAGGACCGTCTCTGGCATTCAGCCGTCATCAGCCAGGCTTGCTTGAATCCAGTGGCAAAGTGAGCAAGGGACCCACGTCTGGGCATACTCGCCAACTTAGGGCGAACAAAGCGATACAAAGGGGATGATGGACGGAACGCTTGAGCCAATCAAACACTCACCCCCAGTCAACTGATCTGGGTTCAATCCATCATCATTCTTTAGCTCACTCCACCACCTCAGTTCAGACATGGCCATATGCAATCAGTCTGACTCTGTGCTCATGGGAACAGTCCAGCCCGAACTGCCAAGCCATGTCTTCCTGGACCGGAAACAAGCATCCTAGGACCGGTTTCTGGCATTCCAGCCGCCATCAGCCAGAAACCGGTCCTAGGATGCTTGTTTCCGGTCCAGGGAAGACATGGCTTGGCAGTTCGTGCTGGACTGTTCCCATGAGGCACAGGGTCAGACTGATTTGCATATGGCCATGTCTGAACTGGGGTGGTGGAGTGAGCTAAAGAATGATGATGGATTAAACCCAGATCAGTTGACTGGGGTGAGTGTTTGATTGGCTCTGCTGCCCGTCCATCATCCCCTTTGTATCGCTTTGGTCGCCCCTAAGTTGGCGGGGTATGCCCAGACGTGGGTCCCTTGCTCACTTTGCCACTGGATTCAAGCAAGCCTGGCTGATGACGGCTGAAATGCCAGAAACCGGTCCTAGGATGCTTGTTTCCGGTCCAGGGAAGACATGGCTTGGCAGTTCGTGCTGGACTGTTCCCATGAGGCACAGGGTCAGACTGATTTGCATATGGCCATGTCTGAACTGGGGTGGTGGAGTGAGCTAAAGAATGATGATGGATTAAACCCAGATCAGTTGACTGGGGGTGAGTGTTTGATTGGCTCTGCTGCTCCGTCCATCATCCCCTTTGTATCGCTTGGTCGCCCTAAGTTGGCGGGGTATGCCCAGACGTGGGTCCCTTGCTCACTTTGCCACTGGATTCAAGCAAGCCTGGCTGATGACGGCTGAAATGCCAGAAACCGGTCCTAGGATGCTTGTTTCCGGTCCAGGGAAGACATGGCTTGGCAGTTCGTGCTGGACTGTTCCCATGAGGCACAGGGTCAGACTGATTTGCATATGGCCATGTCTGAACTGGGGTGGTGGAGTGAGCTAAAGAATGATGATGGATTAAACCCAGATCAGTTGACTGGGGGTGAGTGTTTGATTGGCTCAAGCTGCTCCGTCCATCATCCCCTTTTGTATCGCTTGGTCGCCCTAAGTTGGCGGGGTATGCCCAGACGTGGGTCCCTTGCTCACTTTGCCACTGGATTCAAGCAAGCCTGGCTGATGACGGCTGAAATGCCAGAAACCGGTCCTAGGATGCTTGTTTCCGGTCCAGGGAAGACATGGCTTGGCAGTTCGTGCTGGACTGTTCCCATGAGGCACAGGGTCAGACTGATTTGCATATGGCCATGTCTGAACTGGGGTGGTGGAGTGAGCTAAAGAATGATGATGGATTAAACCCAGATCAGTTGACTGGGGGTGAGTGTTTGATTGGCTCAAGCGTTCCGTCCATCATCCCCTTTGTATCGCTTTGGTCGCCCTAAGTTGGCGGGGGTATGCCCAGACGTGGGTCCCTTGCTCACTTTGCCACTGGATTCAAGCAAGCCTGGCTGATGACGGCTGAAATGCCAGAAACCGGTCCTAGGATGCTTGTTTCCGGTCCAGGGAAGACATGGCTTGGCAGTTCGTGCTGGACTGTTCCCATGAGGCACAGGGTCAGACTGATTTGCATATGGCCATGTCTGAACTGGGGTGGTGGAGTGAGCTAAAGAATGATGATGGATTAAACCCAGATCAGTTGACTGGGGGTGAGTGTTTGATTGGCTCAAGCGCTCCGTCCATCATCCCCTTTTGTATCGCTTTGGTCGCCCTAAGTTGGCGGGGGTATGCCCAGACGTGGGTCCCTTGCTCACTTTGCCACTGGATTCAAGCAAGCCTGGCTGATGACGGCTGAAATGCCAGAAACCGGTCCTAGGATGCTTGTTTCCGGTCCAGGGAAGACATGGCTTGGCAGTTCGTGCTGGACTGTTCCCATGAGGCACAGGGTCAGACTGATTTGCATATGGCCATGTCTGAACTGGGGTGGTGGAGTGAGCTAAAGAATGATGATGGATTAAACCCAGATCAGTTGACTGGGGGTGAGTGTTTGATTGGCTCAAGCTGCTCCGTCCATCATCCCCTTTTGTATCGCTTGGTCGCCCTAAGTTGGCGGGGGTATGCCCAGACGTGGGTCCCTTGCTCACTTTGCCACTGGATTCAAGCAAGCCTGGCTGATGACGGCTGAAATGCCAGAAACCGGTCCTAGGATGCTTGTTTCCGGTCCAGGGAAGACATGGCTTGGCAGTTCGTGCTGGACTGTTCCCATGAGGCACAGGGTCAGACTGATTTGCATATGGCCATGTCTGAACTGGGGTGGTGGAGTGAGCTAAAGAATGATGATGGATTAAACCCAGATCAGTTGACTGGGGGTGAGTGTTTGATTGGCTCAAGCGCTCCGTCCATCATCCCCTTTTGTATCGCTTTGGTCGCCCTAAGTTGGCGGGGGTATGCCCAGACGTGGGTCCCTTGCTCACTTTGCCACTGGATTCAAGCAAGCCTGGCTGATGACGGCTGAAATGCCAGAAACCGGTCCTAGGATGCTTGTTTCCGGTCCAGGGAAGACATGGCTTGGCAGTTCGTGCTGGACTGTTCCCATGAGGCACAGGGTCAGACTGATTTGCATATGGCCATGTCTGAACTGGGGTGGTGGAGTGAGCTAAAGAATGATGATGGATTAAACCCAGATCAGTTGACTGGGGGTGAGTGTTTGATTGGCTCAAGCTGCTCCGTCCATCATCCCCTTTTGTATCGCTTGGTCGCCCTAAGTTGGCGGGGTATGCCCAGACGTGGGTCCCTTGCTCACTTTGCCACTGGATTCAAGCAAGCCTGGCTGATGACGGCTGAAATGCCAGAAACCGGTCCTAGGATGCTTGTTTCCGGTCCAGGGAAGACATGGCTTGGCAGTTCGTGCTGGACTGTTCCCATGAGGCACAGGGTCAGACTGATTTGCATATGGCCATGTCTGAACTGGGGTGGTGGAGTGAGCTAAAGAATGATGATGGATTAAACCCAGATCAGTTGACTGGGGGTGAGTGTTTGATTGGCTCAGCTGCTCCGTCCATCATCCCCTTTTGTATCGCTTGGTCGCCCTAAGTTGGCGGGGTATGCCCAGACGTGGGTCCCTTGCTCACTTTGCCACTGGATTCAAGCAAGCCTGGCTGATGACGGCTGAAATGCCAGAAACCGGTCCTAGGATGCTTGTTTCCGAGTCCAGGGAAGACATGGCTTGGCAGTTCGTGCTGGACTGTTCCCATGAGGCACAGGGTCAGACTGATTTGCATATGGCCATGTCTGAACTGGGGTGGTGGAGTGAGCTAAAGAATGATGATGGATTAAACCCAGATCAGTTGACTGGGGGTGAGTGTTTGATTGGCCTAGCTGCTCCGTCCATCATCCCCTTTTGTATCGCTTTGGTCGCCTCTAAGTTGGCGGGGGTATGCCCAGACGTGGGTCCCTTGCTCACTTTGCCACTGGATTCAAGCAAGCCTGGCTGATGACGGCTGAAATGCCAGAAACCGGTCCTAGGATGCTTGTTTCCGGTCCAGGGAAGACATGGCTTGGCAGTTCGTGCTGGACTGTTCCCATGAGGCACAGGGTCAGACTGATTTGCATATGGCCATGTCTGAACTGGGGTGGTGGAGTGAGCTAAAGAATGATGATGGATTAAACCCAGATCAGTTGACTGGGGGTGAGTGTTTGATTGGCTCAAGCTGCTCCGTCCATCATCCCCTTTGTATCGCTTTGGTCGCCCTAAGTTGGCGGGGTATGCCCAGACGTGGGTCCCTTGCTCACTTTGCCACTGGATTCAAGCAAGCCTGGCTGATGACGGCTGAAATGCCAGAAACCGGTCCTAGGATGCTTGTTTCCGGTCCAGGGAAGACATGGCTTGGCAGTTCGTGCTGGACTGTTCCCATGAGGCACAGGGTCAGACTGATTTGCATATGGCCATGTCTGAACTGGGGTGGTGGAGTGAGCTAAAGAATGATGATGGATTAAACCCAGATCAGTTGACTGGGGGTGAGTGTTTGATTGGCTCAAGCGTTCCGTCCATCATCCCCCCCCCTTTTGTATCGCTTTAGTATTTTCACAGCCGCTTCAGTGTGAGAGGATGAATTTTAAATGCTAAATTGCACAGCAAAATTCTCTGCACGAAAAAACAATCCATGCATCTTTTTAACAATGCAGCAGCTGTTTCAATTGGTGATGTGCAGCGCTTTAGTTAGTGTTAACAACACACGCACGTTGAAACATCAGTTCACTTTAAATATCTAGACAATAATGCATTATTTCATCAAACCAAATTCTTCTCCAGGGGTCATCAACTAACCGAAAATTACGGCTTTCTGTCACCTAAACTATTGCAGACATTAATAAATGACTGTCATGCCTGTAAGAAATTGGGTTATTGGTTGAGGGGGAGAAAGACCCACTCAGGCAATAACCACAATCCTTGTCAGGGTGAACTATAAAAGTGACTAAATTAACTGTGCTTACCCATCTGGTAGATCGGCACAAAATCAGTCAAGCTTAACTTAGAGGCAATGTGTAAAGCATTTATGCAGCACTGTGATTAATTGGGTTGTTGGTTGACTGGGGTGTGAGCATTGGTCAAGCAACAGCTGTAATCCCTGGCAGGTTGAACCACAAAAAGCCACTAAATTAACCAGTGCATAACCCTGGGTAGCTTGGCACAAAAAGTAGTCAGGCTTAACTTAGAGGCAATGCGTAAAGTATTTATGCAGCACGCAAACAGTGATAAAGTCAAAACACACACAAGAAAAATCCCACACCAATTTAGAAAAATAGAGTGCATTTTAATAAATTATTTGACACTAAAATGACAAAAATACAATCAGTAGAACCGGATATATGAATGTTTAACGTTTTTAAAAAAAATAGTGCCTAAAAGATCAAAGAGCGAACCGTGGACATCTAGCAGCACGAGACCAGATCAAGTCGAAAAAGATGACCAGCCGCAATAGAGCACAGGTCGGATACAAGATGTGGATGAACCTGGTCAGTGCTTACCTTCGGACTTGAAAGGAATTTTAAGAAAAATGTTCTAATGAAGGAAAGTTCAGCAAGGCAAGGCTGCAGGTAATGTCTGAGGAGGGAATGTTTGCGTCGTGGAGCCGCTGGATGAAGTTGCAGTGAAGATTTCTACATTCAGACTTAGTCACTTTTACAGCAGGAGTCTGTAGCAAAGGCAGTTCTAGGAGCTTGGATATCACTTTGGCGAAGGACTGCTGAACAGGATTTGCTGCTGCAGGCACACCTAATCTCGATATTGTGTGACTGTTGGGGAGGAATTCACTAAGTCTAACTGCCAGTTACACCCAGCCATGTGACCTAGGACAGGCTGCATGCACCAAAAGGCTACAGGCAGGAAAATGGCAACTTTCTAAAAGTAAGAAAGTTATATACAAGGTTGCACTCCTTCCCTTATTCAATAATCATTTAAGCACAAACTGTAATCTGTAGATGCGTGCGAACAGCTGCTGTGAACCGTCCCAGTCACAGCATTTGAACAAAAATTCCAAAGGGCACCTTGCTCATGCACCCAACTGTCGCACTGCGGTATGCGGAATATCCCAACAATGAAACATTTGTTCCTGAATAATCCATTTTAACCGATTGATACCAATGTTTTAATCATGTCTTATTTCTTCAATTGTCCTCATGTTTTAAGTCACTACGGAGACAGTGAGATTTCACCAAAATTCTTTATTCCACTTTTCTCATGTCCACTGCACGCCCATCCAGGCTTTTAAACAGTGTCACGTCCAGGTAAATCATACAACGGAGTGGGTTCAAAAGATCATACCCAATGCATTTCGAGCCATAAGGCTCTTCGTCAGGGGTCTCTAGAACAGATAAAAGAGACTATTTAACTAACTATTCAAAATAAAAACCTGCAATATGTTAAACTGTAACCCAACAAACACACCCGACCCCCCCATCGCCCATTAACAAACTGTCCCCCACTTTTAACTCCTGTGCGCCTGTGCGCCAACCAAATACCCCACCATGCACAAACCCTTCTATCCCAAAACCACTTCTAACATATCTAGTGCTAAAACTAGTGTGATTCAAACCCACTGTGCTTTACCTTCAGCAGCCACGCACGGCAGTCTAAGCAAGAAAGTTATATACAAGGTTGCACTCCTTCCCTTATTCAATAATCATGAAACCTCAGGTTGAATTAGGAACATGATTGAGAACAGGGTTTAAATAACGGGTTGTGTGGGAGGGAGAGAGATAACAGTTTGGAGGAGGTCAGACTGCTGTGCATGGCTGCTGAAGGTAAAGCACAGTGGGATAGATGATAAGTGGTCATTACGAGAAGGAGGGAGGTTTGTAACAGGTGAGAGGTTTCAGTGATGTAGGGGTATTACGAGGTATTATTTAAACAATATTGGGAAGCAGGGAATGTTGGCATGGTAAAGGAAAGTAATGCGCAGGGGCTGGTTTGAATCACACTAGTTTTAGCACTAGATATGTTAGAAGTGGTTTTGGGATAGAAGGGTTTGTGCATGGTGGGGTATTTGGTTGGCGCACAGGAGTTAAAAGTGGGGGACAGTTGGTTAATGGGCGATGGGGGGTCGGGTGTGTTTGTTGGGTTACAGTTTAACATATTGCAGGTTTTTATTTTGAATAGTTAGTTGAATAGTCTCTTTTATCTGTTCTAGAGACCCCTGACGAAGAGCCTTATGGCTCGAAATGCATTGGGTATGATCTTTTGAACCCACTCCGTTGTATGATTTACCTGGACGTGACACTGTTTAAAAGCCTGGATGGGCGTGCAGTGGGCATGAGAAAAGTGGAATAAAGAATTTTGGTGAAATCTCACTGTCTCCGTAGTGACTTAAAACATGAGGACAATTGAAGAAATAAGACATGATTAAAACATTGGTATCAATCGGTTAAAATGGATTATTCAGGAACAAATGTTTCATTGTTGGGATATTCCGCATACCGCAGTGCGACAGTTGGGTGCATGAGCAAGGTGCCCTTTGGAACTTTCTAAAAGTGGCATTTTCAAATTTCTAATTTAAAATATGACTTTGCTTTTAAAGAGGATTTTTCATTACAATATCATGCATACTAAACATGAAATGCTTACCTGGTCCCAATCAAAAGTTAACATTTATTAAATGTAATAAGGCAACCTCATGTTATCCTATGGAACAGGCAGGCCTCATAGTAATGAAAAACAAATGTAGGTATAAGTAAATTTTACCATGTTTAAGGGAGAGAGCAGAGCACAATCACTTTAGTACTGGTTAGCAGTGGTAAAGTCCTCAGCCAACAAAAATCAATTCAGCAAAAAAGTGGATGGTTAAGGCAAAAGGTTACGGGGTGCCCCTGCAGAGAGGTGCAGGTCCAACAAGCACTCAAAAGGTAATTAAATAAAAACAAAACAGAGCTTTATGTGTAGGGGTCACATTAGGACTACAAACCGCCTGACTTGATATGGTCACCTCGCCACCGTTAGAAAACTTCACTCTATCTACGCCGCTGGGCTAGGATCAATCATTTTTATGATAATGCCACAATAACTTTATTGATGATCTAATGTCAAGACACCTATGGTGGGAACTATCAAACCGATTTCCTTCCATGGAACCACTGCATGGTTAGTTTGAAGGAACAATCTTCTTGCATGCTCTATAAATGTCCGTGCCTTTAACGTACCAAGACGGCCTCAATTTTTGATACATCAACAACCACAATACTCCAGGCCAGGAATTAACAGGTTATCATTACGCCCTTCCTGGCTTCACATTATGAACACATGGGGCGTTTAGAATGCATGTGACATCTGCACTCTTGAGACACCACTTTGCACACTGAGAGCATTCTTGTACTTACAGCAGCAGTATCACTCTGTATACATGACCTTTTATACAAAAATGAACTATAAACTCCCAGATTTCTATCACGCACAATGACATTCACAATCGACTAATAAGGATGCTCCTCCTTCTTCTTCTTCTTTTTTCTCTCCCATGAAGGTGTCCCTCATATTGGTCGGGACCCTCCATTTCACCTAATGAGCACAATCTACCTCTATAGAGGTAAGTCTTGACAATGCTATAACAACGTCCCCCAAACATCGAAAACCTTGCATTACATATTACTACCTTTTCTGAGGTCCCAATTTTCATGTGTTGCATTTAAGGATTTTAATGTCTAACTTTATTTAAACGGAACGCCTGCTGTTCTGTGTACGGTGAGGATAGGTTCACTCACTGTGTAAACTAGCAGGCACACGTCATAGTGACACTTGAATCTGTAAATATACTGCTGCACTTGGAAATTTTACTGAACTTGTGTGATGCACCTTTTATCTTAATTGTGTCACTGGTACCTCTCCACCTTGTGTCTCCTTCCCTTTAGGTGGAATAAATGACTGGTACCCACCGGGTCACCGGTTAACATCAAAAGGTCATCCTTTCATAGAAAGGAGACCCCCAGCCCCAGTCAAGGGCAAAAACTGATTATTTCTTGGTCCTGATGAAGTGCCGCCCGACCATGGGGCTCCCAAGGCACGAAACATGTTGACCACACCGAACTAGTGACCACTTCAGACTAGTAGCAATCCTGGTACCTTATGACCACATGATAAAACCACTGCTTTTATTTAGTCCTGATACCCTCTCCTTATAAAACAAATTTTTAGGTTACCAGAAGCTATTTTAGCCATCACTCACTCACTCAGCTCACTCACTCCCTCACTTGCATTCATCTATACGGCATCGCCAAATCAAAAGATCTCTGATAAAGAAGCCCCCAGGCCCGACAGGCATTGCAGCGCCGGCCAGAGGAGGAGCGCCCAATGATGTAGCATGAAACCCTAACAGGTGTGTGAGGGCACAAAGATCTGACTTTCAGATCTTCCAGTGACGCGTACCCTAGCCATTGGATTAAAAATACTTATATCTGGGAGGCGATGCCAGCAGCTGGGAGAAATGGCCACACACTAGCGCGGCTCCGGCTCCGATCGTCTTAGCCTGACAATAGCCTGTACACTATCCGGCACATACCGTCACACAGAAGGGAAGGAAAGGTGCAGCGCACCGAGCGACCTGATTTTGCTGTCTGAACACGGCTCCGGAACGAATACAGGAGCCGATGAGCGGGCGGCCTAATCTGCGCGAGAGTCCACGGAGTCAAGTTAGCAGCTCGCCCCGCCCATGAGGGATGAAGAACGGGCTGGCAGTCATGGCGGACCCGAGCGGGGCACGACCCTGAAAGACCTCGGCCTGCGAGCCGCCGGAGATGCACTGTGGCAGCGAATACTACACCAGAGCAGCGCGTAATTGCAACTGCAACAGTAAGCCCTTAATGGTCTGCAGGTGCGAAGGTGACAGGCGGCCCATTGGCGAGATGCATGAGTAAACGACAGTGTGGCACGCCAAGAGCCTCGGAGAACGAATTGGTGCTCCCGGGGCAAGGTAATATAGCTGCAACCCCTTGAATCACTTGGGGGAAGGACACAACACAAAATTGAAATTGCAGCACAGGTAACGACCTCATAAGCCGTGCTAATACACGACTGCAGCCTGGGGGAGATAATACGCATGCAGCCGCCAGGTGACGACCGTGTTGTGTCTCCTGGTGGACTGCCTCCAATCAGGGACCAGTGGTGAGAGACGCCGGTCTGCCCCTCAGACGGCACCCCTAATTGCACTTATGTGGCTATACAGCGCCCAGGAACGCACTGACAACCTCGAATGCATGGAAAGAGGCTGGTGTACTAAGTTCTAGGAAGGAATTGGGGGGGTCTACCCTGTTGAGTGGGACCACACCTGACCAGGAACAAATCGAGCCCACGCGATACACCCTGCTGTTGAAGAGATAAGGACCAGCAGTCAGGGACCTCCACACTACCATAAAGGAAACCAGAAGCAAGGCGCAATTAACTAGCAATACCACACAGAAGTGAGGACCTGGCGCTGCAGTGGCTAACTGACTCAGATTCATACTCCCATACCAGGAAGTAGCAGAAGGGGAAAACCAACAGGCCACGTGAGTTACGCCACAGTAGGCGGCGGAGAGTACCTGCCCATAGCGAGTCAGTGAACCCACTGCACCAATGGCGACAGCAAAAGGGGGTCGTGGCTCGCAACAGTCGAAGATAGACAAATTCACTTGCCATAAATTACTAGAAGGAGGGTCAGAAAGTTCCAGTATTGACCAGGACAGACAACTGAAACGAAAGGAACAAGATTCCCCTACGCTCCAGGATATTATGACTGCGATTACTGGGGTTCGTACCTCATTGGAGGAGTGTATAGACTCAGTCTCCACTGACATATCCCTGCTTAGAGCAGACCTCAGAAAAATGGAATCTAGAGTGCAAGAAGTGGAAGACTGTACCAAAGGCCTTGTTGTCGACACGTCAACTTTAAAGAAACAAGTCGCGGAGCTACAAAATCGCACTAAACTACTCACAATGCAACTGGATGACCATGAGGGGCGCTCAAGGCGCAATAACGTTCGCATCCTCGGTGTGCACAAAAGAGCGGAGGGGCCAGCAGCAGAACTATTTGTTGAGGAACTAGTGCTAAAACTCCTGCAACCCAAGCACCTCTCCAATTATTTCTCTCTCGATCGTGCTCACCGCATACCAGGAGGTAGGCCTAAGCCAGGGGCGCCGCCCCGGCCTCTTCTGGCAAGGGTGTTCAACTTTCGCGACCAAGACGTCATCCTCCAAGCGGCTCCAATTGCGCCCGCTCTTAAGTACGAAAACAGCATCATATCGTTCTTTCCTGATTTCACCGTCAAAGTGCAGAAACAGAGACGCTCCTTCCTGGAGGCCAAAAAAGCTCTTAGGGCACAGGGAATTAAGTACGCCATGCTGTTTCCAGCAAAACTGCGAGTGGAGGCGGAGGGCAAAAGGTGGTTCTTCGTGGAGTCAGAGGAGGCCCTAGACTGGCTTGATGGCTGGCGACGAGGTGGGATCCAGAGGAACCTCAGATCGGCAGGAGCAACGAGTAGTCAAGCAACAACAGCGACAAGGCCAAGCACAAGATGGTGGAGACCAGCATGTCACGGGCGGATCATGAATGGACAAAAGGTGGGACAATGAGATTGAGGATATGATCCTCCCCCGGTGAGGGGAAAAACTGCAATTTAGACCAGCAACCTGATATGGAGATACACAAGACTGTAAGTAAAAGGAAAGACGGGGGAAGAGGGGTAATTGAGACAAAGATGGAAGGCCGTAACTCTAATCGACTCGAGAACTTGTGGTAGCTAAATCGCAGGGAAAAGTGAGAGAGACTCCTGGTGCTGAACTTTGACAAAGCAGATGAATAGATTGTTAAGAATGTGTGATGACTATGTAGCAGGATGTTAGACCGTCCAAGGGGAGGCGACAGAAATGTTGAGCCACGGCTCCTCCACACAGGGTTGGGAGGGCGACGGGCACTCTGCGTAGTTAGGGAAGCGGGCCATCGGATTCCGTTAAGCAGGGAGGCAGGGAGGGGGGTGAGGGGTGTTTTGGGAGGGGGGGACACTAATTTGGATTATGGTTTTATGTTAGCACAGAAAAAGAATAGGTCCCATAAAACACAGTCAAGATCGCGCACGTACCAGCACAGTTCATCAGAGCTAAGCCTGAGCGGAAAAAGGGAGCCACATGTGTGTTTTGTATAGCGCGAGGGCTTGGGGGGAGAGGATGAGTCCAGGTATCTTTGCTCCGGGCAATGGGAGAACCCAAACCGAGACCAACGTATACTTAATACAAAGAGGCGGAGGCATGCACTACACTATGCTCTATCACATACGACATACCCACACCTATGGCAATTAACGTGGCTAGAGACCTGAAGTTCCTCACATGGAATGTGAATGGCCTGGGGGATAAACTGAAGAGGGGAATGGTCCTTCAATCCTGAAGCGGCACGCGCCTGATGTCGCTCTTGTACAGGAACCACACCTAGTCGGTAATACATGCAAAGCATTAAACAGATGGGGCTACCGCCTCGTATCACATGCAGGGTTCACTCCTAGCTCCCGGGGGACTGGTATACTTCTCCGCAAGAACTGCCTGTACATGATTAGTAAAACATGGGCAGATGATCAGGGTCAATTTGCGGGAGTCACCGGCAAGTGGGAAGGGAAAACATTAACAGTACTATCAGTATATGTCCCACCTGCACTGCAGCAAACCACTATACAAGACCTCAGCAAGTTCATTTTAGAACTTCCTTTTGGCACTTTAGTGATGGGGGGGGACTTTAATCCGACACTTTGCGGGATGCGGGACCGGCTACCCCCCCCCCCGTAGAGTCCCAGGTGTCGGGTCCAAACTAGTTGCTTTTCTTTCTGCTCTCGGATTAGTGGACATTTGGCGACAACTTAACCCCACTACCAGTCAATTTACTTTTCACTCGGGGGCCCATAACACTCAATCCTGCATAGACTATATGCTCACTCATGTGGCTGACAGATGCGATGGGGGTCCCAAGCACGCAGAACCACTCTCACAATTAACCCAGGGGCACCACAAATCCCACACATTAAGACAGAATTACTGCATGATGTAGATTTATACTTCCAGGAAAACGTTGGTTCAGTGGAGTCGTCACAGACCCTATGGGGCGCATTTGGGGCAGTTATTAAAGGACGCGCTCTGGCACTCAAGGTGGGTCATAAAAAAAGAATTAACAAAGCGAATTGAACAATTAGAGAGTGAGATTCTAATAGACGAAGCTAGGCTAACTCAAAATACCGACAACACTGCCCAACAGGCGCTAGCGGCTAAGAGATTGGACTACAGACTACTACTTACGGAGACAGCCAGAGCCAGACAAAAGACTATATACCATAGGATATATGAGCATGGGGACAGAACAGGCAAGCTACTAGCATGGCTTGAAAAAAGGGAGCAGGCGCGTAGATGTGTCCACCGGTTTGGAGGTCTCGCTAGGGAAGACATTCTTAATCCACAAGAAATTGCGGAGACATTTGCTACCCATTTCGAAACAATCTACACCACGGGAACGACCGCAACACTGGTTGACTGCCAAAAACTCCTAGCAACCATCCAGGTTACCGCCCTTTCATCTGAGGAGCGGGATTCTCTCGAGGGAGATCCCTCAGTGGAAGAAATACAGACAGCGATCCGAGATACATGCTCGGGTAAAGCAATGGGACCCAACGGGCTCCCGATTGAGTTCTTCAAGTTGGTGGCAACAAAATTGGCACCCCATCTTCATCAAATGTACTTAGAGAGTTATGAGAAAGGTTTGTTGCCAGCTGAGATTCTACTCACCTCAATAGTGGTGGTACATAAACAGGGTGAACCCACGAACGTCTGTGGGGCATACAGACCCATTTCTCTCCTGACGGCGGAAGCCAAGATACTCGTGAAAATATTGACGAGTAGGCTCATCCCACTGATCAATAAATTGATACACCCAGACCAAGCGGGCTTCATGCCCGGCCGAAACACCGCCTCAAACTTCCATCGCCTGCATGGCGTCCTGGGATGAAAAGACACGCTACGGGAAGATGTAGCCCTGCTATCACTGGATGCCAAAATGGCCTTTGACACTATCGAATGGCCATACCTATTTGCAATGCTGGAAAGAGTGGGGTTTGGACCAAAATTTATAAGATGGATCAAGCTTTTATATACAGACCCAATTGCACAATTAGTGGTTACTGGCCATACATCACGACAGATCCGGTTGGGTAGAGGAACAAGGCAAGGGTGCCCACTCTCACCGCTGATTTTTGCATTGGTGTTGTAGCCCCTGGCGGTATGGGTTAATACGGGGATTAAAATGGACAGACCAACATGAGGACAGAATATCCCTTTACGCAAATGACATTTTACTATATATGGCTTCCCCGACGTCCTCCATCCACCGCATTCTTCATATCTTCCACATATTTGGTACCCACTCAGGCTATACGTTAAATTGGTCCAAATCACAACTATTCCCAGTGTATGGCCCTAGACCCAAACTGCCGAAAGACTACGACATCCCCATTGCGGAAGACGGATTCCGCTATCTGGGGATATTGACAACCCTTGATCCTGCTAAATTCTATGACACTAACTTGCAGGGCCCCCTGGTCCGTCTACGAACTGACGTCAAACACTGGCGAGGCCTCCCGCTGACTCTGCTGGGAAGAGCAGCTCTTTTTAAAATGCTGGCTTTGCCCCGATTTCTATATGCATTACAAAATACCCCATTCAAGGTCCCAGATTCATACTTCTCTGACATTGAAAGTGCGGTCCGCACTTTGTTGTGGGACGGGCGGGCACCACGTATTGCACTGCAGAAGTTAACAGCTGGATGGTACGATGGAGGAATTGCGCTGCCCGACCTTAAGCTCTACTACTGGGCATCACAATTAACAGTGATTAACCGCTGGGTATATAGCTCCTGGGACAAGCCAAGTATCCGCACTGATTTATGGCTAATGGGGCAGGGGGGATATCAAAGAGCCCTATATACAAATCCCAAAAAACTAGGCCTTACGGGACCCACGGCTCGAACAATAGAAATCTGGCAGGCAGTTAACAGAAAACTGGGCTGGGACAAAACAATCACGCTAGCAACCCCACTCTGGGAGCCCGAATGGCTTGGTCGCCTAAGTACCTGCCCCGGTTTTGATAAATGGGACCTGATTGGTATCTCGACGGTAAGAGACATGTGGAAAAATAAGGGACTGGTCACATTTACAGAACTTCAAAAGGAATACCAACTGGCGTTAACTGAAACCTTCAGATACCTGCAAATCACTCATGCTATAAAAGCGGTGATGCCGAAAGAAGGCCCTATCCCCGAGTCATCCCCGCTCGAGGACAGACTGCTATTAGACCCAATACCCAAGAAAGCTATCTCTCTAACATACAAAAAATTGATTAATAATAGACCAGATTCCCTGACAAGACTTAAACAACAATGGGAGACAGATGTGGGTGTACTAGAAGATGACGACAGGAGGGACGCGTTGGCCTCTCCTAGGGAAGTTGCCATCCCCATGAGACTGCGACTGGTCCAACTTAAAATCCTACACCGACTTTACATATCTGCGACTGTTTTGATGAAGATGGGAAAACGGACTGATTCCAGCTGTTACCCTCAATGCTCCCTAATGGGGACTTTTTTCCATGCATTATGGGAATGCCTGAACATTCAAAACTACTGAGACACGGTGACAAATCGGATGGAGGAGGTAGGAGGGAAAAAGTTGAATCCCACCCCAAAACTCTGCCTACTAAACATTTGGGAGGCAACTGATTTAACACAAACTGAACAATTGTGGGTCACACTAGGTTGGGCCCTGACGAAACGTAATATTGCACAAAAATGGGGAGATGGGGAAACGCCACGGTTGAGCGGATGGGTGGGAGACATGGATAGGGCTATCATAGCTGAGAAGGATGTTTTTAAAAATAGAGGGTGCCCCAAAAAGTGGGATCGAAAATGGACAGCATGGAATACACATAGAGGTGCGATATGCTTGTCCCCTACAACCGAGCTTCACAAAAGGGTGGATGGGATGCAAATTCAAATAAATGAGGAGGGTTAGCGAAACACTACTTGCAAAAGTCTGGGATTGCCATTTGGCTGAGGAAATGTGCTGTATTGTACGTAATTATGGTCAACCTATCAATTGTATCACTGTGCTTTGTTGTTTGTTTAAATAAAAAGAGTTTTAAAAAAAATACTTATATCCACTTGGCATAAGAGGAACTACCCCTATCTCAATAACAAAATAACAGTGCCCATAGCCATTCTTTAATTTTTTTTATGTATTTGGTTTACGTAACTGTAATAACAAGAGACCAGGGACCAAATTATACATTGTGCCCTGGGGTGAAAAGGGCATGTGAGCCCCCTTTGTGCATCCCTGGGGCACAGTGGTATTACAGACGTTTGTGCATCCACTTCTGTAATACTGATAGCGCTGGTGCACATTTAGTGCCAGCGCTATTATGAGCGGGTGTTACCTCACTTGCATGGGGGCATGGCCCCATGCAAATGAGGGAATCACTTTACGTCTGCACCTGTCTCATATTATGGACGAGGGCGCAGAGGCAGACATGCCCTTAGGAGGCAGACTGAAAGTGCACCACAAAAAAGGAAGCCATCTGGAAGGGAGACAGGGGGTCCCATCGACACCCCCCACCATTCCCCTGCAGGCAGGTGCAGTCACTCACCGCTCCCGCCTGCAAGGAGTTCTCTCTCCACTTTTCAAAGCGCAGGCGTGTTGCCACCTGCATAGTGAAACATGGAACGGCTGATTAAAGCAGCCGCTCAGTAATTTCCTTTTATGCGCTGCCCTAAGGCACTACTAGTTTGCGACTGCCCTGGGGGCAGCACATTCTTTGATATATGACACACTGTCCTTGTTTGCACACGGGGCACCTTTTGAAAGGTGTGCCATGACGCAACCAGGGAAGGTGCGCTGTATACATAATACGGCCCCAGACAGTATAGCATATTATATACTATGAATATCATACAGTAAGAAATCTATAGTCTAATCAATGAACAAAGATTCGTATACAGTTTTTGTCATGCACTAAGCAGGGTTACAATGAGTCTAAATGCAGGAATTTAGGGATTGACTCCTGAATTTTGGCCTGGCCGATAGCTAGAGGTGAGGCTGAGCGGTCTAACAGTACATCAAAATGCTCTCTCAGTCACTGTGTATTCTACATTTGCTACTTCATCATCAGCCTTTATCTTTCCTGATTATCTTGCAATCTCTGACTTCTCTGTTAAGACAGTCTCTCTAGGTAAGAGTGGTAGCATGTACTAAGTAAGTTTGTGAACGTTGATGTTGTATCTGGCCTTTTTTGAAGGGTCGCTTCCAGATGTTTGACTTCTGTTAATGAACCCGTTATTGTTGGCATTGGGATTCTGTGCTCTTTTTTCCCTTCTAACCAGTGGTAAAGTGCTTGTGCTCTTTCTCTAAAACATTGCAGCATTGGCATATACCTGATTGGTACATTTAATTTACTTGTAAGTCCCTAGTAAATGGTACTACTGTACCCAGGGTCTGCAAATTAAATGCTACTACACCACCCACTAAATCAGCCTTTTAAAACATACCCCAGGCCTGCCACTACAGCTTGTAGTGAAGTTTTAAACTGCCATTTCAACCTGGCAAAATAAACCTTTTGCTAGGTTCAATCCTTCCTTTGTAATACATACAAGTCACCCCTAAGGCAGGCCATTAAGGCTTATATGGCAGGGTGTATTATATTTAAATAGTAGGGCACATGGGTTTACTATTTTACATGTCCTAGCAGTGAAAAACTCCTACAGGTTTTTTTCACTATTGTAATGTTCATAACTCCCAACACTGGGTTATCTTATTACTTTTAATAAGTGATAATCTTTGATTGGGGGCAGATAGAGATATGGTGTTTGCATTCAAATGAATTATAAATTAAATCCTCTTAAATGGTAAAGTTGGATTTTAAGTCACAATTCTGAAAATGTCAGTTTAAGAAAGTTGCCATTTTCTTGTCCTAATCATTGGTGCATGCTGCCAATATCTGGGGTCACATGTCTTTGGATGATGCTGTGTTGGGGTTGGTGTATACCGTCCAGACAGTGACCCAAGGAGATTAGATGTGGAGAGGATGGGCCATCCTGCCAGGATGGTTGAGAGCAGAGCTGTTCTGAGCCCTACTTACATTTCAAAGGAGTTTGCCTCCAACACACACAAAAGATACCTGACACTAGTCTTTTTTCACCCCAGACTTCTTTGAGCCTTGACAGGGGAAGAAAAGAACTTTCAGGAACCAGATGTGGGGGATAGTGTAGGGAATTCCCTCACTTTAAATGCTGGCACCAGATTTATATATTGGACCGTCAGCGGCACTATTTTGTACACTCCTATGGACATTACAGAAGGACTGCCAGGCTACCCAGAGGACTGCTCTGTAGGTTGAGACCTGCCTTGTTCCCCAGAGTACTGCCCAACTACTACCAGAGGACTGCCATGCCATGTGCAGACTACCTTGACCTCTAGAGGGCTGCAATGCTGCTTGAGGACTGCCCTCCTCTCTGAGAATGAAGACTAGACCTGTTTTCTTCATCCCTGGTTACATTAGTGACTCCAAGAGTCAGCTGGCTGAACTCCTGTTGAACTAAAGGGACACAACAAGCTCCAGAGGCCTCCTTGCAATCACCCAGCTGACATGCTGCACTCAACCTGCCTAGACCTGCAACTTGACATGCCTGAGCCCTTTGGATGTCTGTTTGAGTATGCTCCAAATCCCCAAGAGGTGCTTCCCTAGGTCCTGGACCCTTGGCTGGCATCAGTTGAGCTCCTCCTGTAAATTGATGATTTAGGCTGTGACTCTGCCATTCGTGATCACCGCTAACTCAAAGTGCCAGTGAACCTGACTCTTCAAACTACAGCGACTGCCAGAGAGATCTGCAATTCACTCAATCGCAGTAACAGTCCGAAGTGACAAAGCTCCAGCAAGAACAGTCCATAACACCTGACCGGCTCTTCCACAATGACCATCTGCTAAGCTCACCCTCCTCCTCATGGCCTCCTCCACTGTGAACAGAATGCTTCGCGCCAGACTTTGAGATAGTAACTTTTTCAGCAGGACCAAACTGTCTCTTTATCCAACCCACAGTCAGCTTGAACGTCTGACTTTCCCCCAGTCTAACATGACCAGATGATAGCGATTGGCGCTTTGTGCTTTTAAGCGCTATATTGACTTAAAATTTTCAAATTGAATATCTCTAGTTCCCCTGATTGGATATTTTCATTCTGGTATCATTTTATTTATGAAATATGCCCTAGTTTTCTAAATTCATTTGAGTTTTTTTTGTTCTGTTGGGTTTTTACCTTATTACTGTTTGTGTGCTGCATAAATAGGTTACACTTTGCCTGTAGGTTAAACCTGACTGCTTTGTGCCAAGCTACGAGAGGGTTAAGCACAGGTAAATTTAGTGACTTTTTTGGATCACCCTGCCAAGGATTGTGGTAGCTGTGGGCTTCCAGCTCCCTCAACCAATAACCCAATTTCTTTCAGTTGCCATATATTTTTGGTTCTGCTGCTTGAGGGTAGGGTGGCGTAGTAAATTTCTAGCTGTCTATTGCAGTACATTGACAGGTAGCTAAGTTTGATATTGGGTGTTCTGTTTATGCCCTCCACAAAGGCCATAAGTCTTTTGACTACTAACATAGTGATGGAAGAGAACCATTAAACAGTTAGTGGTATCTGCTCAGTACACCCCAGGAGAGGTATCTTAAGAGTCAGTGATTTGTTGATATGTATCCTAATGGAAAAGTTCAAACACTTTACCCCAAAACTCAATTATTTTACAGCATTTCCAAGCAAAATGTATAAAATCTGCGGTTTGCGCTGGACAACTCATGCAGTTTGCATTATTTGTTGAGTTGAATTTTGAGGATTTGAGGGGAGTTTTGTATATCTGGTGTATAAATATGAAGTGGATCAGTCGAAGTCGATCATTAGAGGACAATGTTCTAATCTGTTTGCAAAAATATTGCCGTTCTTTCTCTGATAAGTGTGTAAACTTATCAATAGCAGTGAAGTCTATCCAATCATTGATGGTGGGGTATTCCAGGTATGGCCCCATAGTAAACAGGTTGTCAATCGTATTCACCCAGCAGGTTCCTTATCCTGTGGATGGATGATCATTCCATGGTGAGATGACAGAGATGGAAGTAGTTAAATGATTTTTTCGGGTCATAGAGCATGGGACCAGCCATATGCTTTCTGATCTCATCCCTGGCAAGTTGTGAACTAGTTATTGAATTTATTCTTTGTGTGACTTTGTCCGGGAATCAGCCTAATCAGAGCACCTAGAGAGGTCGAGTGAACATTGTCACAGTTAACTGCCAAGTGTGCCATGTATGGTGGAGGGTGTATTAAAAAATGGGCATATTGTGCCTGCGCTCAGTAATAATAGAGCTTGAAGTTAGGAGCTACCAGCCCCCAGTTTATGAAGCAAGGTTATGGTCTTACAGTTTATTCAGGGCTGGCCCCCTGTCCATGTTATCATGTGGGATCAGAGAGTTTTGAAGAATTGTTTATGTAGGGGGATAAGCAATGTTGCAAACAGATCCAATATTTTAGACAGAATAACCATTTTCAATAAGGCAATTAGGCCCATTAGGGAGAGTGGAAGAGAAATCCTCCTCTTCATTTGCTCATTAATTTTGGACATTACTTTGCCATAATTTTCAACTATGACAATGTTCTATCACAGCTAATTGACATTCCAAACTATCTGTTGGTCAGCTTATTCCACAGGAGGGGGAACTCAAGTTCACAGATAACCATCCAAGAGCTAGTGAAAATATTGTTGACTTGTTCCAGTTTGTGGCTATACCTTTCAGGACCTGGAAAATTGTGCATTCTTGGATGACAGGGCTAAGATTTTGGGTTCTTCCAGTATAAAGTTATATCATCCGTTTATTGGGAGATAACTGTATTCCTTCATCTGACTTGCAGGCCCCAATTAGCATGTGATTGTCTAATGGCACATGCCAATGGCTCTCAGGCCATGGCATAAAGCAACAGATACAGAGGACAGTCTTGGGTGTTTCCCCTGCCTATGTTAATGGGTCCGGTAGCAGCCCATTCAACAAGGCACTAGGGTTCGGATTTGATTAAAGCAGGCATATCTATGACATAGATCTAACAGGGACCCCCATTCTAATTAGCACTGCAAATGAGAACCCCCATTCCAAGGAACTGAAAGCTGAAGTGGAATTAAAAAGACAAGCACTGCTTCTATTTTAGGATTTAGCTGTTAAATCAAAGCAAGGAAGGACCTCAATTTGTGAACCAACGATCTACCCGGAATACATCTGGCTTCATCTGGTAGAATGAGGTTTGGTAGAAGTAGGAATAATTTATCTGTGATGACCTTGGCTATGATCTAGGCATTGATATTTATTGATGAGAGTGATCTGTATGATTCGCAGTGTGTGGGCATTTTTCCTGGTTTCAAAAACTTGACCAATATTGTTTCCTTCATTAAAGAGGGAAGGTTCCCACTGGTGAGGTCTTCATTGTATACTTGTAGCAGCCTGAGGGCAAGCAAATGGGAATACATTCTACAAAAGTCTCTGGGGAAACTGTATTGACCTGGAGTTTTGCACGTAGCCATGCTGGAAATGACAGTGGATATTTCGTCTAAAGCAATGGGCATGGTAAGTAAATGTTCTTGTGCATTTTTTAGCCATGCAAGTGTGATGCAGCCAAAATAGGCTTGACATTCTCCTAAAGAGGGGGAGTTTCTGCATGTACAGAGTTTGGCATAGTAAGCAGGGAATTCTGTTAGCATAGTGTCAAAATCATATATTTGGTGTGCCATTGTTATGTTCCATTTGTACAATATTCTGGGTGGCCCAGGGATAGCTTATAAGTGAGGCTAGTGTCCTGACTGATCTTTCACACTCCATATACTCTTGCCATGGCGTATTTTTGGAGTTGCTTAACTTCCTGTTCCGCGGCTTCATTAAATTCAATAAGTTTCATTTTTATTTAATCCTGGGTTTGAGTGGATACAGATTGTGTGTATTGTCTTTCAAAGTTGGGTATTTCTCTTTCCAATCCATCAAGGTGATTTTGTGGTGCCTTCCTCACTTCATGTTGGCTGATTGCAGGAAAATGCCAATTTTTCCTCTTTTTTGTGTGGTCACATCTGCTTTTTGCTAGATTTTATCCTGGACTCCACCCACTGGAACACTGCTGTCCAGTGCCCAGTGTTTGTGCTCTGACCACTAAAAATATATAGAATTTTATTTTCCATAATTGGCATCATATTAAACTTACCTATAGGTTCATAGTATATGGCAAAAAGTGTCCTCAGGGCTTGTAAGTTAAATGTCATTAGTGGACTGCAGCACATATTTTGCCACCAGTAAAGTGGCCGGTGGCCTGGCTGTGCAGGTTTAAACTAGAATTTGACCTATCAAAATTACCCCGTTTTGGCAGGCCTCAGCCCTCTCTTTAAATATTAACAAGTCATCCCTAAGATAGCCTTAAGGGTCCATAATGCAGGGCTCACGGTATTTAAAAGAGGGACAGTTACAGTGAACATGCCTAATAAGCTATTTTCACTATAGCAGGGTTAGCTATTACAATGGAAAGCTTTGGGAGTTAATTTTAGAAATAAATAATGTTATCTCTGCCTACAGACCAGATACAAAGTTTAATTCCTGGACTTTTTAAAGTATTTACCACACGTCCAATTCATTGGAAAAGTCGGATTTGTGTTAAATATTTTACAAAAGGTACTTTCAAAAGGTCACCTTGTACCTGCCTAACACCTCTAGAATCTCATTATCACTCAGGAGCTGAATAGCTCCTTGATGAGTTGTGCATTGGCTCCCAGAGCTGAGATAAAGGGCATGGGTGTGGATAGGTATTCTGTTTCTCAGATAGGATTATTATCTGGGTAGTCGCCAGGAACGTAATTATCTTTAAAGGAGCCTGCCCTGTCAGAGCCAGATGTAGCTCTCACCTGGGTCTGCCCCATCTATTCTCTTTCTAGCCAGACAGGCACCAATCCCAGTGAGAGAGGAGCTTCCCCCCAGAACCAGTTTGGAGTGATCACAGGGAACGGTTTGCTCATTTATCTGGTCACAGCTCTATGTTGGGCACTGGAGCTCTTCACGATGGAGGAATAGTTCTGCCATGTTGGGTTGAGGTAGAGAGGTGCACTGTCAGATTGTGTAGATTAAAGGACACAGGAACTGCTGCAAAAGTGGGTAAGTTACCCTTGTGTACTATGGGCCTAATATATATATTGGCGGAGAGCGTACTCCATCGCAACAGCAATGGAGTTCCCTCTCTGCTAATATAGTGGTCTGCCCACCAAATTTAATTGTGGGCGGACCTTAAGTTTGGCCATGGCAGAGACTACTTTGTCTCTGCTGTTGCCAAACTTCTCTGATGGTGCTGGGGAGTAAGGGCCGTCAGAGAAATGGCTACAAATCTGCCCACCCAATTTAGATGAGCGGAAATGTAGTAATTTCTTTACTTTTCCTTACTGCAAGGTAAAACTTGGTGGTAAGGAACAGTAAAACCATTCTAATGCTCCCCTTGCCATGGGAGAAGCCTCCCAGAGCAGGGGGAGCATTATTGTTTTCTTTTAAAAAACAAAACCCCATTTCTGGATTTTCTTTTTGAAAACAAAAAAAGAATACTATTTGCTGCAGGACTGTGCCTTTCTGACGCAGCCCTGCAGAAAACAGTAAAATGTATTGACAGACACTGCTGGGTCACGGTTCCTGCCAATGCCTTTATAAATGGCTGCCTGCTTGGTGGTCATATCTACATCTGGCGGGCAAAATATTCTTGGCCAGGTGAAGTCCTCTGCCAGGCCAATAAAGAATACTCTGTCTGCCAGAATATAAATCTGGCCCTTTATCCCTATTGGTGGGGAAGGGAATAGGAGTCACCCCAACTCACTGAATTGTCCCAGGCATAAATGTGCCAACCCTGGGCAACTTCTTCAGAACACTACTGGACCTGTGGAAGACAAAAGAAGGACTGCACTTGCTGCTGTGACCTGTGCGGAGAAACCTAAGGGTGGACCTTCTCCCACTTGTACCCAGGACAGAGAAATGGACTCCTCGGGTCAGTTGGCTGATCTTCTGTTAAGCTACAAGGACACAAAAGCTGCAAGAAGTTTACTTTCCTGAAAGAGCACAGCTAATCTGTTTCAACTGAACTTGACCTGGACCAGTTGGTGGCTTCTGTGGAGTGAGTCCTGAGCCCTAAGTGCTGCTTCCTAAGGCCCTGGAACCCTTGCTAGTGTTAGAGTACACTCCTCCTGCCTAACTCTAAAAGCTGTGACTTAAAAACTTTTTCAAGGGTTTTTGCCTAGAGAACTGACAGAAAACCAGGATCAACCTCTCAAGTGATCAAAGAAGAGTGCATCACGGGTGGTCCCGACTTTGCTGCAGCTCCCGCTGCATTTATTTCTACAGCAGCAAATCCAATTCAGCAGGTCCTACACAGACCAGCATCCAATGATGTTGAACTTTCCCCTGCTACAGCCGTAAGCCTTTCAGCACTAAAGAAATCGAACTTCAAGAAAACAGTTGAAATCCAAAGCTAGAAATCTTCCCTGGACATAACACCCAGCAACATCCAATCGATGTTGACAGCTTAATGGATAAAAACTCCAGAATTTTCCTGCTCTGAGCTTTTCCCACCTTTGATGAAGGACTGAGACCTTGTCCTTCGTCAACCCGTCATCGATAACCCCATATTCGGATCCATCTGGCTGCCTTGCCCTCTTTGTCCAGGACCAACCTGGCACTTGTATCCAACCGGCGAATTAGTGTGGTTGGCCTCAACGTTTGACTTTGACCTCGTTTCATGTGACCATTTGCTTGTTTTTAGTTAAAGCTTTAATAATTCATATCTTAAGTTCACCTTATTGGATTTTTCTTGTTCTGGTGTTATTTTGTTAATTAAAATATTCTCTATTTTAATAAATTGGAGTGGGATTTTTATTGTGATATATTTTCAAATATATATCTGTTTTGGTTCTTCTAACTGCTTTACACATTCTGTTAAAATCCAGCCCAACTAATAATCAACTTTCTCACACTAGTCAAATAAATTACCTGTATGTATGCTGAAAAGGCTTCCTACAGTACACTTAATGGGCTGACCTGCTTAAATTAAGTTGAAAAATCTTGCTTTTTCATCATTAATTCCCTCTCAAAATACTGCATCGAGAAGTGCAAGGGATGATAAGCTCCATGTGAAAGCTTGATGTTGTGATGTGGGTATTTCAATTGCTAGTTTTATTGTAGAGTGATCAGAATAGGTTTATGGCAAATGAGCAATTAAGGTTACCCAGGTTCAAATATCCTATGTGACAATCCAATAATCTAGTTGTGCCCAAAGTCTATATACTGAGATGTGAGTGTCATCACGGGTAGAAGGTTGTCTATTTTTCCATATGTCTACTAGGCCATAAGAATCTAATGATACTCTGTAATGCATGTGCTGCAGTGTTGTGATTGTGACTCGTTGGGTGGGAAGCAGTCCATGTTCTATCGAGGACTAGGTCAATGTGCCCTTCCCATAGGATTGAGTGAGGTTCCAGAGTGGTATATTTATGTTAAATCTACTGTTGAATTGTTTACATTGAGCCCATATTCATTTGTTAATGTAATATTTTGTAATATATATACGGCCTGTAAAGGTTTCAGAGAAGGTACGAGATTGAACTATACCATACAAAACATAAACACTAGAAAACAAGAAGGGGAGGGTACAACAAACACCTGAGAGTGAGTAACAACACAGTCTGCATCCCGCAACCAAAAGAACTGATACCACAGGACAATGTTATTTGTAGTACAAGCCACAAAGGATTTGTGAAAATGTGTCAGGTATCAATCTTTCCGAATATGTTTTGTCTCAAAAACAAAAAGATGTACTTTGTAAAGGTCTTAATTGAATGACAACGGCAATTAGAGAATCGACAGTACTACACGCCAATCGCTAGTAATCCGGAGACACGATTACACCAAACCATAACATCAATGGTCTTCTCGGCAGAAAGCCAAGGGTGGCTAAGCAAAAAGGAGGCAGCATTTTCGGTTAAAAAGGATCCTAAGACTCCATATTTCTATACACTGCCAAAAATCCATAAGGGCGTTCATCCAGTCCCGGGTCGTCCCATAGTATCCGGGATAGACTCGATACTTGAACCCCTGTCCAAGTTTTGTGATCACTTCTTACAGCCATTGGTAAAACAGACACCCACATATCTACAGGACACCGCAGATGTGCTACGTTTACTAGCGAACTTCCCCAACACCAGTAAAATCAGCCTATTAGTCACCCTAGATGTAGAAGCCCTCTACACTAACATCCCGCAGAGGGCCACTCTAGGCGTGATTGAGGAAGCCTTCAACAAAACAGCCTGGGACTCGTCCACACCCAGCAGTTTTGTTTTGGAACTAGCAACACTGGTTTTGACCGAAAATGTTTTTGAATTCAAAGGTCAATTATACCATCAGACCCAGGGAACTTCTATGGTGAGCACCATGGCCCCTAGTGTAGCTTGTTTGTACATGGCCTCTTTTGAAGAGAAATTCATTTTAAACGACTCCAACCCATACCAGGAAAATCTATGCCTCTGGAAGAGGTTTATAGATGATATACTCATCTTCTGGCAAGGCAATGTGGATACATGTAATGATTTCTGCGTGTGGATTAATACCCTGAATCCATACCTCAAATTCACAAGCTCCATGTCAGACAACCAAATTCCTTTCCTTGATAAGGCTAGATAATGGTACCTTGAGCACAACAATATATAGGAAGCCAACGGATCGCAACAGCCTTCTACTGTTTAGTAGTTGCCATCCGCGTGCCCTTAAAGAGAATCTCCCTGTGGGACAGTTTCTGAGACTCCGCAGAAATTGTAGCCAACTGGAGGACTATAAAACAGAAGCAGAAACATTGGCAAAAAGTCTTGCACAACGTGAATATCCCGCACGCAGTATTGCCCTTTCAAAAAAACACGCAAGAAACAATAACAGGGAGGCTCTATTAGAACTCAGACAAAAAGCAGAAACAGAGATGTTGACATGTGTAACAACATATACTCCAGCCTCCAATAGGATAAAAAATGTCATCAGGAAACATTGGGGCATATTAAATACTGGGAGCATGACCCTTGAACAACCACGATTTGCCTTCAGACGATCAAAGAATCTGAAAGACATACTGATCCATACCAGGCCTCAGACATGAACGGTTAACACACAAAGACAGTTGTGGGAACTCCCGCCTGTTCAGGGTCACTACCCGTGCAGCACTTGCACAGTCTGCGCCCTCACATCTGTGACTAAGAATATCATCTTCAATGCAACCTTCACATGGGAATTGCGTAAACACACGAATTGTAATACGACAAATTGCATTTATATGATTACGTGTCCCTGCAATCTCAGATACATAGGCATGACTACACGCCCAGTCAAAGTGAGAATCACGGAACATCGTAGTAATTTCCGGTGTCATAAAGTGAATACCAAAATGTGCACACACTTTTTTAACACCCAAAATTCACCTGACTCTTTTCGTTGGGTGATTCTTGAAACATTTACTAAAATCAGCAAAGAAGCTTTGTTTTACAAAGAACAAAGATGGGTGCATCGTCTGTCTTCTGACAGACAAGGACTGAATGAGGACATTCCTTGGAGCGCTTTACGCACTTAAAAACTCCCTTGGAATAGCATCTAATCACTGCATCACTGACACCTATTGCCCTTGATTAGACCCAGTACACTAAGATTCACATTGATGTGATATTACATATTGGGGATACTTTGCTAGAGATGATAATGAAGCCTTATGGTGACTTCTACTCCATTCCAAAATGGCCCCCAAGTTTCCTAAAGATTACAAAATGGCCCCCATCCTCCTTTGCTTCTCTTTACCATGAATGGAGGACGCTTGAATCTCACAATGATTGCCAACTAAGATTACTCTTAAACTCGACACATAACTTATTAGGTTACTCTCCTATCTGCATTTCACACAGTGCGGGACAGAGCAATATATATCTTTAGTAGAATAACGTCTGCTCACCATGTATATACCTTCTATTTTAAATAAGATGGATGCCCGGGCGGTCGAGTGCTTTATTAATCCCACAACCTCCAAAACCCAGGACCTGATCGGGGTTGTTTCCATAGCCTTCAAATGTAGAAACTGACTGGCAGCTCTAGTCAGGGTATCCACTCCAAGATGGCGCTCGCAGTATAGAGAACAACACAATGACTGTCCTCACTCACGTGAGCGGTACAGCAACAGCTGGTAGCAATCAGAAGTTAACGAGGAGGAGCAGTGGGTATTTAAACCGGGCCTTTTCACTACACCACACCTCCCGGTCCCGGCAGCAGTGGGTAGGTCCTTGGACACATTGCGTACTACGCAAACGTGAGTACTATGTTAACCTTTATGGTCTGCTAAATGTTCTGCACTCCCAACCCCTGTTAAAGGGTTTCCCAGCCAGTTTAAAACGTTCAACTATGTAGATGCACTCTCCCAACCTCCTTTACCCTTTTTTTGTTTCTTTATCCCAACTTCAGTAACAAATATAAAGCCTGTATTGTTCCACCATAGCTGGGATTACTTTTTAATGATGTGGGCAATGTTAATGAACTACCCCTGAATGTTGTGCAGATAGCGTGATGTAGGAGTATGTCACTATATGTACTAAGGAGGCTCACATATCCAATCCTTTAGTTCATTCAATAAAAACACTATTAACTTCGCAAGCTGGCAGCTTTTAACTGTTCCTTTTTATCTGCATCCCCTGTAGTAAATGGGGAAGTTCCTCATATCTTGACCTGCTGGGGTTTGATGAAGCAGTAGTATATCCCAATTAGGGTGAGTCTTGTGCTCTTTCTGCAGTTTTTGGTTTTTAATACACGGATGTGGTCACTACACACATGAGCAATAATGTGACCACTTCAATATTTGGAACCTGGTGTTTAGATGCCTGTAACACCTCACCACTGTGTGCTGTGATTTAGACACACAGGGAATAGGACTAGTGTTTGATACCCGTGATATTGGTTTGACATCATACATTAATATGTGATTTTCTCTCCATAATTGGTAGAACCAGAACTACCAGCCATTAGACAGAGTAAGTCATGGTGGCTTAAATCCCAAACATTAATTTATTTTTGTTTTCTGGTCCACCTTAGTGTAGATAGTTTTTAAACTTTAGGTCCTGACGAATCGCCTCTAGACTTGTAGGATTGCGAAGAAACATGTTGACCAACCACACGGAAGAGCGCCACACCTAAGACATTAACTTAGCATTGCGCCTTTCTTCTTTATTTTAATCAGGGTAGGAGACCCCACAATTAAAGTTATTTTTGCTGGTACTCCCAACCCTGTTTTAACTCACATAAACATCACACACCACTTATTCATCTACACTCACTAAATCTCTCACACCCACGGCACCAAACGGCTATTTGGAAAAAGATCTCCACCAAAGTGCCCCTCATCGGGAGCCCGTCAGGCATTGCAGTGCCGGCCAGACGAGGAGCAGCCCGATGATGAAGCATGACACACAACTGGGTGTGTGAGGGCATTACATTCCAAAGAAATGGATTCCCATCTCTTTTGACACTTAGCCTACTGTCCCTTGTATACTGCTAAATTGTAGATCATTCAGGAACAGCACAACTTTAATTTTCATATTGCATTTGGGCAACTGTGCTGGACCTTATGTATAAAAGCCCGTTGTCCCTCTATTTGTGAATCTTAATTTTTGCTCAACATCACAGGCGGATTTCGCACAACTACATGTTGATCAGTACAAATTTGTTAGACGCCTTAAATAAAAGAGGTTTTTGGAAGAGCAATCTAATTATGTTCCTCCACTCATTCCCCATGTGTTGGAATGTCACAAAACTATTAGGGACATACAAGATGTTCATTTAATTTTATCAATAGATGACACTGAGAAAGCTCCAATGTCAATGTTCGAAGTACTATTAGATTTGGCTATCTCTTCGAATCTCAATGTTGATAGCGGGCTGAAGCCCAAATCTACGTTTATGCCCCATTTACCATCAGACAATTTAATAGACACTTTTCATAAGGCAACTACCAATGACATATACAAACTGGAAGACAAGACACACACAAGACCTAGATACTCAAGAGAGAACTTGAACAAACAGGAACGGAAAGCATTAGAGACACTAAAGAAAGTTCCCACAATTGTTATCAAAGAGGCAGACAAGGGGGGCAATGTGGTGCTTATGAACAATACAGATTATATAACCGAGATTAATAGACAGTTGTCTGACAAAACGGCTTATCTCAAATTAATCAGCACCCCTCTCAAGGAAATAACGTCTACCATTGAATCTAGACTCGTTCACTGGCGAGACCGATGTCTCATCAGTGAAATGGAATTCAAATACAACTTGCATATATATTTTGCCAAAGATTCACAAGAGTGGAAATTTTCCTCCTGGTAGACCCAATATATATAGGGTATAGGTTCCCCGACGGAGAGAATTTCAGAATACATAGATGTCTTTTTACAGCCATTTGTATATAGACTTCCATCTTATATACAAGACACGAGAGATCTATTAAGTATGCTAAAAGACATAGAATGGTTGGACACCTTCCAATTTATAACACTAGACGTAAATTCTCTATACACGTGCATTCCTCTGGAAAAAGGCTTACTAGCTCTTGCCTCCACTCTCTCTGCTAGAGATGCAACATTATATGAACATACTGAAACGGTTTTGGATCTGACCAGACTGGTTCTGGAGAACACTGTTTTCTTACATAACAAAGATTGGTACAAATAAGCACAAGGTGTTGCTATGGGGTCGAAATTTTCTCCATCTTATGCCAATTTATATATGGGGATCTTTGAAAAAATACATATATGGTCCAACTGCCCTTCTGAAATTTTAGAACATATACTGTATTGGGGCAGGTATATTGCTGACAGGAATCTTAGAACTTCTGAATGCCCTATTTGAACACCTTAACAAAAATACTTACAATCTAACTTTCACACACAATGTTAACTCTAGATAGATTGAACTTCTGGACGTCATTGTATATGCAGAGGGCACTAGCATTGCCTCAAAATTATTCAGAAAACCTACTGCCTGCAACTCAGTTTTACATGCTGACAGTGCACATCCAAATGCTCAGATTAACGCTATTCCACTGGGGGAGATGACATGTCTGCGGAGAAATTGTAGTAACGGGCTCGGCGGCCATCTTGGGAAACTACCAAACCCACACATTTCTGAAAACTAGACACCCGGGGGAGTCCAGCGAGGTATGGCTTGCGTGGATCCCCCAACATTTCGCTACCCAGAACCCAGATATGTGTGGGTTTGGTAGGTTTCCCTAGATGGCCGCCGAGCCCAGGGCAAAAAACTCATGGGACCCCCCTTGCAAAACCAGGTTGTTTTGTGATAGGTAATTTTGATGTCGTCTCACTAGGTTTTGGGCCCTTGCCTGTCGCGGGTACTTGACCCACCCACACAAGTGAGGTACCATTTTTCTTGGAAGACTTTGGGGAATGCGGGGTGGGTGGAATTTTGTGGATCCACGCAGATTCCAGAACTTTCCACCACAGAAATGTGAGGAAAATGTGTTTTTTTACAGATTTTTGGGTTTGCAAGGGATTCTGGGTAATAGAGCCTGGTGAGAGCCAGTCAAGTCACCCCATCCTGGATTCCCCTGGGTGTCTAGTTTTCAAAACTGTATAGGTTTGCTAGGTTTCCCTAGGTGCCGGCAGAGCTAGGGTTCAAAATCTACAGCTAGGCACTTTGCAAAAAAAGGGTCCGTTTTCACTGTGAAAATGTGGTGTGTCCACTTTGCGTTTTGGGCCGTTTCCTGTTGCGGGCACTAGGCCTACCCACACAAGTGAGGTACCATTTTTCTCGGAAGACTTTGGGGAATGCAGGGTGGGTGGAATTTTGTGGATCCACGCAGATTCCAGAACTTTCTACCACAGAAATGTGATGAAAATGTGGTTTTTTTGGACAAATTTTTAGGTTTGCAAGGGTTTCTGGGTAATAGAACCTGGCGAGAGCCAGTCAAGTCACCCCATCCTGGATTTCCCTGGGTGTCTAGTTTTCAAAAATGTATAGGTTTGCTAGGTTTCCCTAGGTGCCGGCAGAGCTAGGGTTCAAAATCTACAGCTAGGCAAAAAAAGGGTCAGTTTTCACTGTAAAAATGAAGTGTGTCCACTTTGCATTTTGAGCCGTTTCCTGTCGCGGGCACTAGGCCTACCCACACAAGTGAGGTACCATTTTTATCGGGCGACTTTGTGTAACACAGAATTGTAGAGCAACTGTTATTACCTATTGACTTTCGATGCATTTCTGCCTTCCTAATGAAAGACAATGTGTAAAAAATAAGTCATTTTAAAAAATGACCTATAATTCTCATGCTAGTATGGGTACTCACAATTTCGGAAATGTGCAAATACTACTGTTTCTAAAGTCTATATTTTGTTCCAATTTCAGAAATACATAGGTGTCTTTCATACCGATTTTTCCATGTATATTTTTTCCCAAATTAATTGCTTTATACCCGGTACATAATAAAAAACCATTGCAAGATGCTGCTCAGTTATTGGCTCTGGGTTCGTCGGGTTCTTGGTGAACCTACAAGTCATATATATCCCCACAACCAGAAAGGTCCAGCGGATGTAACGGTATATTGCTTTCAAACATCTGTCATAATTAGAAGAAGTTACAGGTGAAAACGTTGACATAAATGGCTGTTTTTTTCAACTAATTTTCAATTTGTCCTACATTTAACTGTTAGTTTCTATAAAGAAACCTTAAAGGATCTACACAAATGACCCCTTGCTGAATTCAGAATTTTGTCTACTTTTCTAAAATGTATAGCTTTACAGGATCCATTATTGCTTTCATACCCATTTCTACCATTAACTGGAAGGAGGTTGAAAGCACAAAAAATAGCAAAAATAGGCTATGTCCCAGAAAAATGCCAAAACTGTGTAAAACAATTTGGTTTTCTGACAAAAGTCTGCTTGTCCCTGAAATCTGGGAAGATGGTGATTTCAGCACCACAACCCCTTTGTTGATACCATTTGCAGGGAAAAAACCAGACGCTTTCATCTGTAGCCCTTTTTTCCCATTTTTCCAAAAATAACAAAAATTTAGCTGTATTTTGGCTAATTTCTGGGTCCCCTCTAGGGGAATCCACAAACCCTGGGTACCTTTAGAATCCCCATGATGTTGGAAGAAAAGGACGCAAATTTGGTGTGGATACCTTATGTGGCCAAAAGGTTACAGGGGCCTAAGCGCGAACTACCCCAAATAGCCAAAAAAAGGCTTAGCACAGGGGAGGGAAAGTCCTAGCAGCGAAGGGGCTAAACCTAGCCCTTTCCCTTACTCGCCTAAAAACTGTCCCCATGCGCTAAAAACTACCTTGACCCCAGCCAACCCGCCCTGAGCCCTACAAACTGATCCCATTCCCTAAAAACTTCCCTGACCCCAGCCCCCGCCACTGAGCCCGAAAATCTGTCCTCTATACCTGTAAAGTACCCAGACCCAGCCCCTTTTGCTCTGAGCCCTAAAACTTCTCCCTGCCCTATAAGCAACCCCTACCACGCGAGCCCTAAAAACTACCCCACCCCAAAAAACTACCCCCCAAGACCCGGCCCCAGCCCCTTCTACCTCACCTCATCCTCTCCTGATCCTTCCTCTTCCTCTTTTTCTGTGCCCACCCATCCGCTCTCTGCATCTAGACCGTCCATTGCCTTCACCATGCATATGTGTTGTTAAGGCATATGCGTGGCTAAGGCAAGCATGCTTCGGCTTGCCGGGAAATGGCACACGTGGCTGAACCCATGTTGTTAAGGCCGTTTCTCACAGTGCTGGGGTTTAACATGTGTTTGTTTATGCACGAAGCGGCTCACTACTATGGTTCTTACACAATTGTTAGGCACATTGTGGGGTGACACCCAAAGACAATTTGCAGGCATCTTCTGTTGGGTTGCTTGTAAATTTATATGTCTTCTAGCAGTTAACAAGCATGGTTGAAACCGGACTGGGTATCCCTACAATGTCCCAAATGTGAGTGATTGCCAGTCAGGAGTTCCACATCGGGTGTATGACGAACACCACTGTCAGCAGCTTGGGTGTTGGATGGGGCAGAACACCAGAGGGAGAGTTGCTCAGGCTGCCTAGTGCCCTCAAGGCTTCAATGCCATTCAGCGGTATTTCTGATTGTTTTGTGGCATGTGTTTAATCTGGGCACCCTGCCCCCCTGCCAACTACAAGTACCGGGGAGCTCAGGCAGGCTGCCCAGCCTCCTCCATTTTGTCCATGGTCCCCAGTGCGATATCAATACCTTCGGGGTGGCCAGGCCGAAGGCACTTGCCCCCGCATGTGGAGAGCCCACCACATGGCCATTTGAACCCTCTGCCCAGGACCCCGATGTCCCCTATCATCTGAGTTGGTTTTGTCCGCTCTCAATGAAGGATGTTCCCTTCCAGTTTTGCGCATTTCGATGAGTCACAAGCAGCCACCCCACCTGGAAACACCGTCCCAGCCCTCTGCCCTGGTCCTCACACCCATGCAAAGCCAGAGTCACCATTTTGGAAGTACGTGGCCAGGTCACTGCTCTCCAGATCATCAAATCCATGTTCAATGCAGTGTCCATTTCGAGCCCTGCTGCTCCCTTTATGTTCCTACTCATTTTCTCAGTCAGGGAGATATGTTTGTCCGCCGCAACGCTCAAGTAGAAGACGGATTGATTTTCCTCTTCAAGGTGCAACCATCTTGGAGCCCAGCTCTTTAATGCCCCAGGGCTCATATCCATTTAAATGAATCCTTTACACAAAAGGGTTGAAGATCATCATATTCTGTATCATGAGCAACATAAATGCACCTAAATGGCATTCCTAAACAAATAATGTCATTATTTATAAGCCTGTAATACCCGTGTTCAAATATTAATTATAACAGCACATAAACATGTCACAACACCAAATAGTGGACCATAGCATTGAAAATTAATTTTCCGGGGAAAAGTAGATCTTTGGAAAAAAATATTAACGGGCGTGCAGGTCTGTTGGTTTAATTTGGTGTTGCTGTTACACATGAAACATATTTCTTCTCGAACACTGGCATTTATTTCTGGATCATAATTCACAGAGATGCCGTACTCCTCTTTACACATGAAAGGATCCAAGCTCCTTATCTTGTGCTAACAACCAGCCCTACTGGGATAATTCAGACATATGTATAAATAATGCCGAGCTATTCATTGTTCCAGTATGCTGGATTTCAGATTTAGAAGCTCGTGAGATTTCATATTTGCATGCGCAGTTCTCAGCTTGCCGAGAACACACAACTTCCGGAGTTATTTTAGACATGCTTTGATCGCACTGTTGATTATAACTATTGATGCATGTCTACTATATTTGACATTTTCTTCTGTATGTGTTACTGCTATAAATCATCATATTACAGGAATCATGCGGTGACATTAATGAAATTCACAATTAATGCTGGGTTACTTTACCTGTAATATTCATTACTCCAAGTCCATGTCTTCCTCGTCACAGTCCTTGCATATGAGTTATCTCCATTCATACAGAACCTAACCACCAAACTTGACTTTTCCTTCCCAATCCAAGATGGCCCAGTACCCCCCGAGTACAATTACCTCACTTCCTGAAATCAACAAACACAGAGAGAAATCAGTAAACCACAGGGAGAGGCAGGTGGGAGCTCAGGAATGTAATGAGGAAGACATGGACTCGAAGTAATGAATATTACTGGTTAGTAACTGGGAATTACCTCCTCATCTGTCTGCCTCTCACAGTCCTTATGCATGAGTACGTACCGAAGCCAAACACTGATTTCGAAATATATCACACCAACAATAAACAAAACAGGTGAATTTAATGAACAAAGGATACAAAGGACTCCAAATCTCACACAGCAGATTGCCTCACAGAACTCAAGACAGAAGCACCAAAATATGAGAAAACATCCCCACCCAATTGCAAACGGTAGTGAGACATGAATGTGTGGGGCAGAGCTCAAGAGGCAGAAAAGCAAATGTCCCCCATGGAAGCCTCCTTAAAGGCGACCCAGGAGGTAGAAACACCCCTAGTAGATCTCCCCAGGAAGGCCTCCAGAACAGGTTGGCCAACTCAGCAACAGGAATGTGAAATAGCCAGCTTAATCCAATGGGACAAAGTTGAGAGGGATGGCTTGCAACCCCCCCCCCATGCCAAACCATGGGAGACGAACAAGGCATCTGACTTGCAGAAAACAGCACAGTGCTGCAAATAAATGGAAAGAGCGCAATGCACATCCAGAGAATGCAAAGGCACCTCCACGTCAGACACAGGAGCTGGATAAAAGGAAGGCAAAACAATATCCGAATTAAAATGAGAAATGCCGACTAGGCCAAAGCCCCACCTTGTCTGGAAAAAAACAGAAGGAAAGGAGGGGAAGACAGCAAGGCCCAATCTCCTCAACACGTCTCCCTGAGGTAATGGCCACCAGAAAAACAACTTTGGCAGAAAGAAACTTAAAGTCGATGGACTCTAAAGGCTCAATGGGGCAACCTGCAGACCCTGAAAAACAAAAGGTAAGTCCCAAAGAAGCACCAGGGCATGCACCACTGGCCACCAAAGAGAACAACTCTGCAGCAAACGGGCTGGCAGAGGGGCCACAGCCAAAACATCATCCCACCAAAAAGTCTGAACAGCAGCCAACTGACTATGGAGGGTAGAGACAGCTAAACTCAGCTGAAAACCATCCTGAAGGAACACCAAAATAGTCATAGGACCACAAGAGGAAGAAGACAACCCCTTATCCTGACACCAGACAAAAAAACTCTGCCAATGGTATTCATAAGCCTTAAGGGTAGACAGCTGCCGAGACTGTTGGTCAGTTCAGCAACATTCACAGAGCAATCCCACTCTAAGTGGGACTGCCTCTCAAGTGCCAAACTGCCAGCCTCAACCTGCAAAGAGCATCCAATGGAAGAAGCGGCTGACGCAGGGGGATGGATGGAATGGCCACATCCAATGGGGCCTGACAGACAGATCGAGAAGACAAGGGAAACAAGGGCACCTCAACCAAGCAGGGGCAATCAATAGAATCTCCACCTGCTCCTGGACCACCTTCTGAACCACCTGAGGGTGAAAAGGGATGGGCCAAAAATAAAGGAGACCCCCTGACCAGAGCATCTACTACCCAAGCCCTCGAGGAGGGAACCAGACAACAAAAATGAGGAAGAAGGGCATTCTCCTTGGTGGCGAACAAATCCAGCCATGGGTGACTGAACTGACACTGAATGGACTGAAAGACCCCCTGATCCAAACACATCGGCACAGAGGATGGATACCTTTGACTCAGAGCATTGGCAGGCCCATTCTCCCTCCCTGGAAGATAAACTGCCAACAGAGACAGGAGATGGGATTCAGCCCAAAGGCAAATCCTCTGGGAAAGGAGAAACAGAGATGGATGCATTCCACCCTGTCGGTTCAGGTAAGATCGGACAACCTGCTTGTCCGTCTGCACACACCCAGCAGTGCGCACCAGCAGAGGACGGAAAAACAGAAAGGCCTTCAGGACAGCTGCCAGCTCCTTCCAATTCAAAGAATGAAGAGCCTCCATCCGATCCCAACTCCCCTGAGCTGTGCCATCCCCTGGAGTGAAACCCCAACCCCTCCCACTGGCCTAAGTCGTGATAACCAGAATAGGAAGAGGAACCAAAGAAAACCCCCTGCACAGATGAGCGGGGTCTAGCCACCACTGGAGATTCCTGCAGATCTGAGGAGTCACTGGAACCAAAGTCTCCTGAGATAGCAGATCCCAATGCCTCCGGAGATGGTGAACAAGGGGATACATGTGTAACCTCCCCAAGGAAAATAGCCAAAGTAGAGGACATTGCCCCCTGACTGCAAAGTCATGTCCAGGCAGAGGCCGATGGGTGAAGAAGGAGAGAAGACACAATGCTCCTCTGACACCACGACCTCCCTTACGTCCATCCTGAAGTGAGCCCTGATGAAGAGGAGATTCTGGGAAGGCTGGACCTGGGACCTCTTCTAGTTGATCAAGAAGCCTTAATCCTGCAACAGCGTGGTCACCCTGTGTACCTCTAGCTATGCCTTGGGAAAAGAACAAGAGGCAATCATCCAAGCATCCAAAAATTAAAAAATCTTGATACCTTCTGAATGTAAAATACCCACCAAAGGAGCTAAAAGCTTGGTGAAAACCCTTGGTGCCGAAGCCAGCCCGAAGGGCAGGACCAGAAACTGGAAGTGGTTGCCTTGGACAGCAAACCAGAGGAAATGCTGCTGAGACGGATACACCGGTACATGGAGGTATGCATCCAGGAGATCACTGAAATTCAGGAACTCGCCCTTCCTCAAGAGTGGCAGAATCACCTGAAGTGACACCATCTTGAAGGAGACATGAAGGATATACAGATTGACCCCCTTTAGGTCCAGCACAGGGTGGAACTCCCGGATGCTTTCTCAACCAGGAAAAGCAGGGAATAATAACCATAGAACATTTCCCCAGGAGGGACAGGAATGATGGCCACCTTCTGGAGCAGCAACTGAATCCCCTGGAGAAGAGCAGACAACGTTGCTGGGGAATGAGGAGCAGGGGTCTTGAAGAAATGGCGAGGTGAAGGGTCGCCAAAATATATCCTGTAACCTTCCGAGACCACTTGGACGGCTCAGGCATCGGAAATGGAATAAGTCCAAACCCACAGACTGGAACCTGGAGCAGTCATGCCTTCATAGGGGCGGGAGAGGATGTGGCAGCTGAGTACCGGGACTTGTCAGCATTTGGGGTGCCCTGGCTGTGACCCCTGCCTCAGAAGGGCTGGTGTTGCAGAGCCTTAACCGCAGTGGGAAAGGCCCTTTTGAACCCAAAACCCCTGCCTCCGGAAACTGGACGAACAGGAGTAACCAGCTTCCTTTTCTCTGCAGATTTCTTAATCATGTCCTCCAAGTCACTGTCAAAAACCTTAGGCCCTGTAAAAGGCAGCTTCAAAAGGACCGCTTTCTAAGCAGTATCAGCCTTCCATGACGGCATTCAAATGTTGCGACGGGCTGCAATAGCAGCACTAAAACCTGCGGCTGAAGCAGAGAGATTGTCAAAGGTGACAACCAAGAGGAATTGCACCTGTTGCTCCATCAAAGCCAACAAAACTGAAAAATCTGCACCCTCCTGTACCTTTTCAAAGAATAGATGTCCTTCAGAAGGGACTGAATAGCGTAAGTGGAGTAGGTATTGGCACAAACAGCAAAGTTGAAAGCTCCATAGGCTTTCTTCAGAAGATAACCCAGCCATAATGTTATCAATCTTTACTGAGGATGAAAAAACCTCCCCAAAGTTATCTAACAGGTAATGTTTCAGCAGGAAATGGGGGAAGGACTGCTTCTCCACATCCTTCTACTCATTGGAAAGCACACAGTGAATGAATGCATGTGAGGGCAAAGAGTCCTGCTCAGACCGCTGATACTGCAAAGCAAAGTCCCCCTCAGTTGGCACTGGAGCGGCAGCTGCAAAGCCCAAATTCTCCTGCACATGTTGCAGAATCTCGGCCAGGTCTGTGCCCTGCACAGCACAGTCTATAACATCATCCTCATCCCCCTCAATTAAAGGATTGATCTTAGGAACCTTGGCTGGAGAGGCCCCCTCCTGAGCAGGAAAATCAGCTTCCACAGCTGCAGCAATAATTGCATGGCAGTCATGGGACACCGGAACCCCGAAGATGGCGCGCCACCACTGGTGTGTCCTCCAAATCAGTAATCACCGGGAAGGGTAATACAGTCAAAAGACACAGGCAGGAGATGCCACTAGATAGACTCCATATGCACTAAAGCCAGCAAAGAGCCAGGGAACACACACCGAGGCAACCACAAGCACTTGAATGAAACTGGCCCAGGAAGCACATTTCTAAATAAGCCAGCTGGTAACCCAGGCAACATTGCCCTCACCACACTGCGTCCCCTGACTGAAACGAGGGCAGGTGGAAGCACTGGGACACTACCAAAAGAATCAGGCAGACACTGTGCGCCCGCTGATTCCATTACAATTTATTCCATACATAAGCCCCACCAGTGTCCCACATCATGTACCTGAGGGGCACACAGTACAGCAATCATGGGGAAAAGACATACAAAATAAAATGAAGTGAAACAAAATATTCACTGACATTCCAGGGGCCACCAAAAGTAACCCAGCACACCACAGACGTCCTCCGTGATCCCGAATGCTCAACATACGAGCACAATCCGAAAAACATGGCAGAAACCGCTAAAGCAGGTCTGCTTAAAAAAGAAAAGGAAAAATAAAAAGGAAGCGCACACACCTGAAGTCAAGATGGCAATCGGCAGCAGAAAAAAGAAACAGGAATTTCTTCCCAGGAAGTGATGTACTTGTACTCGTGAGTACGGGGGCCATCTTGGACTGGGAAGGAAAATTCAAGTTTGGGGGTTAGGTTCTGCATGAATGGAGATAACTCATACATAAGGACCGTGAGAGGAAGACGGACAAGGAGGTAATGAACATATGTAACTGATACATTTCTACACTATCCCTTTTGAAGGCACATTCACAAAGGTGGATTGCTCTCTTTTACTTGATAATGGCCTTAGATGGTGACACCTGAGTGCAGGGCTTATCAAAAAGACTCTCATTCAATTTAACAATGAATTTACTACTGCAAGTCTTCTTCAGGCCTCAATTTCAATGTCAATTGAGGGAGAACTGTGTTACCATGCTCAGCCGAAAATAACAGGGTGTGAAAAATGATGAGAATTCTGCTTATCGACTGGCAGATTTTCCAACTCTGCCTCTTTAAATGGCCCGCCTTGATCCTAAAAAGCTTTTCAGGTGATGAATTTTCCATGTGTTTTAAATATGATCAGATGGTTGTTCTGTTTCACAGGTGAGCGGGGGCTCACTGATGGTCTGGGGCAGTGTGCTGGGGGTAGCGGTAGCAAGCAAATGACTGGACACACACCAGTGGTACTCTCGGTCTGACCCGGATCTTCCGGTCCTGACCCATTTTATTCTCTGGGGCCTTTCCGGCACGGAGCATACCAAAATGGGCATGCAACAGGGCTAGCAGTTTGGGACCCCCCTACGTGATGACATCAGTATGGGGTGGTCCACACAACATAACATTCCTCCTTTATCATGAACATGCAAAACAAACATAACATCAACAACTGGCTGGATGGGCAGAGAGAGAGAGAGAGAGAGAGATAGAGAGAGAGAGAGAGAGATTGTGCCCACTTCAAAAGACACTCAGTCCAAAATGAAACCTCTCAGCCGAGACGACACCGCAGGATTGGCCCGGAGATGGTATCTCCGTCCTCCTCGACGTTCATTCCCCTCTCGGCGGTCTTCGGTCCTGGTCATCCCTGGAGAGCCGTCACGGGGTGCACTCGGTAGAGATAAGTCCTGACCAGTTTGCAGCCAGTCTTCCTCTGCACGGGATTCGCTGGCAGATTCGCCACCATCCACATCTGGTGCCACCTCACCTGGAGGCACAGGACGTTGATACTTCTTGAAATGGGAAATGTTTCTCGTGATTGTCTCACTGCCTTTCTGGGCTGTTACCATTGTCCCTTTTACAGTCTGGATGACCCAGGGGTCGAGCTCGAAGGGGAGTGAGAATTTCCCTCGTGGATGTCGATTCTTTACCAACACCAGGTCACCTGTTGTCAACGATCTGCTCTTGGCATGCCGCCGTCTGGACATGCGGTCATTCCTGGTTCGTCGCTGCCGAAGCCGTTCAGCAACTTGATCGCGTAGATCAGATGATGGAGTCACCTGAGGGAAGACATCTCCCAACACCCGTTGGTTACACAGCGACCCCGGGCTGACCATGGTTGTGAAGTGAGGTGTTAACCTATATTCTTTTAGAAAAGTGTATAGGGCACATTCCATGTTTTGCTCTCGGGCAACAGCTATCCTCAGGACCTTGTTTAGAGTGCGCATAAAGCGTTCTGCTTCTCCATTAGCCTGGGGCCATCGGGGTGTGATCTTCTGGTGTCGAACGCCTTGGGACAGAAGGTAGTCAGTGAACTCATGGCTAGAAAACGGTGGTCCATTGTCTGTGCGCAGCTCCCTGATGAGCCCATGAGTGGCCATTATCTTTTCAATCCGAGGTATCGTGTTACTTGCCGTAATGGAGTCCAGTATCTCAACCTCCGGATACTTGGAAAAGTCATCGATGACAACCAGCATGTATGTGTCTGCCATCAGGTAGGCTCCCGAAATCAGCACTCGCCCTGTGCCAGGGGTGGGGAGGTATGTCTTCCGTCACAATCGGTGCAGGCGGTTCAGCTGGACTAACAGCTTGACAGAGGGGGCACGAGCGGACCGTCCGCTCTACGACATTGTCCAGGTCAGGAAACCATACCTTGCTGCGCAGACGTGACTTGGTCTTCACTACTCCGTGGTGAGCAATGTGAGCCAGATCTACCACACGTTGTTGCAGTGTTCTAGGAATGACCAGGCGAGTACCTCTCATCAAGCATCCTTCCGGGGAAACAGCCAATTCTGAACGGACGTTGTGCAGGGCCTTGAGCACCGTCTGTGCTTCTTCCGTTCTGCGTGCCAGATTCTCAAGAAGGAGATGCCACCTTCCCGACACTACGGCCGAGGTTGCCATCTTCCAGCACTCGTCTAGTTTGGTTGCTTCCATGATGTCACTTAGCAGGACGGGAAGGGGACGAGAGCGTTCGACCACCAGCCTGACGTATTCTTCAGTCTCATGTGCCTCGCTTTCCTCCTCTTTGGTCACTGGCCTGGCATGCCTGGACAGGAAATCTGCAGGATTCAGTGTTCCTGGGCGATAGACCACCTTAAACTGGTATTCCTGAAGTTGCAGGATCCATTTTTCAATCCTCGGTGGAGGTTTCGACGACGCACCCATGAAGAGTGGGATTAGCGGTTTGTGGTCCGTGTGGACTGTGAATGGTTGACCATAGAGGTATAAATGGAAGTGGCGACACCCCCAATGAATCGCTATCGCCTCTTTTTCGATGTGTGAGTATCTTTGCTCGGTGTCGGTTAGAGCCCGGCTTGCGTAGGCTACCGGGGCCCACTCTCCATCCGGCTGCTTCTGGGACAATACTGCTCCCAATCCAATGGGGCTTGCATCAACCGACAGTTCTGACTCACGTGCTGGGTCAAAATAGACCAATGTAGTCTCTGCCGAGAGAGCATGTTTAGTGTCCAGAAAAGCTTTTTCCTGCACAGGACCCCACTCCCAAATGGTGGTGTTCTTCGTGAGTTCTCGTAATGGCGCAGTTAGGTCTGTTAGGTTGCGGATGAAACGGCCACAATATGTGACCATTCCCAAGAAACTTCTGACGCCAGTCACGTTGGTCGGAGCTGGTGCAGTCTGGATATCACGAACCTTCGCTGGATCGGGAGATACTCCTTGTTGGGAGAAATGGTATCCGAAGAAAGCTATTTCTTTTTGGAGGAACGCACACTTCTCACGATGTAGGGTGAGGCCGCTATCTTGTAGTCTCTGGAAAACACAGCTGAGACGGTCCATGTGTTCCTCGAGGGTGGGCGCGTGTACCAAAATGTCGTCGCTGACATTTATGACCCCTCTGAGGCCAGATAGTACTCCTCTAATGGTGTCTTGAAAAACCTCTGCTGCACTGGACACGCCAAAACTGAGACGCTTGTACCTGCGTAGGCCCACATGCGTGGAGAACGTCGTTATGGCTCTCGACTCGGGATCCAACAGGAGTTGATGATAGCCCGCCCGTAGATCCATCTTTGAAAACCAGTGCGACCCTCTGACTTCTGCAACGATATCGTCAACCGTGGGGGTTAGATGACGTTCCCTCTTTATTGCGTGATTTGGCAGGCGCATGTCAACGCAGATCCTGACCTCACCCGGTTGCTTTGGTTTTCGGGCTATCACGATGGGAGATACCCAGGGGGTTGGACCCTCCACGCGCTCGATGATGTCAGCTGCCTCCAACTTCCTCAGCTCTTCTTCAACCTTTGGCCTCATATGAAACGCCACTCGTTGATGTTTGAGAGCAACCGGCTGTATCGACTGGTCTACATGGAGCCACACCATGTGGTCCTTGAGGCATCCTATGCCGTCAAATAGGGATTTGAACTCCTCCACCAGGGACTCTACATCTTCCTGGTGCACAGCAAACGCGAAGACCACCAGTTGTAGATGCTCCGCCGTGCGGCAACTCAGGAGCATTCCAGAGCCCTCTTGGGTGACATAGACCTTGGTGCGGATGGATCGTGATTCATGGGAGATGTCAGTGGTGAAGACGCCGACTACAGAAAGGGGCGTTGTGGAACCGTAAGCAAACACTTGTATGGACATTGGCCACAGGGTCGGCTGTATTGGGAGCGTCTTTAGCATGGATTGAGCCATGATGTTTATAGAACCCCCCGTGTCGATGAGTGCCTGTGTTGGGTGCCCAGCAATACTGATGTTGCACTTTGGGATTCTCCGCCTTGGACATCCGTTTGGTTGTAGTGCATGAATGACATGGACCGCCCCTTCCACATCATCATCGTCCATATCATCTTCTGCCTCCCCTGTATGTGGGTAATCCACAGCGTTGACTTGTCGGCCGCGCTGTCGTTGTCGCCCAGCCGAGCGGCACACCTTCGCCAGGTGATTGAACCGGCGGCACACCGAGCATCTTTTTCCCTGGGCAGGGCATGGGCCTTGATGAGGGTATGTTCCTCCACACATATAGCAGGTCCGAGTTGGCGGTGGCGGCTTGCTTCGTTCTTGTTTCTTCGTGGAGGTTTTCGTTGGAGAGCCGGCCATCACCGCATTTACCGGTTCGGTCTTCACTTGTCGTTGGAGGGCTGCCTCCATGTGCGCCGCACGCACCTTAGACAGTTCCTTGGATCGGCCCATTGTTAGAATGTTAGTCATGGAAATTCCTGGGGTTTGGAGTATGTTTTCTCGCAATTTGATGGACGAACACCCCTGAATAAATTGCGCCCTTATTTCGTCGTCTGCATCCGGCAACGTGCATGTGCTCGCTAATTCCTTCAGACGGGCGTAGAACGTATCGACCGACTCCTCAGGCAGTTGCCGCGCTTGGCGTAGAAGAAAGCGTTCATAATCTGGGTTGGCCAGAGGTTCGAAGTGCGCGGTCAGGGCAGCTTTGAGTGTGGCATAGGTGTAGGGTGGACCAGCTTCCACCACCGACTTTCCCAGTTTGTGGATCGCAGGACCTCCCAGATGTAGGAGCATGGGCCGCTGACGTTCTGGCTTCAGGCCCACCGCCGCGAAGTAGTTCTCAAGGCGTTCCAGCCAGTCCTTCCACTTGGTTACCTGCGCAGATGGCGGAGCATCAACGACAAAAGCTTCAACCGGGGGCACATTCGCCATTTTGCGCGCTTGCTGGTGGCGCAGGTCGATCCACTCAACGGGGATAATGGATGTGGAGCCTGAATGCACGACTGATCTCTGAGCAGCAACAGTCCCCTGAAACCCAGCAGGCTTGTGATTGGCGTAGGCAGCTTGCAGTGAAGGACGTGCACAACGGAGAAACCTCAGCACAATTACAGTCCCAGGGGTTTACCAAACTGTTGAGCCACTCTTGTGGTGCCAGCGCTCGTGACCAGACTGTACTGTCCTTATTAATGTCGACCAACACATCCTCTATGTTCATATGTGTGTTCTTTATGTTTATTTTTCCTTTTCCTTTTTTTTTTTTTTGATGCCCTGGCTGCTGTGGTGCCTGCGCACAAACACGGCACGCGTAGAGCCTGCCAGGCCGCAGGCGCCGCGGATCCGATGCCACGCGGCGGCGCCGCCGGCACCCAGGGCGCGTGCGCACGGTGCTACGTGCGCGGGGAATAACAAGGCAGGGCAGCGGGCCAGTCCAGGAGGCAGCGCGACTCAGGGGAGTCCGCAAACACAGCCGCAACTCAGCGGCGGCGGGCAGGCGGGGGTCACCGCAGACTTGGCGGGACTCGTCGCAGCTGCAGTCTTCGCCGCGTAGCGGCCGCCGCAAGCAGTCGCAGGACCACGCTCCTATGACGGAGCAGGGGAACACCAGCAGACACGACCGCCATGGGTCCTCGCATGAGAGGACACCCTCGTCGCCAGTTGTTCTGTTTCACAGGTGAGCGGGGGCTCACTGATGGTCTGGGGCAGTGTGCTGGGGGTAGCGGTAGCAAGCAAATGACTGGACACACACCGGTGGTACTCTCGGTCTGACCCGGATCTTCCGGTCCTGACCCATTTTATTCTCTGGGGCCCTTCCGGCACGGAGCATACCAAAACGGGCATACAACAGGGCTAGCAGTGTGGGACCCCCCTACGTGATGACATCAGTATGGGGTGGTCCACACGACATAACATTGGTAAGAGAGGATGGTGGTGGTGGACATCCTGTCATCACAACATTCTCCATAGGTCTCAGGGAGTCCTTTGGGGTCTTCCCAAAATGGCCACATGCATAAGAAGCTGCAGTGATACCAGTAGTTCCTGAGGACACAGGAGGCTGTTAGGTGTTTTATCAGTCCGGCATCTGTGTGGACACCAGTAATCCTGAGGATTATTTTTCCTGCGGTGTACCCAATCAAAGCTAGCAACTGTGAAATTACAGGGAGTTCCTTGGCTGTGCTACGTGGATGTGAGATACAGGCAAGTGAAACCCTAGTATGTCTTTATTGCAGTAAAGTGCACTATAAGGAAAGGAACTGCCACTGTCTGCACATTGGAGAAGATCTGCATTCCACATCAAATAAAGTGCATTAGCAGCACATGAGATTGAAATTCAACTTTCCATCTCAGTTTTTTAAGGTGGTCTGCAGTTTGACTGCTGGCCTCAGCTTCTGCAAGACAGCCCTGTATGGCCTCCTGTGTGAATACGATCAGCGTGCCAGTGGATCCATTGCAACACTGATGTTCAGCACTGTCCCTCCATCCTCCTACTGTGGCCTGGATTCCACTATAAATGAGGAGTAATCCAGTGCATTTAAGGCCTCATTATAATTTGGCGCGATTTTGCTGCAGCATACCGGAGGGTCAGAATATAAATTACCCGCCAGTAGCTCAGCAGCAAAGTCAGTCCATTACCAGACTTTCTTTCCTGAAACAGAGAATAACTACTAGGCCCCTTTATACCTCTGCTTCACTATTTTAGTGAAAATTATAAATGCAGACATTTTCTGCATGCTCAGAGCATATCTGACTGCCAGTGAGGGAGGGAGGGACGTAAGAAGAGGGGATGAGATCACCAGACAGTGGTGAAGGACATGCTTGGGCCTGTCCAGGGGGAGCATTATCTGCTCCCCCAAACTGCTGCAGGGAGCAGGTAGGGCAATGGGCAATGCAGCTGCCAGCAGCCCCTGACCTGCAGCAAGTGTCAAAATTCCGGTGTCTCCAGGTATAGAATTATTAGATCTAGAGTTTTTGCATCTGATAATTCCGAGCCAGGACACGCTTGTAATGGGACTTGGGTTATTTCAACCACAGTTATCACTCGGGTGAAATAGCCCAACTCACAATAAAGGCCTTAGCTGAGGAATGGTAGACTGGTTATGTGGTTCAGACAAATTGTTTAAGTGCAAACTACAATTCTTGCTCAGCCTAACGTTTAATATAGAGGGCAAGTACAGTAAGAAACACAGCATAGATAATAAATGCAAAATATTCTACAGATCATAAGCAGGAAATTATCCATAGTATAGCAGTGCCACTAATATTTGTGCAAAATACAATTATTTATGCGCAGGAATGCAATTGTAGCAGCAAAAAGCAGATCTGCACCTCAGTTTAAAGAAGCAAGATCCAACAAAAGTTTCAAGAAGAGATAGTGATCCAGCGGGTTACTAGCAACAAGCATTCATACACTAGATACTCACCTGGGCTCATTCATTCACACTAACTAGTAATCACCGCTGGTGGGAGTCAGTTATACTCTTTATCAAAATCCCTGCTACCAATTACCTTTTCTGATTCAAGAACTTACCAATGGACCTTTGATAACTGGGGTTGAAATGAGAATATACAAAACATAATTTTATCAAACACCTGAATTAACCACTGACTCAGGAAGTTTTAAAATGTTTATCTAAAATTATTTAGCAGAGTAAAAATACAAGCCACATGGCACTTAATCGCATATCGAGGAGGAAGTACACTATATAATCACCTATTTATCACAAATGACGGTCCCTCAGAAAGGAGAAGATAGAGACAGCAGTACAACTAAAGATTACGCGTTTATAGTTACCTAAAGGTGTGATGACCAAACCCCTTGGCCAAGGATTTGGAAAGAAAGGGTCCCAAGAAAGATGAAGACCAAGACCTCCGGACCAGGTTCAGGACAGGATAGGTGACCTCTCTACCAAACGACGCCTGCGTCGTTCCCCTCTCTGACACTTCGTTCCTCCTCGGTTCTTCCGCGTCTTCCTCTATTAGAGTCCGCCGCCCCCACCTCAGGAACTCTTCGGACAGCGGTCAGTCTGCTTTGTTCGGTATTAGCATTGGTTCTCGGCTACAGCATCTAAGTCCGTCTGTTCTCCTAAAAGCTAACTAATTAGCTAATTCTATATCTATTATACTCTTCTATGCCCAGGTACCTCCCATTAATGTTTCAAAATTAATGGCCCACTAATTCTGATTGGACAGGGACAGGGGGTTGATCCTCACACCATGTCAATTTAGTTCAATTTCCTTAAGCCCATTGTTTTAAAATACTGCCCCTCTCAATTAATACATTTGCTTTATTTCCCACCCGTTTCACAACAATTTTAATACAAAGTGTATACAAAATGTATCAATTTGTAGGACATTTAGGATGAACTGTGAAGGTGATCAGCGGGTCATGTCCTTGGACATCTTCCAAGTTGACTTCATCGCTTTGCTTTGTTAGTTTTCAGGGCGCATGCGCAGGTCACATGGTTTCTTGAGCTGCCGTTCAGTCAACCCAGGCCCACTTTACAAACTAATAGAAAATCAAAGAAGAAACATATTAAAATCAAAAATAAATGTTTTCGCTGTATACCTCCTATTTCTACTCTAATCCCATTTAATTATCAATGTCTATCCCGCATTAGTACCGTTAAAATACCCCAATATTAATTGCAGCAATGCGTAAGCTTTAGCATGTGAGGACATTTAAGCGGCCATTTTAGCATACACTGCGCAGAAGCAAAAGATTCCCTCCAAGCAAAGAAAGACGTCATAACACGTGACATGGTTGACACATGCGCTGTAGAGTTCCCGCATTTTAGCGGCCATTTTGGATTAGACAAGGATTACTTATTAGCGGAAAACACATAGGCAAGCATCTTCTGGATAAATATGTTTGTGTTGCACGTTATTAATAAGACATTACATGGTTTTAATACAAATTAATTAATACTGCGAGAGGATTTCTTCCGAGCAAGTCTCATTGTGAGTCCTTGCTCCATCAATCCCCTCTCTGATGGCGTTTCTGAGCCATCAAAATTACCTACAACCAGATGCCAACTTAACATATTTCTGTCACATTTTCATTTTTACACTGTCTATTCTTATCTTTTCCTTTCAGTTTCTTGTAAATTTCACTTCTCATGTCTTCTAATTCAATCTCATCAAATTTCCTTTTCTTGCCTCTTCCTGTCACCCTATATGTTTCCTTCTTTCTACAACATTTGCACCATATCATTATTGACAATATTGTTATTGCTATCCCTACTAAGGGTACTATTATTTGACCTATAAATCCTTTCCCTACATTAGTAAACCAGGTACCAATTGACGCTATGCTATTTGTCAATCTTTCCCATACACTATCAACTTCCAGTGGTTTCAGTTCCTTCTCAAGTTTAGTAATATTCTTTATATATGTTCCGATTTCTGTACTTTTGTCCGGAATATATGTGCAACAATGTTTCATTTTCACCAATTTACAGACTCCGCCCTCTTTTGCTAATATTATATCAAGAGCAAGTCGATTTTGCATAACCATAGATCTAATCGCAACCATCTCCGCATTAATCATTAGAAATCCTCCAGCAGTATCCGTTGATAAACGATCAACCACTGTAGACAATTTACATATTCTCCTTGAGTTCAGAATTACTCCCACTGAAGGTATCAATGCACCAAATATATCACCTACAATTTCTGAAAAACTAGCTCTCTTACTACGTGTTAGTTCACTATTATTTTCATTGCTCCCAGTGTTTCTTTTTACGTGGTATACTTTTGGAAAAACTATTCCAAAATAACAACTTCTATACCACCGTGCAGGAAGCCTAAAATAAGCCTTATTCCCACACACATAATATATTCCAGGAAAAACTGAATCTGTTCCTCCTTTTAGTCCCCAACCTCCAAGAATTAAGAAATTGTGTTCACATTCACTGGTATCAATAAAAACATTGTTATATTCAGTTTTTAACCTATGAAGACAAATTTTCCCTGTCTTTACAAAATCTAGAGCCATAGCAGCTTGAGCTTTGCCAGGTGTATAAATACCCTCTTTCTCAGCCCAAGGTGGAAGATGAGCCTTATGCTCAGATGCTTTCTTTTGGAAATTCTGTCATCTATCTTCAACTAAGTTTAAAAATATCTTCTCTTCTTCACGTAATGAACATGTTAGATTGCTTCTATGTGCATGTATTATGTCTATTGACTTCATCGTTAAGAAAGATTCTCCCATAAACTGTGCATCTTGACTACTAAGCACTGGGTTCAGATTCTTTCGAATAGGAACCTCTGAAAATATCACATCTATATTTGAATAATAATACTGAAGTTTCCCTGTTCTATAAAATAAACTAGTTAGTACACTACATGATATACCATGAGTTAAAGGCAAATGATGATAGGTTAGACCTTCTGCTACTGATTCAGGTAACTTCATACAGACATAACAATCACTAACATCCATTGTATCTACGACTGAAACAATAGTTTAGTAAAGACATTTAAGCTAGTATCGTTATCTGTTACAACGTGATGAAAATCTGGTTCATCTTCTGCTTCTATTTCTACTCTATCACCTTTCAAATGATCTATCCTTCCCTTGGTATCGTTGTTATTCTTTTTGTCCATTATCATAAGGTAAGGAATTGCTACAATCACAACTAACCACACTATAAGCACCACTACCAGACTACATATGCATACAGCACAGCATCTTTTACAACATTTCCGTTTCGGTCTCCCAGAAACTCTGTCCTCAGCCATTTTGACTAAGAAGATTTCTCTTCTTTCTTTTTCTCCTTCAAAATTTTAACGTTATCAAGTGGTTTCACTTCTTTTTCATAAGTCAGTTCTGCACTTGTTCCTTCGTCACCACTTTCACTTGTTTCTGAACTTTTGCAGTCTTCGAGAATTATATAAGTCCAATCAGGACCTTTAAACTTATTGTTCACGACTTTCAATCTTTTGCTTTTTCGTTTTTCAGTCCTACTTGTTTGTCCAGATAAACTTGTTACTTCATTTACTTGTTCTGGGTCTTCACTTCGTGTTACTATATGGTATTTCACTCTTTTAATGACACTAGGCCAATGATCACCCTTTCTGGCTTTCTTGGTTTGCACTGTATTTTCACCTTCCAAGGGGCATATTATCAAGCACGACGTTAAAATTATCGCCGGTTTAGCGGCAGAAAACTGCCGCTAAAGCGGCGATAATGGGCTTGATAATATGCCCTGGAGAATTCCAATAGAAGCCCATGTTGACACCAGAACATGGGCTTCTATTGGAATTCTCAAGGGCATATTATCAAGCCCATTATTGCCGCTTTAGCGGCAGTTTTCTGCCGCTAAACCGGCGATAATTTTAACGCCTTTTCTTGATAATATGCCCCTAAGTCTTTTCCAAAAACTCCTTTATTATCAAGGTGTGGCACAAATTGTTTGTCCTCGATTTCAGTTTCCCACTCTATCTGCTCTTGTTCAAGTCTTATTGATGTTTCTTCAGTTGCCTGAGTGTGATTCTCTGCTAACTGGCCCTGTTCAGGATTGACGTCTTGTTGCTTGATATTTTCATGTTCAATGTTTTCTTGATTTTCTTCTCCCTGAACGTGATTTTCTTGTCCTAACTGGTTCTGATCAGGGCTTATTGCACTCTGTACTTCTGCAGCCTGACCGCGTTCTTCTGAACCTGTCTGTCCCTGCTCAAATTTTGTTGTTTCATTGTCAATTTGAGCCCAATTTCCTTTCCCTATCTGGGCCTGCTCAGGTTCTCTTATACTTTCAACCACCCTATCCTGAGCTTGTTCTTCTTCACCTACCTGGTCCTCACTAATTTCCTCTAATCTTGCTCTGCTCCTTGTTTTGATAAAGATTTCAGGTATATCAACCACTGGTATCCAGTCCTGACTTGTGCTCGGTTGTTCTTCTTCAGCTACTCCTGAATCTATCACTTGGGATTCTTCAGCTGTCCAACCTTCAGCTTCCTCAGCTATTGATGCTGACTGAGGATCTTTTTGTTCAGGAGCTGGCACCCTTTTGGTATGGCTTACGTGAATCCAATTTGGTAAACCTGCACATTTCACTGCTGTGTTTGTAACCAATATAACCTGACAAGGTTCGCCCCACCTGGGTGATAGACACGTTTCTCTGGTGTGATGCTTCACTACCACCCAATCTCCGGGGTTCAGATCATGCTCTTGTTCAGGCTCCCTGGAAACTGCGTCTTCTCCAACCTGATGAGAGACAGAACGCACTAGGTCAGCCAATCCTTTGCAATAATCTAGAACCATATCATCAATTATGTTCAGCAGTTTATTTCCAGGTACATGGCCTTGTCTCATTGCTCTTCCCATGATGATTTCATGTGGACTCAATCCTGTATTTCTATCAGGAATGCTTCTGAGTCCCATTAAGACAAGAGGCAATGCATCTGGCCAATCTAATGATGTGGATGCACACATTTTTGACAATCTTGATTTTATTGTGCCATTCATTTGTTCAACCACTTCAGAAGCCTCTGGGCGGTATGCACAGTGTAATTTCTGTTTAATTTTAAATGCTTCATAGATTATTCAAATTACATCATTATTGAAGTGACTCCCTCTATCTGATTCCAAAGTTACTGGGAAACCGAACCGTGGAATGAGTTCTCGTAATAACAATTTTGCACCTGTTATGCTGTCATTCCTCCTGGTAGGGTAAGCCTCCACCCACCTTGAAAACAGACGCACTATGACAAGTACATATTTCAGTCCTTTACATGGTGGCAACTGAATGAAATCTAACTGCAATCTCACAAATGGGCCTTCTGCCTTTCCAATTTTTCCCAGACCAATTACTGTTTTCCTTCCTGGATTATACATTTGACAAGTTAAGCACCTCTGGCAAAGACTCTCTGCTGCAGCTCTAAACTTTGGATTGTACCAATTTTGTCTGAAAAGTCTAATCATAGCATCTCTCCCTACATGTGTGTCTCCGTGATGCATTCCGGCCATTTGTGAAATCAAGCAATCAGGCATGACTGGTCTGCCATCTGAATAAACCCACACGTCATCATCTGTTCTTCGTGTACACCCTATTTTTGTCCAAACATCCTTTACACTCTCCTCAGCATCATCCTGCAATCGTCTCACATCATTCCATGTTTCAGGTGTTGAACATAACATAAGTTGACAGCTTATTCCCATTCTTTCGACTTTTCTGTTTACTGCCAGTCTATTTCTGGCACAGTGTTGAGCGATTAGGTCTGCATATCTGTTACCGGCTACCACCCAGTCATCTCCTGACTGGTGTGCGGCACATTTCACCACTGCCAATTCTTTTGGTGATTGTATTGCCTCCAATAATTCTTTTACAAACTGCCCATTTTCGATTGGGGATCCTGAAGAAGTCATAAAATCCCTCTGCATCCACAGTTGGCAAAAATCATGCACAACCCCGTACCCATATTGACTGTCCGTAAATATGGTTACTTTTAGATTTTTCCCGATTTTGGAGGCTTTGATCAAAGCAATTTATTCAGCTACTTGTGCAGATTTGACTCCTGGTAAATAGGATGCTTCGACTATTCCAGAAAGTTCACATACAGCATAAGCTGCACTCAATTTGCCATCCTCATGCCTTAGGCATGAGCCGTTCACAAACAGCTCCCTGTCTGGGTTCTTAAGAGGCATTTCCTGTATGTCAGGGCGCGGTTTGGTACACAATTCTGGGACTTGTAAACAGTCATGTTCTGTGTCATCCCTAACTTCTTCGCAATATGGATCTGGTAACAGTGTAGCAGGATTGACAACTGTGCACCTAACTATAGTCACATTTTCAGCTCCTAGAATTATTCTCTCATATCTTGTCATCCGACTAGGTGTGAGATGCTGAGTTCTAGTTCTTGTCAACAGGATTACAACTGCATGTGGGACGAACACCTTGACAGGATGTCCCATTACTATTGACTCACTTTGTTCAATGCTCATACAAGTAGCAGCTACTGCTTTTAAACAGCCTGGCAATGCTGCGGCCACTGGGTCTAATGTAGCAGAAAAATATGCTATAGGACGTCTGTCCAGTCCATGTCTTTGTGTTAAGACTGAAAGTGCACAACTTTCTCTTTCATAGCAAAATAATGTGAATTCTTTTGTATAGTCAGGCATGCCCAGGGCAGGTGCCTCATACAAAGCATTTCTTAATTTTACAAATGCACTGGCACTTTCATCATCCCATTCAACTGGATCCTTTGCTTTCTTTTTCGTTAACTGAATTAAAGGCTTTGCTAGTAGTGAAAATCCTACAATCCATTGTCAACAGTATCCTACTATTCCAAGAAACATTCTCACTTCTCTTTGTGTTACTGGCATTTTCATTTGCTTAATTATTTTTATTCTCTCAGATGCTATTCTTCTCTTCCCTCTCTCAATCTGGTGTCCCAAATACTTAACTGTTGTTGTACAAAATTGTAACTTCTCAGGTGACACTTTATGACCTTCCTCAGCCAAATGATTGAGAAGTACAATTGAGTCAGTGACACAATCGTCATAAGTTCTAGATGCGATTAGCAAATCGTCTATGTACTGTACCAAGACTGAGTTCCTAGGCATTACTACCTTCTCTAGGCACTTTTTCAGTATCTGATTAAAGATGGAGGGACTTTCTGTGTACCCCTGAGGAACACGATTCCACACATAAACGTGATAATTTCGAATTTGAACGAAAACAAATACTGACTGTCTGGGTGCAATGGAATTGAGAAAAATGCTTGGCACAAATCAATTACTGTAAACCATTCTGCATTTCAGAGTATTTGGTATAGGATCACTGCAGGATTTGGTACTATAGGACAACAAGGTACCACAATTTTATTAATTTTCCGCAAATCCTGAACAATCCTATATTTTCCATTTGGCTTTTTCAACCCCATGATTGGTGAATTACAAGGGCTACTCATAACTTCTTTTAATATGCCTTGTTTCACCATTCTGCCAATTTCCTCAGTAACTCCTGCTTTCACTTCAGCACTCATTTTATACTGTCTGGTATTTGGGAAAATTGCACCTTCCTTTACAGTTATCTTTACTGGGTCTATATTTGCCATTAGACCTACTTCTTTTCCAGTAAAATCCCATACCTTTGAGCTCACTGTAGTTTTTAACTCTTCTGGTAATTCATCTTTGGTTATCAAGGAGAACATTTCATCTACCTCCATACCTTGCTTGGCTATCATGAATTTGTAAACATGATCTTCATCCGGGGTCTGTATTGCAACACCATCCGGTGTGCAGAAAATAGTGCAATTCATTTTGCACAGTAAGTCTCTGCCCAGTAAATTTACTGGACTGGAATCACACACCACAAATTGGTGCATTTCTCTGAAGTTTCCAATTCTTACTTCCATTGGTTCTGTAAGGGGTGTTCTAATCTTTCGATTTGCTACACCTACAACTTGGATAGCTTTTCCAGAGAGAGGGAGGTCTGGGATGTCTGCTGTTCTTACAGTAGAACGGGTAGCACCAGTGTCCAAAAGAAAGGTGATATCATTACCTTTTACTTTCCCTTCAACATATGGACCTGACTGATCTACCGGCAAGGATGCGCCAAGTATGCACTCCTTCTCCCCCTCTCTTAGGCACCGTCATTGATAATCATATGGATTAAAATCATCCTGTAAAAGAAACTGTGAAGTTACATATTCATTCTTACCACTTCCTCCTTGATATCCGATGTCTGTACCGTGCTTTGCTCTGCTTACATTACCCTGTATAGGGGCAGGTGGCAACTGACTCTGAGGATTTACACCCTGCTGTGAGTCATTCTGCTTCTGTGGATTTAAATTATGATTTGGGCCATTATTATTTTGAATCTTTTTACATTCGTTCTTCCAATGTCCCAACTTTCCGCATCCATGACAAGGAAATTTCTTTTTAGCCTCTTCTCTACTCATTCGTCCTCTTACCTTTCCACCATTTCCTGGGTCACCATTCAAACCAGATTCTTTTCCCTGATTTTCTGTTGGATTATCTAAATTAATTCCCTGTCGCTCAGCCATTTTCTCTTGAGCCCACATCACTTTTTCTTGTAGTTTCTTGTGCCTGTCTTCAATGTCATCCCCACAATATTTAGCATATTTCAAAATATCATCAATAGGCTTTCCTTGCCAACATAACATATGTTGCTTAATCATTTGACAAATCTCTGGTTTTAGACCATAAACAAATCGATAGACAAACTGACTCATATTTTTGTCTCCAATATCTTCAAACCCACTATACTGTTTGAACACCTGTAATAGACGTTCATAGTAGGCATGTACTGATTCATTTGCTTCTTGGGTTGTTCTGTCTATTTTCACCCAATCTGTTTCTTTTGGTGGTATTTTCCCTTTCAAATAAGTTATTACCTGGTGATACTTCTTCATCACATCATTTGATGGAGCACCTGTCTTTGGATCCCTAGGATATTCTTCACTAGGCCAGTCGATTGTAATTTTACAGTCTGTCCATAAATCAGCAGGTATCACTATGTCAAATAAACCATCTAGATCCTTCAACAAAACCTTTGAAACCTTCACAAACCTCTCAGCCTGCTTGTACCATTCAATTGGTTTTTCTCTCAACTTTGGTAAATTATTTGTAAATGACAAAATGTCTTGCCTACTCCATGGGACATGGACGTAGCCTCCTCCTGGAACCTCCCGCATGGGATACATCTGTTCTACCTTTCCTGTTTCCTTCAATAAATACTCAGATGTCATTCTGTTTGAACGTGCGTCTTCCTTTTTCTTTGTCCATCTAGTTTTCCATCTATCCAATTCTACCCATTTCTGTAAGACTGTCATTAATTCTTTAACTAGTAATTTTCTACCAGATGTATTCATATTTTCTAAGTCTTTGTCAGTAAATTCTGCTCTATATCGTCTCTGCAACACTTTTGACTTCCTTATTTCAATTCCCATCTCTGAAGCCAAGTCCGTTAATTTTTCTGGTTATGCTCCTACATACGAACAATAGTTCTTCTTCACTGTAGGTATTTAGACGATCTACTCCTACGTTGCCTGCTATCATTTCTTCTAACTCGACTTTTAATTTATAAATGTCCAAGATCTTTGGGGTGAACTCTGTCGGTCTATTCCCTATGCCCATCTTTCTAAGTCTTCCGGAGTTACTACGGTTGCACTTTTAGATCCTGAAGATGTTATTATATTTACATCCTTTGAGCAACCACGTGTGGTTCTTCTGGGGGTGCTATTTGCAGATTCTCGAATAGGAAAATCCATTAGTGAAATCATAGATTCACAGTCACTGATATGATCATCAATTATTACAGCTTCATGTTTCGGAATATCCATAGGTGTAGTCATAGCTAGAGGTTTCGGGCAATTGACTTTGTTAACATATAAAGGGACCACAGGACCAATTGTTACAGGTATAGTCAGGGAATCAGGATGTACATTCAACTGAGTTATTTTCTGTATTAACTCTGCTCTATTTCTATCTAAAGCCTCTTTTTCCTTATCCTGAAGTACTCTATTTATTGGTGGATTATACAGTACCCGAGGTACTAATGGTGTTCTCAAAACAGGTGCGCTTGGGGAACATCCACTCAACTCTTCCTGGTATGGTGGAGGGTTCTTTAATATTTCCTCCATGAATTCATCTTCGGATTCTCCAAACCCTGTCATATGTTTAGTCTTTTCTTTGCATTTACTCCCTAGCTGCTCATCAGCCATGAATACTGGGTACAAACCTTCACTAATCATCGCTCGTCTCCACTGTTTCATCTGACCTTCTCTTTTCCCATTCTGGTATCTAGGGAAAAATCCCCTATAGCCCCTATTGCTCCTGGGTCTATCACGTTCAAATGCTCCTGTTTCCCATTCTTCTAGGGCTTCGTACTGCGTTATTCTTGGTCTGGGTTCTAATTCATTCATTTTCATTCTTAAATTTTGAAGAATTCTCCCATTGAAAGTACCATTCTCTGGGAAAGCTAATACTCCATCATCTTTTGTATATTCTATCCAATTTTCTAACCATACACAAGTATGATAACCCCTCTCCATCATCATGAATGAGGCGGGCGTTTTTGCTGGTGGAATGATAATTCCTTCCCTAGTTTTGACTGGCTTATCTTTCTTAAAATAATTTTTAATCTTTTGTAAGAATGACAATTTTCTCTTTTCTCCGTACATTTTGGGTAAATATCTATGTATTGAATTATATTCTGCAAATCCTAAATATCTTCTGTCTGGACGTGTTCCTATCAAAGTCGATTGTGTTTCCACATACAATTTCCACTATCCACTAATATTTCGACTTTTATTCTGACAATCAATCAAATTCCAGCTAACAATTGTCTCGGAACCAATCCTAGCGTGGGTTTTCTGTGACGTCTATTCACTCTATCTGACAACCCCTCCTTTACAATCTGCGCTTCTCTGTCCCTTCGCTGTGCCGACCAATCCCAGCGCGGCACCTGTGACGTCAGTATTACTCCTGACTACTGACCCCTCCTTTACAAGATTCGTTCCACGCCCGCTGTTTCAGCCAATCTCAGCGCGGCACTTGTGACGTCAGCTTCTACTCCGGCTGCTGACCCTCCCTTTACAAAAATCATACGCAAACTTTAAATCTTCAACACTTTTCATTAAATTTCAGTAACAACATAAAACATTCGCTATCTTGTCAGTTTCCCTAAATTATAGGATAGATTTTCTCATACTTAGTAAAACCCTTCCGTTTACTAGACATACACTACGAGTAAAACCCTTCCGTTTACTCTTCACGTAAGCTTCAGAAATACCTGCTACTCCTTCAATGTTACCCTTTCTAGGTGATATAACATCAAAATTTCACCAGCGTATTCCTTTGCTGTCACTCACACACACAGAGAGTCCCTAACAAGTACTGATAGCCCTGCTTAACTTTTCAGTACTAATTCTGCCTGACAGATAACCTCACTGCAGTATGGCTTCCACTTACCATCCGCTATTCAAATTCCCCGGGGATTTCTAGACAACATAAAACAAAACTTTTAAAACGGATGTTAGTTCATAAAAATAAAATCCTCATTACCTAGTTAACAAAGTATAACCATCCTCTGATAGCCAGAAAACTGATCCAGCGGGTTACTAACAACAAGCATTCACACACTAGATACTCACCTGGGCCCATTCATTCACACTAACTAGTAATCACCGCTGGTGGGAGTCAGTTATACTCTTTATCAAAATCCCTGCTACCAATGACCTTTTCTGATTGAAGAGTAATGACTTACCAATGGACCTTTGATAACTGGGGTTGAAATGAGAATATACAAAACATAATTTTATCAAACACCTAAAATAACCACTGACTCAGGAAGTTTTAAAATGTTTATCTAAAATTATTTAGCAGAGTAAAAATACAAGCCACATGGCACTTAATCGCATATCGAGGAGGAAGCACACTATATAATCACCTATTTATCACAAATGACGGTCCCTCAGAAAGGAGAAGATAGAGACAGCAGTACAACTAAAGATTACGCGTTTATAGTTACCTAAAGGTGTGAAGACCAAACCCCTTGGCCAAGGATTTGGAAAGAAAGGGTCCCAAGAAAGATGAAGACCAAGACCTCCGGACCAGGTTCAGGACAGGATAGGTGACCTCTCTACCAAACGACGCCTGCGTCGTTCCCCTCTCTGACACTTCGTTCCTCCTCGGTTCTTCCGCGTCTTCCTCTATTAGAGTCTGCCGCCCCCACCTCAGGATCTCTTCGGACAGCGGTCAGTCTGCTTTGTTCGGTAATAGCATCGGTTCTCGGCTACAGCATCTATGTCCGTCTGTTCTCCTAAAAGCTAACTAATTAGCTAATTCTATATCTATTATACTCTTCTATGCCCAGGTACCTCCCATTAATGTTTCAAAATTAATGGCCCACTAATTCTGATTGGACAGGGACAGGGGGTTGATCCTCACACCATGTCAATTTAGTTCAATTTCCTTAAGCCCATTGTTTTAAAATACCGCCCCTCTCAATTAATACATTTGCTTTATTTCCCACCTGTTTCACAACAATTTTAATACAAAGTGTATACAAAATGTATCAATTTGTAGGACATTTCGGATGAACTGTGAAGGTGATCAGCGGGTCATGTCCTTGGACATCTTCCAAGTTGACTTCATCGCTTTGCTTTGTTAGTTTTCAGGGCGCATGCGCAGGTCACATGGTTTCTTGAGCTGCCGTTTAGTCAACCCAGGCCCACTTTACAAACTAATAGAAAATCAAAGAAGAAACATATTAAAATCAAAAATAAATGTTTTCGCTGTATACCTCCTATTTCTACTCTAATCCCATTTAATTATCAATGTCTATCCCGCATTAGTACCATTAAAATACCACAATATTAATTGCAGCAATGCGTAAGCTTTAGCATGTGAGGACATTTAAGCGGCCATTTTAGCATACACTGCGCAGAAGCAAAAGATTCCCTCCAAGCAAAGAAAGACGTCATAACACGTGACATGGTTGACACATGCGCTGTAGAGTTCCCGCATTTTAGCGGCCATTTTGGATTAGACAAGGATTACTTATTAGCGGAAAACACATAGGCATGCATCTTCTGGATAAATATGTTTGTGTTGCACGTTATTAATAAGACATTACATGGTTTTAATACAAATTAATTAATACTGCGAGAGGATTTCTTCCGAGCAAGTCTCATTGTGAGTCCTTGCTCCATCAATCCCCTCTCTGATGGCGTTTCTGAGCCATCAAAATTACCTACAACCAGATGCCAACTTAACATATTTCTGTCACATTTTCATTTTTATACTGTCTATTCTTATCTTTTCCTTTCAGTTTCTTGTAAATTTCACTTCTCATGTCTTCTAATTCAATCTCATCAAATTTCCTTTTCTTGCCTCTTCCTGTCACCCTATATGTTTCCTTCTTTCTACAACATTTGCACCATATCATTATTGACAATATTGTTATTGCTATCCCTACTAAGGGTACTATTATTTGACCTATAAATCCTTTCCCTACATTAGTAAACCAGGTACCAATTGACGCTATGCTATTTGTCAATCTTTTCCATACACTATCAACTTCCAGTGGTTTCAGTTCCTTCTCAAGTTTAGTAATATTCTTTATATATGTTCCGATTCTGTACTTTTGTCCGGAATATATGTGCAACAATGTTTCATTTTTAACAATTTACAGACTCCGCCCTCTTTTGCTAATATTATATCAAGAGCAAGTCGATTTTGCATAACCATAGATCTAATCGCAACCATCTCCGCATTAATCATTAGAAATCCTCCAGCAGTATCCGTTGATAAACGATCAACCACTGTAGACAATTTACATATTCTCCTTGAGTTCAGAATTACTCCCACTGAAGGTATCAATGCACCAAATATATCACCTACAATTTCTGAAAAACTAGCTCTCTTACTACGTGTTAGTTCACTATTATTTTCATTGCTCCCAGTGTTTCTTTTTACGTGGTATACTTTTGGAAAAACTATTCCAAAATAACAACTTCTATACCACCGTGCAGGAAGCCTAAAATAAGCCTTATTCCCACACACATAATATATTCCAGGAAAAACTGAATCTGTTCCTCCTTTTAGTCCCCAACCTCCAAGAATTAAGAAATTGTGTTCACATTCACTGGTATCAATAAAAACATTGTTATATTCAGTTTTTAACCTATGAAGACAAATTTTCCCTGTCTTTACAAAATCTAGAGCCATAGCAGCTTGAGCTTTGCCAGGTGTATAAATACCCTCTTTCTCAGCCCAAGGTGGAAGATGAGCCTTATGCTCAGATGCTTTCTTTTGGAAATTCTGTCATCTATCTTCAACTAAGTTTAAAAATATCTTCTCTTCTTCACGTAATGAACATGTTAGATTGCTTCTATGTGCATGTATTATGTCTATTGACTTCATCGTTAAGAAAGATTCTCCCATAAACTGTGCATCTTGACTACTAAGCACTGGGTTCAGATTCTTTCGAATAGGAACCTCTGAAAATATCACATCTATATTTGAATAATAATACTGAAGTTTCCCTGTTCTATAAAATAAACTAGTTAGTACACTACATGATATACCATGAGTTAAAGGCAAATGATGATAGGTTAGACCTTCTGCTACTGATTCAGGTAACTTCATACAGACATAACAATCACTAACATCCATTGTATCTACGACTGAAACAATAGTTTAGTAAAGACATTTAAGCTAGTATCGTTATCTGTTACAACGTGTTGAAAATCTGGTTCATCTTCTGCTTCTATTTCTACTCTATCACCTTTCAAATGATCTATCCTTCCCTTGGTATCGTTGTTATTCTTTTTGTCCATTATCATAAGGTAAGGAATTGCTACAATCACAACTAACCACACTATAAGCACCACTACCAGACTACATATGCATACAGCACAGCATCTTTTACAACATTTCCGTTTCGGTCTCCCAGAAACTCTGTCCTCAGCCATTTTGACTAAGAAGATTTCTCTTCTTTCTTTTTCTCCTTCAAAATTTTAACGTTATCAAGGTGGTTTCACTTCTTTTTCATAAGTCAGTTCTGCACTTGTTCCTTCGTCACCACTTTCACTTGTTTCTGAACTTTTGCAGTCTTCGAGAATTATATAAGTCCAATCAGGACCTTTAAACTTATTGTTCACAACTTTCAATCTTTTGCTTTTTCGTTTTTCAGTCCTACTTGTTTGTCCAGATAAACTTGTTACTTCATTTACTTGTTCTGGGTCTTCACTTCGTGTTACTATATGGTATTTCACTCTTTTAATGACACTAGGCCAATGATCACCCTTTCTGGCTTTCTTGGTTTGCACTGTATTTTCACCTTCCAAGTCTTTTCCAAAAACTCCTTTATTATCAAGGTGTGTCACAAATTGTTTGTCCTCGATTTCAGTTTCCCACTCTATCTGCTCTTGTTCAAGTCTTATTGATGTTTCTTCAGTTGCCTGAGTGTGATTCTCTGCTAACTGGCCCTGTTCAGGATTGACGTCTTGTTGCTTGATATTTTCATGTTCAATGTTTTCTTGATTTTCTTCTCCCTGAACGTGATTTTCTTGTCCTAACTGGTTCTGATCAGGGCTTATTGCACTCTGTACTTCTGCAGCCTGACCGCGTTCTTCTGAACCTGTCTGTCCCTGCTCAAATTTTGTTGTTTCATTGTCAATTTGAGCCCAATTTCCTTTCCCTATCTGGGCCTGCTCAGGTTCTCTTATATTTTCAACCACCCTATCCTGAGCTTGTTCTTCTTCACCTACCTGGTCCTCACTAATTTCCTCTAATCTTGCTCTGCTCCTTGTTTTGATAAAGATTTCAGGTATATCAACCACTGGTATCCAGTCCTGACTTGTGCTCGGTTGATCTTCTTCAGCTACTCCTGAATCTATCACCTGGGATTCTTCAGCTGTCCAACTTTCAGCTTCCTCAGCTATTGATGCTGACTGAGGATCTTTTTGTTCAGGAGCTGGCACCCTTTTGGTATGGCTTACGTGAATCCAATTTGGTAAACCTGCACATTTCACTGCTGTGTTTGTAACCAATATAACCTGACAAGGTTCGCCCCACCTGGGTGATAGACACGTTTCTCTGGTGTGATGCTTCACTACCACCCAATCTCCGGGGTTCAGATCATGCTCTTGTTCAGGCTCCCTGGAAACTGCGTCTTCTCCAACCTGATGAGAGACAGAACGCACTAGGTCAGCCAATCCTTTGCAATAATCTAGAACCATATCATCAATTATGTTCAGCAGTTTATTTCCAGGTACATGGGCTTGTCTCATTGCTCTTCCCATGATGATTTCATGTGGACTCAATCCTGTATTTCTATCAGGAATGCTTCTGAGTCCCATTAAGACAAGAGGCAATGCATCTGGCCAATCTAATGATGTGGATGCACACATTTTTGACAATCTTGATTTTATTGTGCCATTCATTTGTTCAACCACTTCAGAAGCCTCTGGGCGGTATGCACAGTGCAATTTCTGTTTAATTTTAAATGCTTCATAGATTATTCAAATTACATCATTATTGAAGTGACTCCCTCTATCTGATTCCAAAGTTACTGGGAAACCGAACCGTGGAATGAGTTCTCGTAATAACAATTTTGCAACTGTTATGCTGTCATTCCTCCTGGTAGGGTAAGCCTCCACCCACCTTGAAAACAGACACACTATGACAAGTACATATTTCAGTCCTTTACATGGTGGCAACTGAATGAAATCTAACTGCAATCTCACAAATGGGCCTTCTGCCTTTCCAATTTTTCTCAGACCAATTACTGTTTTCCTTCCTGGATTATACATTTGACAAGTTAAGCACCTCTGGCAAAGACTCTCTGCTGCAGCTCTAAACTTTGGATTGTACCAATTTTGTCTGAAAAGTCTAATCATAGCATCTCTCCCTACATGTGTGTTTCCGTGATGCATTCCGGCCATTTGTGAAATCAAGCAATCAGGCATGACTGGTCTGCCATCTGAATAAACCCACACGTCATCATCTGTTCTTCGTGTACACCCTATTTTTGTCCAAACATCCTTTTCACTCTCCTCAGCATCATCCTGCAATCGTCTCACATCATTCCATGTTTCAGGTGTTGAACATAACATAGCTTGGCAGCTTATTCCCATTCTTTCGACTTTTCTGTTTACTGCCAGTCTATTTCTGGCACAGTGTTGAGCGATTAGGTCTGCATATCCGTTACCGGCTACCACCCAGTCATCTCCTGACTGGTGTGCGGCACATTTCACCACTGCCAATTCTTTTGGTGATTGTATTGCCTCCAATAATTCTTTTACAAACTGCCCATTTTTGATTGGGGATCCTGAAGAAGTCATAAAATCCCTCTGCATCCACAGTTGGCAAAAATCATGCACAACCCCGTACCCATATTGACTGTCCGTAAATATGGTTACTTTTATATTTTTCCCAATTTTGGAGGCTTTGATCAAAGCAATTTATTCAGCTACTTGTGCAGATTTGACTCCTGGTAAATAGGATGCTTCGACTATTCCAGAAAGTTCACATACAGCATAAGCTGCACTCAATTTGCCATCCTCATGTCTTAGGCATGAGCCGTTCACAAACAGCTCCCTGTCTGGGTTCTTAAGAGGCATTTCCTGTATGTCAGGGCGCGGTTTGGTACACAATTCTGGGACTTGTAAACAGTCATGTTCTGTGTCATCCCTAACTTCTTCGCAATATGGATCTGGTAACAGTGTAGCAGGATTGACAACTGTGCACCTAGCTATAGTCACATTTTCAGCTCCTAGAATTATTCTCTCATATCTTGTCATCCGACTAGGTGTGAGATGCTGAGTTCTAGTTCTTGTCAACAGGATTACAACTGCATGTGGGACAAACACCTTGACAGGATGTCCCATTACTATTGACTCACTTTGTTCAATGCTCATACAAGTAGCAGCTACTGCTTTTAAACAGCCTGGCAATGCTGCGGCCACTGGGTCTAATGTAGCAGAAAAATATGCTATAGGACGTCTGTCCAGTCCATGCCTTTGTGTTAAGACTGAAAGTGCACAACTTTCTCTTTCATAGCAAAATAATGTGAATTCTTTTGTATAGTCAGGCATGCCCAGGGCAGGTGCCTCACACAAAGCATTTCTTAATTTTACAAATGCACTGGCACTTTCATCATCCCATTCAACTGGATTCTTTGCTTTCTTTTTCGTTAACTGAATTAAAGGCTTTGCTAGTAGTGAAAATCCTACAATCCATTGTCGACAGTATCCTACTATTCCAAGAAACATTCTCACTTCTCTTTGTGTTACTGGCATTTTCATTTGCTTAATTATTTTTATTCTCTCAGATGTTATTCTTCTCTTCCCTCTCTCAATCTGGTGTCCCAAATACTTAACTATTGTTGTACAAAATTGTAACTTCTCAGGTGACACTTTATGACCTTCCTCAGCCAAATGATTGAGAAGTACAATTGAGTCAGTGACACAATCGTCATAAGTTCTAGATGCGATTAGCAAATCGTCTATGTACTGTACCAAGACTGAGTTCCTAGGCATTACTACCTTCTCTAGGCACTTTTTCAGTATCTGATTAAAGATGGAGGGACTTTCTGTGTACCCCTGAGGAACACGATTCCACACATAAACGTGATTTTCGAATTTGAACGAAAACAAATACTGACTGTCTGGGTGCAATGGAATTGAGAAAAATGCTTGGCACAAATTAATTACTGTAAACCATTCTGCATTTCAGGGTATTTGGTATAGGATCACTGCAGGATTTGGTACTATAGGACAACAAGGTACCACAATTTTATTAATTTTCCGCAAATCCTGAACAATCCTATATTTTCCATTTGGCTTTTTCAACCCCATGATTGGTGAATTACAAGGGCTACTCATAACTTCTTTTAATATGCCTTGTTTCACCATTCTGCCAATTTCCTCAGTAACTCCTGCTTTCACTTCAGCACTCATTTTATACTGTCTGGTATTTGGGAAAATTGCACCTTCCTTTACAGTTATCTTTACTGGGTCTATATTTGCCATTAGACCTACTTCTTTTCCAGTAAAATCCCATACCTTTGAGCTCACTGTAGTTTTTAACTCTTCTGGTAATTCATCTTTGGTTATCAAGGAGAACATTTCATCTACCTCCATACCTTGCTTGGCTATCATGAATTTGTAAACATGATCTTCATCCGGGGTCTGTATTGCAACACCATCCGGTGTGCAGAAAATAGTGCAATTCATTTTGCACAGTAAGTCTCTGCCCAGTAAATTTACTGGACTGGAATCACACACCACAAATTGGTGCATTTCTCGGAAGTTTCCAATTCTTACTTCCATTGGTTCTGTAAGGGGTGTTCTAATCTTTCGATTTGCTACACCTACAACTTGGATAGCTTTTCCAGAGACAGGGAGGTCTGGGATGTCTGCTGTTCTTACAGTAGAACGGGTAGCACCAGTGTCCAAAAGAAAGGTGATATCATTACCTTTTACTTTCCCTTCAACATATGGACCTGACTGATCTACCGGCAAGGATGCACCAAGTACGCACTCCTTCTCCCCCTCTCTTAGGCACCGTCATTGATAATCATATGGATTAAAATCATCCTGTAAAAGAAACTGTGAAGTTACATATTCATTCTTACCACTTCCTCCTTGATATCCGATGTCTGTACCGTGCTTTGCTCTGCTTACATTACCCTGTATAGGGGCAGGTGGCAACTGACTCTGAGGATTTACACCCTGCTGTGAGTCATTCTGCGTCTGTGGATTTAAATTATGATTTGGGCCATTATTATTTTGAATCTTTTTACATTCGTTCTTCCAATGTCCCAACTTTCCGCATCCATGACAAGGAAATTTCTTTTTAGCCTCTTCTCTACTCATTCGTCCTCTTACCTTTCCACCATTTCCTGGGTCACCATTCAAACCAGATTCTTTTCCCTGATTTTCTGTTGGATTATCTAAATTAATTCCCTGTCGCTCAGCCATTTTCACTTGAGCCCACATCACTTTTTCTTGTAGTTTCTTGTGCCTGTCTTCAATGTCATCCCCACAATATTTAGCATATTTCAAAATATCATCAATAGGCTTTCCTTGCCAACATAACATATGTTGCTTAATCATTTGACAAATCTCTGGTTTTAGACCATAAACAAATCGATAGACAAACTGACTCATATTTTTGTCTCCAATATCTTCAAAACCACTATACTGTTTGAACACCTGTAATAGACGTTCATAGTAGGCATGTACTGATTCATTTGCTTCTTGGGTTGTTCTGTCTATTTTCACCCAATCTGTTTCTTTTGGTGGTATTTTCCCTTTCAAATAAGTTATTACCTGGTGATACTTCTTCATCACATCATTTGATGGAGCACCTGTCTTTGGATCCCTAGGATATTCTTCACTAGGCCAGTCGATTGTAATTTTACAGTCTGTCCATAAATCAGCAGGTATCACTATGTCAAATAAACCATCTAGATCCTTCAACAAAACCTTTGAAACCTTCACAAACCTCTCAACCTGCTTGTACCATTCAATTGGTTTTTCTCTCAACTTTGGAAAATTATTTGTAAATGACAAAATGTCTTGCCTACTCCATGGGACATGGACGAGCCTCCTCCTGGAACCTCCCGCATGGGATACATCTGTTCTACCTTCCCTGTTTCCTTCAATAAATACTCAGATGTCATTCTGTTTGAACGTGCGTCTTCCTTTTTCTTTGTCCATCTAGTTTTCCATCTATCCAATTCTCCCCATTTCTGTAAGACTGTCATTAATTCTTTAACTAGTAATTTTCTATCAGATGTATTCATATTTTCTAAGTCTTTGTCAGTAAATTCTGCTCTATATCGTCTCTGCAACACTTTTGACTTCCTTATTTCAATTCCCATCTCTGAAGCCAAGTCCGTTATGCTCCTACATACGAACAATAGTTCTTCTTCACTGTAGGTATTTAGACGATCTACTCCTACGTTGCCTGCTATCATTTCTTCTAACTCGACTTTTAATTTATAAATGTCCAAGATCTTTGGGGTGAACTCTGTCGGTCTATTCCCTATGCCCATCTTTCTAAGTCTTCCGGAGTTACTACGGTTGCACTTTTAGATCCTGAAGATGTTATTATATTTACATCCTTTGAGCAACCAATTGTGGTTCTTCTGGGGGTGCTATTTGCAGATTCTCGAATAGGAAAATCCATTAGTGAAATCATAGATTCACAGTCACTGATATGATCATCAATTATTACAGCTTCATGTTTCGGAATATCCATAGGTGTAGTCATAGCTAGAGGTTTCGGGCAATTGACTTTGTTAACATATAAAGGGACCACAGGACCAATTGTTACAGGTATAGTCAGGGAATCAGGATGTACATTCAACTGAGTTATTTTCTGTATTAACTCTGCTCTATTTCTATCTAAAGCCTCTTTTTCCTTATCCTGAAGTACTCTATTTATTGGTGGATTATACAGTACCCGAGGTACTAATGGTGTTCTCAAAACAGGTGCGCTTGGGGAACATCCACTCAACTCTTCCTGGTATGGTGGAGGGTTCTTTAATATTTCCTCCATGAATTCATCTTCGGATTCTCCAAACCCTGTCATATGTTTAGTCTTTTCTTTGCATTTACTCCCTAGCTGCTCATCAGCCATGAATACTGGGTACAAACCTTCACTAATCATCGCTCGTCTCCACTGTTTCATCTGACTTTCTCTTTTCCCATTCTGGTATCTAGGGAAAAATCCCCTATAGCCCCTATTGCTCCTGGGTCTATCACGTTCAAATGCTCCTGTTTCCCATTCTTCTAGGGCTTCGTACTGCGTTATTCTTGGTCTGGGTTCTAATTCATTCATTTTCATTCTTAAATTTTGAAGAATTCTCCCATTGAAAGTACCATTCTCTGGGAAAGCTAATACTCCATCATCTTTTGTATATTCTATCCAATTTTCTAACCATACACAAGTATGATAACCCCTCTCCATCATCATGAATGAGGCGGGCGTTTTTGCTGGTGGAATGATAATTCCTTCCCTAGTTTTGACTGGCTTATCTTTCTTAAAATAATTTTTAATCTTTTGTAAGAATGACAATTTTCTCTTTTCTCCGTACATTTTGGGTAAATATCTATGTATTGAATTATATTCTGCAAATCCTAAATATCTTCTGTCTGGACGTGTTCCTATCAAAGTCGATTGTGTTTCCACATACAATTTCCACTATCCACTAATATTTCGACTTTTATTCTGACAATCAATCAAATTCCAGCTAACAATTGTCTCGGAACCAATCCTAGCGTGGGTTTTCTGTGACGTCTATTCACTCTATCTGACAACCCCTCCTTTACAATCTGCGCTTCTCTGTCCCTTCGCTGTGCCGACCAATCCCAGCGCGGCACCTGTGACGTCAGTATTACTCCTGACTACTGACCCCTCCTTTACAAGATTCGTTCCACGCCCGCTGTTTCAGCCAATCTCAGCGCGGCACTTGTGACGTCAGCTTCTACTCCGGCTGCTGACCCTCCCTTTACAAAAATCATACGCAAACTTTAAATCTTCAACACTTTTCATTAAATTTCAGTAACAACATAAAACATTCGCTATCTTGTCAGTTTCCCTAAATTATAGGATAGATTTTCTAATACTTAGTAAAACCCTTCCGTTTACTAGACATACACTACGAGTAAAACCCTTCCGTTTACTCTTCACGTAAGCTTCAGAAATACCTGCTACTCCTTCAATGTTACCCTTTCTAGGTGATATAACATCAAAATTTCACCAGCGTATTCCTTTGCTGTCACTCACACACACAGAGAGTCCCTAACAAGTACTGATAGCCCTGCTTAACTTTTCAGTACTAATTCTGCCTGACAGATAACCTCACTGCAGTATGGCTTCCACTTACCATCCGCTATTCAAATTCCCCGGGGATTTCTAGACAACATAAAACAAAACTTTTAAAATGGATGTTAGTTCATAAAAATAAAATCCTCATTACCTAGTTAACAAAGTATAACCATCCTCTGATAGCCAGAAAACTGATCCAGCGGGTTACTAACAACAAGCATTCACACACTAGATACTCACCTGGGCCCATTCATTCACACTAACTAGTAATCACCGCTGGTGGGAGTCAGTTATACTCTTTATCAAAATCCCTGCTACCAATGACCTTTTCTGATTGAAGAGTAATGACTTACCAATGGACCTTTGATAACTGGGGTTGAAATGAGAATATACAAAATATAATTTTATCAAACACCTAAAATAACCACTGACTCAGGAAGTTTTAAAATGTTTATCTAAAATTATTTAGCAGAGTAAAAATACAAGCCACATGGCACTTAATCGCATATCGAGGAGGAAGCACACTATATAATCACCTATTTATCACAAATGACGGTCCCTCAGAAAGGAGAAGATAGAGACAGCAGTACAACTAAAGATTACGCGTTTATAGTTACCTAAAGGTGTGAAGACCAAACCCCTTGGCCAAGGATTTGGAAAGAAAGGGTCCCAAGAAAGATGAAGACCAAGACCTCCGGACCAGGTTCAGGACAGGATAGGTGACCTCTCTACCAAACGACGCCTGCGTCGTTCCCCTCTCTGACACTTCGTTCCTCCTCGGTTCTTCCGCGTCTTCCTCTATTAGAGTCTGCCGCCCCCACCTCAGGATCTCTTCGGACAGCGGTCAGTCTGCTTTGTTCGGTAATAGCATCGGTTCTCGGCTACAGCATCTATGTCCGTCTGTTCTCCTAAAAGCTAACTAATTAGCTAATTCTATATCTATTATACTCTTCTATGCCCAGGTACCTCCCATTAATGTTTCAAAATTATGGGCCCACTAATTCTGAATGGACAGGGACAGGGGGTTGATCCTCACACCATGTCAATTTAGTTCAATTTCCTTAAGCCCATTGTTTTAAAATACCGCCCCTCTCAATTAATACATTTGCTTTATTTCCCACCTGTTTCACAACAATTTTAATACAAAGTGTATACAAAATGTATCAATTTGTAGGACATTTCGGATGAACTGTGAAGGTGATCAGCGGGTCATGTCTTTGGACATCTTCCAAGTTGACTTCATCGCTTTGCTTTGTTAGTTTTCAGGGCGCATGCGCAGGTCACATGGTTTCTTGAGCTGCCGTTTAGTCAACCCAGGCCTACTTTACGAACTAATAGAAAATCAAAGAAGAAACATATTAAAATCAAAAATAAATGTTTTCACTCTATACCTCCTATTTCTACTCTAATCCCATTTAATTATCAATGTCTATCCCGCATTAGTAGCGTTAAAATACCACATTATTAATTGCAGCAATGCGTAAGCTTTAGCATGTGAGGACATTTAAGCGGTCATTTTAGCATACATTGCGCAGAAGCAAAAGATTCCTTCCAAGCAAAGAAAGACGTCATACCACGTGACATGGTTGACACATGCGCAGTAGAGTTCCCGCGTTTTAGCGGCCATTTTGGATTAGACAAGGATTACTTATTAGCGGAAAACACATAGGCAAGCATCTTCTGGATAAATATGTTTGTGTTGCACGTTATTAATAAGACATTACATGGTTTTAATACAAATTAATTAATACTGCGAGAGGATTTCTTCCGAGCAACTCTCATTGTGAGCCCTTGCTCCATCAATAGCGTGGAGGTCCATCCAGTTCTTTCTTCATATCTACTGATGTCGTGATGTTCTGTAATACAAATAAGTAAACTCAATTTGACATAGCTCACAATTCATCAATATTTAGGTCACATCTACCTATTCCATCGGAATGCATTTATTACTATGAGCTACTCAGCTCAACGAGCCCATCAGCTACTACAGACAAAAACTGCCCTACGACGAAACACAGTTTCACATTACTGCACTTAAATACTGTCATAAAGTTGTAAATACAATGGACCTGTACATTTCTAAAAACAGGAAATAACGGACTCCTTCTTACTGTGTCAAAGAGAGTGCAAAATAAAAGTATGTGCCCGAAAGACAGCAGTGCATTTTGACAAAGGGGACAGATACCACTTTCCCCCCAAGCTTCTTCAGTCAGCTTCCACTGCATAAAGGCTGGGACCTGCCCCAGCATAACCATCAAGGCCCATTTCCTAATGTAGCTGCTTTTTATATATTGCAGATAGGGCTGGATATGCCCACTGTATTCTGACTCCATTAAATCTTGCAGGCTGTCTCTCCTGCCCACATCATGTAAATCACCCTTCCTAGAACCCTCTTTTATCAAGCGTTTTAGTATTTGCTTCTGCTGTGATACTGACAAGTTTTTTTTTTGTGTTCAAAATATTTTATTACATTTTAGATAAATATATAAATGAATAACACACATAAAAGCGCACCGAAAAAGGTACATAAAAAGTTACATCAATACAATAACTGATCATATAAAACTATATGATGTAAGATAATATTATGTATACATTTATAAAGTACCTATAAGATAACAATTATAATTATGCAATAAAAAGAAAAATCAAGGAAAAAAAGGGAATTAATAGAATTATCAATACAGGTAATTCTTTGTAGAGGTAGTAAATTTAACCAATTCACTTATACATAAAAATGTCTAATTATTATTAGTAGAACCTATTTAAAGATATAACGCAATAAAATCATCAGTTGGTTTCCAGAATAGATTATAATTAGTAGCATTGTGGACGACACCTGATAAAGTCAAATTAGCTCCTCTTCTGGTAAAAATTATCCTATCCCCCTGACATGACTTGATGGTAATGTGGTATTTTTCCAATTGGTAGTAATTGATTTTAAAGCAGCGGTAATTAAAACATTTAGAAGTTTTCTAATAATAACAGACAGTTTGGTGGAAATTGAAGTTGTCTCACAAATTAATATATTATATGAAAAATTGTCTGTGATATTCAATATTTTAGTAACAATTTTCCAAACCTCGTTTCAAAATGTATCAACAATATGATACTCATAAAGCATATGTTGTAACGATCCTGTATTCAAAGAACAATTCCAACAATTAGGTGAATTCAAATGTTTAGCATTAAGTAACCTAAACGTAGTCCATAGACAATTGAAAAATATAAAGCATTTAGGTTGGTATAGAGAAACAGGCAGCCATCCAGCGATACTATTCAACCAAATTTTCCTCCAAATATCTGGATATAACCACATATCTAGTACTGTATTCCAAAAGCAAGAGAGAAAGGTAATATTGCCCCCTGCATAATTATTACATTTTTTTATAAAACAGTGACACAGCGTGGGATGATCAAGCAATTGTTTGAATATACAATTACGATCAGAGGCAGTATTATGAGGAAAATTATTTGGAAATGAATCAATGACGGAATTACATAAGAGTTCATATTTATAAAGATCTGATGGCTGTAACTTAAATCTTTGCAGCAGTTCATTAAAAGTTAAAAAGGCATTGTTATGATAAATATCCTTTAAATAAAAAATACCAGCTTTAATCCAGGATTGCCAACATTTTGGTCAACGAGCTAGCTTTAACAGAGTAGTATACCATACAAATGTAATGTAAGTGAAATAGGAAATTGGAAAATTGAATCTAAATCTTGTAATATTAATTTAGTAGGCTTCAGTATTACTGATCTTTTTAGCAAAGCTGTAGAGTTAGCCATGATGAGCCATGATGAGCAATGCAGGTAAAGGAAATGGTGATATCAAAATTGCTCAATACGGAGCCATGAAGGTGAGTTAGTAAACTCTGTATACTGGATCCATAAGGTACTTTGGGGCATATTAGCAAGAACGGCGTTAAAATTGAAGCACAGGATCACAGCAGAACATGGGCTTCTATTGGTATTCTCAAGGGCATATTATCAAGCCCATTATCGCCGCTTTAGCGGCAGTTTCCTGCCGCTAAAGCGGCGATAATTTTAATGCCATTCTTGCTAATATGCCCCTTTGTTTTAAAATAAGTGCTAATGATAATTAAAGACAACTGGTAAACAAAAACCACCATTGTATTTAGCCAATGTTAATTTTCCTATAACTTAAATGAGGAGATTTATTATTCCACATACATTTTGAAAGAAGTTTGCCCATATTTTTGTAAAACTAAAGTGGGAGTTGAATAGATTTCATTGAAAGAAGCTAGAACATTTTTGGAGCAAATACCATTGATAGCATTAACGCTCCCCCACCAAATGTAAGGCAGACCATTTTTTAAATTTGTCCTTAATATGATCAAGAATACAATTAAGATTTAAGGACATCGATTGTTTTGTTTTTTGGAAATAAGTATACCAAGATATTTAAACTTTATCTTTTTGCCAAGTTATTTCTTTGTTTGGGAGCATATCAAGAGTACAATGAACATTTAAAGGAAAGAATTCAGTTGTATTAGTGTTTGGTGTATATCCTGAAATCTGAGAGTAAGTGAGCAGTGTTTTTTCTCTTGAGCGGCTCACCATCGATAAGTTGGCGAGCGCTCACGAAAAAACCTCACGAGCTAGACCTCCTCCAAGTGAGATTTCTCATCGCAGGCGGTCGCAGCAGGTCACGACCGCTCGTGTTGAGAAAACTGCCATTCATGTTGAGGAAGCTGCTGCTCGAGTAGAATGTCTACTCGAGCAGGAGAAAGCAGCAGCACCCTCTGGCGTGACGCGTTGTGCCGTTCGCGCTGATTTTAAAGCACGGGACAAACTCCTGGTGCTAAAAATCAGTGCGAGCAGCGCGACTTAACAGACTCCGCAGCTGGCGGAACTCCGCAGAGCATGACAGAGTTTTTCTGGCACTTCACGGAGTTCTGCGGACTCCACCCAGGCCTAGTCATTAGATGGATAAAGAGACCATCATGCTTTGCTATTTGTTTATCCAATTCTTTAATTTTAGAGTTTAAATGATTTATTATTATGTGCCATAATTGAAATTGTCGCCCCTCTGACATATGCCTTAAATGCATCCCTTTGATTAACAATTGAAGTAGAACCTTCAGGATTAAAAGAAAAATAATCATGTAATGCTGCTAAAAGTTGTAGGTCTTTTTTTCATTAAGAACAACATTAGTATTTATGCGCCATCAACCTTTAGATCGGAGAGAGGAATTCGGACATAAAATACATGAAACAAGCGCATGATCAGAAATGTCAATATTCTGGATAGGTGGATCAAAAACTGAAGGTATTAATTGACAGGATATTAATAAATAATCAATTTGAGAGAAGAAATTATGAGGATTAGAAATAAGTAAATTGTTTTTCTGTTGGATAATGCAAACACCAAACATCTATCAATTTAATAGTTCTAAAAATGGATAAGACCGACAATATTTGACTTGGGAAATTCTATCCAGTAATGGATCACATGTAAGGTTAAAGCTGCCTACAATAGTAAGTGGAACATTACCCAATTTTAGAACTTCTGATGTAAAAACGACCAAAAATGGGGATCTTCATTGTGGGACCATACACATTGATCAGGTACAAAATGGTGTTATCAATTTTGATTTTAACTATAAGATAATGACCATCAGAATCAGAGCATTTATGTAATACTTGAAGATGTAACTTTTTGGCAAAAAGAATAGCGACTCCATTTTTCCTATTGAGAGCAGGAGAAAAAATATTACCAACTGATTTTTTATTCATGTAGGATAAAACAGTATCATCTGTATGTGTCTCCTGAAGTAAACGTATATCTGCTTTATGTCTAACTAAGTAATTTAAAACCTTAGTACACTTAACAGGGTGACTTAAACCTTTAACATTAAATAAAACAGTTTTAATACATTTAATGTTATTCAACATCATAGGAAAGTGAAGACAGTAGAAAAGAAAGAACCAGAAAGGTTGAGAGAATCAAAAGTAGCTCTAATGCTAAGAGAAAGGAGAAAAAGGAAAGATACAGACAGGCAAAAAAAAAAGACAACATACAAATATAAATAATACTCTTGAATCGCACGCACACATGACAAGAATGACCTGACCATAAATCTCCTAATAAGAAACTTGGTGAAATAGGCTAGTTATCAAGAAATTTAAAGCATAGTGCTCAAGTATCAGATTCATTCGATTCCATAGAGAACTGGGATTGTTGATCTAAGAAGAGAAGACAATCAGAACGTTGAAATGACTTTGAGAAGCCATCTTTCCAAATACGCATAGTAGAAGGTTCAAACTGGCCATATTCATAGTCGTTGCTTCTCAGTCTTGGCCGAAGATCAATGAACTCTTTGAAAATTTTAACAGTCTCCTCTGCATAGTCTTGGTGGATGAAAATTTTATTCCCATTAATCATTAAAGACGGAATTTCTACTGCCGCCTTCTGCATCAACACTAGATGATGATGATGATGCAGAACTTTAAAAATCATTTGACCAAGTTAATTCTGGCTTGAACTATGATGTGAAGTAATTCTATGCACCTTGTCAACCTGCAGTGATTACCTTCAACATCTTCTGGTAAATTAAATATTTGCAAGTTGTTGTGTCGGTTGCGATTTTCTAAGTCGGGTAGTAATTTACTCATTTGCACTATTTGTGCTGCTAAAGGCGCGAAACTGTCAATTTTGGCTTTATTATCCTGAATTTTTATTGCATTGTCAGTCACTTTCATAGAAAGACTACCCATGTCTTTGCGCATATTTTTGATTTCTGATGCAATATTATCTGTGTTAGAACAAACAGCGTATATTTTGTCGAGTAGTGTGAATGAAGAAGGTTAATTTGATTTAATTGATTTTGACTTAACTGGAGGAGTAGTATTTTGCTTACGTTTACTAGGCATCACATGAATATTTTTCTCTCAAATACGTACAATGTGAAGAATTTGGCAAGCAGAAAAAAGACTTTGCAATATGAGGTCGTGCAGCAGCTAAAACCAGCTGTGGAAGCCACGTCCTTTCCTCTAACTGATTCCACCTCTCCGACAGGAAAACTAGGCAGTACCTGAATTGGAACACCAGTGAAAGGCTCTATGGAGGAGGCTCCTTAAAACAGCAGAAACAAGCCCTCAGCAAATGAACTCCTGGGAAGTGCTGGTTGTGCAAAGTTACCACAGACAGAAACCAGCAGCAACACTAGCCTGAAATTATATTAAATTGTTGCTAAAGATGAGCACCACACTAGCTCAGCGGGAGGCAGCCATCTTGATTTGTGCACTCGTGCAACTTCATACTGACAAGTTTTGCTAGTCGAACCCGAGAGGAATAGCCAAAGATGTCTTTATGACTTGTAAATTAACAACAGGGTGGACAGTCATGACAACAGGTTTAGGTCTAGCATGCCTAGAAAAAGACACAGGCATCACTAAGTGCTTGCTAATTTTGCAAATTGTACAGTATGCAACCATAAAATTACTTTCTACGTTTGACCCTATCTAGGTAGACACACAGGCATTAATTTCTGTTATACCTTTTGAGGCCACACATTAATGTTGTGGTAAATAAGTGTTCAGTAGATCAAAGACCATCTCCATTTCAAATCCCGGTACTTTTGTTTATTACATTTAATTTTCCCCCATTATGCATATGTATTAATTGTCAGCACCATTACTTCACACAGTATGTTTATTTTTTTCTTCCTCCTCATATGAGTGTTTCATGAGTTTTTCTGAATTTTTTCTTTTCTTAAACATAAATATGTTATGCCATTCCCCATGTTTATGCTTTACCATTTGAGGACATTGTATGATTTGGTCCTTTCTTGGCCTGCTAAACTCTGCATGCCAGATGGTATTTGTCTATAAGTTGGCATTCCTACCTCCATTAGGTTCACATACCATGAACCTAAATCCATGACAAGCATACAGTGCATCCCCAATTACATTTGAAAAACATTTATGTAAATATTTATGGAAATTGATTAATTTATTTTAGTTTTTTAATACAGATATATATTTACAAGTTAATTAATAATGTTTATATTTCGGGGTTAATATTTTTCTACATTCATGGGTTATTCATATATGTAATGTGTTCGAAGTGAAGTACTTTCCATAATCTTGCTTAGGCTGCAGTAGGAATAGTAAAATTAACCCTTTTGAAGTCCAACACTTTCCCTACTGTTGCGCTATTTGGAGTGGGAATAGTAAATTTCACCCTTCCGAAATTCAATGCTTTCTCTACTGTTGTTGCACAGAGTGGAGTGGGAATCACTCACCACTAGCTATACCTTACATTTATAATCTATGCACCACCTTCAATTTACTTTACTTCATGCACCTCTGTAATCCGTAGTCGCATCACTTTCCAAACTACATTACCTATAACTCGTCCTTTCTCCATGCACTAAGTATACCCTTGCATATTATAGGGCTTATAGCATGTGAAGTTATAGCAGTCATAATAATATATATTATACATCAAATAACATCATTTTTGAGAACGCAGTGCATGAAAGAGTGGTGAGTTACAGTTAATGTAGTGTGGGGAGTGATGCAACAAGACTGTGTACGGAGGTCCATAACAAATAGTAAATTGAAGGTGTTGCATAAGGTATAAATGTAAAATATAATTGGTAATGCAAAAATTAGAAATATTAAAGTTTGTATAAATTAAGTTTGGTTTGCATAGAAATACTACATTATGGATTTATGACTATAACTTAGCTTTAACCTTTGTTGTTTTCATTAAATTTAAATGTTTTTTATTTTTTAATAAAAATGTGTTTCAAATCATAGTATCATTTAATTGAGTGTTGTTAAGTGCATTGTCATAGAGTATAGAGAAGGATAGTATCGTACAGTGTAGTGTGACAGAATCTAGGGGCATATTTACAAGCCCCTACAGCCACCACAACGTCACTTTCAGTGATGTTGTGATGGGGATAGGGGCTTCGCCTTATTTACAAGGCAGCGTTAAGCCACTTAAAGTGGCTTAAAGCTGCCTTGTAAATAAGGCACGCTTTCACGCTGTATTTAGCGTGAAAGGGGAGGGCAATGGGTGTTGCGGTGGGCGTTCCATCGCAACACCCATTGATTTTGACGCTGCCTCCTATTTACAAGGGCAGCGTAAATAGGAGGCAGCGGCAAAATTAAAACTAGGGAAAACCTGGTCTTAAACAGGCGAAACGAGGAGAAATGCTTTATTTCTCCTCTTTTTTGCTGTTTCCATGTGTGCTGCCTTGTGCAGCACACATAGAAACAGCAAATTGCCTATTTTAAAAAATACTGTTTTGCAACTTCTATGTGTGCTGCATTAAGCAGCAGACATAGAAGTTACAAAACAGCATTTAAAGATTGTTTATGTGCAGGAAGGGGGAGAGTTGGGTAGAGTGAAATAGCATAGAGTCGAGCAGCATAGAGTGGAGTTGCATATGGTGGAATAGCTAGGCTAGATTTGCGTAGAGTAGTGTACAGTGGAGTGTTGTTGAGTGAGGTGGTCAGTTGACCATCATTGATAAGGTCTTGAATCTTGGTGATGCCCGCATCCACCCAGGAACCTCACCAAAATGCTTCATTATGTATTTTGATTTTCGCATTCCTCCATATTGGGGCACCTTTGTGTTGTAGGGCGCTATCTTGGCTGTTGCGCTACATTGGGAGGATGTAGTAATGCCAGAGCTGCTGACTTTGGAACTGGGGAATGTCATCTACTCAACATACTGTGATCCTTGGCAAATCACTTAAACTCCCTGTGCCTACCAAAAATGAATGTGTCCTTGTGTAATGCAACTGGTGCTCATGTACAGCACTCCAATACCTCTGGGTCGAGTTTGCGCTATATAAAACTACAAAAAAATAATTTTAGGAGATTAATTTATCAGGTGTCAGCTTTGTTAAAGAGAGGTCACATTTGGATTATAGCCTGCTTTTGTGTAGCCTGCAAATGCAATACCATATACCACATCCTGGGTGACTTGACCAGCTATTAAATTTTGTTTTTCAACAGCCAGCAATGAATGAATAAATATTAGTCTTAAAAGCGCAAACTTTGCCCAAAGGCATCAAGGCGCTGCGGATAGAGCCAGTGGTCGCAGGGGGCACAAAAGGGATCCTAACAATTAAGTAGTGAAGAGCCAGGTCTTCAGGGCCTTGCAGAAAAGAGAGTGAGATTCTTGTCCAGAGATTGATAGCGGAAGAGTATTCCAGAGCTTAGAGGCAGCAACAGAAAAAGCTCTTCCCCCCTCCACCTGGCTCTCCTGAACCTGGGAACTACCAGCCAGTTTTTACTGCCAGATCATAAATGTTTGGTAGGAACATACCATTGAAAAAGCCTTTTGATGCCTTCGGAGCCTAAATTATGAAGAGCTTTGTGAACGAGGCAAAGGGCCTTGAATAGAATTCTACAGCCTAGAGGAAGCAAGTGCAACTTGAGAATAGACGCCGAAGCAGAGTGGCATTTAGGAATATCCATCACTAGCCTGGCCGCTGCATTCTGTACAAGCTGCAGTTTGTGAATGGATCCCTTATTTATGTCCAGATAGAGGGCATTACAATAATCCAATCTGGAAAGGACCAAGGCGACTGCTGCCTGCTTTCGAGAGGAAAAGGAAAGACATGGAAAGATCTTCCTCAAGACCCTAATGATGCCAAAACAAGTGGAAACCGTTCTGTTGATCTGGGGGTCAAAAGAAAGAGAGCTGTCAACTATGACACCAAGATTTTTTGCTGTTGGAGCTGGACAGGGTCATGAGCCAAGCATTTCAGGCCACCAAGCGTGAGACCATATAGATTGTTGACTACCAAAGACCAAGACTTCTGTTTTGTCACCATTGAGTCTAAGGTAGTTATCTACCATCCAGGAGGCCACAGCCTGCATGCAATTTTTAAAATTTGCTGCGGACGCCTCAATGCTATTGGTGATTGACACAACAATTTGTGCGTCATCCGCATAGGACAGAGTCTCCAGTCCAAAAAGATCTAATGATCTAAATGCTGCTGTATTTTCATGTTCACCAAAAATTGTATTTAAGAGGGGCTAGTCTGTGTGCAGTGTAATATGAATGCATATGAGGCTTTCTCAGTCCTCTAAGTTTGGAGTATGCATTGAGTTTTGACATTTCCAATATTGGTTTTCTCCCATTCTAAATGAAATGTTTAAAGTTGTATAAATATCTTTCAGAATGTTCCTATGTATGAGTATGGCCAGCATCCCAATACAAAAGTGCCACGTTCAGTTTCACGACCTGGTCTTTGCCCCCATTGAAACAGGTCCAATAGCCTCAACCCTCTGAAGTCTTCTGTTATTTTTTGTCCAAGTGGGTCTATGTTATCTCTAACCATATTCCACAAACCTGTGTTGGGATACACTCCCAAGTATTTTAGCCGAGCAGACTTTCTAGCTCCTTTACCAGTGTGGCATGTCAACGTGAGGGACTCACTTTTCTCCCATATTATCTTGTATCCCAAAAACTGGGAAGAATGAACTATTATGGGGATTAAGGCTGGAATGGAAGTTGAAAGTTGGATAGTGCGAGGAGTATGCTGTCAGTGTAAAGGAATGCCTTCTGGGTTCCCGTTCCGACTTTGGTAGTCACCCCTTGTATCATATTGTCCTGTCTCACAGCTTTCACTAATGGTTTCGTGCCAATGGGAAAAATAATAGAGAGAGGCATCCCTGACTGTCCTGCAGCTAATAAGAAGTTTGTTGATAGGTGTTGCCCACAGCCGATCATAGCTACTGGGGTCTCGAATAGCCATTTGACTTAATTTATGAAAGATGGATCCAGTTCGGCCCTGACTAGCGATCTAAATACATACCACCATTCAATACAGTCAAATTACTTCTCGGCATCAAGCGAGAGGGCAATTTGTTGGCCTCGTTCATTCTTTACCTGCTATTTAATAAGTGCAAGTGTCCTCATATTATTGCTAGATTGTCAGTCAGGGATGAATCCAACCTGAGCGCGGTGAATCAAACGTGGGTTCACCTATTTGAGTCTGTTGGCTGGGGGCTTCGACCAGTATTTCAATGTCTGAGTTCAACATAGAGATGGACCAGGTTGTTGAGACAACATAAGGGTTCTCTTCCCCGGTTGGATTGGAGTGTAAATATTGCCCCGTTGTCTTTAGTGAGCAAGTTTCTTTGGCTTTCTCCAAAACTGCATGCAGGAGAGTTGTCATACAAATTTTGTTTATTTTATAGAACTTGATGGGAAATTCATCATCCTTGGGTGCCTTCCCCAGTGTCTGGACCCTTAGAATGACCTCTATAGCATTCTTTATTTCTTCACAAGTAATTTCCATTTCCATTCCTTTTGCATAGCCTTCGTCAGTGTGGGCACATGTAGTAGTCTTTGTAAACTGTATTTGTGGCGACTGATATAATCTCTAAATATAGGTGACAATTTCTTCCATTTATTGTCTGCCAATCGTCCCTACATATTGGAGAAGTGACCTGCTCTGTTTCTCTTTAGCACAGCTGTTGGGCTAGAACATTTCCTGCCTTCAGCCCATGTTTGTAGTGTTTCCATCCTATGAGGGTAAGTACTTGTGCCGCTTTTTTATGAATAGGGCATTAACCCCTTCGCTGCTAGGCCTTTTCCCCCCCCTGTGCTAAGCCTTTTTTTGGCTATTTGGGGTAGTGCGGGCTTAGGCCCCTGTAACTTTTTGACCACATAAGGTATCCACGCCAAATTTGCGTCCTTTTTTTCTAACATCATGGGGATTGTAAAGGTACCCAGGGTTTGTGGATTCCCCTGGAGGGGACCCAGACATTAGCCAAAATACAGCAACATTTTGTTTTTTTTGGGAAAAATGCGAAAAAAGGGCTACAGATGAAAGCGTCTTGTTCTTTCCCTGCAAATGGCATCAAAAAGGGGTTGTGGTGCTGAAATCACCATCTTCCCAGCTTTCAGGGACAAGCAGACTTTTGTCAGAAAACCAACTTTTTTACACAGTTTTGGCATTTTTCTGGAACATAGCCTATTTTTGCTATTTTTTGTGCTTTCAACCTCCTTCCAGTTAATGGTAGAAATGGGTATGAAACCAATAATGGATCCTGAAAAGCCATACATTTCTGAAAAGTAGACAAAATTCTGAATTCAGCAAGGGGTCATTTGTGTAGATCCTTAAAGTTTTCCTTATAGAAACTAACAGTTAAATGAAGGAAAAATTGAAAATTAGTTGAAAAAAACAGCCATTTGTGTCAACGTTTTCACCTGTAACTTCTTCTAATTATGACAGCTATTTGAAAGCAATATACCGTTATATCCGCTGGACCTTTCTGGTTGTGGGGATATATAGGACTTGTAGGTTCACCAAGAACCCGACGAACCCAGAGCCAATAACTGAGCAGCATCTTGCAATGGTTTTTTATTATGTACCGGGTATATAGCAATTATTTTGGGAAAATGTATACATGGAAAAATTGTTATGAAAGACACCTATGTATTTCTGAAATGGGAACAAAATGTAGATTTTAGAAACAGTAGATATTTGCACATTTCCGAAATTGGGAGTACCCATACTAGCATGAGAATTATAGGTCATTTTTCAAAATGACTTATTTTTTACACATTGTCTTTCATTTGGAAGGCAGAAATGCATCGAAAGTCAATAGGTAATAACAGTTGCTCTACAATTCTGTATTACCCTAAGTCTCCCGATAAAAATGGTACCTCACTTGTGTGGGTAGCCCTTGTGCCCACAACAGGAAATGGCTCAAAATGCAACGTGGACGTACCACATTTTCACAATGAAAAATTACCCTTTTTTTGCAAAGTGCCTAGCTGTAGTTTTTTAACCCTAGCTCTGCCGGCACCTAGGGAAACCTAGCAAACCTATACATTTTTGAAAACTAGACACCCAGGGGAATCCAGGATGGGGTGACTTGACTGCCTCCCACCAGGTTCTGTTACCCAGAATCCCTTGCAAACATAAAAAATTGTCAAAAAAAACACATTTTCCTCACATTTCTGTGGTGGAAAGTTCTGGAATCTGCGTGGATCCACAAATTTCCACCCACCCCGCGTTCCCCAAAGTCTTACGAGAAAAATGGTACCTCACTTGTGTGGGTCGGCCTAGTGCCTGCGACAGGAAACGGCGCAAAACGCAACGTGGTCACACCTCAATTTCGCAGTGAAAAATGACCCTTTTTTGGCAAAGTGCCTAGCTGTAGTTTTTGAACCCTAGCTCTGCCGGCACCTAGGGAAACCTAGCAAACCTATACATTTTTGAAAACTAGAGACCCAGGGGAATCCAAGATGGGGTGACTTGACTGCCTCCCACCAGGTTCTGTTACCCAGAATCCCTTGCAAACCTAACAAATTGTCAAAAAAACCACATTTTCCCCACATTTCTGTGGTGGAAAGTTCTGGAATCTGCGTGGATCCACAAATTTCCACCCACCCCGCGTTCCCCAAAGTCTTATGAGAAAAATGGTACCTCACTTGTGTGGGTCGGCCTAGTGCCTGCGACAGGAAATGGCGCAAAACGCAACGTGGTCACACCTCAATTTCGCAGTGAAAAATGACCCTTTGTTGGCAAAGTGCCTAGCTGTAGTTTTTGAACCCTAGCTCTGCCGGCACCTAGGGAAAACTAGCAAACCTATACATTTTTGAAAACTAGACACCCAGGGGAATCCAGGATGGGGTGACTTGACTGCCTCCCACCAGGTTCTGTTACCCAGAATCCCTTGCAAACCTAAAACATCGTCAAAAAAAAAACATTTTCCCCACATTTCTGTGGTGGAAAGTTCTGGAATCTGCGTGGATCCACAAATTTCTACCCACCCCGCGTTCCCCAAAGTCTTACGAGAAAAATGGTACCTCACTTGTGTGGGTCGGCCTAGTGCCTGTGACAGGAAACGGCGCAAAACGCAACGTGGTCACACCTCAATTTCGCAGTGAAAAATGACCCTTTTTTGGCAAAGTGCCTAGCTGTAGTTTTTGAACCCTAGCTCTGCCGGCACCTAGGGAAACCTAGCAAACCTATACATTTTTGAAAACTAGACACCCAGGGGAATCCAGGATGGGGTGACTGGACTGCCTCCCACCAGGTTCTGTTACCCAGAATCCCTTGCAAACCTAACAAATTGTCAAAAAAAACACATTTTCCCCAAATTTCTGTGGTGGAAAGTTCTGGAATCTGCGTGGATCCACAAATTTCCACCCACCCCGCGTTCCCCAAAGTCTTATGAGAAAAATGGTACCTCACTTGTGTGGGTCGGCCTAGTGCCTGCGACAGGAAACGGCGCAAAACGCAACGTGGTCACACCTCAATTTCGCAGTGAAAAATGACCCTTTTTTGGCAAAGTGCCTAGCTGTAGTTTTTGAACCCTAGCTCTGCCGGCACCTAGGGAAACCTAGCAAACCTATACATTTTTGAAAACTAGACACCCAGGGGAATCCAGGATGGGGTGACTTGACTGCCTCCCACCAGGTTCTGTTACCCAGAATCCCTTGCAAACCTAAAAAATTGTCAAAAAAACCACATTTTCCCCACATTCCTGTGGTGGAAAGTTCTGGAATCTGCGTGGATCCACAAATTTCCACCCACCCCGCGTTCCCCAAAGTCTTACGAGAAAAATGGTACCTCACTTGTGTGGGTCGGCCTAGTGCCTGCGACAGGAAACGGCGCAAAACGCAACGTGGTCACACCTCAATTTCGCAGAGAAAAATGACCCTTTTTTGGCAAAGTGCCTAGCTGTAGTTTATGAACCCTAGCTCTGCCGGCACCTAGGGAAACCTAGCAAACCTATACATTTTTGAAAACTAGACACCCAGTGGAATCCAGGATGGGGTGACTTGACTGCCTCCCACCAGGTTCTGTTACCCAGAATCCCTTGCAAACATAAAAAATTGTCAAAAAAACCACATTTTCCCCACATTTCTGTGGTGGAAAGTTCTGGAATCTGCGTGGATCCACAAATTTCCAACCACCCCGCGTTCCCCAAAGTCTTACGAGAAAAATGGTTCCTCACTTGTGTGGGTCGGCCTAGTGCCTGCGACAGGAAACGGCGCAAAACGCAACGTGGTCACACCTCAATTTCGCAGTGAAAAATGACCCTTTTTTGGCAAAGTGCCTAGCTGTAGTTTTTGAACCCTAGCTCTGCCGGCACCTAGGAAAACCTAGCAAACCTATACATTTTTGAAAACTAGACACCCAGGGGAATCCAAGATGGGGTGAATTGACTGCCTCCCACCAGGTTCTGTTACCCAGAATCCCTTGCAAACCTAAAAATTGTCCAAAAAACACATTTTCCCCACATTTCTGTGGTGGAAAGTTCTGGAATCTGCGTGGATCCACAAATTTCCACCCACCCCGCGTTCCCCAAAGTCTTATGAGAAAAATGGTACCTCACTTGTGTGGGTCGGCCTAGTGCCTGCGACAGGAAACGGCGCAAAACGCAACGTGGTCACACCTCAATTTCGCAGTGAAAAATGACCCTTTTTTGGCAAAGTGCCTAGCTGTAGTTTTTGAACCCTAGCTCTGCCGGCACCTAGGGAAACCTAGCAAACCTATACATTTTTGAAAACTAGACACCCAGGGGAATCCAGGATGGGGTGACTTGACTGCCTCCCACCAGGTTCTGTTACCCAGAATCCCTTGCAAACCTAAAAAATTGTCAAAAAAACCACATTTTCCCCACATTCCTGTGGTGGAAAGTTCTGGAATCTGCGTGGATCCACAAATTTCCACCCACCCCGCGTTCCCCAAAGTCTTACGAGAAAAATGGTACCTCACTTGTGTGGGTCGGCCTAGTGCCTGCGACAGGAAACGGCGCAAAACGCAACGTGGTCACACCTCAATTTCGCAGAGAAAAATGACCCTTTTTTGGCAAAGTGCCTAGCTGTAGTTTATGAACCCTAGCTCTGCCGGCACCTAGGGAAACCTAGCAAACCTATACATTTTTGAAAACTAGACACCCAGGGGAATCCAGGATGGGGTGACTTGACTGCCTCCCACCAGGTTCTGTTACCCAGAATCCCTTGCAAACATAAAAAATTGTCAAAAAAACACATTTTCCCCACATTTCTGTGGTGGAAAGTTCTGGAATCTGCGTGGATCCACAAATTTCCAACCACCCCGCGTTCCCCAAAGTCTTACGAGAAAAATGGTACCTCACTTGTGTGGGTCGGCCTAGTGCCTGCGACAGGAAACGGCGCAAAACGCAACGTGGTCACACCTCAATTTCGCAGTGAAAAATGACCCTTTTTTGGCAAAGTGCCTAGCTGTAGTTTTTGAACCCTAGCTCTGCCGGCACCTAGGAAAACCTAGCAAACCTATACATTTTTGAAAACTAGACACCCAGGGGAATCCAAGATGGGGTGAATTGACTGCCTCCCACCAGGTTCTGTTACCCAGAATCCCTTGCAAACCTAAAAATTGGCCAAAAAAACACATTTTCCCCACATTTTTGTGGTGGAAAGTTCTGCAATCTGCGTGGATCCACAAATTTCCACCCACCCCGCGTTCCCCAAAGTCTTATGAGAAAAATGGTACCTCACTTGTGTGGGTCGGCCTAGTGCCTGCGACAGGAAACGGCGCAAAACGCAACGTGGTCACACCTCAATTTCGCAGTGAAAAATGACCCTTTTTTGGCAAAGTGCCTAGCTGTAGTTTTTAACCCTAGCTCTGCCGGCACCTAGGGAAACCTAGCAAACCTATACATTTTTGAAAACTAGACACCCAGGGGAATCCAGGATGGGGTGACTTGACTGCCTCCCACCAGGTTCTGTTACCCAGAATCCCTTGCAAACCTAAAAAATTGTCAAAAAAAACACATTTTCTCCACATTTCTGTGGTGGAAAGTTCTGGAATCTGCGTGGATCCACAAATTTCCACCCACCCCGCGTTCCCCAAAGTCTTACGAGAAAAATGGTACCTCACTTGTGTGGGTCGGCCTAGTGCCTGCGACAGGAAACGGCGCAAAACGCAAAGTGGTCACACCTCAATTTCGCAGTGAAAAATGACCCTTTTTTGGCAAAGTGCCTAGCTGTAGTTTGTGAACCCTAGCTCTGCCGGCACCTAGGAAACCTACCAAACACACACATTTCTGAAAAGTAGACACCCGGGGGCTTCCAGGGAGGTATGGCTTGTGTGGATCCCCAACGTTTCCTTACCCAGAATCCCCTGCAAACCTCAATTTTAGCTGAAAAAATCACTTTTTCACACATTTTTGTGTGGGAAAGTGTGGCATCATTGGCCTCACACAAATTTCCTACCACCCAGCGTTCCCCCAGGTCTCCCGATAAAATGGTGCCTCACTTGTGTGGGAGGCCCAAGTACCAGCGACAGGCAAGGGCCCAAAACGTAGTGAGGCGACATCAAAATTGCCTATCTCAAAACCACCTGGTTTTGCAAGGGGTCACCTGGGTTTTGGCCCCGTGCTCGGCGGCCATCTAGGGAAACCTACCAAACCCACACATTTCTGAAAAGTAGACACCCGGGGGCTTCCAGGGAGGTATGGCTTGCGTGGATCCCCCAACGTTTCCTTACCCAGAATCCCCTGCAAACCTCAATTTTAGCTGAAAAAATCACTTTTTCACAAATTTTGTGTGGGAAAGTGTGGCATCATTGGCCTCACACAAATTTCCTACCACTCAGCGTTCCCCCAGGTCTCCCGATAAAAATGGTGCCTCACTTGTGTGGGAGGCCCAAGTACCGCGACAGGCAAGGGCCCAAAACGTAGTGAGGCGACATCAAAATTGCCTATCTCAAAACCACCTGATTTTGCAAGGGGGTCACCTGGGTCTTTGGCCCCGTGCTCGGCGGCCATCTAGGGAAACCTACCAAAACCACACATTTCTGAAAAGTAGACACCCAGGGGCTTCTAGGGAGGTATGGCTTGCGTGGATCCCCCAACGTTTCCTTACCCAGAATCCCCTGCAAACCTCAATTCTAGCTGAAAAAATCACTTTTTTCACACATTTTTGTGTGGGAAAGTGTGGCATCACTGGCCTCACACCAATTTCCTACCACCCAGTGTTCCCCCAGGTCTCCCGATAAAAATGGTGCCTCACTTGTGTGGGAGGCCCAAGTACCCGCGACATGCAAGGACACAAAACGTTTTGAGGCAACATCAACATTGCCTATCAAAAATGTTTTGGGCCCTTGCCTGTCGCGGTACTGGGCCTCCTACACAAGTGAGGCACCATTTTATCGGGAGACCTGGAGGAACGCTGGGTGGTAGGAAATTTGTGTGAGGCCAGTGATGCCACACTTTCCCACACAAAAATGTGTGAAAAAGTGATTTTTTCAGCTAAAATTGAGGTTTGCAGGGGATTCTGGGTAAGGAAACGTTGGGGGATCCACGCAAGCCATACCTCCCTGGAAGCCCCGGGTGTCTACTTTTCAGAAATGTGTGGGTTTGGTAGGTTTCCTAGGTGGCCGCTGAGCCCGGGCCAAAACGTCATGGGACCCCCTTGCAAAACCAGGTCGTTTTGTGATAGGCCATTTTGAGGTCGCCTCAATACGTTTTGGGCCCTTGCCTGTCGCGGGTACTTGGGCCTCCCACACAAGTGAGGCACCATTTTTATTGGGAGACCTGGGGGAACGCTGGGTGGTAGGAAATTTGTGTGAGGCCAGTGATGCCACACTTTCCCACACAAAAATGTGTGAAAAAAATGATTTTTTCAGCTAAAATTGAGGTTTGCAGGGATTCTGGGTAAGGAAACGTTGGGGGATCCACGCAAGCCATACCTCCCTGGAAGCCCCAGGTGTCTACTTTTCAGAAATGTGTGGGTTTGGTAGGTTTCCTAGGTGGCCGCTGAGCCCCAGGTCAAAGCGTCATGGGACCCCCTTGCAAAACCAGGTCATTTTGTGATAGGCCATTTTGAGGTCGCCTCAATACGTTGTGGGCCCCTGCCTGTCGCGGATACTTGGGCCTCCCACACAAGTGAGGCACCATTTTTATCGGGAGACCTGGGGGAACGCTGGTGGTAGGAAATTTGTGTGAGGCCAGTGATGCCACACTTTCCCACACAAAATGTGTGAAAAAGTGATTTTTTCAGCTAAAATTGAGGTTTGCAGGGGATTCTGGTAAGGAAACGTTAGGGGATCCACGCAAGCCATACCTCCTGGAAGCCCCAGGGTGTCTACTTTTCAGAAATGTGTGGGTTTGGTAGGTTTCCCTAGGTGGCCTCTGAGCCCCGAGCCAAAACGTCATGAGACCCCCTTGCAAAACCAGGTCATTTTGTGATAGGCCATTTTGAGGTCGCCTCAATACGTTGTGGGCCCTTGCCTGTCGCGGGTACTTGGGCCTCCCACACAAGTGAGGCACCATTTTTATCGGGAGACCTGGGGAACGCTGGGTGGTAGGAAATTTGTGTGAGGCCAGTGATGCCACACTTTCCCACACAAAAATGTGTGAAAAAAGTGATTTTTTCAGCTAAAATTGAGGTTTGCAGGGGATTCTGGGTAAGGAAACGTTGGGGGATCCACACAAGCCATACCTCCCTGGAAACCCCCGGGTGTCTACTTTTCAGAAATGGGTGGGTTTGGTAGGTTTCCCTATGTGGCCGCCGAGCCCGGGCCAAAACCCAGGTGACCCCCTTGCAAAACCAGGTCATTTTGAGATAATGTGTTGTTTATTTCTGCAGCGTGAACATTTTGGCACAATATTGCAAGGAAAATGTGACAGACATTTTGAGGTTTGCAGGACATTGTGGGTACCATAACTTGTTGGGATCCACAAGAGAGATATCACCATGTACTCCCATGGGTGTTTCGTTTACGACAATATCTACAGTTGGTAGGTTATTCTTAGACGGAATGTACACCTTGGCAGACAGACTAAAAAGACAAAGATTACTGCACAGCCATCTATTCCTCAAGCACACACACATACTGGTTGGATTTGGCACGAGGGCAAGTGATGGTTCAGTATATACAATTTTATTAACAAGAGATTTCACAAAAATAAAATGCACTGTCAATAATTGAAAGGACAAAAAACGGAACCAGTGACTCGCAGCTCGTGAGCTGTAAAGCCACGTCAAGGTCCCAACCGCTTTACAGGCCATTCACACACCTTTCATACGTGATACACACAAGACCATTCACACCACCAGGCACGAAACAAACACATTACAACATTCACAAAAAGGGACAAGTTACACCCTGTTTGAGAAAGACAAAAAAAAATATTACTGCACAGCCATCTAATCCTCAAGCACACACACACATACTGGTTGGATTTGGCACGAGGGTGAGTGATGGTTCAGTATATACAATTGTATTAACAAGTGATTTCACAAAAATGAAAAACAGTGTTAAAAATTGAAAGGACGAGAAACTGAACCATTGACTCACAGCTCGTGAGCTGTAAAGCCACGACAAGGCACCAACCTCTTTACAGGCCATTCATACACCTTTCATACGTGTGACAAATACAAAACCATTCACACCACCAGCCGCGGGCCCATCACATTACAACACTCACACCAGCAGACAGCGCCATTCAAGGGCCCATCACTTTCACACGCCCACATTCCTAACACAGCAACCACACAAGCTGATGGATTGCATGGAGTGTCGCTCGGCTAGCAGTGTGTGTAGTGACCAGCAGCAAATCACTACTCACACACTGCCAGCCGAGCGCCAGTCCACGCACACCGCCAGCCAAGCGCCACTCCACGCACACCGCCAGCCAAGCGCCACTCCACGCACACCGCCAGCCTAGCGCCACTCCACGCACACCGCCAGCCTAGCGCCACTCCACGCACACCGCCAGCCAAGCACCACTCCACGCACACCGCCAGCCAAGCGCCACTCCACGCACACCGCCAGCCAAGCACCAGCCTACACACACCACCATCACATTTAGGATTTTTTTATACAAAAAAGAAAACACAAACAAATTGCAAATAGATACAAATCTACTAACACAAAATCAGAAACTAAATACATTGCACTAATGCCAACCTTGAAACAGAACAACAATTCTTAAACATTACAGACCAGGCAGTTCACTTTACCACTCATGGTTGCTCCCAATAATTCTTTTGCTTGTGGTATGCTCTATAACAAGCAGGCACACACAGCCCAGGGTTAGAAGGACACTCAGGGCAGTACATACGAGTCTCCTTCCGCGTACCTCTTCGCCAACAGACTCTACATCTCCTAGTGGGAAAGTCTTTTGAGGGTGTAGGAGGAATGTGATCAGGAAAGTGGCGATCTTTCAATCGAGCCACATCCTCCACCACTCCAACTCTAGGAACACTTGCCTGTTCCACAACAACAAGGCTGCCTATGACAGACTGCTGAAACTGAACAAAAGTCAACTTTGACGCAGGAGAACACTCTTTGAACACAACAAAAGCATTGAAAGTTGCTAAATTGAAGAGATGGATGGCCAACTTCTTATACCAAATGTAAGACTTACGAATAGCAGTGTAAGGTTCCAACCTCTGATCTACTCTATCAACACCACCCATGTGCTTATTGTAGTCTAAAATGCACACAGGTTTGCGCACTTCAGCAATCTGACCCCAAACAGCCACAGGTGAAGTACTCTCATCATGGATGGTAGTCAGCATGTACACATCCCTCCTGTCCACAAATTTCACAGCTAGCAGTTCCTCACTACGCAAGGCACTGCACTGTCCCCTCTGAAGTTTTTTGCAAACAAGCTCTTTTGGATAACCTTTACGGTTAGAGCGGATTGTGCCACAAGCAAAAGTGTCCACTTTGAACAATTCCTTAAACAATTGCACAGCAGTGTAGAAGTTATCAAGGTACAAATGGTGGCCTCTGTTAAACAGTCCTCTAGCAAGATCCCACACAATTTTCTCTGAAACTCCAAAAGTGGACGGACAACCAGGGGGTCAATAGTGGAATCCCTACCAGTGTACACACGCAAATTAAAAACATATCCTGTCCTACTCTCAGACAACATATACAGCTTAATTCCATAGCGTGCCCTCTTGCTAGGAATGTACTGCCTAAAAACCAAACGGCCCTTGAACAGGACCAAAGACTCATCAATAGATATTTCTTTCCCTGGAGTATAGATCTCTGAAAATCGATCTACAAAGTGATCAAGAACAGGCCGAATCTTAAAAAGACGGTCACATTCAGGGTGATCTCGTGGCAACGCCAAACCATTATCAACAAAATGCAGCATCCGAAGCAAAAGTAAATACCGATCACGAGTCATAACTGCAGGAAATATGGCCGTTGCCATCAAGGGACTGGTAGACCAATATGAACCCATGGACGGCTTCCTTATCAAACCCATCAAAAAAGTAAAACCCAAAAACTTCTTCATCTCTTCCAGATTTGTGGGACTCCACCGGGTAGCTCTAGAATGGGGCCTAAGTCTGGCACTGTTGTCCCTCAAAAACTGTTCAGCATACAAATTAGTCTGCTCAACAATCTCACCCAAAAATACATCATCCATAAACAACTGAAAATACTGTATAGGCAAATAATGTTCACAATCCACTCTACACCCTGCATAACCACTAAAGGCAGGCAACACCGGCTGCACCATGTTTGGATCAACCCAGAGTCCAGCACTTCCAGTAGGAAGCCTAGCAGCCCCAGGCTGCAATCCAGATGCCTCTTGCACCATCGGCACAGTAGTATCCTCCTCTAAATCAGGCACTTCATCTGCACTGAGAGTACCTTCATCATCCGATGATTCCATGTGGAGAGAAAACTCACTGCCTGAATCTTCCCCTCCCCCCTCTCCCTCAGACGCACTGTCAGTCTCATAATCCTGCTCAGAGGAAGATTCAAGAAGCAAACCAACCACCTTCTGAGCAGTAATTCTACGGCTAGCCATAATGCTTACTAATAAAGGTTACTTGTCAAACAAGTCAACAACAACAAACCCTTTGTAAAAAAAAGAAATAAACAAAATGTAGCTTTATCACAAAGACCTATATACTCCAACACTATACCACTCACGTGACAGAAGCAGCTAGACTCACCACCACCTACTCTGCACAGACACAGTAAGGATCAACAATATCCCACTAAAAAAGAAGAAGAAAAAAATTACACATAAGACAATGCAAAACATTGCAAAGAATTTCATGCTCTGAACACTAACAAATATGCTGCCATTATGACACCACTTACAAAAAAATTCATTCATGCATGACAATAATACTCATTTGGAGTACACACAACAAAAATATTTTTCTTACCAAATAAATGCATTTACGCAAAACTGCAGAACAACCACTGCCGAAACCGCAAACAGGAATCAAAAGCTTTACACTAGAATAAAAAGGAGAAAAAAACATTACAATCACATATGCAAATAATGCACCAGTCCACACACAATCCACCAGCCAAGCTAAGGGGTAGGTGGGCCAAAGAGTATAAATAAAATATTCACCCCCGTAAAAGGGGAGCAACCCTTGCCCTTTTGGCCACTCCCCAACACAAAAATTAAAAAACCCTGGTGTCTAGTGGCTTCTGCCCTCCTTGGGGGCAGATGGGCCTAAAACATACTGCTATTCTGCCACCCAAGGGGTCACTCTCCACAAATAAATGCCTGGTGGACTAGTGGGAAGATACCATTATCTTCCGCACACGATCTCTCACTACTCAACTCTACTCTCAACTCTATTCACAACTGGATGTTAGCTCACCAACTCATTCTGAATCCCGCCAAAACTGAATTCCTCCTCCTCTCTACCTCTCTCTCACCTCCTCCTGTTCAATCTTGGATGGATCAGCTGAACCTACTCAACAACAAACCCATCATTGTCGACAGCGCTAAATACCTAGGTGTCATTCTTGACAAAAGACTCAACCTAATCTCCCACATCAACTCTATTGCTAAGAACGCACGTTACCAGTTGCGCCTTCTATGGGGGATCCGTCGGTTCTTCCCGGAGAAAGACTTA